>OU696532.1:105372629-106576715 GCA_916048285.2 Bellardia pandia
TTTACAGGAAATATAATAATAATAATATAGTTTTAAAGTAAATTGTTAATATATTTCAAAAAACAAACAATTAAAACTTAATTATCTTAATTATCATTGAATTGAATCATTTATGACATCATTTATTTAGAATTTCTTTTCTATTTCAGTGTTAGCTTTGGAACTTTTCTAATAACATCAAACTAATGATTGAAACATTGAACAATTAACTGCTTTCCTCTTTTAAATAGATTTATGTTTGTTGTATGACATTTTTTCAGAAATGAAAAATCTTTAAATAATCAACAGTTTTTTTTTTGACATTTTATAACTTCCGCTGAGCTATAGAATTTTTGTTTTTGTTTATCTTTGAAATTAATTAAATTGTTTCGCATTATTATAATGTTTTTATTTTTTTGAAAGGAAATTTATGAGTTTCTTTTTTAAATAACAACACGTTCTTAAATTAATTTGCAGCAAATGGCAATAATTTTAATTAAGTACACAATTGAAATGAAAATAATAAAAGCAAACATTAAGTGACGAATGACGTCTTTAAATATGTTTATAAATATTTATACAGCTATAAGTTGTACATTATTTATTTTCGCTAAATATTTATTTTCAATTATTTATTATAGAATTTGTTAAAACTGAAAAAAACTGAAGACTGAGTTCTTTTGTGAGAAAACGTCAAAGAAAGCAGGTTTATTTTTAAATGCCACATACAAAACAAAGCTTTGACAACATTGTGACATAACATTCACATTAAAATCAGTGATGCCAATTAAATTAGAGCTCAATGCCTTGGAACTTGCTCAGAAAGGAGTGTAATGGCTTAGAAGTCTTTTACAAAAAATTTAAACCAGAAAAATAATTCTACTAGCAAGTACTTAATAGAGCCATTTACTATAAAATTGCTAATTTGTATTAATATTTTTAAGATTTTTACCGATTTTCAGCTAAAATCATTGCTAATATTTGCATTATATAGGAAAATGTTATTTGGGTTTGAGCAAAATCACAACTTTAATTTTAAATGGCAATATTCCAAATATATATTCGTCTCTTCTTCTTATTGTTCTTTAATTTAATAATATTTTTTCATTATTATTCAGTTTTTGCTAAGTTGTTACGTTTAAGTTTTTGTACTCACTAAATGACCATATAAAGTTCTTTTTATTTATGGCGGGTTATTAACCTTTTTTCTGTTTATTATTCCAAAAAAAATACAGCCACAAATTTATGTTATTGTGTCACAAACACAATAAGAAATTAATATTTATTTCTATTGTAGTATTGTCTGTTTGTTCTTTTTCAATTTTATTACTAATTTCAATTTAATAATGCATGAGTGAGTCTAAGTCCATATAGATAGTTAGTTTATTTTTTATTAAACTGTCACATGCAAGTCAAAAGATCAAGTGAAACATTAATAAATAATAAAAATAGAAAAAGTAAGAAGAGACTTAAATTTAAAAGCATTTAGATCATGTTTGATTAATTAAGTTAAAAAATTGAAAATATAAAAAAATATTTCCAATAATTAAGCCGAAATAACACACAGGGTTGTATTTAATAAAAACTAGCGTTGCTACACTGTAGAAACGGTGTAGTAATGACTGTACCTAATGTAAACAACAAATTGACAGAGGAGTTGTAAATATCGGTAATTGTAAATACTTTTTGAAATTTTACAAGAAATCACTTCATTTTATTAAATTATTTACTAAATAATTCCTTTTAAAAAATTATATTGTTGTATTTCTATTACTTCACTTACATAATGTAACTTAATATTCACTTAAAAAACAAATATTCCATTTCAATAATTGTGGGAAAATTTTGTCAATTTCCTTTTAAGCGTCACAAGGCCAACACATTTTAAATTACCATAATTATAGCAATTATCTGCTCCTATTTTTTACTAACAAATGCTCTACAGTTTGTATATCTTAAAAAAAAAACCTATAATTATTTTGAGAACAAAAACAAAAAAAGTACTTGACTTTGCAAACAAATTTATAGCCTAGCAAATATATATTATTAAATATAAACACACTTGTCACACAATATCTGCATATGTATGTTTACATGTCAATAGTTTATAAACAAAATATCAAATATTTATGTTGCTGTCTATATAAATCAATAACAGAATATTAAGTGAGGGATTTTAAATAAATATTTCCAATACCATTTTACTATGTCTATATCTAAATAAAAAAGTAAAGATATGCACCATAAGTATTTAAGGGCAGCTGTCAATATATTTTAAAATTGGCTATTAGAATCTCAAATTAATTGGCTATTATATTTTTTCTGTTAAACGGGGTTCTTCAAACAAAATTTTAAACAACAATAACATCTACAATATTGACACTTATAAAATAGTTTAAAAATTTAATAAAAAAGTATCAGTTATTAACTGTAAATGACAACTTCACACGGACATACTCACAACAGCTCAAAGCTGCCAGATTTAAGTATTTCAAGAGTGTCAGAAATTGCTGACACATTTAACCTCCCAAAATAATAAATTCTTGTCAGAACATAT
Organism: Bellardia pandia; assembly: GCA_916048285.2. Taxonomy (NCBI): domain Eukaryota; kingdom Metazoa; phylum Arthropoda; class Insecta; order Diptera; family Calliphoridae; genus Bellardia; species Bellardia pandia. The sequence goes on from OU696532.1 coordinate 105,375,166, forward strand.
ATTAGAAACTAAAATTTTGAATAACAACCAATTTCTACCAAATTCCAACAAGAAAATTTTACTGAAAAGTATTTTAAAACTACTCATTTTTGTTAACTACAGAACAAATTTTTTGAATTTCCCTATAATTAAACAAAATCCCAAAAATTATTGAATCGTATCAAAAACAAATTTAAACTATATTGGGTATAGGGTATAGTCGGGCTTAACCGACTATACTTTCTTACTTATTTTTTTAAAAAACAATTATATTAAGGATACTCACAGTCAAACAGAAGTAATTCAAAATGTTCTTCAACTCTGAAAAAGTAAAAAATAAAATAGAATGTTAAATAACATAATTTACAGCTTTCTTTTAAATTTTAATAAAATATTTTATTTATTTAAAACATAAAATTTGTCTAGAGGAAAAGTAAACAAGATTGCATATGTGTAGTATGTACTATGTATATTAATATCACTAAATTTATCTTTAACATTTTATTTACATACATGTTTTTTTTATATGTAGCTACTCTTAAAGTGATGCGATGAGTTTTCTGCTTTAAAGGTTTCATAATACGATTAGTATGGCCATTATGGAATACAAAACAAAAATAATAACAACAGCAATAACAACAACAAACATTGTTTAGAAAACTTTGCATACACATTCTTACACACTCCCATACCCTGCACTTACGGTACAATCAAGCATCAACAATAAATGATTGGTTTTACATTTACCGTTATTCTCGTGTTTTCTTATATTCTCTGTCTGTGTTTCTGTTTATTTACTTATTGTTTCTGTGTGTGTTTTTGGTTTGCAAATATTAATTGAGTTTTCTTGTACTTTTGTGTATGAATTACTCAAAAACATGGTTGATTTCAATTTAGATGATTTATAAATACATACATACATATATAAATAAAATTGTATATAAAAATAAATTTTGGTTAGATTTTGGTTAAATTAAAGTACCTATAGCGAAATATGTTAAAAAAAATTATTTAAGCAATATATGTATAATTGACATCTAATTAACAATTCTCGTTGGTGTTGAGGCAAAATTAAGAATTTTTAAGAAAATTTTAAATTTAAAAAATGTGCCAATAATTAAAAAAATTAATAAAACTTAAGTAAGAAAATATTTAAGCAAAAAATGTTAGGCTAATTTCTTTAAAAAAAAATTAAAATTCCTAAGAACTTTTGAAAAATTTCGGAAGAACATTTCTACTGGGAATTTATTAAAAGGGAAAACTATTGCTTAAATAATTTATAAAAATCCCAGAAATAAAAATTAGCTGGTATGTATTTAAGTGCTAAATATTAATATTTATTAAAAGAACTACTAATTTTTATTAACTAGAGGTAACATTTTTATCCCAAATAATTTTAAGAAATTCCAGAATTATTTGTCATAAATTTTTTCGAATAAAATGGTTCCCGTTTACAGGTTTCAAATTATTTATATAAACACAGTTATTAACTCTCAAATTCCTAATTTTAGTTAATATTTTTAGTTATTTTCTTAAAAAATTTAAATTCCCAAAAAATTTTGGAAAAATCCCAGGAAGAAAATTAAAAGGGGAAGTATTTAAAATTTCTAGATATTGATATTTATTAATTTTTGATATATTTCTTTAATTCCTAAATAATTTTAAAAAATTCCAGAAATAGTGTTACAACTCCCAAATTTTTAAGTTCTTGTTGTCTTTTAAATTCCCAATTACTTTAAAAAAAAATCCCAAAACTTGCTGAAAATATGCCTGGGAAATATTTAAACTTACCAAATTTTAATTTATAAAAATTTCATATTTTAAAATATTTTTTAAAGAATTTTAAATTTCCAAAAACTTTTGCAAAATCCCAGAAGTAAACTTTAACGGGGAAGAATTTGAAACGTCTTAATATTGTTATTTACAACAAAATTACTTATTTCTCTGCAGTTGTGAAATAATTTTTAAATTCCCAAATAAATTTAACAAAATTTCAGTATTATTTTTTAATCTTAATAAAAAAATGTTTTAAAAAAAACTTTTGCTTAAGGTAATTAAAGAATTCCTTTATTTGTCTTTTATCCCTAAGATTTCTTAACTTTATTTTGCATTCAATGCAAATTTTATTCAGAAAATTAAAACGAGTAAATAATGTCGCTATTTTTTGGTTTGCTAATTAGTAATTGTTAATTTGTAAAGCAATTTTTTAGTTTTTTCTTAAATTAACAAAGGTGTGATTAAAAAATATAAGAAAAACACACAGAAAATTAATTATTATTTACATTTTGTCTCTTAATGGCCAAGTAACCAACTGTTGCTAAATACAGTGAGAGAGACAGAGAGAGAGAGTACCAAGTCAGCCATTTTTATTTACAAAATAAAAACCCTCTAAACAAAAATGGTTGTTGTACTGCTAATCTTATGCTTATTATTATTTTAGGTTTTATTAATTTTCTGCTCCTGACATGAACAGCAATTATAGTTAATTGTAATATTTGTTGTGGTTGTATATTTTTACTTACAATTACATACAAACAATTTGTAATGAGTTCTAGCAGACATATAAACAGCAACTATATACATAGATACATATGTATGTACATACATATATACTTACTATTTACATACAGATTTACTTAACCATACAACAAATGTTATAATAATAATAATCGTGATGACCAAGATAATAAATACATATAAGCCAAACATGAATACAATATATTTGTATATTTGTTTGTAGGTGTGTTTATGTTTATGACATATGCCATTTAAATACTTATTTATATACAATGCATTCATATTTACGCACATTTGTTTGTGTAGGTGGAAATATAAAGGGCCTGCCTTATATAATAAAACAGTGATGTTCAATAAATTTTCTTTCTTTTCAACTATTTTCCTGTTGTTTTAAAAATTGTGGTCATAAGGCATGATTATGGTGTTTAAATAGTTAATGGGATCAATATTTTTTATTCTATAAATATCAATCTTTTTTTTTTTTTCAATAATATAATTATTGTACAAGGATAGTAGCTCCAAGCGAAACTAGTATTTTTTATATTTCTCTTATTTGTAGGATAATTTCAATAGATACATCTAAAATTTATTAGTGGGATTAATAGCGAAACAAACACTTTATTTAAATCTAATAGCAAAATTAACTTAAAATCAATTTGTTTGTTATTGGGAAATTAAATTTTTTACAAAAAATAATTACTATTTTGTATTTAGGGTCATTTAATATTTCCCAGTCAAAATTTTAAAAATTCTGGGATTTTTGTTAAAGTATTTGGGAATTTAAAATTTATTTTAAAATTAAGAAAAATTCTCATACCTTTATTTGTTATCTAACATTGATTTTGTTACTACAATCCAGCAATAAGCGTAACACAACCATTGTAAAAGACTCAATAGAGAGCTCTATCTCTATAACTGCTTTAAAGTTATAGATAACTCTTTGCCAGTCCATTGAAATATTAATCATACGCTCTGTGTAACACTTTATATAACATAAAAATGCTTAAACAAATCTAACAGTTTGTAAACTTTTCAAGTTTGTTAAAAAGCTTTGAGATACAGCCAGCCAATATTCTTAAGAATTAAACCCCGATTAAATTAACAAAATTCTTTACTTAATAATAAAGTTATATAAGCAAAATATGACAAAATTAATATTAATTATACGTTTAGTGGTTCGGTTAAAAACCAAAATTTTTATTTATTAAAATTTTCGCAAACTACTACAGCTAGTTTAACAAATTTTATATTAAACATAAACAGCAAGTTAGGCTTTCAAAATATATAACACAAAGCCTGTTTTAATTATGTTTAGAATAAGATACAGTTAGTCAAAATGGGGAAAAAATTATTTAACATTTTTAAATACTTATAAAAATCATTTTGTAATTTCTTTTACAAATTCTTATTTTAAAACATAGAATTTCTTAAAAGATTATAAAGTTTTGTACCTTAAATTCCCTTAAATTTATAGCCGTTGTAAAAGAATTAATATTTTTGACCTACTGTGCGTATGATTAATGCTAATTTCGTTAAGGTTACACTTAATCTGTTGAAAATTTTATATTTATCAGGGGATTTTAGATTTTTAAATTGTAGTTGAATAATAAAAGATTTAACAAACAATTAATTATTATTAAAGGTAAGTTAGGGAGTCAAGGCAGTTGCCAAAGTAACATTTCATTAGGGGATATGGAGATTTTGTCACATTCGAGTTAGACAAATTGTTTAAAATGTTGTTTATTTCTAATAAAATTATTAGAAATTAGTTTCTTAATTAATATTGAAACTTAAATGTTTTGCAATCTATCATTTCACCCCTTTTTCTGAATGTTTAACTCATTAAATCTTTGTTTCAGTTTTCATTTCCCAAATTCAAATTTACATCATCAGTCAACACATATTTTCCCAAAAATTGTTTTTAAACAAATCATTAAATGTAATTACCGTAAAGGAAATTGTAATTCACTATGCTGTTCGAAGCAGTTTTCAAACACTGCCAGTCATTGATAATTGTTCACAAAAAGTCATAAATTGTTTGAATTAATTAAGCAGATGTAGGAAATTAGCTACAATTAAAATTCGATAGTATTAATATTATTTTAGCGGCTTTTAGTGAAACATTTTCATGCTTCAGTGATTACAAAATGAGAAATTATTTAACAAAAAAATTTATTGTTAATATAAAATTAAATTTGCTAGGAAATTCCAAATTGATTGATGTTTTATAAATAATTGCATGTACATATCATAAAATAATGAAATAATTTAAGTAAGCACAAAAGAAAATCTTTAAATTTGAAAGATTTTTTTAAAAATAAAAAAAAAATTAAAAAACTAACCTTCAATATTGTCCTTAATATATCCCAACTTATTAAATATTAAATGGTTTTCAATATATACTAAGCTAGCTTATAGTCTTAACTTTCAATAGCAGGTAAAAAACATGTAGCTTAATATAAAAGTTATGACAAATTTAACAAAATATCAACAAATTAATATTAATCATACGCCCCTGATATAAGATTCTTTTTTTTAAATATAATAATTGCAGAGTCTTTGGCGGGAATCGAACCCGCAACCCTCTGACTGATAGTCTGGCACACTATCGCCTAGTCTATTTTTTTTTTATTTAGTATTTTCTAAACTACTCATTCAATTCAAAAGGAATGTATAAAAAACTTATACAGCAGGAGCTAAGCTTCAAGAAAATGTTACTTATAACTAACTGATTGCAATACAAACTGAGTTACAGCTAGACAAAATAAAGTATCCAATCTCAGAAAATTTTCAATTTCCTAAAATTTCTTTAAAAAAAAAAACTTTTTAAGTCATACCTCATATAACAAATCATGGTAAATATATTTTCTTATATTTGCTCGTAGAAGAAACAATTTATCTTTAAAAGTTCTGTCTGCAGTGACTTGTCTTAGCAATTTATCCTTTTCCCATTAAATTGTCTTTAATCAATATAAATTTCTTAAGCTTTTCAATGTTTTGATTTTCTTTCACAGCAAAAAAAAAACTTCAACAATATAATCTGATATCCTTTTATTATAATCCAGCATTCCATTATTTTGGTTGCCATTACCATTACCATTACATTTCATTATTATTTCTGAATAATTTTCTTCATTTTTCACCTGTCATTTTGTTAAAAGCTTTTTTTTTTTTTTGTTTTGTATTTATTTTCATTATCTGTTTCTCCCATACTCTTGTTGCCATCTTTATTTTTTAAATTTTGGTCACCCACACAACATAACAGTTAGGGATTGCCAGGCAGCCAGTTAAAGTCATAGTAATTTAATTCGTAACAACTTTACCATTAATCATAAAATTCTACTAAGGAATATTTAAAAACCGTAAATATAGATTTTTTACTAAATAAATAGGTTTTTTGATTTCTTAGCTTTCATACAAAATTTAAACTTTTAAAATCCCTTAATAAATCTTAAAGTTATAAAGAATTTTGTAAAAGTCCTCTAAATTAATATTAATCATACGCAGCCATGGCAAAAATCTTAAATCTTTATAAAACTTCTAAGCTACAAGTCCTACACAAAAATGCTATTAAGGAACGTTCTAGAGCAAGACCTAAGCTTTTAGAAAATTAAACCAAAAAAACAAGCTGTCCATTTACAGGGTAAGTTATAATGGAACAAAATATGTATAGTAGATTACCAGGAGTTTGTAATTCATTTGAAAACTTCTAAACTTAAAAAAACTTCTAACTTATAACGGCATGGGTTTTGTTTAGTTTCAACTATAAATCACTGATTTCTAAGCTTTTAAAATCCATTTAAATTTTAAAAATCACAGAGTTATAAAGAGTTTCCTTAAATTACTCCAAATTAATATTAATCATACGCTGCCCTTCCAAAAAATAATAATAATGCTATAACTTTCAAAATAACGATATATAGGAAAATGTTGTTTAGAAAAGTTATAGAGTATGACTTAAGCTTAGGGGGAGTACCCCCGGCCCCTTTTAAAAAACTTCACATTCCTTAGATTTTTACTGTATAAATAATCAATTTTTATTGATCAAAATCCCCAAATTTGCTAAATTATGACTGGGAAATATTTAAATCTACAAAAAATTTAATTTTTCATATAATTTTAACGATATAAGTTATTTGCTTTAAAAATTTCAAATTCCCAAAAACTATTGAAAAATCCCAGAACTGAAAAATCTACTGAAAAGTGTATAAATTTATAAAATATTGAGTTTTACTGTATAATTAATTAATTTTAAATCTATTTAATTTTAAAATAATTTTTAAATTCCCAAAAACTTAAAAAAACCCCATAATTGAAAATTCTACTGGGAAGTATTTAAAAACGCTAAAAATGTATTCATTCTAACTGTATAAATAATTCTAATTATTTCAGACAAAAATTTAAAATTCTCAAATTGTTTAAAAAATTTTATAAAACTTTAGCGGGGTAAATATTTGTACTTCAAAAATTTTAATTTGTTTTATTTTATTCGTATTTTTTGCAATAATTAAAGTTTCCATTAATTTTTCCTTTGTTTCCTATTTTTTTGTTTTTTAACACCACTTCCCAGTAATTTATAACTGGCCACCCCAGCAGCACCTGTTAAAGTATGAGCGAAATTATTTTAATTAAAAACGTTAAATATTAATGTATATTTTTAGCATTGGTGGCTTTTGTGGGGGTTTGTTTTCTTGTTGTTTTGTTGAGCCTTCTCTTTTAAAAGAGTTAATAATGCTATTATAATTATTTCATGAGTCTTTAAGTATTTCTGACAATATAAAGTGGGTTTAAAATGTGCAGTGTTTTTGCTAGCTTCACTGGTATAGAATGATTTTAAATGGAAAAGGTGTTTTTTGTTATTTAATGATTTTTTTTGTCGATATTTTTGTTTTAATTTAATGCTGTCGGTCCGGGAGGAGAAAAATGAAATTATGTATTTGTTTGATTAATATAAAGGGAAGTGTATTGTTTTTTTTTAATATAATTAACAAACACAAACTGCGAAGCTTTTTGGCTTATCTGCAGAAAACACCCAGAGTCTTTGGCGGGAATCGAATCCGCAACCCTCTGACTAATAGTCCGGCAAACTATCGCCTAGTCTATCGGGCGCCCCAAAGTAGGGAGGGGACACTTCTCCTAAGTTTTGGTTTAATATAGCTTGGATCTTACACTATAACATTCATAAAAAAATTTTTCCTATTGCACCATAATTTTGGAAGTCACACCTTTATTACAATGATTACTAATAATTAAAAGTAATTTAAGGAAACTCTTTATAACCTTGTGATAAAACAAAGGTAAAAGTTTTGAACATTCAAATAGATTTTAAAAGTTAAGAAATTAATAGTTAATCATTGCTTTAAATAAATCTAGAAAATACTGAAAAATATATGTTTTTAAAATTCAAGTGAAAACATTTTTTAAAAAGTTAAGAAAAAGTAATAGAAATGCAATTTAGTCATTATTTAGAAAAGTTACAAGTTTTCAAACAATTAACAAACTCATGGTCTTCTATTTTGTTAAACTATACATCACCCTGTAAATTAACAGGGTGTTTTAAATTTTTTTTTTTTTTGAAAGCTTAGATCTTGATCTATAACTTTCCTAAATAACATTTTTATATAAGACTTCTAGTTCAGAAGTTCTATAAAGATTTAGAATATTTGCTACCATTGCGTATGATTAATATTAATTTCAAAAGTTTTTACAAAATTTTTATAACTCTAAGATTTATAAAAGAATTTTAAAAAATTTAATGCTGTATGCAAGCTAAGAAATCAGGATTTATTTGGTAATAGTTAATAAAAGTATGGGTTTTCAAAAAATCTTTTAAAAATTAAGAAAAGTTTTTAAAATGAAACTAAATTTTTTTAAATTTTCTAAAAAATTAATAATAATAATATTAAAAATTTATTTGTTTACTGAACTACATAAATATTTTTCTTTTTGCTACCTATTTTCCACAACATAAACTTTTAACTGCATATAAATTTAAATTTAGTGGTTCTGATTATCCTTTATAGCCTGTTAAACACAAAAATTTAAGTGCCTAATCATTAAAATTGTTGTATTGTAAGTTAAATCCTTTTAACATGTTGCTGCTCCCTTGACCTATTTACTGTGCATGTATAATATTCATTGTAATGTACATATGTAAGTACATATATTTATTTAATTCCTTTAAAAGTATTTAAAAAGACTTTTAACCAAATGCTAAATAATATTTTTTTGCATTATTTTGCACATTTTTGTTTGTGTGTTCTGTTCTGTTTGTTTTTCTACTCACCAGCTTAAAGGAAAAGAACATTTTTATGGCTGCTCTGTCTTTTTGGCGACATTGTTATGTGTGTGCTAGTTTTTACGAAATATCACAACAAGAAGAAAAACAAAACAACAGCACAGAAAACAGTTACAGAAAATAATAGTTAAAGAAAAACCACCAAACTATTAACCCTTGGGGGTATTATTACGTAAAATTTTGTTTAATAAAATTTCAAAAAATCTATTTTATTTTTAATTAATTTCTTTCAATCTACGTGTAGGTCTTTGACATGTCATAATATTAGGGTTTTATTTGTTTGTTATAATTTCCCATACAAGGTTTAATAAAATAACCTACATTTCACTTTATATAAGCTTTACATGTACATACTTGCAAATGTATGTTAGTAAGAGTAAAAGCAAAAACAAAAAACTATCACAAACATTTTCGTTTTTTAAACATTATAATCACAGTTTAATGGCCTCTATTCTGCTTAGGTTTTGTTTTTGTGAACTTGTTTACTTTTTGTTGCTGTTTTTTTTTCACTGTGTCAGCCTTCGCAAAATATTCACAGTAATTTAAAGTAGTTGAGAGAGGGAGAGTAGTTGCAATAAGGTTTGTAAAGAATCAGTACACATTACAACAACAACAAACAAATATCATTATAAAGAACAAGCTAAAAACTAACGGTATGTTTACTCCATATTACTCTACTTTAAAATAAACAATGATTGATGTGATAATTTCGATATATCGATTATTTAAAATAACGATTACATGTTAATTATTGGAAATAAGTATATAAATTATTATTTAAATAAAAAAGGTTCAATATACAGTAAATTTTTAAAATTATAACCACATAGGATAATTTTTTAGTTACACAAATGTTAAAAAAAAACACATGTTTTCAAAACTACTGATGGTATGAAATAAAAAAAACGTAAACAACAATTAAAAAGAATAACTTAAAGTTTCGGAAAATATAACTAGTAACCAGTTGCAGGATAATAAACTTGAACAACTTGGAGATGAAAAAGCTGGTATATTCAACTATATCTTTTAAACTATAGTTTACTTAATAAACAATGTGAACAAATGCTATAAATAAGAACCAAAGATTTTAGAAAATTAACATTATAACCAAGTAATTTAAATACAGGTTGAGTTAAAAGCTGTCCAAGTTAACCAGCCAGTAGGACGCATTTTAATTGGAATTTAAATTCATTGAATTATATTAAACTATTATAAAGCTTTAGACCTTTAATTAATATTTGTCTTTAATTTTGTTAAAAATTTTCCAATTTTATTTTGCATGTTCAAAGAATTTAAAATGTTTCAAAAAATTCTTTAAAAAGTCCTTTAAAATTCTTTTGTTAATTATTAAAAAATAATCTGTGAAATAATCTTTGAAAATAAATTAAAATTTTTAAATTGTGTTCATAAGCGTCAGAGTTATAAAAAACTTTTTAAACACGCAAATTAATATTAATAATACGCCACACCCTTGAAAAATTAATAATAAACAAAAATCACACAAATTACTACAACTTTTTTGATTTCTAAATAAAGTTCTTTATATATGTATTTCTTATAAAAAAAATCTAATAAACTTTAAAAATATTTAAAGATTCTTAAAAAAATTCTAATGCCCTTATTCGTAAAACTTACAACAGGTTTATAAGAGGTTTATAAAGCAAATTTTGTATGGAAACTTGCCTTCTAAACCTGTTATAAACCTTAGTACTAATGTATAAAATTCAGTACATAGTTTAAAACAAACAAACAGAAACATGGAAAATGAATTAATTATAATACAGGGTGGCGCAAAAGTAATCCTCCTATCAGGAAAATTCTATAAATTTTGCGATTGGCCCCTAATGTCAGTTCTGTTTTGAAACATTTCTTTATTTTTAGTTACTTCGTTTTAAAATATATAATTTTTCTTACTCATTTTATAAAGTTTTTATACCTATTTTTCTGTGACTTCTCAATACATTTTGCTTAAGAAGAAGCAGGAGACAAAAGTGTGTAGTTAAACGACATGGTTTCGTGTTAACACGATTGCATATTGAGTTGTTGTTGTTTAAAACTAACCCTCTTTGGTACTCCATGGAGTAGAAGCATGGGACTATTCCGATGGGTTATATGGTCCAATCCTATGGCAATGTTAAATGGACCACCTTTTTCATATATTTGGAGTAGTTTTGGAGTACTCCTACTCCTCTTTGGACTAGTCTTTACATGCATGTATGGACTAGTCGCGTTATTTGCAGGGCATTTACTCTAGTTAACTACAGAGTGTTAGTACGGGAATGCATAGTTTATATGTATGGATGTGTTTGTTTGTGTAAACAAGTTTTCAAGTCATTTATCTCATGGTTGGTAGCACTGCATACAAATGGTTGCTACTATTTTTATGTAATGTGTAAATGTGTAACAAAGACAGAAATTTAATAGTTCTTGATTTCTTTGAGATACCTTTGATAATTTAAAAAAAAATATTTATGAACTACAACTTTAAGCTGCTTTAGCATACATAGTATAAAAAAGTTAGAGTGCTATGTATATTCGGCTGTGCCGAATCTTTATAACCCTCCACCTAATAAGAAATACAAAAACTGCACTGGTTATAAGACTAAAATATCCTTAGTTTGTGTTTTCTATTCAGTGTTAGTATAAATTTTATTAATTTTATTCTATTTTCTTCGACCTTTTTGTATGATTTTTTATTAAATAATTTTTAAGCTTGAGGTCGCTTTTTGTTTTTTATAAAAGATTTTTTATTTTTATATATAAATTACTCGATATTACTATTATATAAAAAATAAAAAAATCTTCTTCATGAGTTATTTTATTTTAATATTTAAAAAGTAACACATAGAAATTTTGTATTGAGCAATATTTCGGGAAGATTTTTGTATGGGGTCTATGAGAAATCATGGACCTATTCTTATTCTTACTTTTACATTCTTCTTTTATCATAAAAAACATATACAAAATTTCATGGGAATATCTGCAATATATTAAAAAAATAGGAAGAAAAATTTTTAAAAATATAAACTTTTTATGGAGGTTGTCTTACATTTTGATCCATAACTTTAGTTTTGCTATACCAATTTTGCTAATTTTCTATACCAAACTGCTTAGGAGAACTATAAACGGTTTTTTGTAAACGTTGTTGTTTTTTGGACGTGAGAGTGTTTTACATAGACAGACGGACATGGCTCAATCGACTTAGAATTTCATAAGGATCAAGAATATATATACTTTGTTGGGTCTCAGATAAATATTTCTCAGTGTTACACACGGAATGGCAAACTTATACTCTTATATACCCTGATTCACCAATTATGATGGTGAAGGGTATAAAAAATAAAAAAGTATTTTTATGTATGAATTTCATACATATACATACATATATATTTTCTTGCATTTTTCCTTCTGTTTTGCTGTTCTGAAATGACGTTGACACTAAATAAGAAAAATAAAACTTTGCCGTTTGCCGTTTCCTGTGTCTATTTAAGGCAATCTACTACTTGATGCTTTACTTTATACCCATTTTTACTTAATATTAAAAAAAAAACTGTCAGAGAATTGTTAACTTTGTTTTTCACATTGTGATTATGATGGTGATTTTAACATGAGAAAAAATATATGCATAATCAAATATAAATGCGCCTTTATTTTTAAGTACAAGTGAGTGATTAATGAATGAACATACATTTTATTAATGTATCTAACAAAATATTTAATATAAAAAGTTTTCTTTAAATTTAGAAACTATTTAATCTTTTCACATTTTTTTTCTTGTTTTATATATAGGTTTTTTATTATGATTTTTCCTTACTTTCCAATTTGTTTGTTCTCTGATTTGTTAAAACCCACAAAGTTTTCTATATACCTATAAATACTTATCAATTGTGCAACACATTTACTATAAATTCAAAATACCAACTGTCCTAGTTATTTTTGTCATAGAAATAAAACTTACTTTCAAATACATACAAATAGAGAGAAATGTAAGATATTTTATTTAAACAGGATAAAGTTTAATATACAATAAAGTAAGTATTTTATAGGTATAATAGCAATAAATGAGAAAAAAACATTTTTTTAACATAGAATAATATATTTAGCTGAATATGTGAAGACATTTTGTTTTATTTATGCTTTTCTACTTTTTAGTTAATATATTCTTAGATTTCATGTTTAAAATTACTTTTATAGCCTTTTTCTACTTTTTTCTAATTTAAATTTACTTATTTTTTTTATTAAATTTCTGTTTTTTTATACATTTTGCTTTAAAATTGTTTGCATTCCTGCATATAAATAGTGGCAACCATTTCTATGCAGTGCTACCAACCATGAGATGAGTGAATAACAGACAAACTTGTTTACACAAACACATAAAGATGCATCATACTCACACTCATACTCTAGTTAACTTGAGTAAATGTTGTTGTTTTACTTCTAGAGTAAAATGTATTCTTCTTCTTCTAAAGATCTGTAATTTATTTGCAAGTTTTGAAACTGTTAAATTTTATTTTGCTATTTACTATTTCAGCTTTGTTTCTTTAATGGCATTCCTATATGGCATTACCCTAAAAACAATTTTACTCAATAAGTATAAAAAAATTTTTTTGTTGTACAGTATTTAATTTTGATTGATCACTTTTTAAGTGATAAACTTATAGCTAACACTTCACTTCAGGAAAATGTCATGAAAACGAAAAAAAACATGTCATTCTACATGATCTGCTGCAGATAAATAGTTTCTCATTTGCTCTTTTGTCAGATATTCATGTTCTTGTGACATGTTTTTTACAGACTTTTATCAAGATTCTTACAGTTTATCTATTTATTCGATTATATTTTGCTGCTTATTATTCGCTTTATAACAAATCCTATTGTATATACTTCAACTTTTATATTAAAAGCAGATAATATGTATCAAGTTTCTCATTTGCTCTTTTGACAGATATTGAACTCTGTGACATGTTTTTGAAAGACTTTTATCAAGATTCTTACAGTTTATCTATTTTTTTTTTCGATTATATTTTACTGGTTATTATTCGCTTTCTAATAAATCCTATTGTAAATACTTCAACTTTTATATTAAAAGAGGATAATATGGAAATAGCTTCTCATTTGCTCTTTTGACAGATATTGAACTCTGTGACATGTTTTTGAAAGGCTTTATCAAGATTCTTACAGTTTATCTATTTTTTCGATTATCATTTGCTGGTTACTATTTGCTTTTCTAATAAATCCTATTGTAAATACTTCAGCTTTTATATTAACAGCCTAACTATTTACATTTATTTGCTATTAAATATTTCCTTTAGGAAACAACATTTTTTACTCTCCCTCTCTCTCTCTCTGCTGAATGGTGAAGCCAAACCTATATTTGTGGCACAACAGCAATAAGAACATACAGCCTCTGAGTCAGTTTATTATTATAACAGAGGGTACCGTTATTTTTATGATGATTATGAAAGAATGAAATCTGCCAAACTGTCAGAAAATTTGATAAAGGTTGTTTAAATACTGATTAACATGTCAAGAAATATATATTTCATAAAGATTTATGGTTTTTAGGCATATTTAAATTTGAAATTTCATATCAAATCTTATATTTTTGCCATATAACAAAAGAATTAAATTTTTAGATTTATTAATCAAAATTTTATTGCCACCACCTTTTAAAACTGCTTTCAATGTGACTTCCTAAAGTGCATTTATGACGTTTTCTCTCTATTTAATAATTCATTTGATGCTGTCATTGTGTTGTTATTATCCGTTAAGTAAACATGCCATTTTCTTGTTACAATTTTTATGTTCAAATGTAAAAACACAGTTTGGCTTTCAGGCTTGTCCAATAAATTTACGTCAATTACTATAGAATTCTGTGTGTGTGTGTGTTTTTTTTTCTATTTTTGCGTTGCTGCAATAGTGTATTATTCTGGATAATAATAAAAGAATATTAATTGCTGCAGTTAAGGGTCGTTAAAATTTTATATTTTAGAAAAAAAAACTATGATTCCAAGAAAAATGTGGTATTTATGAAGAAATTTTATTTCTAAATTTCTAGGTAATTGAAAAAGAGTTATTTTTATTCAGAAAATGTAATTATCAAGGAAATAAGGAAGCAATTAAATTCTTAATAAAAACTCATTAAAATAAATGATTTTTTGCTTTACGGGTTGGCAGCACTGTTGAAAACAACGAAGCAGTGATGCCAACTGTTAGCAACTCATATTACAGAGATGGAATATAACTTAACCTCGAAAACTCTAAAAAATAAAACAATTCCTTACAAAACACAGATTTCTTGAAAATTTCCTTTACAAAATTAAGATTTCTTGTTATATTTCTAAATATTTTTAAGTTTAAACAAAAATTCTCCTAATACAGACTGAATGAATTTTTTTAATAAAACTTAACAAAAACCTGATCTTAACCAACCTCGTTAATGCAACAAAAAGACAATTATGGTACAAAATGTTTAAGGCCGTAACAAAATTATAATTCAAACTATAAAACGTACACGCAACCTTTAATATTCTTTCTGGAACATTTACATAACCAGCCAGAAAAAACAAGGACTTTGAAAACTGAAACTTATTAACTACATGCTAAATAAACACTCACACGAAATGTGCTTGCCCAGACATTAAAATTCGTCTTTATTAGTTTTATTTCTTGCCTAACAGAAAAGTCCTTGTGGCCACAAAACAAAGTACTAGGTGATTGTGAAAACTCAACAGGTTTTAAAACACAGCAACTGTATTAACAAACAAACAAAAAAAGCAGAAGAAATTGCTTTGCAACAAAGGTATAGTTAACTTTGCATTTAAAGCCATTAAAATATTCTAGTATGTAGAATACATTACATAAATTTCTGTCTTTGTTTCTAGGGGTTTTACCTTAAATGTATGTATAAGAAACGAACAGAAAGACTTGTGTAAATGTGTTGTTTTAGTATTTTTCTTTGTCCTATACAAGCAGCCATTTGATTAGGTTACATTGTCAAACAGTGTGTAGAAGAATTAAACGTCAACTAACAATAGAGTCTTACTGAAAACTCTGTAATTTAGAGAAAAATAGCACATTGTTTTTTTTCAGGAAAACGCCGAACAAAAATCTAACAAGAATCCAATATCGCTATGTTTTTAGTTGTAGAAACGCTAATCCAAGATATCCAAAATATTACAAATTGTTTTATTCCTGTTTAATATTCCCTAGTTTTTTTGTAGAATATCCTTGATAGATAGGGAAGAAACACGGCTTTGGCTTTTGCTCTAGCTAACCCTATCCAATATCAAAAATTTTTTTTAACGGCATTGGACCTGATGGTCGAAGGACGTCCAATGTTTTTTGCTCTTAATTAACAAACACAAACTGCGAAGCTTTTGGCTTATCTGCAGAAAACACCCAGAGTCTTTGGCGGGAATCGAACCCGCAACCCTTTGACTAATAGTTCAGCACTCTATCGCCTAGTCTATCGGGGCACTCCAATAATAAATCCGTTTTGTAATTTACATACAGAAGAACATTAAGCCATGGAAAGCTTATAGTACAGCCTCTTTGGCCCATAGATTACAGATTAACATACACAAATTGGTCAATTTGCAAAAGAACCTCAAATTGTAAAAAAAAATATTGACGATTCATAAACAAAACAAAGAAAATCTTTAAATTTTGAATAGAGGAACTTTTGAACTATATCTAAAACAACAATCGTGGTTTCAAAACAATCATGGTTCCAAAAGTAATATCCTTGATCTAAAACAACAATCGTGGTTTCAAAACAACAACAATCGTAAATCTATAAGTATTATCCAGAATCTAAAACCACATTCGTGGTATCAAAAGTAATATCTTGGATCTAAAACAACAACCCTGGATCTAAAACAACAAACGTCGTTTCAAAGCAACAATTATGATTCCGTAATATCCTGGATCTAAAACAAAAATCTTGGTTTTAAAACAACAATCATGGTTCCAAAAGTAATCTAAAACAAAAAACGTGAATCTATAAGTATTATCCAGGATCTTAAAGTATTATTCCTGGATCTAAAACCACAATCGTGGTATCAAACGTAATATATTGGATCTTAAACAACAATCCTGGATCTAAAAGTATTATCTTGGATGTAAAGAATTATCTTGGTTTCAAAACAACAATCATGGTTCCAAAGGTATATCCCGGATCTAAAACAACAATCGTGGTTTCAAAATTAATATCTTGGATCTAAAATAACAATCCTCGATCTAAAAGAACTATTCTGGATCTAAAACAACAATCGTGGACAAAAAATAAAAACCAGATATAAATACAAATTCTAGAAGTGAATCTAAAACTTCAATGTTGAGTGTAAAAGAATAATTCTAGATTTAGAACTACAATTTTGGATCTAAAGGAAGAATTCTGGTTCTTAAACACCAGTCATAAATGAAAAATAATAATTCTGGATTTAAAAAAACAATCGTGCATCTAAAATGGATCTTAATGATTATTACTATGTAGTTGACATTTCAAATATGACTCGATGCATGTAGAGTACACTTATTTTTAAGCACGACTGTAACTATTCATAATTCTCATAAAAGTTGGAAAACTTTCTTATGTGTGTGTGTTTTTTTTTTTTTTTTTTTTTTGTTCTGTAAGATTATATTCTTGTTATTTTTTCATAATTTATATACGTATAATGCGTATATTCTAAGAATGCTTTTGTTTCTTTACTAGTTCCCAAGTCATCATTAAGTTTTGTCCTGAAAACTAAGCAATGGAAATATTAGTGAATAACAACAGAAACAGCAGCAAAAACAACAAAATGAAAGTAAAACAAAACAAGACAAAAGGAAAGTAAAGTAAAATTAGGACTCATATAAAAATCACATAAAAAAAAGTGTTTGAATTTTTCAACGTGATTATTGATTTTTAGTCCTCTATTTGTTTCAGTATCATGAAGTTTTAGCACAAAGAAATCCTAAAATGTGAGTAATGAAAGAAATTTATAATTAATTTGGTGGTAACTGTGTTGTTGTTGTTAATTATAGTGGAGAGGATAACACCTTTAACCAATAATAATACTTATGACATTGAGTGTTAACATGATGAAAACAATTCTAGTTGTTACAATTATTAAATTTTTTTAGGGTTTGGTAGTTGATAAATCATCAAATAAGTTTAATACTATTTCAAGGGTTGAATAAATATATAAAGAAGGTTTAGGAAAAGTCGACATAAACATGACAGACATTTTAATTACTGTGTTGAAATATTTAAAGTTTGGAAACTTAATAATTTTGGAGAGGAGAAATAAGTAAATTGCTTTCGGATCTAAAATTACTATCTTGGATCTAAAACAGCTATTGTGGATCTAAAAGTATAATCATAGTTATAGTTACTACATTCGTGGTTGTAAAATTACAATCCTGGTTAAAGTTCCACAGTCTTAATCCTAAAAACCCCATTCGTGGATCTAAAATTACAATCCCCAATATAAATCCTGGATCTAGGATCAAAATCCTGGATTTAAGACGACACTTGAAGATCATTAAGTTCATTCTGGGATGTAAAAAATAAATCCTGGATTTAAGAGGACAATTGTACATTATTAGGCACGCTCTTTGATCTGTAACTAAAATTCTGGATCTAAAAGTACAAACTTAGTTCTCAATTATCGATCTAAAAGCACAATACTTGATTTAAGATGACTACAGTGGATTATTTATATTAGTCGTTGATCTATAAATGAAATCCTGGATTTAAAAGGCCAGACTTGGAAATCGCGGATCTAAAATTTAATCGTAGACCTAAAATAACAATCCTGGATTTACAAGCACTATCCTAGATCTAAAACCTGGATATAAAAGCCCAATTATGAATCTAAATTCTGGATCAGAAAAAACTAACCGATTTATAAGACTACAATACTGAATCTAAGTGCACAATCGTGGACTTAAATATACTATCCAGGATCCAAAATTACAATCCTGGATCTAAAACTACGATTCTAGAACCTAAACCTTGATCTAAAGTTTATTCGTGATTTAAAAGCACAATCCTATGGAACTACAATCCTACAAGTGCAATACCGGATTAAAAGCCCAATTACGAATCTAAATTCTGGACCTTAAAGTCCCTGCATCTAAGAGCACAATCATGAATTTAAAACTACAAATCTGTATCTAAAAGAGTAA
Organism: Bellardia pandia; assembly: GCA_916048285.2. NCBI lineage: Eukaryota > Metazoa > Arthropoda > Insecta > Diptera > Calliphoridae > Bellardia > Bellardia pandia. Next base: position 105,394,136 of record OU696532.1, read on the forward strand.
AACTGTGGAACATTAAATTCATTCTTTGACTGATAAAAGAATTTCTGAATTTTTGAACTTAAAAGTACAAACTTGGTTCTAAATTCTGGATCTAAAAGTACAATCCCGGATTTAAAAGCACAATCCTGGATCTAAAACTACGATTCTAGAACCTAAACCTTGATCTAAAGTTTATTCGTGATTTAAAAGCACAATCCTATGGAACTACAATCCTACAAGTGCAATACCGGATTAAGAGCACAATCCTAAAGCGGTAGTTTTGGAACTAAAACTACAATTCCGGAGCTAAATCCTGGATCTAAGAGAGGAATTCTGGATTTAGAAGAGCAATCCTGGATCTAGCAACACAACAATGGAACTGAATCTACAAGAACAATTGCAGATATTTGTTCAATAGTGAATCTAGAACTATAATTAAAACAAAATTGTGGATCTAATATTCAATAATACAATATTCAATCTAAAATTTCACACCTGGATCTGAGAGTTTAATAATGGATACAAGAGCACAAGACTGGATTTAAAAAGTTAGTTTTACAATACTGATACGAAAACTAAAATTTTTCATATTTAAGTAAAAGTACAAACCCCATTACGGAAGAACTATCCTGGATCTAAAGCTACATTCCTAGATCTAGCAGTGTAAATTTGTATCTTAAAGTGCAATCCTGGATGTAAAAGTACAATGGCGGATCTTTAAGTTCATTCTAGGATCGAAAACTGCAATCCTGGATCTAAAAGAAAAATCTGAGAGTAAAATTACAATAAAGGATTCGCAAGTGTTTGTTTTCTGATTTTATATGGTGTAACAAGTATGTAATTTTTAATCATATTATTGTAAATCTAAAATTGTTAACTGTAGTCTTTATCTTCAAATGTAGTTATTTCTCCTTTTCTCATATTTCGTAAAAACGTTTGCTTTAACTGATTGATATGCTTTAACATACATAAATACTTTCACAAAAGTTGTTGACAATTCTATAAAACAGAATTTTAAGAAAATGTCTTTCATCTAGTATAATTGTATACAATTCATGTATGTATGTATGTACATATATACATATTACACAAACAAATTGAAAACTATGTGGGCCTACAACAACAGCAAAAAAGACAAAACAAATACACATGTTAATAGTTTAAGTAACAGTTACTTTTTTCAGTTTATGTCAAGTAAATTTTAATATTTTTACTTTTAAACAAATAATGACAAATTATAAACACATTTGTCTTTGTGTATTGTGAGCCTGCCTTCAATTTATATTTAAGTGTAATTTAATGGAACACCTTAAAGTATGCAACAATTTGTCATTTCCTTTTTACATTTTTAAGGGTTTTCCTGTTACAAAATGATTGCTAGTAACCAGTGCTGCATTTAAACGGTATTTTTCACTCACTCTCTTTAATAAACAAACAAAGAAACTAACGAACGTATGCTTAACAATAACAATAATAATATCATCAATCATTATGACAGCGGGAAAAATAACAGACACAATTCTAACAACAACACATACATACATACGAGTACATTTAAACATATGTATAAAGGAATAACAAAAAGCACGTTATGGAGCTGCACAACTCTTATACTCAATTGCCTTTCGGAAACATTTTAATGGCCAAACGATTCATTTAAAATTCGTGCGTAAGCAAAGCATTTTTTAAAGGAAATACCAACAGCAACAAATACAAAAATTTTTGTATAAAGTAAAATTTAAAAAAAAAAATTGTTGTTAGTTTTTATAGCTTATTTGGATGGTTCAACTTTAGAAAATAGCATATAAAAGAAAAGAAAAATACAATTAAGTTTAATAAATAAATATAGCAACACAAACGTAAAAGATAAATAAATATAAATTATATAAAGAAGTTAGATAAGAATTGTAAGATAAACTGACAAGCAATTTTAGGCTTGAAAGAAATGATATAATGAAAATTAAAGACAAATGAGCAGAGAAAAAGAAAATATGTATATGTATGTAGTTTTTTTTTAGTTTTTTGGGACTGGTGTTGTAAAGTTAATAGGAAACCCATTTTGCCCCTCCTCAATTTTACTTTTTAGAGCAATAAAATATTTTTTATTTTTATATTATCATTTATTTATATTATTTCATTTCGTTCTTCTTCAAATATTTGTTAGTAAATATTGATTAGAAGCTTAGCAGCTATATTAACTAAGTAACACCAGCAATGGCAGGGTCAAATGTTTATAGCGGCAGCATAGATATATGTTTAAAGACGCTTCTTATCTCCTAACGTCCCGGTGGGTGAGTAAGCAAAGCATCACACAATCAACACACACTTATAACGCGTTTTCAATACAATACAATATAATAATGTCAACACTACACACAAAAAACACTCAATAATAAATCAAAATAAAATAAATATAAACAATATTAAAGAAAGAAAAAAAGATAAGAAAAATTTAATTAAAATTTTAGTTTAACCCAAAAAGCAATATTTTTCACTGCGTCGATATGTTTACTTTATTCAAATAGTTAGGGATATTAAAAAAAAATTACGTTTTTTAGAAATTATAAGATCTTAGAATGAATTTATGAATTCAAAAGGACAATTGTAGATCATGGAGTTCATTATTTGATTTATGAACGATAACCTGGATCTTAAAGGAAAAGATCTATCCGGGATCTAAAACTTTTTTTATGCTTTTTGAAATTTCAAAGTTGACAACACTGATTGTAATACCAATTCTATTATAAAGAAACATACGAATAAGCCGGGGTTTACACATGCAAGTAACAGTTCGAAAAACTTAATACACTCACATTTTTTACTAATACACTCACATTTTTTTCACTTGCAGAGCTAGTCGAGTTTTTCGAATAAGTTTTCGTATATAATACATACGTACACAGCACTCGCATGCAAGTACTTGCATGTGTAAAGGCAGGGTAAAACTCTAGTTTTTGTTTACAATTAATAAAAATAATTTTAAAAATTAGTAAATTGCACTATTTTAACAAAAATTACACTTTCCAACCCTGAGTATCACAACCATTTACAGGAAATGCCAATAAGAAGAATAGTAACCTGGTGATTTTAACAATTATTTTTGTTTATGGATAAAAAAAAATATAAACAATCAATTACAGAAATTGTATATTGCGTAAAATATTATTCAGTTGTAAACAAAAACAATTATTGCCAATATGACAAACAAATAAAGATATACATACATATGTAGTTAACAAAAAGAATAAATGAAATAAAATACACACAAATAAAATGGCATTAAAAATACAACAATATTTACTATGTTCAATTTTTTAAAAATATTTTAAAACAAGAACATCTAGGGTTAATATTAAATTAAAATAATAAAGAAAGTATGTATGTATATAGAATAATTTTCTATTATTTCATTAGGAATTATTTTTATTTAATAAACATTACAAATATAATTTTTAGAGGATACTATGTTTGAACTTTTTTTTATATTATATTATTAGAGAAAATTTTTCATTTGGCTTGAGTTCATGTTTTTAATTAATAACTCGAAGAATACCATTGTGAAACTATATTTTTCTAGACAAATGGCACACTGAAAAAAAAAAACTTAGTAAATTGTATATGGTTTATAATTTTGCACATGTAAACAACCTGGAAATTAATAAAATAAAACTTCTTAATTTGTTTATGCAAAACAATCAGACATTCTATGTATGTAACAGTTATGAAATCAATAGTCAACATGTGTGATGTTAACAGATCATATTACAGGTTTTCTTAATACGCCATTTGCCTTTAAAGAATATGCAAATATACAGAAATGTATTAAAATATAAAATAAATTATGTATCGACTGAAATTTACAATTAAGCATTAAACACATTGGAGACAGCGACGAAAAAATCAGCATGGACAACAACCTGCAGTCGTGTTAAATAAAATAAAAAGCAAAATACAAAATTAAAATGTTATGAACATTTATGCATCAAGAGTTTTTAAATGTATAAATAATATTATATTATATTATATACATATATGTATATATTTATATTATACATATTTTATATACATAATAAAAAGGAGTAAAGTTTATTACCATGTCTGGAATCATGTACATATGTTTTTTATGTTTCATAAATAAAACGCTACTTAAAAAAAAATAAAAACCTTAAGTGGCACCACTGAAATATAAATGGATTACTGCAACAGCTGTTTATATTATATTATTGTTTTGTTTAATTAAATTAAAGTTCATGTAAACCGGGCCTAAGTGTTTTATTGTTTAAGAGTTATTATTTTTAATGTTTTTTTTTACTTTTTTGTTGCATTTTAGCTTTAAAAAATTCGAAGAACAAATTTAATTTTATTAAAACGTCAGATTTCGTTATCAGCTGCTGACTATGTAGCTGTCGTTTTAAAAATATTTAAGTAGCTTTCAGGGCGGCATAAGTATCCAGCGCCATTTGCACTCGTTTTTTTTTTTTTTTTTTTAGCAGCTTTTATTTATTTATTGAATCTTTATATCTTGAAATGCCAATAAGTTTTCAAATCTTAATACTAAAAAGAAAATAATAAGCCCAGCCAGTGCTAGACAAAAATTTGTATGATACTAAAAAAATTTCACTTCAACTGATCCTGTCATCTGTTTTGCGCTTGAGTTAAAGCAAGCCTTTGAATTTTTTCAATGTTGGATGCTGTGGCAGTACCCCATAATTGAATTCCATAACACCAGATTGGCTTTAGAATTGCATTGTACAACAAAAGTTTGCAATCCAACTTTAATGTAGAATTTCTGCCGATTAGCCAATTAAGTTGCACTGCTTTTAATCTCATCTGAGTAAGTTTTGCGTCGATATGAGACTTCCAAGTTAAACGACGATCGAGGTGGATTCCGAGGTATTTAACTTCATTGTGTTGCGGGATAATTTGGTTATTTATTCTGATGAACGAGCAGGTATCTTTTCGCAATGTGAAAGTTATATGAATACTTTTCTGTTCGTTAACCCTGATTTTCCAAAGCTCAAGCCAATTCTCTAGTTTATAAACATATTTCTGCAAATTCTGTGATGCTATTTGATAGTCCTTATGAATGTTAATAAAGGCTGTATCGTCTGCAAAAGTTGAAGTATGTATTATGGGGTCTGACGGCATATCGGATGCATAAATCAAATATAAAGTTGGACACAGTATGCTACCCTGGGGAACTCCTGCTACAATTGGCTGAGCGGGGCTTAAAAAATCGCCTTCTTTGATTGTAAATTTGCGACCATATAAATAACTTTTCATAAGTTTGTGGGTGTTAGCAGGCAGAGTTAATTTAATTTTATGCATTAAACCTTCATGCCAGACTTTGTCGAACGCTTGGGACACATCAATGAAAAGCGCGGAACAATATTTTTTCTCTTCAAACGACCGTCTTATCACATTTGCACTCGTGTAGTTATGTAGCCTGCTGTCTCGAATGTGTTGTTTAATGCTTTACACACACAAACTAAAAGCCTTGTCGTCAGAAACCATTTCTTTGATTGACAAAACAATGCGAAATGTTTTTGGGTATTTTTAAAGAGATTTCGTGTAAAACACCCATGCGTATTGATATTTGTGCAAATTGTTATTGTTAGTATGTACATATTTGAATTTTCCATACATAAGAGTTTGAGTTTGTTAGTACAAAAGAGTGGGTGGGGTGGTGGCTGTTTGAATACGTGCGTTTTGCCAACAAATCTATGAATAAAAATTTGCCAGCAAACAACGCAATTTTCTTATTAGTGCATTTGGTTGTTATTTTCAGAAAACCAAATTTAATGGAAAAACAAACTAACAAAACACTTTGTTAGGAAGCCTTCAGCGTTGACGTACATATGTAAATATGTACTTATATACACAAACACTTGCAAACTCCAAAGAAATTTTCCAATAAAAACAACAATTATTCACAATTTGAGAAGTACAGCAAAAAGGTAGGTAAGACAACAATATTACGCAGCGTTGGGTATTGGTAATTAAAATTAAAACAGAAATCATTTCATTATAACTATTGGGGGTTTCAGTTTTCACGTAGGTATTACATATGTAATGTATGTATGTATAAAGACAACAACAAAAGCGACCTCCTAATGAAATTACTTGTAAAGAAAATTCTTTCTTTCGTACCGTACCATGTCATATCATTGCCACATGAAAAAGGTTTTTTCTTCTTTACTTTACTTAGCTTTACATATTATTTGTTTTTGTTTTTTGCCTTTACACGAGTCTGTTTCTTTACTACTTCTACTACATGCATACATATGTACATATGTTCATTCTCAATAGTTTGATTATCTCATCATAACTGTCTTGTTCCTGTCATTAATAGTAATTAACCCCTAAACGGTCGTCATAAATTTAAGAAAATGGCCAAAATGTATTAAAAATAATTAGATTTTAATTAAATATACTATTAAGTATGTAGGTATATAATAACGTATGAAATTGTAAAGTTAGTTAGAAAAATAATAATAAATAATTATACTAGATTTCAATAAAATGGGAAACAGTAAGTAAAGAAACTTATTTAATTAGTTTATGGAAAAAGAACTAAGAACAAAATATTGCTAAACCATAATCATATTAGACCTGATTAAGAAGCTAGACTCTTCTATGGGCGGATAATATTACAAGGTTAAAATATACACCTAATTCTGTTTTTACGCGATTTTTTACGCGAATTTGATTTAACCCGTTTCCAAATAAATATTTGATTAAGTTTTTATGCGACTAGATTTGATTTAACGCGATTTAAAAATGTATGTATTTTTACCAAAAAAAAAACGTTGTTTGCACTGGATTTGGAACATTTTAAATTAAACACATAGACTTTCATTAAACCGCTCAAATAAGTAATTAAACCGAAAACTTGCAGTTTATGAGTTATAAATTTTTTTATGTTAAAAAGAATTACATACTTATTTGAGGAGGGATTAGTTGTGCTATTTTTAAGACTTTAAATGACAGTCAGTTGCAAAAAAATAGTACATGCGTTTTTTCCAAATAATATTCAAGTGAAATTATTGTAAAATGCAGTCATATTCCCAGAAATAATCGGATTATGATGATTTTAATAAAAGGTACTATGAATGATTTCCTTTTTACTAGGGTATCCATTCGAATAATTATCATACCAATAATCGAATAAAAAATTACCAATTTCGAATAATTCTATTAATTTTTTTAGAATAATCGAATAAAAAGAATAACTTTTTTTGTGTAAATTTATCGTTTTTTTTTTTAAGAATTTTTCATAATTTTAGAAATAAAAATAGTAATATCTTTGCATACCCAACTTTTTTTATAAGAACACATGCATACAATAGCTTATTTTGAATTTTTTAATGTGTAACTGGTCCAATTTCATTATTTTCTTTTTAATTTTTTACAAATGTTTTAGTTTTTGTTTCATGCAAATATTCTACCTGGTTCACTGGCATGGGATAGCCAAAAAGGTGAATGTGTGTTCTAGGGTTAATTCAGCTTAAGGTCTGTTTTATAAAAAAATATAAAAACTCTTGCTGCCGTATTTATAAAAAATTAAAGTAGACTTCAAATGTACTTTAAGAAAATTTTGTATGAAAATTTTGTCTAAAAGCACACTTTAAGACTACTTTATTTTTTATAAATACGGCAGATAGTTGGCAGTACTAGAAATCGTCTGTTACGACAAAAACACAATCGAAACAGGGGATTTCCTTTGTTTATTTCAAATAAATTTATGTAGTTGAAAGTAAGAGTGTAAAGCTAGATTTACACGATTGAAATTTTCTTCAAAATTGCTCTTCAAAATGCTTCAAACTCGTGTAAGCAGCAAAATTTCTTTATTTAATAATTCTTAATAACTTTAAATAAATAAATTTTGAAGAATTTTTACTGTTTACACGAGTTTAAAGCATAGCTTAAGATTGCAGTCAAATTTAAGTGTTAAAGCCAAAAGACATACTGCCGTATTCATAAAAAATTAAGTAGGTTTGAAGTGTGCTTTTAGACAAAATTTTCTTAAAGTACATTTTAAGTCTACTTTAAATTTTTTTTTTGCATAAGGCTTTTAGACAAAATTTTCTTAAAGTACATTTTAAGTCTACTTTAAATTTTTTTTTTGCATAAGGCTTGTATGTATGTACTTTTCTAAATGAACTATTTTTTCTACTGTTTGTTTGTTTAAATAAAATACTCGTATGTTTGTGTATTAAGCAACATGAATTCATCTTATTTTACCTGATATTTCATATTTCATATATCAATTCCCTCATTTAATATGGATACTCTATCTTTTTTACGCGAGTTTTCGAGGAACGTATCATCGCGTAAAAACAGAATTAGGTGTAATTGAATGTCAGAATTTTTATTATAATCCAAACGAATAATCTCTAACATTTATTTATAATTTAATGTCCATTCATTACTATCGATATCTCAATCACAATCTAGACGGCCAAAAACTGGTTGTAGAATCAAACAAACTTTTTCTAAAACAAAAATTGTGCAAAAAGATCAGATACAGTATCGAGTAAGGATACATCGAAAATTCTAGCATGTATAGGGAACACGATCTAGACGGCGAGTTGACAGGAACGACAAGCAAAATTAGCTGGAAAAGAAAATGGTTATACATAGTTTCAAACAAACTTTTCCTAAAAGGCCCACTACACATAAAATAGAATGTTTGTTTCGCATCCATTCCTGATTCCGCAGGCTAAATATGAAGTCGTAATAGATCTGGTTTAGTGACATTAACTAAGATACTAAAATTGTAATGATAATATACCAAATATAACATTGAATATTGCGATACAAACAATATATATATGTATATAGTGTATTCTCTATTATACGGAAGGAACAGCCACTAATCCTTATAGTAGAACCAGGAACAAATTTAGTTACAATAAACAACTTTCCAACCTAACAAAGATTTTGCAAAATGTTTTACTATTTAGAAGTTATAGGTCAAAATTCTTACTTCATTTGTAGTTTTGAAAGACGGTACTTTGAAAAGGCTGGAAATAGTTGGCGCAATCTGTACACATGCAGGACCACTAAAAATATGTGTACTAGTATACAATGAGAAACGCAGTACGCAGCTCCTGAATATGAAACGCAAGGACATCTCGAGAATTATAGCGATGGTAACTGGTCACTGGATAATTAGTAAGCATGCAGCAGACTCGAACTTCCTTTCAATAATTTATGCCACAGTTGCCAGGACCGTGAGAAAGAGGAATCAATATTTCATGTTTTCTGTGTGTGTCAAATTTTTCAACGCTTAAACCACTTTAAACTTTATAACTCGATTTCGGCCCCCAGAAGATTAGACTGCCTATGAATGATGAATTGTTTCCGACTTAGGTATTTCTAGCATAAAATAAAGGCTGGCTACGCCATCAGCTATCACCGGCAAAATATATAAATTACAACCGACAGAAGGTTATTATAAAAAAAACCAAAAAAATAAATTGTTTATTCTTAATAGAGATATGTATAGGAGTACATATTGAAAAGAGCACTTTTGTACAAACTAAATCTTATTACGATCATTATATTTATGATCACATAATTACTATAATAGCTATTGAAGATTTTAAGTAAGTTTATGAACTAGATGAGATCTATGGAATAAACAATCGATATAATTGCACAAAAATCATACTATTAGTAGTCTGAGTGTAAAACAGTTATTTTTGAGATATTTTTGTTTCGTACAAAATTTCAATTTTCCAAGACATATCAATTTATAGTAAATGCCAAAAAAAAATACAACTCCAAAATACATGTTTATTTATTGTTAATTTGTTAATATCCCCCATATATGTTTCAGGGTTAAACATACATTTACAACCGTATGCAACTGTGTTGCTGTTGTTTTTGTTTTCTTTCTAGCTTGCTATATGTACATATGTGTTTGTGTGCAGCGTTGCCGTTTTTGGTTATTTCTAACCAAAATTGGTTATTTTTTTTCTCAATGTGTACATGTGTAGATTTTTTCTGTTTTGGTTATTTTTTTTTACTGAAAATATTTACTATGTGAATTTAAATTTTGGGATAAAATTTCAACATACAAAAATGGCCTAAACGAAAATTGTTTTAAAGCACTTGTAAATTTCGTACAAAATTTATTGACATTACCCCACAGTTCCGCTGCAGCTGAAAGAACATTTTCTCAGCTTAGTTTGATAAAAACAAAATTTAGGAATAATTTAGATTTTAAGACAATTAGTAATATATTAAAGCAAAAGACTTGTGCAAAAATCAACAAAATGTCCATTTTGTTTGGTCTGCCATATTTATTGTAATATAATATATTTATATTTATTGTAATATAATTACATGTTTTTTAGTATTTAAGAGAGTAACTTTTAGTTCCCTATTTTATTGCCAATGAAAAATTTTTTGTTTTTATTATATACTTTTTATTTTTGTTTAAGACATTAAAAATTAATAATTAAACTTGTAATGTATTGGAATTTTAAATTTTACAAATTGTAGCATTAGCTTATGTTTCTTTGCATTACTTTTTGTAAAATATGACGCTTAGTTTTTTAAAAAAATTATTTTTTAGTATTAGGAGTTGTGTTGTAAAATACGTTGTTTTATGTTTTTTTTTGTTACCTTAAAGTACAAATTATAGTTAAAATTACAAAAAATAAATAAATAGTACATGCATTTAAATTTGGTTATTTTTTTTTTAATTTGGTTATTTTTTTCATAAATGTTGGTTACAAAAAAATTTTTTTTGTGGCAACACTGTTTGTGTGTTGATTTGTGTTCTGTTTGCTTTAAGGTCGGTGTGTTTGTTGAGAATGAAGTTGTTAGTTTTTGTTTTATGGAGCCTAAAGAGGACGTTGGATTTTTATTATGTGTAGACCTGTGTGGGCGTGTGTGTGTAAATAAGTATGGGTCAGTGCTGCCAGTATTTTTTTTAGAGCTTATCCCCAATTTTTGATTTGTCATCCCCAAAAATCCCCAAACTGATTTTTTTTTGCAAAATTTTTATTTTATTTAAAAAATAATAATAAAAAATCATTTTTATCGCTAGCTACATATATTAGTATTCAAACTAATTAGATTTATAATTATAAATCTGTAAAGAAAAAATTACACATAATTTAATAGATAGAAGTATAAAAAATTATTTACCAGAGTTTAGCATTTCAAAAACTTCAGAATCAAAATCTTCTGATTCATCAGCCTCAGAAATTTTATTGTACATATTGTTTGTATTAAAAAGTTTAGCATTTCAGCAGATGGATTAAATTTCTCAAAACAAATTTAATTATTTTTAAAGTATGTATTAAGTTTATTCAGAGAAGTGCTTCCAATAATTCATATTGCATTTTGTTACGTATTTTTGTTTTGGTAGTATTCATTATTGAAAAAAACGCGTTCAACGCAAGCGTTAGCCTTTAAAAATATACTCGTATATGTATATTTCAAACCTTTTGCCCAATCTTCGCGTTCCCAAGAAGCATTATGATTTTTGTTAATAAAATTAGTAATTGCAGCCATTTTAAACGGTAAAAAATATATTTTTTTAAATATTTACATACTTCTTTATTAGAAACCATCCACTACAAATAATAAAACACATTTTTAGACTTGCCTGACGCACAATTTTTAGCTCCAAAATCATTCTTGTTACCATCACTTTTACAAAAATAACCCCAAAAATCCCTTAAAATTGTGTTGTCATCCCCAACAAATCCCGGATCCCTAAGATGAAATTTTTATCCCAAATCACGAAAAAAAAATCCTCAATTTGGGGATAAATCCCCTAAACTGACAACGCTGGTATGGGTTAGTTTTATTTTCATTTACGTTGTCATCGTTTTTCTTGCTGTTGTTGTTATTATTGCAGCAACACTTGTTGGCGGTACATATGTATGTATGATGTACATTAATATGCAATGTTCGTATGAATGATAAGAAGGTGGTATGGCTGGTATAAAATGTGTGTATGTGTATGTTTTTTGTCTAAGTTTTAACCGTTTTCTTGTTACTGCTCCGGTTCTTAAAAAACATTTTCATTATTCCTTAAGTTTGTTGTTTTTTCTGTTTTGTTCTGCTTTTGTTTTAACAACAACAACAACAACAACAACAAAATTAAGTGTATTACAAATACATATGTAAATTTTTAATATTTACCCTGAAAAAACGCTGCCAGCCAGCATAAACGACTTTTGTAAAGAATACTTTTTAAATATTTATAAATAATTTATATTTATTTAGCAGTTAGACTAAATAAATAAATGTATTTAACCTTGATTACACTTCACAAAATTCTCACTTCTTTTTATTAATAATTATGTAGGTATTTTATTTTCTTATTTAATATTTGCAAAACAACTGCTAAAATTATTATTGCACTTGCTTTTTCTTTATAAACTTGGCGTTATTTTTTTTTGTAAATATGTAGTAAATACCTATATGGCTTTAAAATTCACACAATTTAAATAATTTTATTTAATTAAGCCTTTTTTTACTTTGCATCAAAAACAAACTGTTTTGTTTATTTTTACTTTTTACACACTTCACTTTTATATGATTATCATAATATCCCGTTTTATTTAAATTAATTTTCCACCTTTTTAGTGTATTTAGGTTTTTGAATTGTACAAAGACTCCATCTTTATGTAAAAAATTTGTTTTTTTTTTTTTGTTTCTCTACTTATCACTTGTTAAGACGTGTTGTCGGTTACGCGTTTCATTTGCAACTGTGTTTCTTGGGGCTGTTTGTTGGCCGCGTAACACAGTTTTTCTTTGCTTTGTTGTTTTTTCATGCGGTGTTTTTCTTTTTGTTTCCTCTCTCTCAATCTCTTTGTTGTTTTTGTTATCTTTTTTGTGTTGAGAACTTTAAGCCAAAAACAAATACTCGTAATCAGCGTTGTCAACTTTGAAATTTCAAAACGCACCAACATGGAGAAAAAACGCGCCAAATTTAGATTTTCTTTCTTATTTAATAAAAGTTTATTGAAAAATTTCACATAAAAAATATAATATTAATAACAGTCTTCAACAGTTCATTCAGTGTTTTTATAAAAAATAAAAAACTTAACAAAAATAAAAAATAAACTAAACAAATTTGTTTTTTGTACCAGATGTAATTAATTTATTTTTTACATGCAAGTAACAGTTCGAAAAACTCAATACACTCACATTTTTTACTGATACACTCAAATTTTTTCACTTGCAGAGCTAGTCGAGTTTTTCGAATAAGTTTACGTATATACGTACACAGTACTCGCATGCAAGTACTTGCATGTGTAAAGAAAGGCAGGTTAACTTTTTAAAAAAGTACTCTGTTCAAATTTGGGAAAATGTTGAGCCACATTAATTATTTCATACGGAAAATTTGACGTGTTGCTAATGTACTTTTGTAAACAAAACACATATTATGTTCTGCTTTTTTGTGAATTTGAATCGAAAATAAATAAAAGTTAAAAAGATTTAAAAATCTGTGTTGAATCGAAATCGTTAAATAAAAATAAATAAACAAATATTACTGGCCGCATGTGCAGCAGCACACAGTTTAGTTATGTAATTTGTGCTAATATAAACAATTTTATAAGATAAGGAAAACTGTATTAAATTGTTAGTCCGAAATAATAATTTTGTATTGTTTTGCCTGTAAGCCCACATTATTTAGTTAACGAGACATTTATTTTAGGGATTTTAAATTGGATGGAAAAATAAGGACGTAAATGCTTTTATAACTTAAAAGCAATCGGATAAAAATGTATAGAAATCTTAAAACTGTTTTTTATTTGCACCATCTTGATAAATCCCTCTGATATGATTGTCTTTTGAACGCGAATTTTGTTAAATACCAAATGAACATTAATATTACATATTTATAATAATTAATAATGTTATAATTGAATAAAATCTCTTATATTTCTTTTAGCTAAGTTTAATTGTTAAGTGTTTTGGTATTGTATCTACATATAAATCTAATCATTAACTAATTTAGAAAAATTTACCTTCAACCCAGCTAACTTTAATTAAAGAAATCATTTATATTTATATTTGCGTGCGTATATTAAAGATAAATGCAAGTCAAACAAAACATACAATACTTCATGGCAAAAGTAATTAAACATCTATAGATATAAATAGTATAAAAAGGAAAAAAGATAACTCTTTCCTGCTCATTGAAAAATACTTGACAGTCAGAACTAATGAGTGTGAAACAGGGGCCAAATTACCGCATTCGATATCGAGTAAAATTGATTGTAATTTTTTTATTTGAGATTATGGCATTCGATATCGAGCAAGAAATTTAGTACATTTTATCATAATTTCGATATCGAAATCATTTTTGATACTTCGAATGAGCTATTTCGATCACGAATGCGGTAATTTGGCCCCAGGACTTAATAATACGAGAGCATTTATAAAATAATCGAATATAAAATAAAGCAACAATTTTGTTATAGAATTATGTAAACATTATTGGATTTCGAATTAAGAAAAAAATATATAATAAAAATAATATTTTTAAAAGGCTTTGTGATTACTGCTATGAAGATTATAATTATTTGGGGGACGATAATTGTGTACAGAATTTGAAGTGGAGGATTTTGTGATGTATTTAGGCTTGAGATAGGCAGCATAGTTATGCTGGCTCAATTGGTCCAGCAAAAGATCACTTTTTAAAATTTGGCGAGAGGAAGTCGGTTTTTGGGGTGACACGAATTCCTCCGAGGAGTTAGATATTATACGTTGATGGCAACGTTTTCTTATATTAACATTTGATGAGCATGAACTCAAATGACTATTGGTATCTGTTGTAGAACAGCTGTCATTAGAATACTCATCCTCGGGCAGTGAGTTTTTCAATGCAGTGTGCAAAGATTTACGTCTACGTGTGCGTTTTTCTATGCAAGAAATCTCAAATTTACTTGTATTATTCTTTTCCTCATAACTATCGTCTATAACTATGAAATTATTCAAATCCGTGTCTACCGACACATTAGAATACTCATCCTGGGGCAGTGAGTTTTGCAGGGCAGTGTGCAAAGATTTACGTCTACGTGTGCGTTTTGCTATGCAAGAAATCTCAAATGGACTTATATTATCCTTTTCCTTATAACTATCGTCTATAACTATGAAATTATTCAAATCCGTGTCTACCGACACCTCATTTAATACAGATTTCTCGTCAGAAATTTCGTCATCGCCATCACCATCATCAGATTCATGTAGTTTTTCATATATTAGTGACTTTTCATGAAGGAATTTTTGCTTATATTGTGATTGTGCACATATAGTTTTACGTCTGCTCCTTACTGCTATACAGGAGACTTTCAAGGGACTTTCTTTGCTTTTCTGCAAAGTTTTTGCTGCAGTTTTATTATTAGACCAGCTACCCATAGATTTACGTCGTGTCCTTTTTGCTATGCAAGAAATATCAAATTTTGTTTTATGGTGGTCTGTTTGTTTATCTTTTATATTCACATATTTATTTCTTTTGGGGTTTTCAATTTCTAAATCTTTTGTTGTTGCATTTTCTTTATTTATTCCGTTTCTAGTTGTTAGATTGGCTTCATTCTTCATGTTTTCTTTTTCATTGCTAGTGTGTTGCTTATGTAGTTGTAAAGGTTTATTAATATTTATTGATCTTCTGGTTCGTAGGGCTATGCAACTGATATTTTTCTCTTTTTCCATAAATTTACTGAAATTTTCCAAAGGATCATCGTCATCACTGTCTTCCGTTACTACAGACAAATTTTGACAGTCAGGGTCTTTTTTGTCATTAGGATTAGGGGCTTGTGTGTCTAAACGGTTATTTTTTGTGGTTATCTCCTCGTTTAGATCATCCTCAGAATCACTTAAGACAATTGTGGCCAGATTTCTTTTTTTACATTTTTTTACTATCTCCACATCACTCGAAGTTGAACTATTTTCATGTGCTGTCTCTTTGTGTTCCTTGATATCACTATTTTCGGAATCCGTTTTTATGCGTTTGAACTTGTTTGTTGACTTTATTCCTTCAATTTTTGAGTTATCTTCACTACTTTCTGTTTCACTTATTATTATTCTTCTATTAAACTTACAAGCTTGTGATACCTGTGGCAAGTCACAGTTCTCTGAATCGGTTCTCAATCTTCTGCTAGTTGATTTGTTTTTAGTAGGTTTGATTTCCTCATCACTACTCTTGCTGTCATAATGATGTTGTGTACCCGAATCTCTTTTAGTTTGTGGCTCTTTTGTTTGTGCCGCCATTAGTCTGTTTGCTATATCAAAATCATCTCTTTCACTAACATAACACACATCGATGTCTTCGTCCTCATTGATGTGGTCGTTAGGTAAATTTAAGCTTTCACGGCCACTATCACGCTCTTCCAAAGCTATTGTACAGTCGGCACAATGAAATAGTTTTCCCATACTGGGCAAACATTGTCGGTGCATGGCTGTAGAACCACAACTACTGCACATTAACAGGGGATTTAAATCGCTGCTAGCTTTGCGTCCTTTTTTATTATTACACTTCTGGGCGCTACATTCGCTGGGACGTTCCAGCAGTTCAGCAAAAGCATTCGGTTCCAATTCCCAGGCGGCATCTCTATGCAGGTGAGAGAAAACATGTTATAAAAATATTCATTTCAAATTATACTAAAAACTTACTGATTAGGTATAAATATGCCTCTGGCCGGTAGTTTCCTCCGAAATACACCGGAATCATTGCACAGGGGACACTTGAAGAAATAGCCTGCAGTTTTTGCAAATTTCTGTAAGCATAGCTTGTGAAACCAACCATTACGGCAGCAGGGCGATAAAATCATATTAACTTTATTAAACTTTCCCTTTGTTCCACATAAACTGTCATAGCAGATCAAACAATTCTCAGTGGCAGCTGGTCGTTCTCTTACACTTCTAACATGTCTATGACAAAACGAACGATAATCATTGCAAAATTGATTTTCGGCTTTATTTTCCAAACCACATATCAAATGGAAAGTATGGCGGCATTTTCTCTCACAGCAGCCTATATTGGCATATTTCCCATGGCAGTAATAACATTTCTGCATTAAACACAACATTAAAAAAATGAACAAATAAAACAATTAATAAACAAAACTCACTAATGAAGCTATACGCTGCACTTCTTTTTTAATATCAGCTTCTAGAAAACCCAAGAAACCTTCGTCATCTTTACCATTTTGTGATAAATTTGAAGATAAATACTATGTTAAGTAGAAAAAAAATGTATGTATTTGAGAAAATTTTTCAAAACAAATTCTACATCCATTGGTGTTTACTACCTGTCCTCATAAACAACTTACCAGACAAAATGTATGTACACCAAAACTTTTGTTTTTCAGAAATTCTCCATATTGTATGTCATCTTTTTTGGAAGATTTGCATAATATGCAAGTATCCATTTTTTAAGAACTTTTAGCAATGATAAATTCACGTTTTAGCAATGATAAATTCACTTTTTTTATCACGGATATAATCTATGTTTTTATCATTAGTATCAATTAATCTGTGGTTTTTATGGCAAGAGCAAATACTTTACTGATTTAGAGGACCAAGCGCGCTTATTTTTGTTGTAGTTTTGATGTTATCAATTCGAGGGTGAATATTGACATCAAAACCCATAACAGTTGTTTAAAAAAGTACTAAAACAGATGTTACATGTGTGTGTTTTTATTTTGTCAAAACCAAGGCATATTGAAATCAATATGCCTTTATTTGCATTTGTACTGTAAAGTTGCCAATGCGTTTATGGAAAGAACGTCAATTAGTTAAATGTGACTTAAATTCGGGGATTTTTGAATCATTTAGATTTGAGATTAAAAAATAACAGAGAAAAATACTAATTTAGAACAATAATTGTACTTTTTAGAATTTAGTTGATAAATTTTATTCGACTGGCTTATAATGTGCCGACACCAACGCGTATATGACCGAGTCTTTCAATTGAAAATATCGAAGTCGTGAATTGTAGTGTTGAATAAAATTCTAATTTGTCAATTCCTCGACTAACCTCAAATACCACATAGTTAATTTGTACTAATGGGGTATATATTGAACCCGTCCCACTACTCTCTTCATCGTAGCTTTATTTATTTAAGAACAAGCCGCTGGTTTTTTGAATACATCAACAAGCATTGCCCATTAAGGGTTTCTTAAAATCCAAGAGCAATTGTGAAGAAGATTTTGTATGCTGAAAGAATCACTGTATAATACGCGATGTCGTCTGCAGACGTGATTAGGCATATTTTCTCCCTGAAAATTTTACTGATCGAATAACTAAATTTTAGACTATTATCGGAGATATATATACATCGATATAATATCTATGAATCGTCATCTTTCCGATAACCGTTTTAATTTATAGTTGTTAAGCATTGCTCTTTTCAATTCTAGAAACATTTTAATGATTTTTATATAAATTATTTGTTTTCACAAATCTTAAATTATCATTCTTTGTGTTAAGCGATTTTTAACCGTTATAGGTGCCAATCTATGGGCAACAATGTTGGATTTTTAATAAACCCAAATCAACCACTGTACTGTAAAAAAATCAGCCACTGTTATGTTTACACTCAAAAACTGTTTTATTAATATCTTACATTCTGCCAAATGTTTTTTATATTGTTACAATTTTTAACAAAAAATAAGTCCAATATGTTGCTCAAATTAACTATTGATTTTATGTTTCAATAAATAAACTTAATGCTTACCATTATTTGTTAAATTATTTTATACTTTTTTTATATTTTCATAACAAAACACTTTATTTTAATTCTCTTTGGCCTTAGTATTATCGAATTCTTTCTCCTCTATCTTGGTAAAACCAGAATATCTAATAATTTTACCCTTTTCGACGTTTAAACGTTTGCTGAACTGTACCGCCTGGGACTCTTGTTTCTCCTCTTCCGTTTTGTAGCCATAATAATGAGCCCAATCACTGCGTCCACTGAATACCATGTAGCAAACAAAACCAAAAGCATTCCAGGCCATCACGGCATAACCAACACTCAAGCGGCGTTTCCATATAGCAGCTTGTTGTTCCGGTATGGGATTAGTGTTACGTCTCACCAAACGGCGCAGCCATTTCATTTGAAAAAATGACATTTTTAATTAAAATTTTATTAAATTAACACTTATATAAAATGTGTTAGTAAATTGGAAAAAAATATAAACATGTAAAGTGTGTTTTTATGTATGATTTAACAAAGGAGAGAGAAACAGAAAAAACAGCTGTTTGATTGGCGGTTGATTTGTTATTAATCCACAACAGTTGTTTAAAAAAGTACTAAAACAGATGTTACATGGGTGAGTGTGTTTTTATTTTGTCAAAACATTTTATTTGCATTTGTACTGTAAAGTTAATTTTGTGCCTGTGTTGTTTTTTGCAAAGAACATTCTAAAAACTAATAAAAATATTTACTTAATTATTATTACTGCAGTTAATTGGTTTACATGCAAGATATTTAAATGTTATGTGTAGTTGTTGTTGTTACCTCCTGTCATTGAGTAGGAAAACGCAATAGATTGTTGACTTTTGGACAAAAATAAAAATTTTTTTAGCAAAATGTTAATGCGAGCTCAGCAATTTAACAATTTGGATTATCGCCGTCGCCAAATTGATACTTTGAAAATATTCAATGACAAGTAAGTTTTGTGGCAGCTTTTGTTTTTGCGTGTTTTAATAAAAATAAATTTATATACTTATGCTTAAAGTGTGGTGGAAGTCTGTGATTTGGAAGAATATTGCATACATTTCGAGTCTGGAGGACATAATTTTATATTATCTGTACTATTGAGTGTTAACTTTCCTACTGAAAAACCCAAACTACTTTTGTCACCCTTAGTGCGGCATTTATGGGTAAATGCTGCAACCGGTGAAGTGGAATCTGCTCCTGGCCTGTTAAATGTAAGTTAGAAAATTTTTATACCCTTTATAATGATTAAGGGTTTGTAAGCATGTACCTATTTGCTGACCTTGTCAAAATATTGAATTTTCCTTTCAGTTGTTTTGTAACTGTCAAATTGTCTGTCATATGGGAATTACAAGGTAAAATCCTTGGATTCAAGTTGAAGGCAATAATTATTTTTAAATTTTATCGTTTGTGCATATAGGCAAATGTAAGCTGTTGATACTTAGTAGAGATGAAAGTTGTAGTGAAAAAATGTATTTGCTTCGAAAGTAATGAGGATTTCGTGACAAAATAGGAATTGAAACTTTAGGGCTTTATTTTACATGCTAATATAAATCCCATGCCAAAAAATGTCTAGGGTTAAGGGATTATTCGTGATTACTTACATATGTGTGTATGTAAATCTATTATTTTAATTTATATGTGAAACACAATTTTAAGTAATTTAGATTTAGAAGCATTTTAATATCGCACAAATAAATTAAGGAGCGGTTGTAAAATTATTAATCTGAGCTTTTGAATTAATTTAGTCATTATTTTAATTTGTCATAGTTTTTCTTATATAAAAGATACGTTTTACATATTTCTTGTAATAACAAAATTGTTACTTTAAAAAATTTTTCTTTCTGTATTTTTAACGATAATATTTTGCAATTATTTGTTATAGATTATAATTAAATTACTTTAAACCTTTAGTTTTTTTGATATTTGAAGCGATTTCTAAAAGTCGGTTAATCGAATAACCGATTATTCGTCAAAGTTTTTACAAAATATATTACTAGACAGAGACCTGCAACGAGTACTAAATTTTCGGGTATACTTAATCATGCACATTGATTTTTATGATTTAATCGTTTTTGTTCAAATGCACAAAACGCTCGTTTACGCAACCGTTCGTTTCAAACATTCAGTTTTATTCACTGGTTGTTTTTTGCGAACATGAATATTCTGACTGTTAAATGTATGAAGCTCGTTTTACATCAAATCCAACGGGTTGTTAGCCGAACATGTGTTTTATTCATTTGTTGTTTTGTGCGAACATGAATGTTCGACTGTGTCGTTAAATGTATGAAGCAGCTCATTTTACATTTTTTCTTTAATTTTTTTGCTGTGCAAAGATATATTTGACAAACTGTACATATTACAAATTTTATCATTGCTTTGTCAAATAAGTTTTCTTTTCGACGAAATAATGTTAAATAGGTGGTAAATGCCCATTTTTTATGTTTTCATATTTTTCTGCCAGCCGCTTTTTACTTATAAGTGGCTCGTGTGTTTTTAGTTCAATTCCAATCAGATCATGCACAACAAAGACGACATGCAAAAAACAAACTGTGTATAAACAAGAATTTTTGTTTTCAAACATTGCAGTTCGAACCAAGTGTTGGAAATGATTTATACTCGTTGCTGAATTTTCTGTGTGTGCATAAAAAGTGAATAAGCATAAAATTGAATCATACTTTTTTGTATTGTTCTTAAAATTCAACGTTAGTGAATAAGTCGGCTCGTTCATACTTGTTGCAGGTCTCTGTTACTAGAATTGAGTATTTCATGTAAAATAAAGAAACCATTTTATTTTTAAAATCAAGTCAATATTTTAACGAATACAAAGTCGGTTATTCGATTAACCGATTATTTGTTTTTATTTCTCCCAAAAATTACGTTTTTATTTGTTACTTTCAAAAACACTTTATTCATGTTTAAAAATAACAAAATTTTATAATTTTTAAAGACGAATAAAAAGTGTTTTTACGATTATTCGTTAAAATTCTGTTGCCAACTTTGCTAAAATATTACTTAAACTAGTTATTGCATGTTAAATAAAGAAACCGTGTAATTACTTTTAAATTTTAAGCTAATACAAAAATGGGTTATTCGATTAAGTGATTATTCGTTTTAATTTCTCCCAAAAATTGCTTTTTCATTTATTATTTTAAAAAACCTTTTATTCAAGATAAAAATAACAAAATTTGAACATTTTTAAAGACGAATAAAAGCCGGTTTTACGATTATTCGTTGAAATTTTGTTGAGAATTCTGCTAAAATATTACTAAAATTAGTTATTTCATGTTAATAAAAGATAACGTGTAATTTTTAAATTTTAAGGAAATCTTTTAACAAATACAAAAACCGGTTATTCGATTAACCAATTATTCGTTATTATTTTTTAAAGGCGAATAAAATTCGATTTTACAATTATTCGTAGAAATTTTAAAGTAAATAAAAAATTATTGAAGTTGTCCAAGAAAATTTAAATTTGAATAAAATTTAAAAATTGGCAAAAACCGGTTAACTGAATAATCGTTGGTTTATGTTTTGAGTAACTGAATAATCGTAAATATTTTTGTAAAAATATCTTTAGAAATCAACCAAAAATTTGACTGGAAATTATAAATTTCAAATTATTATAACAAACAGTTATTCGGTTACTCGATTACTCATTAATATATTCACAAAAGAAGATAATTTTCAACCTGAAAACAAATTTATACATTTTAATGATAAAAAACCCTTTAACTTTAATTTCTTACTTTTGTTTTTGCAGTATTCGCCGCACTCTGATTTGGGCCGTGTCGTGCAGGCAGTTATCCGAGAGTTTGAACGTTTTCCCCCACCTCTTATTAAGGCCAACAGTCCCATAAATATTCCCACAGTCAATAATTGCGCACTGGCGGCCCAGCAAACAATGCTGCAGCAGTCTCATCAGCATACACATCACCCCTATCCTTTACAAGTTGCCAAATCGTTGGACAGTGGCAGCAGCAGCGGTGCCTCCAACAGTACCAACAGCAGCAAAGAAACCTCACCACACGATCCCTCCAAATCCACATCACCCCGTCTAAATGACAGTAATTTTCCAAATCTCTCCATCCTATCGCTGGATGAACTCAAACAACTAGACAATGACCCGGAGTTCTTTGATGATTTCATAGAGGAAATGTCGGTGGTGCAACAGCTGAATGAGGAATTGGATTCCATGATAAATCAGGTTGAGTCGATTTCGAAAGAAAACGAAACTAAGGAAACACACCTGGTCGAACTGAAACGTAAGCTAAGCGATGATGTCACCACCCTTAAGCATCTGGGCGAAAAATGTGATCTATTGAATAAGAAATATCTAAAGAAATCAGAGGAATACAATCCGCAACATATAAGAGAACTATTGCAAATAGCCGCCTCAAACGCGGACACCGAATGCGAACATCATGTGGAACAATTTCTGAATGGTAAAATCGATGTACAGACATTCTTGCAAAGCTATACACACTGCAAGAAACTGAGTTCGGAACGCAAGGCCAAAGAGGAAAGATTGGGTCAACAGTTAGCGGCATTAGAAAGAGCAGGCATTTAAATAAAATAATGAAACCCTATTAGGACATTTTAAGGTCAAGCTCAATGTTAAAAGCATCTAAACTATGAAGTAGTAAAACAGCTACAACAGCCTGGTGCTGGGCTTAATATTTTAGTGTATAGTTTCTAGTTATTTCTTTCAATTGTTATTCTTTTATTTTTATTATTATAATTATTATACTATATTATAACTCACTTAATTTTATTATGTTTTATTCAATTAAAATATTGATATTACTGTTTTATTTAGCTTTTTATTCCAGTGTTGTCTAGCTAAAGCAAAAGTAAAGAAATAAATAATAAGAAAAAATAATAAAATGCAAAGAAGTTCCCTCTCTATGTAGTTAAATAGTTCTATTTGAAATGTATTTTATTATTATTAATTTATTATTGTTTTTGCTGGCTATTTTTGGTTTTTTAATATCTAATATATAGCTTGTACAAGTTATTAAATATCCTATTAATTATGCCACAAAACAAATGCTAACTAACAAGTTTTATTATAATTTTCCTTAAGAGAATTAACACACCTAAATAAATGTGTGGACATCTGGGGGGTTATTGTGTATTTCGATTCGAAAGCAAAAGCTTTCGAAATACAATGTAAAAAGTATAAAAATTCAAAAGATTTTCTTTTCGAATCGAAATACCCAATAATTCCACTGCTAATCAGGGGCCAAATTACCGCATTCGTGATCGAATAAGCTATCGTATCGAAAAATGATTTCGATATCGAAATTATGATACAATGTACTAAATTTCTTGCTCGATATCGAATGCCATAATCTCAAATAAGAAAATTACGATCAATTTTACTCGATATCGAATGCGGTAATTTGGCCCCAGCATTTGTTTTAGTTTCATCATATCTTAGGGTCTTAAAACTATTAAAAGAATTTAAAAAATAAAGTTTATTTCGTTTAAAGAAAACTTATAAGAATTGTAAAGAAAACAAGTGTTTTAATACGGTAGAGTTCTGAAAGTCAAAGATTTACTTTTGCTACGAAATGCCAACAAATAGCGTGTGTATTCCCCTGCGGTTCTATGATCGATTCTGTTCAGATTTACCTAGCGTTTACACATGCGAGTAACAGTTCGAAAAACTCAATACACTCACATTTTTCGCACTTGCAGCTAAATTTGCATGCGAGTGAATTTTTGACACTGTCTGCAAGTAAACGTCAAATAAAAAAATAATGTTGCCATGTATATTTTCAATGAATAGAAAGTGGATAATATATTTATAATTGAAATTTTAGTTTGTTTTACGCGTGGTTGTAAACAAATTTCTTTCAAATATTGATAAACAAAATGTTTTAATTTTGGAGAATAAATATCATAATAATTATTGTCAATGAAAACTTTCCCTCATGAAAAATTTTTATGCGATCAACTCGGCAACTCTATTTTTCAATCAAAACAAAAATGGAAGTAAAATTAAATTTAAAAAATATAATAAAATTAATTAATTTATATCGTTCCCATCCTCTTCTGTGGAATATGAGTGATAAATCATATAGGAGGAACGATTTGAAAAGCAAGACCTTCGTAGCAATTGCAAATCAAATGGAGCCGCCGGTATAAGTTTATGCTTTGACAACATTTTGAAAATGAACTCTCACTGTCCTGTGTAAACAGTAATGCTACTTGCAAATTATTCGAGTTTTTCGAATAAGTTTTCGTATATAATACGTACACAGCACTCGCATGCAAGTACTTGCATCTGTAAAGGCAGGGTTAGGCGATAAATATTGGTCCGAAATCCATGTCTGTTTTAAGCGACTTGTAGGTTTCATTGTGAAAAAAGTTTCGTTTTACTTTTTATATAGAAGCAAAATACGGAATTAATTCCACTTCCGAACGGAATTAAATTCTGTGACATGGCTGTATAATTCATTATACAGTGATTTGCCAACTTTTGCATTAAATGTTGTCAACCAGTGATGCCAAATTAGATTTTTTTTTCAAAAGTATGATAATGAATGCTTAATTCTTATTATTCGTATAATCCTTGAAATTGAAACAGCTTTTAAAAGTATTATTATTTTTGTTTGTTTTTAATACGTATATCAATTACATGTATTTTTCTTTATATCAATTACTTGAATATAGTTTTGTTTTTAATAAAGTTTTCGTACAAATAAAATTATTTTTTTAAATTTAATTAAAAGAAACACAAAAAAAAACATTAAATGAAATATGGTGGTAATATTTTTAAAACAAAGCTTTTAACAAAAATGTATTCAATTTTCAAATTACAAAAATCGTTATTATAAAAACACAAAGGAGCCACACATTTTCCTATTTAAATTCAATGTTAAAAAAATAAAAGTGAACAAATTTCACGTGGAATTTTTATTCACGATAGGGGTGATTATAAAAACACAAAGGAGCCACACATATACAGCCCAATCATGAATAAAAATTCCGCGGGAGTTTTTTCCCTTTTCCCATTTTTCCTATTCAAATTCAATGTTAAAAATAAAAAAAAAAAAAAAAAAAAACTCGCGCGGAATTTTTATTCATGATTGGGCTGATAAATTAATATTTTGGAGAAAACAAAAACATTATTAAGCAGCAGAGAAAAATCAGCCTTATTATGAGTGTCGTTTTCTTTTTACGACAACGACTCTTTCGTAATTTTATCTTTAATCTATTACGAAACAGTCGTCGAAAAAGAAGAAAACGACACTAATAATAAGGCTGAATATGTTTTACATTGTTAAAAAAAAGAATGGACTACTTCGAAAAATGAGTTAATATCAAAATTACTACAAATATTTAGGCATTTTTATCATTAATATAATATAATTGATCCCTTTAGGTAAAAAGAAAAATATGTTAAAATAGAGTAACAAATCAAGTGTTTTACTACCAAAAAAATCACTCTTTTTTATTTTTTGGAAAATCAGATAATCGGAAAATTAAAATTTTAATTTTGCAATTGTATTTTATGTATAAATAATTATTATTTTCTGGGAATTTCTTGTGTGTTAATTTTAGCCATAAAATATCGTCATTTATTTTATTTTACTTGTTTTTTGTCGTTTCTAAGAATTAAGTTGGGTTGTTTGTTTTGTTTTAAATTATAATATAAATATTGAAATGTTTAAAGTTTTTTTTTTGTTTTGTTTTAATATAAATTTAAGTTGGGCATTTATTTAATGCCTAAAAATTTCTATTTTTTAAATTGTTTTTTTTTTTTATATAATTTTAATGTTTTTTGTTTTTGTTAAGGATTTTTATCATCAATCTTTTTGAATCAAGTAAAACGCTTAAAGCGTTTAATTTTATTGTTGCTTAATGTTAGAGAGTGTTTTTTATAATGAAATAATATTCAAAACTATGAATGAATTATTTAGTGATTTACTGATCCATGGCTTCTTGACTGGTATCATCGACTTCCATGCCAGAAGGTTCTTCTTCGGTTTTGGGATTGTTGCTGGTAGTGGTGTTGGTGTCATCAGTGGCCATGGCAGTAGCAGCAGTGGGGATATCAACTTCCTTATTGGCATCGGCATTATTAGCAGGGGGTGGCTCAGCCATAACGACCTCTTCGACAATTGGGGAGGCCTCTTCGATGGCTACATCTTCTACCATTGGCTGATCGTTAAGAGCGAGAGTAGGAGGCGCTGCAGAGATTGTGGTGGCTGGGGCAGTGCTAGAACTTTCAGCAGCTTCCTTTTTTTCGTTGGCTTTTGCTGAACTTTCTGCCACCAACAACGGCGTTTCTTTTTCTTTTGTTGCCGTTGTTTCTTCTGTAGCTGTAACTGGTGTGGCTGTTGTGGCAGTGCTTTCTTTCTCTGCTTCCTGTTTAGTTTCTTCTTTTTTAATTACTTGCTCCTTTTCTTCTATTACTTTTTCTGCTTCTGCGAATTTTTCTTCCTTTTTAGTTTCTTTTTCACTGTCTGTTTTAGTTTCTGCTTTGAGTTCTTTTTTATCAGTTTGTGTATTTTCCTTTAAGGTTACTTCTTCAGTCTTTTTAGTTTCATCTTCTCCTTGCGAGATTTTCTCTTCAGATGTTTTTGTCGCTGTTTCCTCCAGCTTTTCCATTATTTTTGCTTCTTTTTCTTCTACTTTTTGCTCTTGCTTTTCTTCTGCTACTTTTGCTTCAGTTTTTGTTTTCTCTTCTACATTTTTAATTTCTTCAGATTTCTCTTGTGGAATGTCTTGTTTTGCTTCAACTTTTTTATTCTCTGTTTCCTTATGTTGTTTCTCTGTTAACTCCTCCGATTTGTTTTCGTTTTGTTCTTTGTTTTCTTTATCGCTCTCTTCTGTATTTTCCATTTTGTCCTTGGTCTTTTCTTTTTCGGTTTCGCTTTCTGTTACTGTTTCGACTATTTCTTCTTTTTCTCCCTTTTCCAATTCCTGTTTTTCTACTACAGTTGCCGAACAACTTTCTTCCTCTTTTTTCTCTTCTACTTTTTTATCATCGTCAGTTTTATTTGTTTCTATTTCCTTTACTTTGCCATCTACTTCCATGGTTTGGTTGTCTTCGTTTTGTTTTTCAGCTTCCTTAGCTTTAGCTTCTAGAGCTACTTCTTCATTTTTAGAGGTTTCTTCTTTAGTTTCCTTTACTACATTTTCCGTTTTGTTTAGCTCTTTCATCTCCTCCTTCTCTACTGTCTTTTGCACAACTTTCTCTTCCTTTTTCGCTTCTTCGTTCTTTTCATTGTCGGATTTATTACATTCTTTTACTTCTTCAGTAACTTTCTTCACTTTTGCCACTTTTTCCTCCATTTCCACATCATCCAATTTTTCTTTACCCTTTTCTTGTTTGCTGTCTTTCTCTTTAGTTTGCTCTTCATTTAAGCATGTTTGCTCATTGACCTCTTCTTTAACCGGCTCTTGATCTTTCTTTTCCTCAGCCTTTTCTTCACACTCCATTTTCTTGTCGTCTTCCTTTTCTTCTTTTTCCTCTGCAACTACCTGCTTTTCTTCCACTTTTTGTTCCAGCTCCTGCACCGGTTTCTCAATACTTTCTTTTTCCACATTGACGACGGATTCCTCCTGCTGCTTTTCTTCTTTGTCTTCTTCGGGCAAATCTAATTTAGCTTTTTTAGGATTTGGCAAATTGTCATCATCATTGGCATGAGTATTTTTAGTAGCACTTTTTTCTTCTGATTTGCTGGTGGTATCCTCTTTAGCTGCTTCAACTTCAGCTTTGCTGGCTGTGCCATTACCATTGGTATTCTCGGCATTATTAAACAAACCATCAGCTTCCATATCGATGTCTACGTTGACATCCAAAGAGAGATCACCATTGACCACAGAGTCCAAGGAATCACCATTTTCTGATTCGGTTCTTTTACGTCCCGGCTCAACGGTACTGACTACTGAAAATAAGTTAAGGTTTGAGAAAAGGAAAACAAAATGTGTACCATCATATACATATGTACATACATAAGTACATAAATAAGACAGAAAGATTAAAAAGTACAAATATTCAGCCTTATTATGAGAGTCGTTTTCTTTTTACGACATTGACTCTTTCGTAATAGATTAAAGATAGAATTAAATTTGTTTCTTTAATCTATTACGAAACATTCGTTGTCGTAAAAAGAAAAGACACTCATAATAAGGCTCATTAAATAAATAAATTTCGAAAAATTTTTGCTGTTTACACGAGTTTGAAGCATTTTGAAGAACAATTTTGATGAAAATTTCAATCTAGCTTTAGACAATTTTTGTATTACATAACAAATTTTAAATTGTTGCTTAAAACTTGAAATTACCTCATACAAAATAAACAACAATAAGGAAAACTTGAAAATTTCACATAGAGAAAACTAATAATAATTATTTAATTTTAGTTAGATTTTGAAGACTTTTTATAATTTTCTTTATACATACATACAGTGGGTGGCCAAATTATTAGTTTCACTTATTAATTAAGATTCAACCGCTTTTAATACGTATATAAATTTATTTCTTGTATCAGATGTTTTCGTATTTTAATTCTGGTAATACTGTTAAATATTTTGTGCAGTGTCAACAATGATTGGTGACATTAGAGTGCAGTTGTAGATCATTATCTGTCATTCTGCTCTGAAGTGTGAAATATGCAATTTTGATAAAATTGA
The DNA here is from genome assembly GCA_916048285.2 of Bellardia pandia. Classification (NCBI taxonomy): domain Eukaryota; kingdom Metazoa; phylum Arthropoda; class Insecta; order Diptera; family Calliphoridae; genus Bellardia; species Bellardia pandia. The sequence continues at coordinate 105,423,465 of OU696532.1, forward strand.
TTAAAGACTGGCATCACGATTAAGAACTAAAAGAAAATGTTCAAAAATGCATTCAGAGCATGCCAAAAAGGGTGCAAGCTGTAATTGATGCCAAAGAAGGTTCTACGAAATATTAAGATTTTTTTGAAAAAATTTTGTAATATTTCTTTTCCTGAAATATATATTTTTAAAACAAAAGAATTTATTTTTAATTGCATTAGAAACACTTAATTTACCTAAAAGAACAAATAAAAGGATAAATTTCCACTATTTTAAAATGTTATACGGCTTCAAACTAAACAATTTTGCATGTCTAACTAATAATATGGCCACCCACTGTATGTACATAAATCTTTAAAACGAATATGGCTTTGAAAACTTGCATGCCGTATTTGTTTAAATTTTATGTGAAAGTACAAAACGCCATTGTAGTTTATTAACTGAGGACTAAACTGCTATAATCAGTAAATTCCATCCCAACATTTTGTCAATAAATTGTACACTTTTGTAAGTTGCAGATTTTTCTCTCTTTTTCGAAATCGTCTGCTTTCATTTATTCGTCTTACTTAATAACTTACCAAGAATATTCTTTTCCAAGGCACGCATAAACTTGTCAATGCGACTGTATTGCTTGCGTGGATCAATCAGGAGCTCACACAAACGTTGTATGGTAAAAGGGGCAGCATTGAAAAGTTCTAAACGTTCCAATAAAGATGATTTCATGCTCTCATAGTTGAAGGGATCAACATTGGGATATTGAGGGATTTCTGCAATAAAAAAAATATACGAAATAATTAAAATCTAATGTACATAATTAAATAAAAAACTTTCAAGATATGAATTGTCAATATTGTATTGTATTGAGGATTCATTGAGCAAGACAGGTGCCTGACTCCCCGTAATGGAAACTGATCAATTTGTTGGAATTTCTTTCTGGTTGTGCAAGCGTTAATTTCATAATGACTGTCCCAAAACTGCAACACTGATAGACAGTACACGTGGTGGTCGGTTACGAAATGTATTAGCAGTGATCACAGGGCTCTATTTTATCGGTGTTCATGATGGGCTAAATTCCATCTTGTAATGACTTCTGTAGAAGTTGTCATTATTTAACATATTCAAGATATGAATTGTCAATATTGTATTGTATTGAGGATTCATTGAGCAAGACAGGTGCCTGACTCCTACTACACGTGGTGGTCGGTTACGAAATGTATTAGCAGTGATCACAGGGCTCTATTTTATCGGTGTTCATGGTGGGCTAAATTCCATCTTGTAATGACTTCTGTAGAAGTTGTCATTATTTAACAGAGGATGAGACTGTACGCCATCTTCTGTCAATATCCGTTAATATTTGTTTAACAGCTGATTTAAACCCAATTTTTTATAGCAGCTGTAGCCTGTTTGGGTGTTTTTACCTGTTTGGGAGAAAATAATGGCTCCATTGTCCTGGCATCTTGTTCCGAAAACAGACAAGGTCGCGATTTTGCTAGAATTTGTGGGCTAATGTTTTTTTTTTATTTTATTGTAGCACTGTTCGATGACAGATTTCCAACTTCTCAGCAAATTTGCGGGCTGAGTAATTCTTGTCATATCCACCACTTGCTTTTCTAAAAAGTCTGATATTTTTCTCATTCTTATTAAATTAGCAAAAAAAATTATGAACAATTTGAAAACTATCATTTTCTGCTGTACTTCTGCTGTAATGAACTCATTATTAAGTGTGGAGAGAATAATACGTCTCTTAAAAATATAATTGTAAATCATTCCTTGATAATGATATCCGATGGATATCGAAATATTGAAGAAAATATTTTAATAAATAAATAATATACATATGCATATATTTTTTTTACAAATAATTGGCCTCGAGCTCGAAAAAACTTTTTTATTTTATTAAAAGAAAAAAGGTCGAAGAAATCAGAATTTAATTTAATAAAAAAAATTATTATTTTTAAAAATTTGGGTGTTTTATTGGGGTTTTTAAGTCATAATTATAAAAAATTAATATGTGCTCGCCACTGTAGCTTATGCCCAGTTTTTTACTTGATATATAAATAAAAAATTAGTTAATTTTTCCTTAAATTTAAGTTTTATTTAAATATAGTTTCATTTTTCAGTCTCAAATTGCATTTGGTATTTAATTATGATAAAAGTATGGTAGCACTATTAAATGTCAAACATTTTCAAAAACTTCTTAATTTTAACAGCTGATTTACTATGTATTTAGTTTACAAATTTTTTTAAACTGACAATGGACAAGAACTGGATCATTCATATCCTCTTTATCTGAATTCATTGTTTTAGTTGATATTAATAACACAATAGCACAATCTTTTTCATAATTTGCAGAACGCAAAAATCATATGTACAACTGTATTTAAATTGACGTAGTCAGTGATTTATGTTATAATATGATCTATAAAAATTAATTTGGTATTTAAACAGAACTCAAGTTTAAAAACCGTTTGATTTTTAAGTTAAAAATTGGCCATTAAACATATAAAAATTACACTGAAATAAGTATACATATTATGTAATGAAAAAAAAATCACCATTTTGATATAAAATCATAAAAAATAAATCCACAAATATGGTAGTTTTGTTTATTTATGTCAACATCAACGTTAATGTTAATAAAATAATGCATACATATTTGCATGTAACAGAACTGTCGGTAACAGCATCTAAATAGATGATTTGGGTAAACATTATCATGTGAGAAAGCAACAACAAGCATTGTGTATTATTTTCACTGTAGCATTTGTGTGTAACAGTGGCTGTATGCATTTATAGATGTTAAAATACAAAACAACATTATTTACATTAACATTGAGTAAAAGTTTTCAGCAGAGAAATTTGGAATGCTGCTTGCAGAACTGCAGAGGCATAATTTAAAGCAGCACAGAAAGTAAACCGAGCTGCTAATAATAACAGCTCTGCCATGTTTTTAACTGAGCTTTACTGAATACAAGTTTTGCTTTATATTTTTGATTCTTTTTTGGCAAATTTGTTAAAAGAAATTATTAATATCTATGTATTATTGAACTCTATAATTTTAAACACATGTTTTAAAACATAAACTAAAACTTTTAAATGTTTAGATTTAATTAAGCAAATTGAAAAAAGCGACCGGCATTAAATTTATAGCTAATGCTCTGTTACTCTTTGTGTTTGTTTTAATTACTCTTTATTTGCAACATAAACACAATTACTAAGCTGGCTCTAACCTAACATGTTTGCTCACAGGTAAATATGTGCTATGTATGTATACATATTTGCAAATGGAAAACAAAATTCATAAAAAAAAAACAAACAATTGACTGACTAAATTTACAATAAAAACCAATTAAAAAAGTATATGTATGCATGTATGTATGTATATGTATAGCCGGCTAAATAAAGTAATCAGCAAGCAAAGTGTATAAAGTAAAATAAGGAACAACCAACAAGAGGAGAGAAAAAGTAAATTAACGAAAAATAAATTACTGCTTAAAAAGAAAAATGTATAAAATATCTACATAAGCAAAAAAAAAAACATTCAAATAAAAAGGCTGGCAAATATTTGAGCTTAAAATACAACACCAACAAATGGGAAAGAACAATAACAATGTCATAAAAAAAGTAAAGCTTAAATAACAAAAACAAAAAAACAGAAAAAAAAAACAATTAAAAAATAACAACAGTCTTATATTTTTGTTAATGTTGTTTTTTTTAACCGTGGTTGCTTATACTTTATGAGCTATTTTTAGAACCCAGACTTAAAGTGAATGAATTTTTCATTGTGCATGTGCTGTGTACCGAGCTCTGCTGGCTGGTTGGATGTGATACATGTGGAAGAAGAGACAGACACACAAAATGTTGTGAAATATACTAGGTATATATATATGTATATATATATATGTATATGTACATATATATATATTTTTTTTTATTTAAAAATTTAACAAGAATACATTTTGTGTAGCATGTAAACAACAACAACATGTATGTATATACAAATTAAGCAAAAGAAAGAAGTTGAAGTTCAAATATATTTTTTCTGGAAATTCGTAAAAAAATAATAGTACCTACCTGCAGGTTTTTTTTTAAGGAATTTGCTGTTAAAGAAAAACTTTCTTTTCTATTTAAACAAACAAAACTTACATTATTAGGGCTCATTTAGGCTTAAAAGTGAAAAAAAAAATCTTAAAATTCCACATTTTATTGTTTGTATTTAAGTGGCCCCTTAATAGGAGGAAATGACCCAATTGAGAGGCGAATACGGTGAAAAATTTATTTCACGTTTGGGGCCGGTCAACTGGCCGTATAAATCGAGCGAAATAACGCCTTTAGACAAGTCCGAAACTGTTAAAGTACTAGAAGCTAATATTAAAGAATTTATTCTTGAGATACCGGCCGTTATGTTGGAGAGTGTACACTAAAATTGGAACCAGCGTATGAACCATTCGAGGCATAGACGCGGTGATTTATATTGAAAGTTTTATACCTACTATATTTAAAAAAAGATTTCTTTAAATTGTATGTATTTTTTTTAATCAAATACGAAAGCTCCTTAAATATCACTCTTAACACTCTATCATGAAGCCGCAGGGCTAAATAGAATATGTCCTTAAAATAGCAAGACAAAACTCCCCGAAACATAGTATGCACTTCAGGTCTTACCAAACAATGTTTTTTTTAATAATAAAATTTAGGTTATTTATCTCCAGACTTGAATTGCATTGAAAACTTTTGGAAAGTAATTAAAGATAAGCTATGCGAAGCAAAAATGGTACAAAATTTAACTATTGGTACTCTTTAATGCGTTTGCACGTTTCTCTTTCGCTTCTATTTTTTCCCCTTTTCGCAAGTCTTGTAGCACCACACTTTCTAATACGTAAGTGCATGTCAATAACGTTTTATACTTACATATAAAAATTTTGCGATAGTCAAAGAGAACGCGTAAAGGTAGAAAAACATGTACATACGTAAGTACATATGTACTTAGAAATTTTGTTTAACTTTTGATATTTAAATTATGTATAAGTTTAAGGGAAAAATTAAAGAATTTATTAACGAAGCAACGGCAATTTGATATTTTGGTTGAACATAGCGATTTGGTCAAGGACATTTATGCTTTACACACAGTATTCTCTTAATAACCATGCATAACTCTATTAAGTAACGAGACATCGACTGCTGAGATAGTCCTAATATATGATATTGGTCAATTTGGTGTCGATATCCGCCTTGGCCAATCAATTTTACAGCAGCGCTGTAATTGCTTTCGCATTGCAGTAGAGTAACCAACCAGGGAAATTAAAAAAAAACCAAGGCAGGAATGAGGAAAAACAACCAAAAGATCTATCCTGGCTGTAACGGTGAAAGAATTATGAACTCAATAACTAAAATATGTAATGGTGCCACTAATGGAACTCATTAAGATCTTGACAACAGCTTGGATTTTAAAATTTTTTTACAGATGGTATTCTATTAACTTCCAGGCTTAAAAATTCAAAAATTTTTGACCGCTCTTGTGTGGTTTACTAGTTATTCACCTTTTAAGTTTTGATATATAACTCTAAATATTTACTATACCAGATAATATATGTATATATCTGGTCAAAGTTCTTGGAAATGCCTTTCGAATGATATATAATATGACGTAATCCATCAACACATTGTGAGCCTATAACTGAATTTTTGTTTTTTTTTTTTCATTATGAGTATTTTCTTTTTTACAAAAGTGCTGATATCTAATGAACCCATTTAATGATAATTTATGTTATGTACAATTTTATAGAAATTTTTACATCTTTAGGTATAGAAGTTGATAGGATATCATCTGTAAAAAAATTTTTAAAATACAAGCTCTTGATTTATGCCTAACGTGACCATACATCCCGCTCATTTTAGAAGAGAATATAAAAATTCAAAACTGTGATCGCTGGCCTATTCTTAAACATTTGAATTTATTTCTAATTATAATGACCGTAAAAGTATTTTACCAGCAACGAATGAAAATTAAAAAATCCAATTATTGGGATTTTCATCTAATTTTCTGAGTATAGCGGAGGTTATTCATGTACTTGTGTTCAGATAGTCCCGATCGGGCCAGCTATTTAGAAACAACAGATTTATTTCCAAAAAATTTAGATTCTGACCATTTAGATTTTAACGTTTCTTCAAAAATAACTTAATTTTTAAAAATGTTCAGATTCATGTTTTTGTTTAAACTGTGACTGGCTTTTAAATCAATGTGCCGTATTTTGTATGTAAAAATTTATCTAAAAGCACACTTATGCCCTTATTCTTAAAACTTACAACAGGTTTATAAGAGGTTTATAAAGCAACTTTTGTATGGAAATTTGCTTTATAAACCTGTTGTAAGTTTTTATGAATAAGGTGGTTAAAGTCTAAAGTTTATGAATACGGCACACAATGTTTTTTGTTTGGAGAATTTGGTAATTTTTATAAGTTCTAAACAAAAATATAAATACATATAGGTACATACATAATATTTAGCAGTTTGTAAAATATTAATTCGCTAGAATCCTTTTTGTAAAATATTCAGCAGTGATTCTGATTTTGCTAGTTTTAGAATTAATGATCCCTATTTTTCATTATATTTACTTCGCAATTCCGCTTTTTTATAAAAACTCTCTGGCCACGTTATTTATGCCCTACAATTGTCAGACAAAAATTTGAAATTACCCTTATTTTGTATGTTTAATTTTAAATGCTTGATTTCTTAACATAAATTAATTGGCATCACTACAATTTCCAACAGCACTGTTTAAAATTTCCTTTACGGCTGCTATTTTATTGTTGCGACAGTAATCCTCGTTAAACAACACTGTTAAACATTAAGGGAAATTTTTTAGTTAACATTTATGTTAAGCCATCTTAATAGTTTCATGTGTAGTTTTGCTTTGATGCAACTTTTTTGTGTTTATTAAAAAAAAATTCACACACAAACTTTTATTATAAACTTAACCTAAATTAACCACTGTAAAAGAGCTATATATTTTATTGCTCTCAATTTTTTTTTTGGGGTTTTTTACAACAAAATAAAGAGTAGCGAGAAAAATATGATGTTGAAAAAGAACAAAGGAAGAAGGTAAAGTAAAAAACAAAAAAATATGAAAATGACAAAAAATATATGTAAGTAAAAGAAGAAAATATTTTTTTGCAAATAAAATACAAAAAACGTAACGCCCTATTTAAACCAACTAAAAAAAATTAATAAAATAAAAATTGATAAAATGGAACAAAACACAAAGAGAAAGTAAGCTTAAAATTAAAACAGGAGTTAAGGCCTGCTTAAACAAAAAAAAAAAAAAAAAGCCGGTTCAACCAGACTTGAAGGTGTAAAAAAAACCAAAGAAGAAATTTTGATTTTACTTACCATCTATACGAGGAGTGGTGTCGTGAAAATTTTTGATAACATTTAGTAACTTTTCACGAAACAAATACTTCAAAGAGGCCCACTTGAACACAGTATCACCGGTTTTGGCCACATATCCCAAGTATTCATCCAATTCCTTGGGAATTTCTTTTTGCTTCAGTCGGGTAAAACGATCCAAAATTTGCATAACTTCTTCGGCATTTTCCATGGTTACCATATTATATGCAAGGTTTTTCTTTTACTAGATTTTTTAAAAATGTATGTATGTACTCTTTAATTAAAAGTTAAAATTACAAAAACAATAATTTAAAAGAAAAAAATAATTTTCTTCTTTAAAATTTTTTTAGGGTTTTTGGTGTAGAGACAAACACGTCGCTCGCTGGCTGACTGAGTTGAATATTTTTTCTTGCTGTTATAGTGTTGCTAGTGTAGTAGTCGCTTTTCCTGCACAAGTTTTGTCGTCGTCGCTGACGTCGTTTGCTTATGCTGGATTCTTATTGTTGTTGTTGCAGCTGCAGACACACACAGAAATTTTTAGCCGAAGTGTGCTCTGTCTGTCTGACTGGTTGGTGGTAGTTGCAGAAACAAAAAAAATTTAGACTTTTTTTGTACAAATTGTCAGACTGGTTATATACGAAGTATTTTAATTTCTCCTATATACCATAAAAAATTTTACAGATAAGAAATATTTCCGGCAAATAAAATGAGAGCAGGACAATGACCGTTTTTTTTTTAATAATTCACACAAACTCTTGCTCTCTCTTACATACAGAGTTAATTATTAGCTTTTATCCAATTTTTTTTACTCAAGGATCGTTTAAGAAACTAATTAAATAAAAATGGTAGTGGTAACTGTGTGCTAGTTATTTAGTTGATATCCGAGATGAGATGCAGCTTCAACAACGTTGAACAGGCGATTGAACAAAACTCATAAATTTTAACACTCAGCTGTAGAGATGTCAACGTCGGCAGAACTCATAACATAACGTCTGCTAAACAGGATTAACAGAAAACAAACACTCACTCTCTCATTTCTACCAAAAACACTCAGAGAAATGAGTAATACAGGCAAAATCATTTTGCAAAAATTTTCTTGCTTTTTAAAACTCACTACCACATTTTGTTGTCAAGCGCTTCCTGTTGTCTTTATTAACCAACAACAAAAATGTTTAGTTTAACTAATTTCTTAAACTAAACAGGTAAATGTTTATTTATAACAAAATGCCAACACAAACTCAGCAGCTGACCAACGAACGCACTGCACTTTCTCTACGCGTTCACATTTCAGGGTATTTCACAAGTTCTTTTTCTAACAAAACTCACCTACCTAGTATTTTTGCTGTAAATTAAGTTGTTCTTTTATCTTTTTATTAGTTTTTTTTTATAATAATTATTAATTTAATTACAAACTTTCAGTTAATTTTCTTTACTTTTCTACAAAAATTTTTATCTTTTCCAGCGTCTTTTCTCTTTGTTGAGTAGAACAGCTGTATATAAAATTGTCAAAAAGACCAAATGTCACAATTTAACATGCTGTAAAGTTAATAGACAGAGTAGTGTTAGTAAGAGTTTTTAATAAAACGCAGGGATGGAAACTGCAGTAACATTGTGTTTTTATCACAGATTTTAATTGAATTTTTTGTATAATAAAAAAAAAAAAAAATATAAATATTTGCCCAGAAATTAAATTTTATGATGTTTAAAAACTTGTTTTGCTTAAATATACGAGTCTAAAGCTGCGATTTTTGTTCAGGTGGAATTTGTATGGCGTATCGACAACTGTTTGTGTGGTCGTGTCATGCATTACTATTAACATTTTAATTATTTTCATAACAATTCTTTATTTTAATTAATTTAAAATTAAATTAAAGTGTTTATATCAAGCTAATAAGTTTTTGTTTAACGTATAATAGGATTGTTCATGTGCGCCAATTGTGGAACAATTTTTCTCAATAAATCGGAATGCCAGGCATTATATAAAATCGATCCTATCAAAAAAAAATATTTTCAAATACTTTTCTTTCTATTAATTTCAAGGTGCTTTATTATAAGATCTCAATAAGCAAGTTTTCTGGCTGCATAAATTTCTTTTGAAATTTTATTCTCCGCTTCAATTTTATTTAATAATTTTAATTTTCCATCTCTGTTAAAAATGAAGTGTTGTATTTTGCACAGAGAATAAGACAAAAAAGATGTGTGTTTATTTTAATAACAATCATTTAAAGTTATTAACAATTATCAACAATAGACGTTTTATTTGTGTAAAAATATCTTTAATTTATCCAAGAAGATAAAAAGGGATTCAATAGTTATAATGGAAACTTTGCTTAAATTAAACCTTTGAGGGCCACTGAAGTGAAGTTTAAATTGTTAGTTTCATGGTGTAACTATACAAGGTGAGTACAAATCGGCAACATATACAATACAGAAACAACAGGCATTTTGTTTGTATAAAATAATGTACTACTATCAAAAACACTTGAACAAGTATGCGTTTGACATACATAAGTAAATTGTATACAAAGCCAGTCAATTGTGCTACTGCACTTACCTTGTATATTTACACAATGGTTAGTTTCTTATGAGGTTGGCTTAAATGCATGTGTTCACCAAAGAGAATGATTTTGGGAATTATTATTCGGAATCTTAGATTTTGACACCTTTCTGGGTTGCGTAATACACCTAGAGCATTTGTGAAAGGATTTGAGACATTTTCGGTAAGTTTTAAAATATAAAAAATCAATTGAAGTTTATATTATTTAAATGTTAATTTACTGAATCGCTAGCAAACAGAGAGAGACTCAATTAGCTTCCCAATAGATTTAGACTTGTAAAGAAATTAAGATTGTCTTACATCTTTCTACATTTGAAATCAATAATGAATATTACGTGCTACAGATAGGCTCCCTTAAATTTACTCCGGGATGGCTAAGCGTAACTGAATAAAATTGCCAAACAGTTGAATTTAACCTCAATTTTAATCAATAACTTAAAGCATTAAACACATTCAAAAATATAATGCACACGTTTATATGTAAATTATTGTTTTGACGACAGCAGGGCAGATCTAGGATCATAGATTTAACTGAGGTATCCAAAACAAGACTAATTGTCCTTAATGTCAAAGTATGAATGAAGTATTAATCTGCCAGTATTTAGTTTTGATTTGACAATACAATCTCTGACGACTGATTAGGTTCTTTTAACACGCAGTCCTATGCTCTGTACTCTACATGCTGAAGTGTAGACTATAAAAGGGACTAACTACGTTTAAAATGTTTTGGTGTAACCAAAAACGATAGAAATTAATATGTTTAAAGATCTTTAATGGTTTTCTATAATACATTTTGTCCAATTCAGGAATACTGGTTATCTCTTAATCAGTCTCTTTAGAAAATAGCACTACATATTCTGAATTCGCTACAATGGAGGATATTTAGTTTTTCCTTCAATTATTTATATAGAAATTGTCATTATTAATAGTCGATGACAATGGTACAACTAAAGGTGAGGCTAATCCTAAGTTGTAGCCTCGATCTCTCGATTCAGACTGAAATAATAAAATTTAAAGGAGTTTCCAACAAAAACCTTATACATAGGTACTTATACTAAAACAAATTTATATTAAAATCATTAAAATTTTTAATGTATTGGAAAGAGTAATGTCTGACAATTATAAATTAATAATAACAGTTGTCCACCACGACCAAGCAAAAATATGTCGATTTATTAACATTTTCAATTACATTTTAACAAAATGGAGGATCTATTTCGTTATTGATTAACTTTCAATCGATTAGATTGGCGTTGTATAGACTCTATCTTGGCACTGCCTCACAAACAATAGTCAAGTGGTGTTAAAGCATGATCGGGCTGCCACATGTCAGTGATATCTATATCAAATAATAGGCCACAATTTTGTTGTTAAGATCTCCTGATAGACTCATAACCAAATTGCCAATCACGCGGACCGTACCACAAAAATGCCAAAAAAAGTTTTTAAGATATTTCTTTTCGAAAAACCCAAGAGTTATAATCTAAATTTGCTTTATTTTCTTAAAAAGATAAATACTATGTACATATGCATAATTCTTTTTAAGCTCTCTATTTTTTCATTTAATTACCACGCAATTTTCCTTGTTGCTAAAATTCTGCCATAGATTATTTGATATTTAGTACTTTAGCGGGTTTATTTTAAATATTTGTGTAGTTGTGTATTAAAATCGCTTCCTTTTAAACCATTTACGTAAGTAAAATATATTTTTAAATATGTACATACGTTTATTTTAAACATTGTACCTATGTACATATACCTACCTATGTATGTATTTATGTATATAAAACATAATAATCAGGTATGTGATGGAAATCGAAAACGAAAACGAGTGAGTTTTAGAAGTTAATTTTTTTGTAATATTTCTGTATTGAAACAGTTTTATCCCACAAAATATAAAGATAATTTGCTATTAAAGAGAGTCTTAAAACAAAAATTCTAAAAATTTGATTAGAAATAGTTTAAAATGGACTTCAAAAACTTACTCGTTTTCGATTTCCATCACATACCTGAATGTAATATTTAGTAGAAAACACGTGCCCATTGAATTACCCAGCAAGCCATATGAGTCCGAAAAGAGTCTTTTCTGACACCTTTTTCGGAGCGTTAACGCTCTTTATGAGCCCAAAAAACAATCACAATTGCTCCGAAAACTTTCTGAAAAAAGGGTCATTACACTCGAAAATGGTCCGTCAGAAAGAGCTCTTAGATAATGTCAGAAAAGAGTCTTTTATGAGCGTTTTTTTTGGGATCTGTGTAATCTTGTTTTTATCATTCTTGTGTGGTACAGCTATGTTTTTTTTGTTCAAAGCACAAATAACAGGACAACAACGCTTTGGTACACACATAATTAGGTGGAAATTCTGAGTCATACTGCGAGCCGACTCAGGACAGTAACAAGCAAATTTTTCTTTCGCTCCGAAAATGCTCTTTAGTTGGACTCTTTTCTGACCCCTTTTTTCGGAGCGCTCCGAAAATGCTCTTTTGTTGGACTCTTATCTGCCTCCTTTTTCGGAGCGCTCCTAGAATGGTATGCTGGGCATTCTCTCTTTCACTCTCTCATGCTCTACATTAGCATGGCGGCTAAGTAAAACGGATTACTTAATTGTTGTTGTTGCTTTGTTTATCCTGAAATACATTGATTCTGCATTTAGCATAGAAAAAAGGAATGAAAACACAAGAATAACAAAACAACAGCAAAACCTATACATAATAATAAAATAAACAGCTGTTAGAGATTTTATAATAATGCACAATTGTGCTACAAAAACAATAAAAACTTCTCAATACGGAAGACGCTTCTACGATGAGAAAATGGTATCGCAGAAGATGAGTTTCAACTTCTTAGCGTCACTTCTGAATCACTTCCGCAATAGAAAATATTGGTAGGGTTACAACAAATTGCTGATGGAAACTAAAACATACAAAACTTATAAACTAACACACTTGCAGCAATTTTATATTAAATTGTTGCTGTCGGCGTTGCCATAGAAATATAAACATAAGAGTGCAGTGAGCAAATGCAAGCAAAACACGAGTAAAAAAAAACAAGTGAGAAAAAATTAGCCAATAGAAACAGAATGTGTGACGTCACAGGGCCAAAATGCGCAGAACATTTTAAAGTTTTACGCGTGCTGGCGTAATCTTTATTTTATCATTCTTGAGAAAGACAACTGCATGTTAAATTGCATAGTGCAGGGGTGCAATAACAAAAGATGCCTTTCTTTAAAAAAAAAAAACCTTTCAGTTTCTTGTGTTTCTTGTTCAGAGTCTGGTTTACTCGAATCAGCAATCATTTTTTCATAAACATTTTTCTTAAGATTAATAATGAGGGCCTCTCTTACATCACCAGTAATACTTTCGTACTCCTTGTGATATGCATGAAAATGCCTTTGCATGTCATGTTTTTTAGTGCGTGATAACGCACGTTGGCAAACCAAGCATTCTGGTTTGTCATAATAATTTAAAGAAAATAAAAAATTCATTTCATATTCATCACACTTTTTTAAAAAAGTTGGGAAAATTTTCTTTTTTTTGGCAACGCTGATTTTTAAATTACACAACCTGTCTGTTTGAATGCTCAAGCTACTCTCATTAAACTTTGTTTATTTCTCTACAATGCGTATGCACACGTACGTAAGAGAAGAGTAAATGAAAAACGTGGCGCCCATGTTTTGCCTTTCCCTGGGCTACAAATAAGTTTGTGTTAACTGGCTCTTTACATATTGTAACAACACCAACTTGTCTTCGACCGGTTTGTTTAAGTGAAAATATGACAGTTGTGAGCCGCAGTGGTGAATAAGCTCCGAAGTTGCCAATTCTTTGACATTCTAAACTATTACGGATCCACAATGACCAAATGGCTAATTTTATGTCAGGATTTGGATTAAAAGTCTGTATGAATTCTTTCAATAACAACTCATGTAGATCCCCTATCTTGCGAAATTGCGATTGGAAGGAAGGACTATTTTAAAAATATGAAAGCTGTAAATTTGACAATTCCTAAACTAGGTTTCGGTATCCGGTATCTATAATCTGGACCCATTGGACCTTTCTATATCCGTGTGCTGTTCGTATTACATATTATCGTGTTCCTTACCTGTTAGAGAATGTAAAAAACAGATACGATAAATAAACGAAATACCACTCGTCGTCAACATGAAAACTTTTAAAGAAAATTCTTTAGAGAATTTTGAAGATTAGGCGGGATTGTTATAAGGCAGTGATAACAGGATCACTTGGGTCTTTAATATTTTTTCGTTTGTGATAACTAACAAGGTTGTGTGCGGTTACATATAACATAAATATGTAAATAAATTTCACATATTCATAAATTTCCAACCTGAAATAAAACTAAAATATGACCTCGAATCTGAAATAGAACTTTACTAGAATTGAACTCGAACCTGAACATGAACCTGAACTAGAACAGAACTAAAATTGAACAGAACCTCAACCAGATAGAACAAAATCATGGCCCTATTCCTCATAACGGAAAGGAAAAACTTAACCTTTGGTACTTTTCAAAAGTTACAATTGGATTCCTTCTCTTGCTTGTCCTTGGATAATGATATTTAAAATACAGCAGCAGGCGAGTGAACACAATTGTTTTTATTTAATGAAACCAAAATAAAACATCTTAATTAAAAGCATTCTTATTTTTAGGTTATTTTTGCCACATTTCATTTTATTTAATTTATATTAAAGAATTATTTCCAGGGTATAGGGTATGGGGGGTGATTTTTTCTTTTTACTAAGGCTTAGGTAACCTAAAACATAAACATTTACTGCCATATTCATAAAAAATAAAGTAGTTTTGAAGTGTGCTTTTAGACAAAATTTTCTTAAAGTACATTTGAAGTCTACTTTAATTTTTTACGAATAAGGGCATTAATATTTACTTAAACTTGTGTGGGACTTAAATTTTATTTCTCTTTTAAAAAATATTATCTCATAAAATAAATAAATAGCTGCGAAAAAGTACTAGTCATATTAAAAGGTTTTAGAGCTAATTGTTGGGTATAATTTATGGTCTTTCTTTTAATTTCTGTTACAAAAACCTGTAAATTTGATTAGTTCTGGGCAAGAACAAATACAATTTTTAAAATAAATCCATATATAAAATCTTAAAGATATAGTTTTGGTACAATACATTTAAAGTTTATGCCAATTTTTTTAAATATATTTTAATTTTTCTTTAATAACACAACCCAACCCGTGTTGTTTAAAAGAGTTAATCACAATATCTAGTAGTTGATAAGAATTCTAAACAAGTACATGCATATGTATGTATTTTGAAAGACAAATGAGAATGTAGGCCAGAATGGATGATTTAATTTAAAAATTTAGCTGTTTAATTCTGCAAATACTAGATAATGTGAAGAGTTCTAATAATCAAACTTGTTTCGGAAAAACTCCCTATTTTTTATATACTTATCATAACATGAATTTATTTTTATATAAACGATCATTTAAAAAGACGTGTTTTTTTGTTTTTGTATGCTACACAAGAAAATAGGGATACAAACAATTTATTTAGTTTTAAGTTAAAGATTTCTTTTAAATTTTTCAAAACATGGAGTTTGTTTTTAATGGTTTTATTGAAAAGTATTGATTTATTATTTGGTGTTAAGGCATTTGTTTTTGTTGGAAAAGTGCAAATATAAGTGCAACAGTCGTTTAAACTTCTATAATCTAATACCTAAGCTAAGTTTGTAAAACAAATTATAAAATTAAAAAGAATTTTATAAAAAATCTTTAAAATTAACTAAACATGTAAAATGTAATTAATTTAAGTGAAGATATTTAAAAAATTTATATGTTATTCAAATCTAGTTTGAAAATAGTTATAATTTCTTTGAAATACGTATTATTTTTTCCGAAACTATCCATTTGTATTTTTACTACCGAAACATAAATTCTTTGTATAATTTTGTTTTTATCACATAAATTGGATGTTAAATAACAACGTTTGTTTTTTCTTTTAAAAGCTTATTCTTTAAATAAAACCTGAATTTAAAATAAGCAACAAAACATTTACAACACTAATATTTTACAGCTGGCAATACTTTTGAAGAATGTCAAAGATCTGTAGTAATGCCAACAGTTGGTTTAATTGGTGTGTTTATAACAGTCTATACAACTCATCTAAATCAACAATGCTAAATAGCAGTTATAAAAACCTTATTATGTATAATAACTAAAAAGGTTTACATTAAAAGCTTATTTTAATTAAATTAATAAACAGCTATTAATAACAAATAGCAATGTTTGTACGGAGGATAATAATTAAATTAAACACTTAACGGCTGAACTTAGTTTTTTTCTAATTAAAAACAAAACATTTCTCTAAAAATCAAATTTTGTTTTTGTTAATTACTAAATATACATTTTTCTAATATAAATAATGTTTGTAATATACAGGGTGGCGCAAAAGTAATCCTCCTAACAGGAAAATGGTATAAATTTTGCTATTGGCCCCTTATGTCAGTTCTGCAATATTCCGCGTTCTGGAGCAGTGTAGCGTAACATTTAGCCAATTCACAATGTGTTTTAAAGTCCTAAAATACTATTTAAGGCCAAATAGCACTGTTGTGAACGGCCTGTCGTATATTATTTATTTTCATAAACGTCATTACTGAATACACATATTCAATAAACATCAAACCTCAAATATAAATAAAAATATTTTAAGGGCGCAAATATTAAAATAAAAAATGGCCAGCAAAAAAGAAAAAGAAACAATTATGGAGAAATTGTGTGAAAAATATGTAATGGATAAATTATGGCAGAATCAACAAAGTTCAAATGTGAGTCTGTCATCACTGAATTAAATAGCATAGCAAAAAAACATGAGTTTCAATGTTGTATTGTCATATTATATTTTTAAATATTAGATACCAACAACATTTTTATGACAGTCATAAAATAGACAAATAGAACAGAATAGCACACATTGTGAATTGGCTAATTGTTTATTAACGTGTATTTCGCATGTGTTTACTACACAAATGTCAAAACAGAACTGACATTAGGGGCCAATCGCAAAATTTATGGCATTTTCTGATAGGAGGATTACTTTTGCGCCACCCTGTACATATGTATGTATATAAGTTTTTAATTTAAATCCTAATTTTGCTGGGCCTTTAATTCTAATCTCTTCTTAAGCATTTGATACGTTTGATGCATATTACGCATTTGACCGCGTATTGAGGTGGTGACGTCACGTTGTAACTGTTGCACTTCCTGTATATCTTTACGTAAATTTATATATTCATTGCGTACCTTTACAAATGAAATAATGTAAGAAAAAACGAATAAAAGTTATAAGTAGATTTGTTATTTTGTTGCTTACATTTCTTTGATTTATTAATATTTCAACCTACCTCTGACATCGATTCCAATAATTCTAAAACACAGATATCGTCAATTTCCTCAAGGTTGTTACAATCCAGACAACGTTCAACTTCGTGCAGTTTATGCGCCATTGTACACAATTGTGTGCCGGCATGGGCCACCTATAGAGATAGTAAGAGGCAGGGGGTGGCAAGAAAAGTAAAAAAAGAAACAAAAAATCCAAACAAATATTAAATACATATAACGACATAGGTATATTTCTTTTCTTAATATGTTATAATCACATCACAAAGTATGGTTAGGTGGCTGAAACATGCAAGAGTACCAGCCCAACAAACAACTAGAGCTAATGTAAACAAACAACAAAATAATAAAATAAAAATAAAAGCAAATTGATGACGTTAAATGGTGAGAGTGGAATTACAATGTTGCCAAAAATATATATACACTCTCGTAACATAACGGTAGTATGGTTGTAGTGGTAGTAAAAACAATGTTGTCAATTAGTGAGAAGGAAAATAAAGTTGTTTTGAAAGTGCATAATAGTATTTAACAGTTCTGATTAAAGCTAAAGTGAAATTGAATTTATTACCTTCTTTTTGAGAGCTTTCTAATGTAACTAGTTCATAGTTAACAATAATAATTAGTTTTTTAAGTACTTTTTATATTAAGGAAAAATAAATTCAAATTTATAGTCTTAATTTCCTTCCTACATCCTGCATTATTTTTCCGGTTAGGAGGTTTTAAGTTTTTACGCCGTTTTCACCACTGTGATGTATTTCTTCCTGCATACAGTGTTTAATTGTAATAGTTGTTCACACATTTATAAATATTAATTATTACAATGGAAACTGCTCCCAGTTTGTAGTTCCATATATACCAAAACTGAACGTAATCTTCAATAACTGAAGAAGATGTGTTTAGTTAAGATTGCTTTAAAGTTCCATATACATATATCCTAGCATAACGTAATCTGGAACAACTAATTAAAACGCCTAAAATCACAAATAACAATAATAAAACCTAAAGAGCAGGCCACACTGTACGCATTAACATTTACAGTTATATTTGTTTACATTTACTTTATTTATGATTGCTTTAGGAAAGGTTATGTTTATTGACACTATATTTAATATTAAGCGTTATCTGCGTCTTCTAAGTAACAAAAATAAAATGGAAAATGGAGTGGGGTTGTGTGGTTTCATTTGATTTGGTTTGTTATTGGCATTAAAGATGGGGGTAAAGAGAGAGAGAGAGAGTAGTGTTAGAGTAGAGACGGTTTTAAAATTGGGTGTAACTTTATATAGGTCAATATTTTATTTATCAATTTAAATGTCAATATTTATGCATATGAGGTTTTTAAATATCAATATTTATTATAAATGAAGTATGAAGTAGAAAAATTGTAGGACAATGCTTATTAGATACTTACAGATTTTTCTAAATCACTTAAATCCTGATATGAAGAATCCATTTTATTTTTATATATCTTTTTTCAAGATTTGTAATTGAAATTATAAAATTTTTTTAATACAACTTTATTTTTTTAATAATCAATATTTTAAATTTAAAGTTTTTAATATTAACTTTATTAGCTAAATTTGTTGCTGTTTTTTAAATTTAGTTTTCACATTTATTTTTTTTTTAGTTATTTTCTTTAACTATTTATAAATGAATTATTTATTTTTATGCCGTTTACATAAATATGTAGGTTTATGTTTATTTATATCACTTGTAGTTCTACTGAATATGCTAAAAGAGCTTCTTGTTTCGTGTCCTTTTTAAAACTGTTTATTGAAACTTTATGTTACTGCCTTTTTATATGTCCTGTAAATAAATACGAGTACCAAACTGTCTGCCAAACAGCACTTGGTCTCTTATTATTATTATTCCTAAAACTATGCTTTCGTTATATTTAAAACTTAACTCTCCCGAAGTACATAAATATAAAATCTGCTATTTTTGGATACAACAAATTTTATCCAGCTTCCTTCCTTCTTCTTTTAACAGTGAGTACTTTTTTTACTGTTTATAATTCTAGTGAATTGATAACAACAATACCTTACTGATAGTATTGCCGGCATTAGAACTGTGTTAGGCCATGAGTTTGAGTAGTAAAGTTTACGACTCTCTGGCATAATATTACGCTCTTTACGCAACTCTCTTTTGTAGTAAAATCCAGAAAAGGGACAACTTGAAGACTAATATGTAAATAAAGGTGCATTTTCTGTTGTAGTTTAAAACTTTTTAAAATGAATTTAAAGTACAGTATAAATTTTGTGTTAAAATGTAAATATTTTTACAATAAGTTACAAATAGGTCGAAAATTAATACATTTAACATAAAATATATTAAAAGAGATCAACTATTTGTTAACCCTTTAACCACTGAAACCCAAATATGAGTTATTTTGCTTGAATAATTTTGGTTTCAGTATGAATTTGGGCTGAAAAACACGAATTTAAAGTCCATTTGCCGAGAAAATGGTTTTTGGAAGCAGTAGGTGAGAAAAACGAAAGACCGTCTGTTGTTGTTGTTGTAACAGCAGTAATTGCTGAGTTGACAGCCCTTGGCCGAGTGATATCGGGTCATTCCGGTGCGTAGAACCGGCTGTAAGCGGTCTTAGTGGTTAAGCGAAAGAAAAAATGAAAAATTTTGTAATGTTTAACAAATTTTTTTATTTACATAAATGCAGAAAAAAGGCTTCAAAATAATATAAAATTGATTACACATCAATATGGTATTTTATAAAGCAGTTTTTGGCTTTAAAAAACATAAATGAATTTTGCATTTTGTAGACAATGTCTGTGTTTCAGACTTTTTGCACAATGGATCGCTTTCTTTCAACAGAATTGCTAGTAGTTGGCTCAAAAAAAGGTCGACCGGTGTGTCGCTTATCTGTGCTACCTAAGTTGAGCACAGTCTTACATTTTTTGTATCCTTCCACAATATAGTAGCAATGTCGATTCCGTAAGCCGATCCAACATATTCCGTTGAATAACCACGTTCTTCCTTTTTAATTGCTTCGCTTTTGTCAGTTGGAAGTTTGCAGTTAGGAACACGATTAACTCTAAAAGTACCCAGGCTGAAAATTCTACTAAAGCGGCAAGGATGTGTAAAAATTATCAAAATACAATATATGATTGACAAAATTTGAAACTGTTTGCAACAACCTGATTACAACATTGCCTGTTGCGCCAATGGTTGGTGTGTCTGGCTAAATAATGTCATCAGTTTTGGGTCCAGTGTATGTATATTTAAAATTTGTATAACTACCCGCTGCTGTCACATAAAACAAACAATTTTACTCCCCAAGGATACGGCTTGTCGAGTAAATACTGGCGTAAGTGGTGGACCATTGAACACATTTGTTCGTCGATACATAACCGAGCATTTTGTGGAATTGAGTCAGAATGTTCTACCAAATGCTATGTAACTTTTTTAATTCGAAAAATTGGATCATAACCTGGTTTTGCCTATTTAACTTGTTGCGAGATTTCGTTAAATGAAAATTATTTTCTAATCTGTTCAAACCTATTTTTTGACATACAGTCTGGGACATGACGAAAACCATATTCGCTTCAATACAGCTCAATATTTGGGAAACGAAAAATTGACATATATGTACAATATTAAAACTCCAATGTACCGTCGAATATCATGTTTATTAGCCTTTTCCATCATATCTACAATTTCTTAGTCATTTAGTGAAGATTTTTTTATTTCTATCATAGCCTTTAGCTTTAACATGTTGTTCCAACATTGTAAATGGTTTGTTTTTTTTTTAATTTTGTAGAGAAAAACTGTGTGGTATAATATTTGTTTGAATCCGTTAAAAATACGTTACAGAAATTTTTTTTCGCCTTAGCAACTAACACCGTCTACAAACGGTGTTCAAAAAAATCCAAATTTAAACGAAATTAATTGCTTATAAATAAAAATAATTTGAATACATCACAATAAATATATCTAATAATTACCAAAAAAATTCCCGATTTGATTGAGTTACTAGAAATATGATTTTTTTAAAATTTTATTTTCACTAAAATTACACTGAATTTATTTGACTGTTCTCACCAAAATCTTATAAGAAATGTTTATTTCTCTTCCACTAACACAGTGACGCAGTTCAAATTGATACTGTTTGTTAAATAATTTTAAGTAAAATAAGAAAACCATACACTGTCTTAGTGGGGGAATCACAAGTTTAATATAAACTTGGTTTTTTGATGACCGTCTGTAGACGGTGTTAGTGGTTAAAGGGTTAAGGAAGAATCTCAGAAGCAGTGATCCGGCATTTTTTCTATTTGACATTAAAATATCCAGAGTTTGCTAAAAAGTGCAGCATCGTTGTCAACCATTTTTATTAAATACCGTTTGACGTAAAGCAGTGATATCAAATATGGCTTTTAATAACGCCTGAGATTTTATTATTCTGCGAATTTATTGGAGATTGGTTTTAATATTCCATTTTTGGCGAAAGAAGTAATAAAACTAAGCGTCCAGTCCCTACTGGGAAAAAGATTACCCAATCAAAAATTAGAAACGTCGAACCCGCATTGAGCAGGAAAATTTAAATTTTAAATTCAATTTGGATCGACAATTTATCATGGGAAGCCTCACACCGCAACAACGTCTCCAAACTATTCAGCTTTATTACGTTAGTCAGTGATTTGTTTGAATATTTTCCGTGCTCATCGAGATTCACATGTTATTTAACATTTTGCCTCTGAATTATAATGAGATGGCGAGACATTCTTTAGTTGGAATTTTCTGCATCAAAATATCTCACTTTAAACCTAAGTAAGCACTGTCAACGCCCTGCATTAGAATACCTGAGATTGGATAGTTTGATCGTATTTTTCCTGCACGACTTGATGGATCTTGACGGGGATAGACGTCGGAAAGATACCATCATACGAGCAACAGGTTGGTTTGTTAAAAAAATTAACAATATTACAACGGGACACAAGGATAATTGACACGCGTAGATTAATTTCAATTTACATATGTCAACTGGCCGCCTAGATTGTGTGATATCACAACACGTGTTATATCACGAACGGTTTGAGACTTGCAACATTATTTGCTTAAATCGCGAGATAACAGTTGTAATGCTGGAAATATTGATTGTATTAGACTTTCCGAATGGGTAATCTATAGTGTAGTTTGGTAATTACGGTGTCAATGTAATTATCGTTAAAAAGTAAAGGGCAGAGATTGCTTCTTTCAAACATAATAAAAATTTCGACGTCCAATTCAATTTTAATATTACAAAGATTGCCATCTAAGAATGATATAAACAAGAAAAGTGTAGAAACCCCTCTTCGAAATATTGGAAAACTACAAAGATAAACAGCTAGAAATGATGTCCCGTATATGAACCAGAAAAAAGTAAATAAATCTCTCCGAAAAAGAGGACAATTACAAAGATCACCAGCTAGGAATGAGAGTAGAGAAAGAAGCCTGTACGAAATAGTGGAAAATTAATGCAACAATTCCATTTAAAGAAAAATTCGTATTATTTGTTTTTTAGTAAATTTTGTTTCGTTCATACAAAAGATTTAAAGGGATTTTCTGTTTTCATATACATTTATTTTCTCTCTTTTCTTAAAAACTTTCTCTTTATTTAAGTCTTTTCTCCTTATCATTTGAAAAATGAAAAGCATATACTACATACATACTGGTAATTTCTATTTTAACTTGGGGTCTGTTTACACTTTCCATTGTTTACATTTAAGGTAGTGTGTGGTGTTTACCAAACCATTAACAATTTCCTAGACAGAAACAGTAAAATGGTTATTTATTTTATTTTATTTTATTTTTCCATCAAAATCCAAAAAACAAACGAAAGTTTTCGTAATAACAAACAGCCTCTAAATATGGAACATGAAAGGAAAAATATAAATAGAAAAGATTTTCATAAAAGTTTTGCCACAAAACAGTAAATAAATATTTAAGCGTAATTTAAAGCATCCCACTAACGCTTCCGCCTTTTTTACGTTTGTGCAGAAGGTTTGAGGTGAATTTCACACACACACATTAAAAATTAATGTCAATGACTCTTGGAAAGCTTTTCATAAACTCAAATGAAAAAAGAAAAAAAAAATGCATATGAATAAACATAAAACTGAATGAATGGCATTTTAAGTGGTTGTGAAAAGAATAAAAATGAATGAGGTAAAACAAAATGTTGTTTAAAAAGGACATAAAAGCAACACTTGAAATGTAAATAGCAATTAAAAAACAACTTTCTAAGGTGAAGAAAAAATAAACAGGAAAAACGAAATGTGAAAGTCTAAATAAACAAATGTTAATTAAGTAATAATATTTATAATTTGAACAACTTAAAAAAAAACATTTTTTTTGTTTAAAATTTACTAAACAAATTTAAAATATATTTTTTAACTAAAAATTTTACTTAAAGGAATGTGTTAAATACAAGCACAGCTTTTTTCCACTAAATATTTTGCAAACACGCTTACACATAAAACATAAATACTTATGTTATAACATAAATGTTACGGGGTTTACCAAATAAATGTTACAGTTTTCCCTCCTGCTTAGAGGCCGACTCAGCCTCTTCAATGGCCTTCATGTAATACAAACAATATTCCTTTTTCAGTATCTGATGTTGGGCCAGTTCACAGGTGAACTGTATGCCACGCTTTTTATAATCAAGAAAGCATCTAAGGAAATGTCTGTTGGTTTCATGGACCTGGGGATGTTGCAAATACTCCTCACACGGCATCCATTTCACTTTGGCTATTTCACGTTCACAACGCTGCAACTCCAAGGAGGTGGGCGTCAAAGCTACTACACAATAGATATCGGAACAACCGAAAGGCCCGCCATGGGCATGTCTTAAGCTGATGACGGTATTGAAAACACTTTCCACACCGGTCTCTTCGCGTACCTCACGTATGGCAGCATCGACTAGGTTTTCGTGCGGCTCTGCATAGCCACCCGGCAACTTCCAACTGTTAGGTATTAAGGCAAAACGTTCGGATACTACTAACACTTCGTTTTTGTCATTGACCACTAGGCCGCCAACGCCCAGCATGGTGTGCGAGTAAACGGGTAGATTGGGATATTCATCCTCGGGCAGCCAGCGATTGAGCACAACCATGCCGTTTTTGGCATGATGAAATTCAAAATTCATCTGAAGATAAGGAAAAAAGAAAATTGTAAGATTTCAGATATAAAAAATAGTTTCATTTCGAATCTTCTGGTCTATGTTGCTACTATATTTAATTTAAATATAGTCCATTAATAGCCATGCTTTTATTACAGCGCATATTTAATATTGTTTTTGTGTTCTTTTGTAGAATTATCTTTTTATTTTTAATTTAATTTTAATTAATTTAAGTGTGTAACCGACCCTTTTAGACTTTTAAACACATACTCTTATCACAAATGTTTATTCTACATATTTAATTGCATTTAATATTACTTTCTCTTTAATTTCCTATTAAATGTTTATGTATGTATTTAATAAAGCTTTTAAAATGTGTTGCAATTAATTTCAAAATTTGCATTGCAAATGTCATTAACACCATATTTAACGATAATCATAAACAATTTTAGTTATATAGAGTAAATGCATTAATATTGCATCACTGCTGACAATAACAAAAGTGTAGCATCGTTCAAAAAAGCATATTTGGCATTACTGATTTACGTCAAACGACATTTAAAGGAAATGCAGTGCTGCCAACATGCAAATGTTTGTAACAACAGCATTATTGCAAAAAGAGGCCTTTTAGACGATGCAATTTTGCATGCAATTAATTGCATGCAACTGATGTTTATTGGCGAACGGGTGAGAGAAGCAAGAGGGGTAGAAAAAGTTGCACGACTTCGTTTGTCATGCAATTTTTTGACATTTCCTTTTGCCATCGTTTGTGTTTTACTTATTTTGTTTTATTCTTATTCTGACTTTGAAGTGTGCGTTATAAAAATTAATGCGCAAGAACATTTTCAATTACTTCTTCTGTATTAAAATCTTCCATTTTTTATATTTTTTAAAATTTTTGTATATTGTATTTATGTAAATGTATGTATATTATTTTATATACATACATATGTACATATATTTTTTGTATATTATATTTACATATATTTTAAAATTTTGTTTTCTTTGTTGCGAATGAAAAACTAAAGAGGAATGTGTAATAAACGTCAAAAAATTGCATGATTTGTTGCACGTAAAATTGCATCGTATAAGTGCACAACATTTTACGTAGCAATTTTAAAAGAGAATGGAAAAAATTGCATGCTATTAATTGCATCATCTAAAAGGCCTCAAAGTTGGAATATTTCAATATTTCTGAAAATATTCCACGGTTTTTTAATTTTAGTACAAAATATTATTTATTAAATATTATTCGTTGTAAATTAGTTTAAAAAAACTTGAATTTTGCATATGATGCTATAAAGCAGTAAAGGACGTAAAGTTTCTACCAATTTAATAAAATTGACGTATAATCGCAAAGCCGTTTTTTGTTTTCGGTTAAAAATAGTTTAAAATTTGTTATGCTTTATAAAAATTACTTTTAATTTTAATTTAAATACAAAAAATGTTCAAATAATCGTAGAAACACATATTGGAATTAACAAATGTTGCTAAAATTCAAAATGTTTTAACCAATTTCTGTTACATAGTAGCAAAGCACAATTAGATTTAAATAATTTAATTTCAATATTTAATATTATTAATATTATTTAATAATTTCAAATTTAAATTTTTTTTTATTAATTTGGTACAATCTGAGCAATATAAGCAAAATTAACATACACCATTTTACAAATAATCGGTTAACAGGTTTTTGGTTTTATAAAATTTTACTCTATTAATATCTTTTCAATTTATAAAAAATAATACAATTTGCCAAATTTTAATTAAAACTAGTTTTTTATTCGGGTAAAAAAATGTTTATCATTTTTTATTCGTTTTAAATTGTTGTTAGTTTTTTTATTAAATTGTTTTAATTTGCTTTAAAATGTATTTAAAAAAATTTACGATTAATCGGAAACCGAATTTTAGTTTTATATTTTTTTGTTCAATTTCTTTTTAATTTGTAAATTTTTAATTTTAATTATTCGAGTAAAATTTTCATTTTTTTAACTTTGGAATGACTTATAAAAATGAATTTTTATTAAAATTTATATAAAATAATTTACGATTAGTCGTTAAACCGGTTTTACGTTTTATTGAATTTTGCCCAAAATTAGATTTTTTAGATAATTTCTTTTAAATAATTTAAATACATTTTTTACTAAAGATGACAATTAAATAGTATTTTATGAAGAATAATCGCAAAAATGGGGTTATAAGGGTTTTAAATAGATTCTTCAAAAAATAGTCTTAAACATATGTCTTCTCCCATTGTCGATACATACGAATTTATATTGCTTTTACTTCATTGAGAAATAATACTTAGTAGCCAATATAAAGGCATTAATAATTTGAAAGTTCTAATCGCCCTTTTTAATGTTATTAACTACAACCGAAATCCTTGGTATTTAAAACCAGTTTTTTTTTAGGACATTTAAATGTTTTTTTAATCCCAATCATGAATAAAAATTCCGCGGGAGCTTTTTTCCCTTTTCCCATTTTTCTTATTCAAATTCAATGTTAAAAAAAGAAAAAAAATCCCGCGAATTTTTTATTCACGATTGGCCTGAATTTGTATTTGAATTAACTTACCTTGGTTAAATATGGCACCCATTCAGAATGTTCAGTTCTAACATGAAACCAAATAGCACGTTTCTTTTGTTTCTGCCAATAAGCCAAAGATTCTGGAAAAAAATTAATAAAAATCAAGAACTTTACACATTTAGTTATTTAATTTTAAATAAATACTTTCTAATTTTTCCAGAAAGTTATCCTCAGCATTAAATTCGTCAGAGGAATCTATGGTTACACCATTAAAACGATCCAATGAACCCTTAAATATGCCAGGCGGAGCATCCATAATGTTTTTATATCTAATAGAAATTAAAGAATAAATTAAAAACTTTAAATTACTCTACAATACGTTTAGAATTGCCTATTATTATTTAACTTACTTATGAAATGTACTTAATGTTCTTGGTTTATCTACTTTTTTTATCTTTAATAAGGAAGTAGTGTTGTTTCTCTGGCTGACAGCTGTTTGCTGGGGTTTCGTTCTCGAATTTGTTTTTAGATCAGTAGAAGAGAGTTGATAATAGTTGCGCGTTGTTATTGCTTTTAATTTTGTAGTAATTGATAAATGTAACGACTTTGTTGTTGCCGCTGCTACTGTTGCCGTGTTGGCTGTCACAAACGTCTTTGTTGTTTTGAAATTTGACGATGATCTTAAAACTGTTAAACCAACATACTTTAGACTAGACGACATTTAATTGAATTTGATTTGTTGTGTTTTTTTTATATTTGTATGTATATTTATGTGTTCTGTGTTGTGTTTTCGAATCAACTAATATTTCGTAATAATTAAACAATAATACATGTAATATGTAATTTTTATTGTATAGAAAATGCTTTCAGATGTCAATCTATTATATGTATGTGTGTACAAACAAATTATCAATATTATTATTTTTATAAACCAAATTTGTATGCAAATGGGTTAAGAATTGCAAAAACAACAACAACAACAGTATAAAACTAATAAAAAATATAGGTACAAACAATTTGTACGGTATGATGGATTGATGTTGGTGTTGTTCGATTAGGAAGTGTATTTGTGTAGAAAATGTCTAGAGAGCGCGATAAGGTATTAGAAGTTGAAATTAACCAAGACTACCTACAAACATACGTAATGGTTAAACTGTCATAAAAAATAGAAGAAAAACAAACGAAACTAAATTGATATAAAATAATATAATTATAAAAGATAAGCTGCATAAAATGATGGCTAGTATGTAATAAAAAACACACATTTAATATAAATGGAAAATTATGTTAAGCAATTATTGTTATAAGAGTTATACATATGTATGTATATATAACAAATAAAACATGAAATTAACCTTAATTTATTTTCCCAGTGTATTTTATAGCAACATGCGATTCCCGTTTGGATTTTGTACTCTTTGTTTTGATTATTTTTCTTTTTTTTTTGTTTAACAACACTTTGATTTCTTTTACGTTTTTCTTCGTTATTTTTAAATAAACTGGTTTAAAAATATATTTATTAAGCAAATTTAATTCAAGTATTAACAGCTATCTGCCAATAAATTGTATTTTTGTATCAAAAATGTATAAAAAAAAATCTAATAGACTTTGTGCGTATAACAGCTGACTGATTAGTTTAGCTAACATGACATTTTCTGTTTAACAGGCGTTTGTTTACCACAATAACAGTATTAGTGTTGGTAAGTGCTGTTATATGCTAAATAGTGTGGCAAAATGTTATTTGTTTAATTTAAAAACATGTAACGGTTTTAATTGAAGAAAAGTTAAGCTTAAAAATTAATATTTATTTTGCTAATTCAATACTTTACAATGCAATTATAACTAATGGAAGTAAAAAAAGAAAACAAATTTGTATTATTTATAAATCAACATTTAATTTGCTAACTTTGCCCCATTTTTCCAAGTTTAGTTATTTTTAAACCTAAAGTTGTGCTGTCTGTTAAAACATTTTTTCATAATGTAAGAACTGTAACTATCAATAAAAAAAAAAATCAAACAAAAAATAAAATTCATATTTTAGGTTTGTGCTAGGAATCCAAAATATTGTTGTAATTTCGAATTACATGAAATTTTAATCGGTTTAAAAGTAAATATTTTTTAGAACATTTTATTTTAATTAATTTAAAGCCTAGGAAGGCTTTTTTATATTACTGTGAATAAATAAATAAATAAAATAAATAATTTATTTTTCAATAACTAAATTTCCATGTTTAAAAATAATTAATATTTTAATTTAGTTTAAATTTATATTTCTTGTATGTAAAATCGGTTTATTCTTAATATGCTTATTTTTTTATTTTAAGCAACAAGTTTTATTGTTTAAATAAATAAATTTCCAAGTTCCAACAATTCAAAATAATGGTAGTTGCACTTTATTGTCACCTTTTTCCTTTTCTATTAACAAGAAAAGATTAAACTACATTAAAAATAGTATTGTCAGCAATATTGAAAAAAAAAACAAAGAGAATGAGTCTGCATAAATTTAAAAAAACAGAACAGAGAGTAACAAAACATTGATAAGAAAAAATAATAAAAAAAAATCAAAAACATTTTATATTATTTGAATAAATTTAATTATAAAGAATAACAAAGTTACAAATAAAGTAAAATAGAACTTAGAAAGGAGAAATAATTAGTATATCTCTGATTAAAAGCGATAAAAAGAAAAATATAAAATTGTAAATGTTTTCCATGTAGCATTAATTGCGTTAATAATTAAACAACAACATAAATTAAATCGTATAAAAAGTAAAATAAAATTTGGAAATGAGAATTAATTAGTCTACATAGTCTCTGATTGACGAATTAAATGCGAATTTATAAAAAAAATATATAAAATTAAAAATATTTTCCATGCAACATATGTATATGGAAATTTGATGTTCCAATTTTGTGTAAGTAAATCCAGTATACATTGACGTTAAAGTATAAAAGTACAGAGAAAGATTGATGATAAGAATTATAAGAAAATCTTGCCAAAACTGGCTTTGTGTAGATATAAGCTTAAACGAAATGACTACGAAATGAGATTAAATCCTTAGCAGTCACACTTAATATCAAAGTAATGTTCATAATTAGCTGGTTATATCTAGATATATCTATATCTATGATATATCTACAACATGGGGAAATATAATTCTAATTGATGCAACGACGTGAACGGAGTTGATTGTGATTTTTTCATTTAAGTTTGTTTACAAACAATTAAACCATTGAAGGTCTTGTTAAACGGCATGCGTCAATATAGATTGCAGATTGTAGGGTAACTTGTTACACAGAATCTATGTTTACATCTTATCAGTAATTAATGGACACATGTTCCATTAATGTAAAACATCACCAAATAAAAATATACCCCAGTTGCGACGGTATACATAATTTAGCAATCATTGGATTTGGTAAAATTATTTAGCAGTAATCATTTAGAAATGAGTAAACAACTATGATTAAAGCTAAACTAAGATTTTGTAAAGAGCCTCTATTGAAGCTAAACTAAAACTTAATAAAACGAGCTACTATTACAGCTAAATTAGGACAATAAAAAGAGCCACGATTAAAGCTAAACTAAGACTGTATAAAGAGCCGCGATTAAAGCTAAACTAGGACTATGTAAAGAGCCACGATTAAAGCTTAACTAAAGCCGGTCGGTCACTCACGTACAGTTTTAACTGTCAGTTATAACTGAACAGTCAGTTTTAACTGTTCAGTTATAACTGACAGACTTAACTGTGAACTAAGATATGCAGTTCAATACTTCAGTTTTTAACATGGATTCGAACGAGCACGGTTTGGCCGCTGTCGGTGTACTTTTTGTAATAAAAAAAATAAACAGCGTAAACAGTGGTGCAAGAAGTGGTTATTACAACGAAATTTATCTTCCCACATTAGTTTATTAAAAGAATTAAGTGAAGAACCATTTGAATTACTCAATTTCCTGAATTTTGGTTTCCCCTTTGATTATGAAGGAAGATACAGTCATGAGAAGAGCAATTTTTCCACACGAAATTCAAGGTTCAGATTTATTTATTGCAATAAAATCAACTATCACTTGGTTCTGTTTACAAGACATGATACGCACAAAATACGCACACAATTGAACTGAGAACGGTATATTTGAACCCCCACACACATTCACTTCAGTTGAAGTTAAACTAAACAGTTGAGTTAAACTGTCAGTTATTATCCACATACGTACATTTTTAACTGAACAGTCAAAGCTGATAGTTAAAACTGTACGTGAGTGGCCGGCTTAAGACTAAATATAGACACACGAGTGAAGTTGTTAAATGGGGTCTTTGATTCTCTGGAACTCTAATAACATTTTAATTATATGAAAATCAATGTATGGGGGTGCTTAACGATCGACTTAACCGACAAAGAAAGTTTTATTTGTTCAATTAGCTTTTGCATACCAGTTTAAATTTAATAAACGTCTGTCTAGAGATTATAATAAAACACTTGATTAACCAGAGCTTTATAGGCAAGAGTCAATCTATATAATGATCATTTTCACAACGTATGTCATTAAGAACGGACGACTTATAATTTAAGACACTTGCAATAAATAATAACGGGCGCGTGACGACAAATTCACAGGCAAC
This sequence comes from Bellardia pandia, assembly GCA_916048285.2. NCBI lineage: Eukaryota > Metazoa > Arthropoda > Insecta > Diptera > Calliphoridae > Bellardia > Bellardia pandia. The sequence goes on from OU696532.1 coordinate 105,455,027, forward strand.
TAAAATAAAAAAAAAAAAAAACAAGTGAAAAATAAAACAAACAAAATTAAAAAGAAAATAATGTAATATAGAAGAAATAACACAACTTACGAAAAATTAAGCTTATAATAAAAAACAAACAATAAACCAATAAAAAAGAGAAATAAAAATGGAGGTCTACACATCAGATAGCAGTGACACCGACTCACGTGAACAGAAAACTTTGGATTATGGCCGCATGAATTTATATGAAATCACCCTCAAAGATGATCTATACTCTGAAACCAAACAGCGTCTCAAAGCACAAAAGGACATTGAAATATTGCTGCTCAATCACAATCGTCTTAAATATCTACCCATGGCTATTAAAGCATTCACAAATTTACGCATTTTGGATTTAAGCTCTAATTGTCTAACCGAACTACCTGAAGCCATAGCCCAATTACCTTTGGTCACTTTGGTGGCCAAAAATAATCAATTGACCAATCAATCGCTGCCCAAAACGTTTGCCATGAAAAATCAACAGTCCAGTCTAAAAGAATTGAACTTAAGCGGCAATCTTTTGGCACATTTTCCCGAGCAGGTGATCGAATTAAGAACTCTCAAATATTTGTATGTGGGTGGCAATCAAATAACCGCCATAAGCAAAGACATATGGAAAATGCAAAGGTGAGTTATAAGTTTTCAATAAAATCGCCATTATTTACGTCAATATGTGAAGTATGTACATAAGTAATTAAAGCAGAAGTGTATTACTATTAATCGCAATTTAATGTTTAAACAAATAAATTTTATTTCAAAAATTGATAATCTTTTTTTTTTATTAAGGGTCATCTATACTAGAAACATTAGTATTTATATAAATGTTTGTATGGTAAACCAAAGCTGATTCCATAGTCTCGGAAAACTTTTTTTTCTTAATCTTTTCTTATTGTGTTCTCTCTCTTTCTCTTTTTATTTTAATTTAAAGATTATTTATTATTGTTGTTGCTATTAATTTTTGCAAACCATAATTTAAGTGTTTATTTTCTTTGTAATACAGTTATTTTTATATTAATTTCTGTAATTGGAACAAGACTTTTTTGATTAAAGAATTGTGTTGAGAAAAAGAAAAACGCTGGAAAAAACGTGTCGTAAATTTTAATTAAAGTGATAAAGTTAAATGTCGTTGATTTTAAGAAAGCGAAATAATAATGGAGCATGTTGTACATATACAAGGTGAATGCAAATCGGCAACAAATACAACACAATACAGAAACAACAGCCATTTTGTTTGTATAAAATAATGTACTACTGTCAAAAACACTTAACAAAGTATTCTTTTAACACAAGTAAATTGTGAACAAAGTAAGTCAGTTGTGCTACTGTACTCACCTTGTATATTTACACCATGGAATGGAGGTTTAAATAAATATTTTTGCATTAAATTTCAAATTTCTGCTAAATGATAATGCTGGAAAAGGCATATGGGTCGATTATGTATAGCAACCAAACTGGAGTTGGGTTGCCAATAGGCACAGCTACTGACATGCAAGTTGTTATTATGTAAGGCAACTTTCGTGTTTAATCTGTTTTTCGAGTAGAAAACAAACATTTATATGTTAAAAATATAAATAGTTTAATAACAAAATAACTAACATTTAAAATTTACCACTTGAAATAAAAATCAAAGCAACCACAAATTATCGGTTGCCATGTTCGGTAACTGAAGTTAACAACTTACAGTTGTCAGTTGCCATCTGTAATATGTTTTTGGCAACTGTCAACTTCACTGAGGTTCGGTTGCCATCCGTAATCGACCCAATATTTGACATTACTACTTTACGTCAAAGCTGTAATTAGCAATTCATTTTAAATTGAAAATCAATGAATCTTTATTGCGTTACGATTCCATATATACTTAATTGCTTTGAGTCCCCATAGTTGTAGCCTAATTAGAGCAAGTCTTCTTCAAAAATAATTTACGGTGTCGGTTAGCCAAAATATTATTATTATTAATTTTACACACAGTAGTTTCTGTCAGCATCTGAAATTTTACCTTTAAAAGTTCCGTTAAAAAGATTTTGTTTCAAAAATTACAGGATTTATCCATGTAAAAACTACATGAAATTTTTCAATCCAAGTTTTTGCAAGATTCTCCATAGAATATAATTACAAGATTTATGCATGGAAGGACTATGTACATATATAAAGATTTTCAATCCAAGTTTCTGAAAGATGCTCCGTAGAAGCTTATAAAAGTCTATAAAAATAATAAAAATAGAAGCATATAAAATACTATATAAAGATTTTTAAATTTATAAAATACACATTATTTCTCCAATCCAAATTAATTATTTTATACAATATTCAAGAACGAGCATTTATTTTCTTTAATAGTAATTTGAGTTAAATGAATTAGATATGTATAAAAGAATCATAATAATTAAAGGAATATTACTTCTCGAGCAAATAAATTCCAGGCAATTCTTTAACCCAAGATTATAAGATAATGAAAAAAGCGATTTTTCATGATAATGTGTAGTATTTTGGAATATTCCATAAATGTCAATACTATATGTCCCAGTAAATAATATAGTCAATAACTAGATAAAAACAAAAGAAATATTTATATAGTAAATTTTTATTGTAAATATTTAACAATCGCCTAGTGCTAACCTATATTAAACAAAATCTAATCTATAATTAACTTCTACTATACATATACATATAAATTAGATTTCTTATTAATAAATATACTCTCACTATTAATTCCTTTCAGTCTCCAAGTCCTGTCCATGGGTGGCAATTTAATAACCGAAGTACCCGAGGCTGTGGGTGTGCTCAGTCAATTACAGGCCTTGGTTTTATGTGATAATCTTATTGAAAATCTACCCACTAGCATAGCTCGTTTGAAGAATTTAAAATCTTTGCTGCTGCACAAAAATCGCTTGAAACATTTGCCCAAAGATATAGTGGCATTGAAGAATTTGGCAGAGGTACATACATATTTCCAACCAAATTATAATTTTAATAAAATAAATTGTCACTACATATGTATATATACAATTTTGTATTGCTTTTTTCTACAGTTAAGTTTGCGGGACAATCCTTTGGTGGTGCGTTTTGTTCAAGATATGGCCCTTAATCCCCCTACACTTATGGAATTGGCTGCTCGCATTGTTAAGTCTACCGGCATAGAGGTGGCTCCCGGTGATGTACCCCAGACCACTTTGGAATATTTAAGTTGTGCCAACTGTTGTGTTAATCCCAATTGCAAGGGTGTTTTCTTTGATAATCGCGTGGAACATATAAAATTTGTAGATTTTTGTGGTAAATATCGTGTGCCCTTGTTGCAATATTTATGCTCCTCCAAGTGTATTGAACATGAAGAGCCACCCAGACCACAGGCGAGCAATAATGCCAGCGGTTTTATGATGCGAAAGGTGTTATTGGGTTAAATGTTATTTTTTATATTTTTACCATATTTTTTAAAACATTTTGGCTCGACTATTCAGAAATAAATTAAGATATAGTAGTGCAAAAGTATAAATTTTGAGTTTCAAGCTAAGAAGAATTAAAAATTGCAGGATTACAATATTTCTGTAAATATAACATGTAAGTATATTGAAAATGATTTATAGACATTTTAAATTCGAAACTTAAATAACTATTAAAGTAGTTTCTGTTTTAAACAAGTAAGAGTGCTATATTCCGCTATGCCGAATCTTATATACCTTTCACCTTTGTTGTGGATGCATAATTATATTATATACATACATACACTTAGGTCTTTTTTATGCGGTAGATGCGTTCCAAAGAAAATCCGCATAAAAAAGGCTGATTTTCACACAAAATGGATGTTTCGTTTCAAAAAGTTGAAAAACCGCATAATTTCAAATTTAGGTGTAAAAATTAGACCAAAATCGCATAAAAAAGTCACAAGATAAAAAAAATAACCAAAAACAATTCATTTATTTATTATAAAAATTACATAAAAAGGGGAAAACGAGTCAATTTTATTACATTTATCTGCTTAAACAGGTTTATAAAAGTTAAAAAATAAATAAGTACGAACTAAAAATCAAAAAAAAAATCATTTATAGAATTTAAAATTTGATACTTAAATGTAATATGTCTTACCATATTATCGGAATTTTTCAATTTATTTACATGTTGCTTCCTTTTTTTCTTCAGTTTTTTTCGTATTCTGTCAAGACTGCTATATTTAAATATACCGTTAACATTTATTACGGTTCATTTCCCATAGTGTGTTGTATTCAGCATGTACAATTTGGAAACATTTGAATATAATGTAGCAACGGCCTCAGTTGCATTAAAGTGATGCTAACCTCAATAACTCTCTACCTATGCAACAAAAAAGCTAGTATATATATATATTTAAATTTATGTTTAATACAAAGGCAAAATTTGTATATTTTTAAACTTTTTTAAAGTATTTTGCGAATTTATGTTATATTAAACATATATATACAAAAATATCTCTAGCTTAAATGTTAATACATATATAAAGTACTTTTGGCCAGGCTGTTTCAAAATCGCTAGATTTGCAGGAAAATTGCTAAATTTCCAGCATTGATCAGCTGTAACATGTAAGCGAAAGAATAATTGTGCATTTTAAAATATTTGAAAAATGAATACTGAAACACATGAAAATACTACACAAGTGAAAGATGAGGAAGATTCTAAAAGCACACCAGAGAGACCACCGTTGTTTTCTCCTTTAGTACCAGAAGCAAATGAGGAAAATGGAATAAGCAACGACTCCCATAATACAGAAATAAATCCCGAGCCACCAGATATTGAGCAATGTGAGGCCAATCAGGAAACACAAGTTGCCGGCAATAGCTGTGTACAATCACTGACAAGTGAAGTGCCGGAGAATTTGACCACAGTAAATGAAAGTTCTAAAGTGACGGAAACAATTCTTTCAGACATGAATGAGATAAGAGTAAAAGATGAGCCTGATATTGAAGGTGCTAGTGCTATAGACTACGATATGCCGCTAGAAAAAACTCCAGGTAATAACACAGCAGAAATTCAAAACGATAATACTAATGAAATGCAAAATAAAACAAACTCGAATACTGCCAATGTTTCCAACACCACCTTTTTGGAAGAGGCAGCAGCAAAATCCGCTTTAGATGATTTTCTGGATGGCATTGCTACCACCATACCACCACCAGTCAGACCACGTTTGCGGGTAAAAAAAGAATTTTCTTTAACACCCACACAAACTCCACAACAAGAGTCAGTTGCTGAAAATGTAACTCCAAATCAAGGCTGTGATAATATGGACACTGATATTTCACCACCACCGCCACCACTTATATCATCTACCTTAAATTCCGATTGTTTGCTAGATGGTATTACCACTCCTCGAATATCATTAGCAGCCATAAATCGCTTACGAGTTAAATCCGAATTTTCGGTACCTCCTGCTACACCACAACATTCTATACCCGAAGATTTCTTTAATGATCTCTTGGAAAAGAAAGAAGATAATAAAAAAGAAGCTGGCGAACTTTCGGAAAGCAGCAGTGAAGGAGCCTCAGAAGACGAACCCATACCGGAAGATTTCTTTGATGATCTATTACGCGACAATCTTAAAGAAAGAATCGAGCAGGCTAAAAATTCTGAGCGGGAAGAGAAGTATTCAGAACATTTGAAGAGACTGCAAAATGATTTGAAGAGGGTTGAAGAAAAGCGAGAAAACCGTAAAAATCGCAAAAAGCAAAAGAAAGCCAAGAAGAAATCGAGAAAACGTACTGGATCTAGATCTTTATCACCTAGTAACAAGACTAAAGATACACATTATAATGATTTAGAAAACACAAGCAGTCGTGATAAAAATAAACGTAAACGTGTTTCGTCTCCTTGCCACAATGAAATGTCACCATCACATGATATCTTAAGAGTGGACAGGGGTATACAAATAAAATCGGAGTTTTCAGCCAGTAATTTCGATAATGTTACAACAGGTAAATATTGTTATGACTAGGCTAGGATTATCAAATATAATTGTATCATTATGTTTATTTCAGAGTGCACATCTTTTGTGCAGAATGTTGAAGAAATTGAAGAGGTTTTGACGCCCAAGCAAAAGAGAGAAATAGGTAAGAAAGCATTTTCAAATTTAAGATTTCAAAATTTTAAAAAAATAGTTATAGGTATAAGGAATAAACTCATTAAAAAACTAGGTCTGAGTTGATTAACAACTCTCGCGTTATTGTCATTATTTCTTAAGTGCAATCAGAATCGTTTTCAATTTTTTATTGCTTTCGACCATTTTGCGTCTCGCTCTGGTGCGTGTGTGATGTTCAGCTTCGTATACCGATTCCTGTTCTACGTCGTTTACACCAATCGCGTGTCCTTTAATTCGGATAAATCCTGGTGGAGACCATTAAAAACGCAACTTAAATAGTGGTGTAGTACCATTTAAAACTCAAATCGGAATCTGGTAGAGTAGAGAAACATTGCACACTTGATATTAATTTGAATCTTGAAGCAAATAATATGAAAGGTTTTATATTGTCAAAACTTGTTTAGTCAATTTCACTCTTAAGGTACGGTCACATTTGGCAAATATTTACTCAAAAAAGCGTAACCACTTGTTTATACACAAATTTGTTTGACGTTGTTTACTCTTACAAAAGCTTTGCAAGATCAAACAGCATCATATAAGTTAAAACTAAATATTTGTTGGGCTTTGGCCTAAATAAGAAAAGTTTTTTTAAATAAATAAACGAGTTCAAATATATGTTATTTATTGATTACGTCTTTTTCGGCAAATACATATTTGCCAAATGTGACCGTACCTTTACTCCTAGAAAATAACTGTATGAAACTGTGTGTCAATTTTCAAATAAGATTAATATCAGTCGCACATATAATTAAGGACATACAACAAATTTTACAAAAAAAAATATTTGTTTAAAAACAAATCAATATTTTGTTGTAAATCCATAGCAGCTTGACATCTGCAAGGCATTGCTTCAAAGTGGTGCGAGTGTACTTTAGATCAAATTCTTTCAATTTTGACCGGGGTACATAATTTTTTTTTGTTTTGTCCGAAAATAATACTCTTTTTCCATTTTACATCCGTGCAATGGAGGTACTTCTTTGCGAATTAAAGTCTCTTCTTTCGGTTACGTTCAGACAAAATTGGTTTCTATTGTGAAATTCTTCCAAAAAGTCCGACTTCTCGCAATCTATATACAGTCGGTTTTGCCACATTTTGGCTAAAGACTGCAATCCGAATCTCATTTGCTGATTTGGGCGGATTTTTTTTTTCGACTCGCGATCAATCAAGTTATTGCTTTGTTTTAAAATTGTTCATGTTTTCTTTAATTTTCTCCTGTTTAGCTGTCAAACGTGCCGCTGCCTTGCTAAATCATATTAAAGACTCTACTACCTCGGACGATAACTCTGCAATATTCTCCACATTTCCATTCGTTTCAACGGTACGCAAACTTCCAACCAGTCATTCCTATGTTCAACAGCGTATCTATGAAAATCGTTCACCCCTTCACACTGTTAACAATGTAAGTTATAAATTTAATTCCAATGCCACACGTTTCAACATGGAGGAATGGGGTTTGGCTGCATTGCCTACACATGCCGCCAAAATTGCCAAACTTGTGGGCTGTAATGCCCAGTTTATACACACTAAACTAAAGACCATTAAGATACCAGCAAAATTGAAAAAACTCCAACAGGAGGCGGCTAACCACGAGACAGATAATAATAACGATGAAGAAGATTTTATAGAAACCACTTCTTCGTTATGCTGTAATGCCATGACCCAAACAGATGATATAAAGGATTTTAATAGGCCGCTTAAAACCCAACTAACTGAAGTAGGTGTACAAGTGGCACCCAGTGTCTATAGTATAGGCAGTCAAACCTTAGAAACACAATCACCCAAAGAGGAGAGTTCAGCAGACGATGCACCCATAATGAATATAATACGTGATCTTAATGAAAACCAATTAATGGCCATACACCAATTTGCCGAACTGATAAGGCAGCCAAATGACAACAGCAGTGCCCTAGAAATGTATAAAATGCAAATGCAAATTTTGGAAATTTATAAAATATCACAAATACCTTCTTCCCTGGCTACACCACAGACACATGCTGTAAATAGTTATACAACTACTACAACTCATAGTTTGCCTACATTACAAACACAGGCTACAAATAATTATACAGCCAATACAACAATTAGTCCGTCCAAGCAGAGTAGAACTGGTGGTTATAAGCACATGCAACAACAGCCAATTATACAAAGTGTACGCTCAGCAGATGGCTTCCAATATTCCATAAATGATCCTAGAGCTAGGCCAGCTGACAAATATTCTATTAATGATCCTAGAGCTAGATCAGCGGTTTATACTAAAAGAGTTGTTAATGATGATGCGGCGAGCTCATCTTCAAGTCATGATCCTAGATATACTTCAGCAAATCAGGGCTACTCTCATACAACTCAGGCTAGACTAGCAGCAGGTGAAGATAGATATTATAACAACTCCCACAAAGCACGTACAACGCATCCACATCATATAGAAAATCCAACTGCTCCTGTCACAACTAAGTTTTATGGCAGAGGTGGCATGAGACGTTTATAGAAAAAGTAATTTTTTACTTTTTAAATTTCTTTAAAAAAGACTCAAGCAAACAAAGTACTTCATCATATGAAAACGTTTCAGATAATTCTTTATCATATTCTTCCCAGTTACTTTAGCTTTAAAACAACTTTAAATTGTTTAACAATTTATTATCAAAAATTTAAGCATTTGAAATTAATTTTATATATCGATGGTCTCATGTAGAAAGGCCCTAACTCGCATATTTGAAACTTTACAGGAGAAGGTAAAAACATAATAGAAACTGTAATATTCAACATGTAACTTTTTTTGTGCAACTGCTAATAAAAGCGTTATTTTTTACACTATTGCAATAAATTTTTGTGAGGAGGTGTATTTGCGTTAAATGCATTGGAATCGCAAAAAAAAACAAATTTCGAAAGAATAGCGAGTTAGGGCCTTGTTACATGAGACCAACGATATGTAATTAATTTAAGTTTCTGACTATATTTCGCTAACTTGCTTATATACACTACACCATCATTATCGGAAGGGTATATTGAACTTAAACGGATGTTTTTAAGGTCCATAAATATTTGTCCAACAACCGCCTTAAAATATCGACTTAAAATGTCCGTCTGCATGTCTGCGTAAAACTTGTATGCAGGGTTCAGGTCGCAATTTTGAAGATATTTTCATAAAATTTGGTAAATGATATTTTTTCGGTCCAAGGATGATTGGGATTACAATTAGTTAAAATCGATCCATTATTTCATCTAGCTACCAAATTTCTTCCGATTTCTAGCTCAAATTTCAAAATTTCAAATTTATCTACAAATAAGTTTTACATGAAGCCTAATCATATCTACAAATTTTGTGCAGATCGGTTCATAATTGACCATAACTCTCATATAAGGCCCCATCCCCAAAAATTGATTTAACGAGCATAACACTACTCAAAATGTTGGTAACCACATAATGTTCAACACAAAAATGCTTCATATATACACAAATCATTGGGCAAAATTGTATGATGATCGGTCCATAATAAGTCATAGCTCCTCCTACATAAGTCCCTCTTCCAAAACTCACTTTAACGACCATATCCAAACATAATTCATTACAAATAAGTTTCATATATACAGATATCATGGCAGCTATTTTTATAACGGTCGGTCCATAATTAGTCAAGGCTCTGATATAAGATCCCCTTCGAAATTCACTTTAACGTGCATAAATATTTTATCGAAATACAATTTAACGCAACAAATATTTATGTATGTGCTACTGCACTCACCTTGTATAGTTACACTATGATATTTTTACTTAAAAAATTAAACACTTGTTTAACATTGAGCCAAAAATCTCATACAAACAATTGAAATAAAAATTAATTTGACGGACAAAATGTATTGTTTTATTTATAGTTTTAAAAATTTTAAAACAGTTGTTGCAAGTTCATTCATATTCAAACGTTTAGGTTTTTGTTCCAAAAGAACTCAATCGTAAGTTGCTAGCCGCGTTCTTTTTGGCAGCTCAATTGTTTTCTTGTGATATGTTATAAATTATAATTTAATAAAAAATTCATTTTAAACACCTATACATACACAGACTCTCATTTATTTGTAATTAAATGAGAGTGATTTGTACAGCATACTTTACGGAGGTATATTATACAGAAATTACGTTAGGACTCAAATTTTGTATGGGATTTCAGAAAAAATTTTGTCCTATCAAAATTCTGAGTCCATATTCGGATTCAGCGTGTGGGTTCACGGTATATAGGTGTTTCCAGCCTAATCGGACGGCAAATTTAGGAGAAAAATGCAAAAAACAGAAAATCTTTTATTAATAGAAAATTCATTTTAAACACCTATACATACACAGACTCTCATTTATTTGTAATTAAATGAGAGTGATTTGTACAGCACACTTTACGGAGGTATATTATACATAAATTACCTTAGGACTCAAATTTTGTATGGGATTTCGGAAAAAATTTTGTCCTATCAAAATTCTGAGTCCATATTCGGATTCAGCGTGTGGGTTCACGGTAAATAGGTGTTTCCAGCCCAATCGGACGGCAAATTTAGGCGAAAAATGCAAAAAACATAAAATCGTTTATTAATAGAAAATTCATTTTAAACACCTATACATACACAGACTCTCATTTATTTGTAATTAAATGAGAGTGATTTGTACAGCATACTTTACGGAGGTATATTAACAGAAATTACCTTAGGACTCAAATTTTGTATGGGATTTCGGAAAAAATTTTGTCCTATCAAAATTCTGAGTCCATATTCGGATTCAGCGTGTGGGTTCACGGTAAATAGGTGTTTCCAGCCCAATCGGACGGCAAATTTAGGAGAAAAATGCAAAAAACATAAAATTTTGTATTAATAGAAAATTCTTTTTAAACACCTATACATACATAGACTCTCATTTATTTGTAATTAAATGAGAGTGATTTGTACAGCATACTTTACGGAGGTAGATTAACAGAAATTATCTTAGGACTCAAATTTTGTATGGGATTTCGGAAAAAATTTTGTCCTATCAAAATTCTGAGTCCATATTCGGATTCAGCGTGTGGGTTCACGGTAAATAGGTGTTTCCAGCCCAATCGGACGGCAAATTTAGGAGAAAAATGCAAAAAACATAAAATCGTTTATTAATTGAAAATTCATTTTAAACACCTATACATACACAGACTCTCATTTATTTGTAATTAAATGAGAGTGATTTGTACAGCACACTTTACGGAGGTATATTATACATAAATTACCTTAGGACTCAAATTTTGTATGGGATTTCGGAAAAAATTTTGTCCTATCAAAATTCTGAGTCCATATTCGGATTCAGCGTGTGGGTTCACGGTAAATAGGTGTTTCCAGCCCAATCGGACGGCAAATTTAGGCGAAAAATGCAAAAAACATAAAATCGTTTATTAATAGAAAATTCATTTTAAACACCTATACATACACAGACTCTCATTTATTTGTAATTAAATGAGAGTGATTTGTACAGCATACTTTACGGAGGTATATTAACAGAAATTACCTTAGAACTCAAATTTTGTATGGGATTTCGGAAAAAATTTTGTCCTATCAAAATTCTGAGTCCATATTCGGATTCAGCGTGTGGGTTCACGGTAAATAGGTGTTTCCAGCCCAATCGGACGGCAAATTTAGGAGAAAAATGCAAAAAACATAAAATCGTTTATTAATTGAAAATTCATTTTAAACACCTATACATACACAGACTCTCATTTATTTGTAATTAAATGAGAGTGATTTGTACAGCACACTTTACGGAGGTATATTATACATGGGATTTCGGAAAAAATTTTGTCCTATCAAAATTCTGAGTCCATATTCGGATTCAGCGTGTGGGTTCACGGTAAATAGGTGTTTCCAGCCCAATCGGACGGCAAATTTAGGAGAAAAATGCAAAAAACATAAAATTTTGTATTAATAGAAAATTCTTTTTAAACACCTATACATACATAGACTCTCATTTATTTGTAATTAAATGAGAGTGATTTGTACAGCATACTTTACGGAGGTATATTAACAGAAATTATCTTAGGACTCAAATTTTGTATGGGATTTCGGAAAAAATTTTGTCCTATCAAAATTCTGAGTCCATATTCGGATTCAGCGTGTGGGTTCACGGTAAATAGGTGTTTCCAGCCCAATCGGACGGCAAATTTAGGAGAAAAATGCAAAAAACATAAAATTTTGTATTAATAGAAAATTCTTTTTAAACACCTATACATACATAGACTCTCATTTATTTGTAATTAAATGAGAGTGATTTGTACAGCACACTTTACGGAGGTATATTATACAGAAATTACCTTAGGACTTAAATTTTGTATGGGATTTCGGAAAAAATTTTGTCCTATCAAAATTCTGAGTCCATATTCGGATTCAGCGTGTGGGTTCACGGTAAATAGGTGTTTCCAGCCCAATCGGACGGCAAATTTAGGAGAAAAATGCAAAAAACATAAAATCTTGTATTAATAGAAAATTCTTTTTAAACACCTATACATACACAGACTCTCATTTATTTGTAATTAAATGAGAGTGATTTGTACAGCATACTTTACGGAGGTATATTATACATAAATTACCTTAGGACTCAAATTTTGTATGGGATTTCGGAAAAAATTTTGTCCTATCAAAATTCTGAGTCCATATTCGGATTCAGCGTGTGGGTTCACGGTAAATAGGTGTTTCCAGCCCAATCGGACGGCAAATTTAGGAGAAAAATGCAAAAAACATAAAATCGTTTCTTAATTGAAAATTCATTTTAAACACCTATACATACACAGACTCTCATTTATTTGTAATTAAATGAGAGTGATTTGTACAGCACACTTTACGGAGGTATATTATGCAGAAATTACCTTAGGACTCAAATTTTGTATGGGATTTCAGAAAAAATTTTGTCCTATCAAAATTCTGAGTCCATATTCGGATTCAGCGTGTGGGTTCACGGTAAATAGGTGTTTCCAGCCCAATCGGACGGCAAATTTAGGAGAAAAATGCAAAAAACATAAAATCTTGTATTAATAGAAAATTCTTTTTAAACACCTATACATACACAGACTCTCATTTATTTGTAATTAAATGAGAGTGATTTGTACAGCACACTTTACGGAAATTACCTTAGGACTCAAATTTTGTATGGGATTTCGGAAAAAATTTTGTCCTATCAAAATTCTGAGTCCATATTCGGATTCAGCGTGTGGGTTCACGGTAAATAGGTGTTTCCAGCCCAATCGGACGGCAAATTTAGGAGAAAAATGCAAAAAACATAAAATCGTTTATTAATTGAAAATTCATTTTAAACACCTATACATACACAGACTCTCATTTATTTGTAATTAAATGAGAGTGATTTGTACAGCACACTTTACGGAGGTATATTATACATAAATTACCTTAGGACTCAAATTTTGTATGGGATTTCGGAAAAAATTTTGTCCTATCAAAATTCTGAGTCCATATTCGGATTCAGCGTGTGGGTTCACGGTAAATAGGTGTTTCCAGCCCAATCGGACGGCAAATTTAGGCGAAAAATGCAAAAAACATAAAATCGTTTATTAATAGAAAATTCATTTTAAACACCTATACATACACAGACTCTCATTTATTTGTAATTAAATGAGAGTGATTTGTACAGCATACTTTACGGAGGTATATTAACAGAAATTACCTTAGGACTCAAATTTTGTATGGGATTTCGGAAAAAATTTTGTCCTATCAAAATTCTGAGTCCATATTCGGATTCAGCGTGTGGGTTCACGGTAAATAGGTGTTTCCAGCCCAATCGGACGGCAAATTTAGGAGAAAAATGCAAAAAACATAAAATCGTTTATTAATTGAAAATTCATTTTAAACACCTATACATACACAGACTCTCATTTATTTGTAATTAAATGAGAAAGATTTGTACAGCACACTTTACGGAGGTATATTATACAGAAATTACCTTAGGACTCAAATTTTGTATGGGATTTCGGAAAAAATTTTGTCCTATCAAAATTCTGAGTCCATATTCGGATTCAGCGTGTGGGTTCACGGTAAATAGGTGTTTCCAGCCCAATCGGACGGCAAATTTAGGAGAAAAATGCAAAAAACATAAAATCGTTTCTTAATTGAAAATTCATTTTAAACACCTATACATACATAGACTCTCATTTATTTGTAATTAAATGAGAGTGATTTGTACAGCATACTTTACGGAGGTAGATTAACAGAAATTATCTTAGGACTCAAATTTTGTATGGGATTTCGGAAAAAATTTTGTCCTATCAAAATTCTGAGTCCATATTCGGATTCAGCGTGTGGGTTCACGGTAAATAGGTGTTTCCAGCCCAATCGGACGGCAAATTTAGGAGAAAAATGCAAAAAACATAAAATCGTTTATTAATTGAAAATTCATTTTAAACACCTATACATACACAGACTCTCATTTATTTGTAATTAAATGAGAGTGATTTGTACAGCACACTTTACGGAGGTATATTATACATAAATTACCTTAGGACTCAAATTTTGTATGGGATTTCGGAAAAAATTTTGTCCTATCAAAATTCTGAGTCCATATTCGGATTCAGCGTGTGGGTTCACGGTAAATAGGTGTTTCCAGCCCAATCGGACGGCAAATTTAGGCGAAAAATGCAAAAAACATAAAATCGTTTATTAATAGAAAATTCATTTTAAACACCTATACATACACAGACTCTCATTTATTTGTAATTAAATGAGAGTGATTTGTACAGCATACTTTACGGAGGTATATTAACAGAAATTACCTTAGGACTCAAATTTTGTATGGGATTTCGGAAAAAATTTTGTCCTATCAAAATTCTGAGTCCATATTCGGATTCAGCGTGTGGGTTCACGGTAAATAGGTGTTTCCAGCCCAATCGGACGGCAAATTTAGGAGAAAAATGCAAAAAACATAAAATCGTTTATTAATTGAAAATTCATTTTAAACACCTATACATACACAGACTCTCATTTATTTGTAATTAAATGAGAGTGATTTGTACAGCACACTTTACGGAGGTATATTATACATAAATTACCTTAGGACTCAAATTTTGTATGGGATTTCGGAAAAAATTTTGTCCTATCAAAATTCTGAGTCCATATTCGGATTCAGCGTGTGGGTTCACGGTAAATAGGTGTTTCCAGCCCAATCGGACGGCAAATTTAGGAGAAAAATGCAAAAAACATAAAATTTTGTATTAATAGAAAATTCTTTTTAAACACCTATACATACATAGACTCTCATTTATTTGTAATTAAATGAGAGTGATTTGTACAGCATACTTTACGGAGGTATATTAACAGAAATTATCTTAGGACTCAAATTTTGTATGGGATTTCGGAAAAAATTTTGTCCTATCAAAATTCTGAGTCCATATTCGGATTCAGCGTGTGGGTTCACGGTAAATAGGTGTTTCCAGCCCAATCGGACGGCAAATTTAGGAGAAAAATGCAAAAAACATAAAATTTTGTATTAATAGAAAATTCTTTTTAAACACCTATACATACATAGACTCTCATTTATTTGTAATTAAATGAGAGTGATTTGTACAGCACACTTTACGGAGGTATATTATACAGAAATTACCTTAGGACTTAAATTTTGTATGGGATTTCGGAAAAAATTTTGTCCTATCAAAATTCTGAGTCCATATTCGGATTCAGCGTGTGGGTTCACGGTAAATAGGTGTTTCCAGCCCAATCGGACGGCAAATTTAGGAGAAAAATGCAAAAAACATAAAATCTTGTATTAATAGAAAATTCTTTTTAAACACCTATACATACACAGACTCTCATTTATTTGTAATTAAATGAGAGTGATTTGTACAGCATACTTTACGGAGGTATATTATACATAAATTACCTTAGGACTCAAATTTTGTATGGGATTTCGGAAAAAATTTTGTCCTATCAAAATTCTGAGTCCATATTCGGATTCAGCGTGTGGGTTCACGGTAAATAGGTGTTTCCAGCCCAATCGGACGGCAAATTTAGGAGAAAAATGCAAAAAACATAAAATCGTTTCTTAATTGAAAATTCATTTTAAACACCTATACATACACAGACTCTCATTTATTTGTAATTAAATGAGAGTGATTTGTACAGCACACTTTACGGAGGTATATTATGCAGAAATTACCTTAGGACTCAAATTTTGTATGGGATTTCAGAAAAAATTTTGTCCTATCAAAATTCTGAGTCCATATTCGGATTCAGCGTGTGGGTTCACGGTAAATAGGTGTTTCCAGCCCAATCGGACGGCAAATTTAGGAGAAAAATGCAAAAAACATAAAATCTTGTATTAATAGAAAATTCTTTTTAAACACCTATACATACACAGACTCTCATTTATTTGTAATTAAATGAGAGTGATTTGTACAGCACACTTTACGGAAATTACCTTAGGACTCAAATTTTGTATGGGATTTCGGAAAAAATTTTGTCCTATCAAAATTCTGAGTCCATATTCGGATTCAGCGTGTGGGGTCAAGGTAAAAAGGTGTTTCCAGCCCAATCGGACGGTAAATTTAGGAGAAAAATGCAAAAAACATAAAATCTTCTATTAATAGAAAATTCATTTTAAACACCTATACATACACAGACTCTCATTTAATTACAAATAAATGAGAGTGATTTGTACAGCACACTTTACGGAGGTATATTATACAGAAATTACCTTAGGACTCAAATTTTGTATGGGATTTCGGAAAAAATTTTGTCCTATCAAAATTCTGAGTCCATATTCGGATTCAGCGTGTGGGTTCACGGTAAATAGGTGTTTCCAGCCCAATCGGACGGTAAATTTAGGAGAAAAATGCAAAAAACATAAAATCTTCTATTAATAGAAAATTCATTTTAAACACCTATACATACACAGACTCTCATTTATTTGTAATTAAATGAGAAAGATTTGTACAGCACACTTTACGGAGGTATATTATACAGAAATTACCTTAGGACTCAAATTTTGTATGGGATTTCGGAAAAAATTTTGTCCTATCAAAATTCTGAGTCCATATTCGGATTCAGCGTGTGGGTTCACGGTAAATAGGTGTTTCCAGCCCAATCGGACGGCAAATTTAGGAGAAAAATGCAAAAAACATAAAATCTTGTATTAGTAGAAAATTCATTTTAAACACCTATACATACACAGACTCTCATTTATTTATAATTAAATAAGAGTGATTTGTACAGCATACTTTACGGAGGTATATTAACAGAAATTACCTTAGGACTCAAATTTTGTATGGGATTTCGGAAAAAATTTTGTCCTATCAAAATTCTGAGTCCATATTCGGATTCAGCGTGTGGGTTCACGGTAAATAGGTGTTTCCAGCCCAATCGGACGGCAAATTTAGGAGAAAAATGCAAAAAACATAAAATCTTGTATTAGTAGAAAATTCTTTTTAAACACCTATACATACATAGACTCTCATTTATTTGTAATTAAATGAGAGTGATTTGTACAGCACACTTTACGGAGGTATATTATACAGAAATTACCTTAGGACTTAAATTTTGTATGGGATTTCGGAAAAAATTTTGTCCTATCAAAATTCTGAGTCCATATTCGGATTCAGCGTGTGGGTTCACGGTAAATAGGTGTTTCCAGCCCAATCGGACGGCAAATTTAGGAGAAAAATGCAAAAAACATAAAATCTTGTATTAATAGAAAATTCTTTTTAAACACCTATACATACACAGACTCTCATTTATTTGTAATTAAATGAGAGTGATTTGTACAGCATACTTTACGGAGGTATATTATACATAAATTACCTTAGGACTCAAATTTTGTATGGGATTTCGGAAAAAATTTTGTCCTATCAAAATTCTGAGTCCATATTCGGATTCAGCGTGTGGGTTCACGGTAAATAGGTGTTTCCAGCCCAATCGGACGGCAAATTTAGGAGAAAAATGCAAAAAACATAAAATCGTTTCTTAATTGAAAATTCATTTTAAACACCTATACATACACAGACTCTCATTTATTTGTAATTAAATGAGAGTGATTTGTACAGCACACTTTACGGAGGTATATTATGCAGAAATTACCTTAGGACTCAAATTTTGTATGGGATTTCAGAAAAAATTTTGTCCTATCAAAATTCTGAGTCCATATTCGGATTCAGCGTGTGGGTTCACGGTAAATAGGTGTTTCCAGCCCAATCGGACGGCAAATTTAGGAGAAAAATGCAAAAAACATAAAATCTTGTATTAATAGAAAATTCTTTTTAAACACCTATACATACACAGACTCTCATTTATTTGTAATTAAATGAGAGTGATTTGTACAGCACACTTTACGGAAATTACCTTAGGACTCAAATTTTGTATGGGATTTCGGAAAAAATTTTGTCCTATCAAAATTCTGAGTCCATATTCGGATTCAGCGTGTGGGTTCACGGTAAATAGGTGTTTCCAGCGCAATCGGACGGCAAATTTAGGAGAAAAATGCAAAAAACATAAAATCTTGTATTAATAGAAAATTCTTTTTAAACACCAATACATACACAGACTCTCATTTATTTGTAATTAAATGAGAGTGATTTGTACAGCATACTTTACGAAGGTATATTAACAGAAATCACCTTAGGACTCAAATTTTGTATGGGATTTCGGAAAAAATTTTGTCCTATCAAAATTCTGAGTCCATATTCGGATTCAGCGTGTGGGGTCAAGGTAAATAGGTGTTTCCAGCCCAATCGGACGGTAAATTTAGGAGAAAAATGCAAAAAACATAAAATCTTCTATTAATAGAAAATTCATTTTAAACACCTATACATACACACACTCTCATTTAATTACAAATAAATGAGAGTGATTTGTACAGCACACTTTACGGAGGTATATTATACAGAAATTACCTTAGGACTCAAATTTTGTATGGGATTTCGGAAAAAATTTTGTCCTATCAAAATTCTGAGTCCATATTCGGATTCAGCGTGTGGGTTCACGGTAAATAGGTGTTTCCAGCCCAATCGGACGGTAAATTTAGGAGAAAAATGCAAAAAACATAAAATCTTCTATTAATAGAAAATTCATTTTAAACACCTATACATACACAGACTCTCATTTATTTGTAATTAAATGAGAAAGATTTGTACAGCACACTTTACGGAGGTATATTATACAGAAATTACCTTAGGACTCAAATTTTGTATGGGATTTCGGAAAAAATTTTGTCCTATCAAAATTCTGAGTCCATATTCGGATTCAGCGTGTGGGTTCACGGTAAATAGGTGTTTCCAGCCCAATCGGACGGCAAATTTAGGAGAAAAATGCAAAAAACATAAAATCTTGTATTAGTAGAAAATTCATTTTAAACACCTATACATACACAGACTCTCATTTATTTATAATTAAATAAGAGTGATTTGTACAGCATACTTTACGGAGGTATATTAACAGAAATTACCTTAGGACTCAAATTTTGTATGGGATTTCGGAAAAAATTTTGTCCTATCAAAATTCTGAGTCCATATTCGGATTCAGCGTGTGGGTTCACGGTAAATAGGTGTTTCCAGCCCAATCGGACGGCAAATTTAGGAGAAAAATGCAAAAAACATAAAATCTTGTATTAGTAGAAAATTCATTTTAAACACCTATACATACACAGACTCTCATTTATTTGTAATTAAATGAGAAAGATTTGTACAGCACACTTTACGGAGGTATATTATACAGAAATTACCTTAGGACTCAAATTTTGTATGGGATTTCGGAAAAAATTTTGTCCTATCAAAATTCTGAGTCCATATTCGGATTCAGCGTGTGGGTTCACGGTGAATAGGTGTTTCCAGCCCAATCGGACGGCAAATTTAGGAGAAAAATGCAAAAAACATAAAATCTTGTATTAATAGAAAATTCTTTTTAAACACCAATACATACACAGACTCTCATTTATTTGTAATTAAATGAGAGTCATTTGTACAGCATACTTTACGAAGGTATATTAACAGAAATCACCTTAGCACTCAAATTTTGTATGGGATTTCGGAAAAAATTTTGTCCTATCACAATTCTGAGTCCATATTCGGATTCAGCGTGTGGGTTCACGGTAAATAGGTGTTTCCAGCCCAATCGGACGGCAAATTTAGGAGAAAAATGCAAAAAACATAAAATCGTTTATTAATAGAAAATTAATTTTAAACACCTATACATACACAGACTCTCATTTATTTGTAATTAAATGAGAGTGATTTGTACAGCATACTTTACGAAGGTATATTAACAGAAATTACCTTAGGACTCAAATTTTGTATGGGATTTCGGAAAAAATTTTGTCATATCACAATTCTGAGTCCATATTCGGATTCAGCGTGTGGGTTCACGGTAAATAGGTGTTTCCAGCCCAATCGGACGGCAAATTTAGGAGAAAAATGCAAAAAACATAAAATCGTTTATTAATAGAAAATTAATTTTAAACACCTATACATACACAGACACTCATTTATTTGTAATTAAATGAGAGTGATTTGTACAGCACACTTTACGGAGGTATATTATACAGAAATTACCTTAGGACTCAAATTTTGTATGGGATTTTGGAAAAATTTTGTCCTATCAAAATTCTGAGTCCATATTCGGATTCAGCGTGTGGGTTCACGGTAAATAGGTGTTTCCAGCGCAATCGGACGGCAAATTTAGGAGAAAAATGCAAAAAACATAAAATCGTTTATTAATAGAAAATTAATTTTAAACACCTATACATACACAGACTCTCATTTATTTGTAATTAAATGAGAGTGATTTGTACAGCACACTTTACGGAGGTATATTATACAGAAATTACCTTAGGACTCAAATTTTGTATGGGATTTTGGAAAAATTTTGTCCTATCAAAATTCTGAGTCCATATTCGGATTCAGCGTGTGGGTTCACGGTAAATAGGTGTTTCCAGCCCAATCGGACGGCAAATTTAGGAGAAAAATGCAAAAAACATAAAATCGTTTATTAATAGAAAATTAATTTTAAACACCTATACATACACAGACTCTCATTTATTTGTAATTAAATGAGAGTGATTTGTACAGCATACTTTACGAAGGTATATTAACAGAAATCACCTTAGGACTCAAATTTTGTATGGGATTTCGGAAAAAATTTTGTCATATCACAATTCTGAGTCCATATTCGGATTCAGCGTGTGGGTTCACGGTAAATAGGTGTTTCCAGCCCAATCGGACGGCAAATTTAGGAGAAAAATGCAAAAAACATAAAATCGTTTATTAATAGAAAATTAATTTTAAACACCTATACATACACAGACACTCATTTATTTGTAATTAAATGAGAGTGATTTGTACAGCACACTTTACGGAGGTATATTATACAGAAATTACCTTAGGACTCAAATTTTGTATGGGATTTTGGAAAAATTTTGTCCTATCAAAATTCTGAGTCCATATTCGGATTCAGCGTGTGGGTTCACGGTAAATAGGTGTTTCCAGCCCAATCGGACGGCAAATTTAGGAGAAAAATGCAAAAAACATAAAATCTTGTATTAGTAGAAAATTCTTTTTAAACACCTATACATACATAGACTCTCATTTATTTGTAATTAAATGAGAGTGATTTGTACAGCACACTTTACGGAGGTATATTATACAGAAATTACCTTAGGACTTAAATTTTGTATGGGATTTCGGAAAAAATTTTGTCCTATCAAAATTCTGAGTCCATATTCGGATTCAGCGTGTGGGTTCACGGTAAATAGGTGTTTCCAGCCCAATCGGACGGCAAATTTAGGAGAAAAATGCAAAAAACATAAAATCTTGTATTAATAGAAAATTCTTTTTAAACACCTATACATACACAGACTCTCATTTATTTGTAATTAAATGAGAGTGATTTGTACAGCATACTTTACGGAGGTATATTATACATAAATTACCTTAGGACTCAAATTTTGTCCTATCAAAATTCTGAGTCCATATTCGGATTCAGCGTGTGGGTTCACGGTAAATAGGTGTTTCCAGCCCAATCGGACGGCAAATTTAGGAGAAAAATGCAAAAAACATAAAATCGTTTCTTAATTGAAAATTCATTTTAAACACCTATACATACACAGACTCTCATTTATTTGTAATTAAATGAGAGTGATTTGTACAGCACACTTTACGGAGGTATATTATGCAGAAATTACCTTAGGACTCAAATTTTGTATGGGATTTCAGAAAAAATTTTGTCCTATCAAAATTCTGAGTCCATATTCGGATTCAGCGTGTGGGTTCACGGTAAATAGGTGTTTCCAGCCCAATCGGACGGCAAATTTAGGAGAAAAATGCAAAAAACATAAAATCTTGTATTAATAGAAAATTCTTTTTAAACACCTATACATACACAGACTCTCATTTATTTGTAATTAAATGAGAGTGATTTGTACAGCACACTTTACGGAAATTACCTTAGGACTCAAATTTTGTATGGGATTTCGGAAAAAATTTTGTCCTATCAAAATTCTGAGTCCATATTCGGATTCAGCGTGTGGGTTCACGGTAAATAGGTGTTTCCAGCGCAATCGGACGGCAAATTTAGGAGAAAAATGCAAAAAACATAAAATCTTGTATTAATAGAAAATTCTTTTTAAACACCAATACATACACAGACTCTCATTTATTTGTAATTAAATGAGAGTGATTTGTACAGCATACTTTACGAAGGTATATTAACAGAAATCACCTTAGGACTCAAATTTTGTATGGGATTTCGGAAAAAATTTTGTCCTATCAAAATTCTGAGTCCATATTCGGATTCAGCGTGTGGGGTCAAGGTAAATAGGTGTTTCCAGCCCAATCGGACGGTAAATTTAGGAGAAAAATGCAAAAAACATAAAATCTTCTATTAATAGAAAATTCATTTTAAACACCTATACATACACACACTCTCATTTAATTACAAATAAATGAGAGTGATTTGTACAGCACACTTTACGGAGGTATATTATACAGAAATTACCTTAGGACTCAAATTTTGTATGGGATTTCGGAAAAAATTTTGTCCTATCAAAATTCTGAGTCCATATTCGGATTCAGCGTGTGGGTTCACGGTAAATAGGTGTTTCCAGCCCAATCGGACGGTAAATTTAGGAGAAAAATGCAAAAAACATAAAATCTTCTATTAATAGAAAATTCATTTTAAACACCTATACATACACAGACTCTCATTTATTTGTAATTAAATGAGAAAGATTTGTACAGCACACTTTACGGAGGTATATTATACAGAAATTACCTTAGGACTCAAATTTTGTATGGGATTTCGGAAAAAATTTTGTCCTATCAAAATTCTGAGTCCATATTCGGATTCAGCGTGTGGGTTCACGGTAAATAGGTGTTTCCAGCCCAATCGGACGGCAAATTTAGGAGAAAAATGCAAAAAACATAAAATCTTGTATTAGTAGAAAATTCATTTTAAACACCTATACATACACAGACTCTCATTTATTTATAATTAAATAAGAGTGATTTGTACAGCATACTTTACGGAGGTATATTAACAGAAATTACCTTAGGACTCAAATTTTGTATGGGATTTCGGAAAAAATTTTGTCCTATCAAAATTCTGAGTCCATATTCGGATTCAGCGTGTGGGTTCACGGTAAATAGGTGTTTCCAGCCCAATCGGACGGCAAATTTAGGAGAAAAATGCAAAAAACATAAAATCTTGTATTAGTAGAAAATTCATTTTAAACACCTATACATACACAGACTCTCATTTATTTGTAATTAAATGAGAAAGATTTGTACAGCACACTTTACGGAGGTATATTATACAGAAATTACCTTAGGACTCAAATTTTGTATGGGATTTCGGAAAAAATTTTGTCCTATCAAAATTCTGAGTCCATATTCGGATTCAGCGTGTGGGTTCACGGTAAATAGGTGTTTCCAGCCCAATCGGACGGCAAATTTAGGAGAAAAATGCAAAAAACATAAAATCTTGTATTAATAGAAAATTCTTTTTAAACACCAATACATACACAGACTCTCATTTAATTACAAATAAATGAGAGTCATTTGTACAGCATACTTTACGAAGGTATATTAACAGAAATCACCTTAGCACTCAAATTTTGTATGGGATTTCGGAAAAAATTTTGTCCTATCACAATTCTGAGTCCATATTCGGATTCAGCGTGTGGGTTCACGGTAAATAGGTGTTTCCAGCCCAATCGGACGGCAAATTTAGGAGAAAAATGCAAAAAACATAAAATCGTTTATTAATAGAAAATTAATTTTAAACACCTATACATACACAGACTCTCATTTATTTGTAATTAAATGAGAGTGATTTGTACAGCATACTTTACGAAGGTATATTAACAGAAATTACCTTAGGACTCAAATTTTGTATGGGATTTCGGAAAAAATTTTGTCATATCACAATTCTGAGTCCATATTCGGATTCAGCGTGTGGGTTCACGGTAAATAGGTGTTTCCAGCCCAATCGGACGGCAAATTTAGGAGAAAAATGCAAAAAACATAAAATCGTTTATTAATAGAAAATTAATTTTAAACACCTATACATACACAGACACTCATTTATTTGTAATTAAATGAGAGTGATTTGTACAGCACACTTTACGGAGGTATATTATACAGAAATTACCTTAGGACTCAAATTTTGTATGGGATTTTGGAAAAATTTTGTCCTATCAAAATTCTGAGTCCATATTCGGATTCAGCGTGTGGGTTCACGGTAAATAGGTGTTTCCAGCGCAATCGGACGGCAAATTTAGGAGAAAAATGCAAAAAACATAAAATCGTTTATTAATAGAAAATTAATTTTAAACACCTATACATACACAGACTCTCATTTATTTGTAATTAAATGAGAGTGATTTGTACAGCACACTTTACGGAGGTATATTATACAGAAATTACCTTAGGACTCAAATTTTGTATGGGATTTTGGAAAAATTTTGTCCTATCAAAATTCTGAGTCCATATTCGGATTCAGCGTGTGGGTTCACGGTAAATAGGTGTTTCCAGCCCAATCGGACGGCAAATTTAGGAGAAAAATGCAAAAAACATAAAATCGTTTATTAATAGAAAATTAATTTTAAACACCTATACATACACAGACTCTCATTTATTTGTAATTAAATGAGAGTGATTTGTACAGCATACTTTACGAAGGTATATTAACAGAAATCACCTTAGGACTCAAATTTTGTATGGGATTTCGGAAAAAATTTTGTCATATCACAATTCTGAGTCCATATTCGGATTCAGCGTGTGGGTTCACGGTAAATAGGTGTTTCCAGCCCAATCGGACGGCAAATTTAGGAGAAAAATGCAAAAAACATAAAATCGTTTATTAATAGAAAATTAATTTTAAACACCTATACATACACAGACACTCATTTATTTGTAATTAAATGAGAGTGATTTGTACAGCACACTTTACGGAGGTATATTATACAGAAATTACCTTAGGACTCAAATTTTGTATGGGATTTTGGAAAAATTTTGTCCTATCAAAATTCTGAGTCCATATTCGGATTCAGCGTGTGGGTTCACGGTAAATAGGTGTTTCCAGCGCAATCGGACGGCAAATTTAGGAGAAAAATGCAAAAAACATAAAATCTTGTATTAATAGAAAATTCTTTTTAAACACCTATACATACACAGACTCTCATTTATTTGTAATTAAATGAGAGTGATTTGTACAGCACACTTTACGGAGGTATATTATACAGAAATTACCTTAGGACTCAAATTTTGTATGGGATTTCGGAAAAAATTTTGTCCTATCAAAATTCTGAGTCCATATTCGGATTCAGCGTGTGGGTTCACGGTAAATAGGTGTTTCCAGTCCAATCGGACGGCAAATTTAGGAGAAAAATGCAAAAAACATAAAATCGTTTATTAATAGAAAATTAATTTTAAACACCTATACATACACAGACTCTCATTTATTTGTAATTAAATGAGAGTGATTTGTACAGCATACTTTACGGAGGTATATTATACAGAAATTACCTTAGGACTCAAATTTTGTATGGGATTTCGGAAAAAATTTTGTCCTATCAAAATTCTGAGCCCATATTCGGATTCAGCGTGTGGGTTCACGGTAAATAGGTGTTTCCAGCGCAATCGGACGGCAAATTTAGGAGAAAAATGCAAAAAACATAAAATCTTGTATTAATAGAAAATTCTTTTTAAACACCTATACATACACAGACTCTCATTTATTTGTAATTAAATGAGAGTGATTTGTACAGCACACTTTACGGAGGTATATTATACAGAAATTACCTTAGGACTCAAATTTTGTATGGGATTTCGGAAAAAATTTTGTCCTATCAAAATTCTGAGTCCATATTCGGATTCAGCGTGTGGGTTCACGGTAAATAGGTGTTTCCAGCGCAATCGGACGGCAAATTTAGGAGAAAAATGCAAAAAACATAAAATCTTGTATTAATAGAAAATTCATTTTAAACACCTATACATACACAGACTCTCATTTATTTGTAATTAAATGAGAGTGATTTGTACAGCACACTTTACGGAGGTATATTATACAGAAATTACCTTAGGACTCAAATTTTGTATAGGATTTCGGAAAAAATTTTGTCCTATCAAAATTCTGAGTCCATATTCGGATTCAGCGTGTGGGTTCACGGTGAATAGGTGTTTCCAGCCCAATCGGACGGCAAATTTAGGAGAAAAATGCAAAAAACATAAAATCTTGTATTAATAGAAAATTCTTTTTAAACACCAATACATACACAGACTCTCATTTATTTGTAATTAAATGAGAGTGATTTGTACAGCATACTTTACGTAGGTATATTAGCAGAAATTACCTTAGGACTCAAATTTTGTATGGGATTTCGGGAAAAATTTTGTCCTATCAAAATTCTGAGTCCATATTCGGATTCAGCGTGTGGGTTCACGGTAAATAGGTGTTTCCAGCCCAATCGGACGGTAAATTTAGGAGAAAAATGCAAAAAACATAAAATCTTCTATTAATAGAAAATTCATTTTAAACACCTATACATACACAGACTCTCATTTATTTGTAATTAAATGAGAGTGATTTGTACAGCATACTTTACGGAGGTATATTAGCAGAAATTACCTTAGGACTCAAATTTTGTATGGGATTTCGGGAAAAATTTTGTCCTATCAAAATTCTGAGTCCATATTCGGATTCAGCGTGTGGGTTCACGGTAAATAGGTGTTTCCAGCCCAATCGGACGGTAAATTTAGGAGAAAAATGCAAAAAACATAAAATCTTCTATTAATAGAAAATTCATTTTAAACACCTATACATACACAGACTCTCATTTATTTGTAATTAAATGAGAGTGATTTGTACAGCATACTTTACGGAGGTATATTAGCAGAAATTACCTTAGGACTCAAATTTTGTATGGGATTTCGGGAAAAATTTTGTCCTATCAAAATTCTGAGTCAATATTCGGATTCAGCGTGTGGGTTCACGGTAAATAGGTGTTTCCAGCCCAATCGGACGGTAAATTTAGGAGAAAAATGCAAAAAACATAAAATCTTCTATTAATAGAAAATTCATTTTAAACACCTATACATACACAGACTCTCATTTATTTGTAATTAAATGAGAGTGATTTGTACAGCACACTTTACGGAGGTATATTATACAGAAATTACCTTAGGACTCAAATTTTGTATGGGATTTCGGAAAAAATTTTGTCCTATCAAAATTCTGAGTCCATATTCGGATTCAGCGTGTGGGTTCACGGTGAATAGGTGTTTCCAGCCCAATCGGACGGCAAATTTAGGAGAAAAATGCAAAAAACATAAAATCTTGTATTAATAGAAAATTCTTTTTAAACACCTACACATACACAGACTCTCATTTATTTGTAATTAAATGAGAGTGATTTGTACAGCATACTTTACGGAGGTATATTAGCAGAAATTACCTTAGGACTCAAATTTTGTATGGGATTTCGGGAAAAATTTTGTCCTATTAAAATTCTGAGTCCATAGGAACAAATTTGTAAAATGATTTTTAATTGCAGAGTGGCTGGCTGGCAATTGTGGTTTTAAATGTATGTAAATTTAAACAGATTTGTAAGTAAATTTTAGTTATTCAATTTTAAGGGCTATAGAGGGATTTCTTTATTAAACAAAACTCTTTAATTGTTTTTTTTATTTTTATTTGTTTTATTGATGGTTTTTCTTCTCATTTTTACGATTAACTAACATAAGTAAAGTTTACTTTTTTGTTTGTTGTTGTTTTTTTTTTTGTTTGTATTGTTTTATATGGGTTTTTGTTAAATGTTGTTGTTGTTGTTTTTGTATTTGTTATTTTTTATTTAAATATAATAAATAGCATTTTTTGTTTATGACATTGCCCGACAACATATTTTTTTGTTTTCTTAAAAATTTTTTGCGTTTTAAACCAAACAAAAAAATGGAAATTAATTGCTACAAATTAAATGTTGTTTGTATTTTGCTTATTTTAATTTTGTTGTTTTAGTATTTTTTTTAATTTCTTTATAATAATGATAATAATGAATGAAGAATAAAATTATGTAATTAAATTCTAAAAAATAAACTAAGTTATTTATTGTTATTAATATGTATAATAATTATTAATATTAAACATAAAAAAATAAGTTTAAAACAAATAACTAAGTTTTTGCTTTTTATACAAACAAATAAAGCGAGCTGGGAAGGAAAAATGAAAACAAATTGGAGCAAATTATTATAAGTTAAATTTATTAATTATACTTTTTTGTTGTTTTGTTTGTATGAAAAGTAAAGGAATTTTCTTGCTTTATACTTAATTTGTATGTATATAAAGTATATATGTTAATGATAATGTTTTACTATATAAATAATAATAATAATTAAGTTTAAAAGAAATTTATAAATAATAATAAGCTAATCTTAGCTTACGTTTTCTTAAACTTCCTTAACTTAAAAAGTAACACAAAAATTATAATAAATTAATAAAGTTTCTTTTAAAAATTTCAAACAAATTTAGTTTTTTTTTTTTTTTTTTTTTTTTTTGAAAAATACAAATTTTTGAATTTGTTAAGTGTATTACAGTTTATAACAATTTTATGTTGAACATAAACCAAAAATTATTGAGAATACTTGTATTTTTAGTATTAGCCTGAATAAAAGAATTAATGTAATATTTATTTTGAATTTTTGGTTTTTATTTAAATAGTTTTATTTATTTATTTCCTGGTCCTATAGTTATGAAATTTAAGTAATACATATAATTAGTTTTTCAACAAGTTTAAAGAAGTTTTACATACAAATTTTTGGCGTACAATTTAAAAACAAACACTGGATTTTTGAAAACATTAGTATATTTTTTATCTAATTTAAAGTCTGGGTTTTCGTAAAACCTGCAGTTTGAAATGTTGATGCAAATTTTGTGATTCTTTTATTATTTATATTGTTTTTTGAAAGTTTTCTTGTTTAGAAAAGTTTATTTTAGAAAATTGTCTGTATATGTATTTAAATCAAAAAATTTCAAAAGACCGTACTTTCCATTTTTACAATATTTTGCAATTGATAAATAAAAAATTAAATAAAAAAAATCTAAAAATTTTTTAACAGTATCAAATTAAAAAAAAAGTACAATAGTAATTTTTAAGAAATACTGGTTTTTGTTAAACCACAATTTTTAAATTTTTACTGTATTTTTTCTACTTGAAAGCTAATTAAAATTTATTTAAAAATTACAGATTTTCGAAGAAGAATTTCCGAAAATTACAATATTTTTAAATATATTGCACAAAATCAAATTTTTTTAAAGTACATATCAAATTTTTTAAGAAAAATGTAATTTTTCCGGCAAATACTTTTTTTTTTGTAAAACCACAATTTTAAAACTGTATTTTTGAGGTTATTTTATTATTTGAAAGTTAATGTGCTTAAAAGTAAGAAAATTTAGTAAAATTGTTTTTTTTTTAATTTACTTTTTTCAAAAAGCAGTATTTTTACAGTATTTATGAGGCTTATTGATGCCTAGAAGTTTTATATTTGAAATATTATGAATTTCCTAAAAAATTTTATTTGTCTAGAAATACCGGTTTTTAAAAAAAAAAAACAATATTTTCAAATTATTACAGTACTTTTTAGGCAGTTTTAATCAGAAAATATTCGAAATTTATTTACAAAAACATATTTTTCTAGAAATTTAGGATTTTTATGCTTAAAAGTGAGAAAATTTAACATATACAGTTTTTTAAATTACTTTTTGCAAAAACCAGTTTTAGCAAATATTGTTTTTTTAACCAGTATTTTTAGATTTTTAAAGAATTTGTGAGGTTTATTGATGCTTAGCAGTTTTAATCAGGAAATATTAGGAATTTATTTAAGAAAACATATTTTTTTTAGAAATTTAAGGTTTTCAAAAACCAGTATTTATAAATTGATACTTGCGTTTTGCTATTTTTTTTATTATACAGAGTCTTGAGTGTTGTTATGCTTAAAAAATAAAGGAAATACTTTTTTATTAAACTCCAGCTATAACAGCCAATTTAGGCTGAATTTTTTTAGCTACTGGATAACTCAACTTTGTTCAGAAATATTTTGAATTTTTTTTATTATGGATTTTTGCTCAATGTAAATTAAAGTAAAATTTAAAGCAAAAGTTATTTATATATAGTTGTATTAATAAACTAAATGAAAAATTATTATAACATAATAATAATGATTTATTTTCTTTATAGGTTTTGTTTTTTTATCTTATTACTAAAAAGAATTTATTTAGCAATTAAATTTACTTTTTATAGGCTTTTTGTTTTTCTTTATTAAATATTATATTTTTGTGGTAGTTTTTCTTTTGTAATTATTTTGTTTTCGAATTGCAGCTACAAGTTTTTTTTTTTGTCAATTTTTTTTATGTTGTTTTTTTTTAATATATATAATATTTATTAAATTAAATTACAATTAAACTGCTATGCTACGTTTTGTTTTCTTAATAAATGTAGGCTGGTTTTTTTTGTTTTTTTTTTTTTTGTTTTCTTTTTGTAGAGGAGATTTTTTTGTCTGCTTTTTTTATTATAGGACAATAAGTGTTGTTTTTTTTTAATAATATTTTTTTTATTTTTGTGTAGAGCATAAATTTGCTAAATAATTTGTTTACTTGTTTTGTTTTTCCAAAATTAAAGAAGTAAGTATTTTAAGTTTGTTTTTGTTATACAGACAAATCAATACGGTTGTTTATTATATTATATTTTTCTTTAAATTTTATTTATTAATATTATAATTATCAATAAAAATGGTGCCATATGTTGTTGTTGTTTTTTAATTATTAATAATATTTTTATTCTCATAATTTACTTGTTTTGATTTTTTGTTTAAGGATTAATAAACTGTAAACCGCTTTTAAAGTTAATTTTTTTATATAAGGGGGATGGGGGTTGCTATATTCTTGTTTTTTTTTTTAATATTTAAGTGTTTTTTTTTTTGTGTAATGTTTAAAGTTAAGACTCTTAAAACTAAAGAAAATTAGTAAAAAAGCAACAAAAATTAAAAGAATTTTTAAATCTCTTAAAGAAATTTAAAAAAATACTGTTCTTTAAAAAATCTGTATTTAATTTCCTAGGACAAAACTGCCGTATTTATAATAAATTAAAGTAGACTTCAAATGTACATTAAGAAAATTTTGTCTAAAAGCACACTTCAAGCCTACTTTATATTTTATAAATACGGCAGTAAATATTTTACATAAATTTTTAAAACAAATATCTCGTATTTCATGGAAAACTAATTATATATTTTATTAAATACTAATTCTTCTTAAACAAATTTTATTAGTTATTAAAGAAGTCCAAAAAATCGTGAGTTTTTCAAAAATACCGGTTTTAAAACCCCATGTTTCATGAAAAATTAACTTCATTTCATTAAATACTGGTTTTTCTTCAACAATTTTATTAGTTTATAAATAAGCCACAACTAATTGTAAGTTTTCAAAAAAAAAAAAACAGCATTTTTAAAAATTAACTAGCAAACAAATTTTGTAACATAAAATCATTTAGAATGTAAATACTGCTTCATTTGTTTTAATTTTCTAAAAACAGCAAATTCAAAACACCAGTATTTTTAAAAACTCATAATTTTGTGTAACAAATTGAATTTTTTTTAACTGTTTAACTAAAACAAAAAAAAACTACGTCTGCTAAAAGGCAAAAAATTAGTTTTTACTAAAAGTCCCTTATTTAAAACAGTATTTTTTAAGAAGAATCTAAATTTGTTAATGTTTTTAAACAACAAAATCATATCCTTAAAAATTCTGGGTTTCCAAAATCAATATTTTTCTAAAAAAAACTTGTTAATATTAAAAATGTTAAAGTTGTCTTATTTTTCATAATTTTCTTAAAGTCCGAGGAGTCTTAACTTGATAACTTATACACCATTTACCAATTTCCTAATCTTGTGAGTGATCATGCTAAAGTTGTTTAAGAAAGTTGTTGGTTTCAGATGTTAGCGGAAAGTAAGACAGACAGATGCTATAGTTTTTTTGTTTTTCTTTTGGATTAGATTGATTTTGTTTGTCGCTTATTAGAGAATTTTAGTTATTATTTATATAAATAATGTATTTTTTGTATTCATGTAGGGATTGGTTTACTTTTGTTTTATTTTTTTTTTTTTGCTATATTTAAGGTATTTATTTTATATTTTTTAGATTTTCCCCTGGTTTCATCTTAAACGTTCTTATTTTAATACGTTTTTTTTAAGTTGTTGGTTTTGTTTTTGTTATTGTTATTTTATATTTATAATTAATTATAAATTTTTATAATTTTATTTTTGTTTTTTTTTTTCAATATATAAATTTTTTTGTTTTCTTTTTCGAATTATTTTACTCAATTAAAAAAAAAGTATTTAGAAGAAAAATTGCCTCACTGCAATTGTTTGTCATCTGGGGATTTTATTATTATTATTTTTAAATCCATCCACATCATTAAGCTCATCATCACTACTATCAGCAGCAGGTGTTGGAGTTGCTGTTGATGATAAGTGTGGTGTTTTTGTTGCAGTTGTTGATTTAATCTCGCTAACCCATTGTCGTCGTTGACTGTTGTGTTTGTGTGCCACCTGTGCTGGCCGCTGCTGAGTTGGCTGCTGCATTAGTGGCTCCATTATCGGCATCGCCGCCATTGTTGGCTTGTGAATCTTGTGTAGCTGTAGCGGCGGTGGTTTGTGATGCTGCTCCATTGCCACTGGCTGAGGTTGCATTTGCGCCATTGTTATTACTGGACGTTCCCGATGTAGAGGCATTTGTTGAATTACCCGCTGAAGATTGTGAACCTAGAAGTAAATGTTTTTTTTTGTAGAAAGAGTAGATGATAGTTACAATTCAATGGGATGAGTTTTAGTTTGTGTGTTGAAAAATAAAACGTAGGACATTTGTTGTTTTAGTTGAATAATTTAAATTTTCCTGGTAGGTATAAATGGTTAGATTTTATATCATCCATTACAATGCACTATTCCTTAACACAAAATATATTTCCTCACTTAGTTGAATTATTTAATAAAGTAAAAATTTTGCCCTAAAGACTATTTATTGTTTAATAAAAGCTGATTTCACTTTTAAAATTAAGTAATTTAATACTTTATTTTACACAAAATGTTCATTTTAAGGAAAATAATTAACTGCATAATAAAAACATTATATTATTAACTCCTTATGACATATGCCAATTATACGTTATTGCCATATACATATAAAACAATGAAAAGCAGAGCTGGCAGTATTTTACTAAGAAATAAACAATGAAACATATTTGCAGGGTTCAATATCAAGTGCAAATCTTCCTCTTTTTATCCTAAGTATTTTAATTTTGGATTGCTATAGAATTTCATTGCAAGAATATTCACGCTTAATAGTTAATTTTGTTATTGGAAATAACTAATTTCCTAACTGTTAATATTTTTTCGTTTTTGCAATATATGTTTTACTTTTGTTACTTATTGTATTTTTTTTATAATTTTGTATAATTTAACTGCCTGTTTTGCTTATGCAGGAGTTATGTTCCTTTCGCTTCGACTTTGAAACAGATTGCCCGATTTGCTAGCTTCAGAATGAGTGTTGTTGGACCAATTTTGGGTAACAAAATCTTGTATTTAATTGTAATTTAAACTGCACCCTTTAACTTAAATTGAAACATGTAAAAATTAAATTATCAGCCATGTTACAGAGTTTAATGCCGTTCGGAAGTGGAATTAATACCATATTTTGCTTCTATAGAAAAAGTAAAACGAAACATTTTTTTGGAATGAAACCACTTTTAATTTGTTATATAGAACTGTAATTTTAAGCATTTCTAGGTTTCATTCCGAAACAACGTTTTCTTTTACTTTTTCTATAGAAGCAAACTAATGTTACAGCACTAACGAAAGAAAGCTTCCTTAGCAGACATTCTAAACGACAAATATTACAATTTGCATTTGTTTGTAATAGGAATTAAAAATTAGCATCGTTTGTAAAAACGTAGAAATACTTTTAGGCATTACAACATAAAACGTGGCATACATAATGTTATGAATAGGCAAATATCTTCTAATTAAAAAAAACCTCGTATGATTTGTCTATATAACCACAAATTCTCGCATATGTTTCATTTAGATTTATAAGCTTTTGCACGTACAAAGTATATTTATAAATTTGCTTAATTTAAAATGTTTTTATTATATTTACTACAACATACGCCAAAATTATAGCCACAACATTTATTCTAATTGGTTAAAAGAATAACTATATTTCTAAATACATTAGTTAACTTCAAAACATGCCTTTACAAGGTAATTAAACAAAAATTCAAATAATTTATTAAGGGAAAAGAAAAAAATTAGGAAGTTCAGCGGCCAATAAATAAAAGGACAAGACTACTACTACACTACTATTGAAAAAATTGCCATTTAATGTAAAAAATAATAATATACAAAGTAAGACCAAAACCACAAAATAAAAAAATGGTACTGAAAAAAGTAAAATTAAATAAAAAAGTATTAATATAAACTAAAGGACTTAAATATATCAAATGAAACGTTTTGAACTTTATATAAAACTTAAATGTCAGGAAATCGGCAGGAAATTTTACATCTCTGGCTGAGTTGTTAAACTCGGAAGGCATAAAAAACCTGAGGAGTTATTCAATAGACACCGTAGTTATTCGATTTGGGCACCGTAACATTACGTTTGGTTCATCCCACAGCGCCAGTTCTGCTTATACGAATATATAGACGTTACTATACTTTCATCACTGCAGAGATGTGCAAATTATTTAATTTTTATAATACCTTGGTGCTGTGTTTGCACATGTATAGGTACATATTTGCATTAAAGAATGCTTTAATCGAATATTTTAAATTTGACATTTAAAAGTAACACCCCAGGATTTTTATATGGGCACTGATGAAATTTCCAACTGGTACCCTAAAATTACAATAAACGAAAGATTTTTTTTTTTTTAATATTAAATAATAATTATTTCTATTTATTAATAATATTTTGTTTGTTTAGAGTTTGTTTTATAATTGTTTTTTTTTTAAATTTTAAGAAATTAAACTAAATTTAAAGCATTTTTTCATATATTTTCTTTAATATAGAGGATTGAATTCTTTTTTAAACAACAATTTATCTTCATAGATATTTTTTTCTCATATATTTTATATATAAATAAAAAAAAAACTAAATAAAGCTGTTAAATGATTTAACTAAAAATAGAATAAATTTTCGTTAGAGAAAATAATATTATAAATGAAAATAAACTTAATAAAGAACATTAATTTTTAATATTTTATATATATATTTTTTTTTTTAATTTAAACCTGAAAGTAGACTTTATTTTCTTTCTAATAAAAAAGCTAA
Source organism: Bellardia pandia (assembly GCA_916048285.2). NCBI lineage: Eukaryota > Metazoa > Arthropoda > Insecta > Diptera > Calliphoridae > Bellardia > Bellardia pandia. Next base: position 105,490,998 of record OU696532.1, read on the forward strand.
GTTATGATTCTTTTAGTAACACTGCAAAATTTGTTAAAAAAAAGTTAACACAGAAAACATTCAGAGTATTTTTTTGAGAATACATAGGTATGTATATAAAACAAATAGAAATTTTGTGATTTAAAAAAATTTTTTATTTTGTTACTTACAACTTTTTTTTATATATTAAAAATTAATTTGGAATCTGTCAATAAAATAATACGATTTGCAGCAGAATTATTTGTAGTCTATTCATATATGTATTTATTTTTAATAAACCGCGTTTGTAAATGTAGTAATATTGGCAACACTGCAACTTGGAAAACGTCACAGTTTTTTTAATGCCAATGGCGACTTGCAGTGGTGCCAACACACTTTTTAGCAGCAAACGCATTATTTTTCTTTCTGGAAGCAAAACTAGATTTTAAAGTTCTTTTTTAAATCTAAATAATCTATATATGAGGAATTATTATATGTATTATATATTGTCTAAATCTCAAAATTGTTTCCTTTAGTTTAACATTTAATTAAATTTTCTTTCTTTTAAAAGTTTTCTTAGTTGTTTTTCTTTTTTTTTCAATAATTTAACAAAAAAAAAGTCTACAATTTAAGTATGTATTTTTTATAGTTTTTAATATAATTTTTTAGTTTATATTTGTTTCCATTAAATTTTATTTATAATTTCTTGTAGTATGTTGTAGTTACTTTCTTTTAAAAAATATTACCATACACAATTAAAAATCTGGAAATTTGCATGTGTATTTCAAAGGAAGGAGTTAAATGTACATATACTAATTAATAATAATAAAACTAAAATTTTGTAATTTATTAAAAAAAAACAAATTATTGTTACACAAACAAAAAAAAAATTACAAGACCAAAAATAGTAAAACTAAAAGAAAACTAATATTATTAATATTAAATGATTATATTTTGATTTTGTTGTTTTTTATAACTGATTTTAAAAATTAAATGTAATTTTTTGTTGTTGTTTTTTCTATATATATATATAAATAATTATTATGTTTTTATAATAACGTATGAAAAAAAGTATAGAGAACTATTTAAATTGTTTTTTTGTTTTGTTTTTTTTTTCTTTCTTTAATAATTTTTATATAAAATTATGCCACTATGAATCTGCAAGAAATTAAGAGAAAAAAAATACAAATAATATAGAAATAATAAAAATAAACATATAAAAAGAATATTAAGTAAACAAAAGCAATTAAAACTAAACATTAAATTTAAAAAAGCAGCCAAATACCAGCAGTACACAGTAATAATATAATTTAGTATTAGACACATAAACCACAACCACAATATTTCTAAAACAAAAACAGAAATTAAAACATGCGATAAGGATTATAAAGCAATATTAAGGAATACTAATGAAAAACTCTTTACAAAGTTGGCTATGAAGCAATATACAACTCTCAAAATTTCATAGTTTTTTCGGGATATCCTAAATAGAATATTGATATTTCAATTATACTTAAATTTGTCAGGCATCTTATACATCAAGACTTAAAATTTTACTTTTACTCTCCAAATATGTATAGGTATATCACTTTCGAAGAATTTCAGCGCCTAAATTGGCAGAAAGAATCGAAAATTCTACGGATAAAAAAGTTTGTACAAGAACAAGCTGAATTTCCGCAGAAAACCTTCGAAACTTCGGCTCGAATTTGCAAAAACACATTTAAATAAAGGCATTGACTTTTGGAAATGAGTTTCAGATTATTTTTATTCTATTTTCTTCGAACTTTTTTATGATTTTTATTAAATAATTTTTATTAAGCTTGAGGTCACTTTTTGTTTTTTATAAAAGATTTTTTATTTTTATATACATATGTATATGTAATTAACTCGATATTTCGATTTCCTTTGGAAATTTTCTTTAGGAGTTATTTTAATATTATAACAAATTTTCTATGTGTAAACAATATTTTATTATTCGTAATTAAAATAGAATTTAATCTTTTGATTTAAAATTTTTTTCTGGTACTCTTTTATTGACGAAAATATGATATTTTGGGTATGTAGAAGAGTTGTTTTATAATTTTTAATGTTTAAAAAAAAATCATTTGTTTCTTCCATCTGAGACTTATGTAACTATAGAAATTTGTTTAGTTAAATTTAACTTGAACTTTTTAATTAAATTTGTTTGTTAAATTTAAATAAATTTGATGCAAAAAAAACTGACTAACTGAGATAAAAAAAAATTTATGAAATTATTGTCAACCATTTGCAATAAGAAAAAACCTTAAACGTAAGTCCCGGGTCACAACTGCCACTTTTGCTGCTCAACTTTTAAGTTTGTTGGTGAGAGGGGAAAGAAGAGTAGTATTTGGTGCCAATACTACTTTTTTTCAAAGTGGCAGTGTGTGACCCGGGACTAAGATGAAGAAAAATTTCGTTAAATTCCCCATGCTAAAAGCCGAAGGTTTAGGTAGCATATTTGTAAATGTATGTAGGTGTTGTGACGTTGCTGAGATGGCTGCTTGTGTTGCTTGAGAAACAGCCTACTATAATGCATCGTAATGCAAACTAGTGGTTATTTGTTTGGTTTCTTCTTCATTTAGTGGTATTTGAAAACACTTCTAACACTACTTTTGTGTGCTCTCCAATTAGAAAGAAAAGTACTTTATTAAAGTTTACTTATTCCATTGTAACAAGTAAGTGAACTACTACTAAGTTTTTTTTTTCTTTTTTTTTCTAGTACTAATCTATTAACATATTTTTTAATGTAACGAAGCTAGAGGTATAATTAACAAACACAAACTGCGAAGCTTTTTGGCGTGTCTGCAGAAAACACCCAGAGTCTTTGGCGGGAATCGAATCCGCAACCCTATGACTGATAGTCCGGCACACTATCGCCTAGCCTATCGGGGCACCGTATAGACTATAGTGCGGTTATAACAAAAACCACAGAGTGACAAAAACAAAAAGTAAAATAGTACTATGGTGTCTTTCACAATGTCGCCAATGTGTCGATATTAACTAGCGATGCCATACAAAACACTTATGTATGTAAGTTATGATAGTTGCACTGGAAGTGAAATTCATGATTTCTTGAAAAAATCAAAAGAAACCTGTTGGTTTAAAAGCAATTGTATGATAACAATTTTATGTCAATAATTATATTTTGTAATGACTTTTTGGTAATAAAATCCTTTGGTTATTTCTGGTAAATAGTAATGAATCGATATCCAATTCTTAAAGAAGGCCGGGTTTGGTAACGTACGCAGTTGAACAGGCCACTTTATTTTTCTGTACAAATGCAATGAGCCATAATCGATTAAGGTGCTCAAGTGCTAAAGTTATAGGTGTATACTAAATTAGCAATTATCAAATGAGGAAAGTTTTAGATTCTGAAGACAAAACTAAATAAGCTCTTAACAAACTTGTATAATTTCTTTGTTTATATTGTAACATTTAAAAAATAGCCAGCATCTGAACATTATTGTTTTAATTATCAAATGGGCAGACTAAAATTGCTTCTGTATTAAAACAAAAATTTTATTAAGAATTTTAAAACTAAAAAAGATCTTTAAACTTCCTAAAAACATTACTGAGTTCTTTGTCTGTTTCACATCTATCTATTCCTACAAAATTAACGACCAGCACCAATAAAATTTTTACAAAATAATTAAAGCATGCCAATTTTTTTTCTAACTTTAACAAATAAACACAAAAAAATCTTCCCTTTTAGTCATTTGTTTTTCATAAAATATAAAAAATAAAATTTCTTTTTCAGACTAACCTGTAGCTGCTTGCGCTGCAGCACCCGGCGTAGTGTTATTAGCCGTAGCAGCAGCAGCACTTGTGGCATTTGTTGACGATGAAGCAGCTGTGACCGAGGCGGCACCACCTTCACCACCAGCGCCAGCAGTACGATGTGCGCTATTTTGCAAATGTTTTGGCAACAATTGTGGTACTAAACTTGGTTGTATTGTAAGTTCTACAAAAGAAAAGTAAAATGAAAAAGTAAAACAAAATATTTTAGTAATTAAAGAAATTCCTTTTTAATTAAATTCATTTAATCCTCGTCCACGCTTACCGTGTTCAGTGAAATTAAATAATGGCGGCATTTCTCGACCATTTGGTAATGTATGATTACCCTCTTGACGCAATTCATCGAAGAATGGATGGGCACATGCTTTCAATGGTGTTATACGTGCACTTGGTGTATATTCCAATAATTGTGATACCAAATTTATAGCTTCTGGTGGAGTGCGTATACGGAAAACCTAAAAAATTAACGCATAACAATAAATGAACATAACAAACTCGGTAGTTGACAAAGAGGAGAATTAAAAACAAAATGTAGGATTTTGTTTAAACTGAATATTAGTAAATAAACCCTTTTACAAAATATATACATTGTGTGAAATATATTTGTACAAATGCAACTTCATATTCACACACAGCATAATTCCAGTTGGAAATATACAGACAGGCATGTCACAGAATTCGACCGGAATGGTTTCAATTCCGTATTCGCAAATCGATCGTTTTTACTTTGCGTTCTCTAGATTTCGATCGATTTTGTTTATTCCCAAAAAATTTTTAAATCTCGGGTTTTAAATTACGTTTAAAATACGTTGTGTAACCAAAACAAAAAACATATGATTTTTGTAATAAAAAGTATAACAAAAGCGAACAGAAAGAGCGCTAACAAGAAATTTAAAATAAAAGTGAACAAAATTTTTCAAAAATGCCCGGAATTTAATTTATTGCTGTTTTAAATGAACAAAGACATCAAAATGCAGTTGAAAAGCTTCGAAGAAGAAATTTAAGGGTTGCATCTGAAAACGACAAAAGTTTTCTTGTTGCTGACTGAGACCAACTTTGAAATTTTATCATTTTATTTAAATATCAATGAGATAATTAAAAAACAATGAAATAATAAAATTAATTATTTAATTGTTATTATAAATTAGTAGTATGAGTTTTTTCAGTATAAAATAATAAAAAATGACAATTCCACTTTAGAAATCTAAAGTTATTTGTTTCACTCCGAAAAAAATTCGTTTTTCTTTTTCTAAAGACTCAATTTACGGAATCAAAACCACTTTCGATCGGAATTGAGTTCTGTGACATGGCTGATAATTCGGTAATACACAACCTATTTCGGAGAAACGTGCAACTATTAAATTTAAGGTGGTCTGTTTGAATGCAATTGCTAAGAGTATGAATTCCTTTTTTGGGAAACTTATGTTGTCATTATATATACCCAAAGACCTGGGAACTTATAAAGCATAAACTAATTGTGTAAAAAGTTATTGAAATTCCTGAATATATAATCTGATATATTAAGGACTACTATTAATACATATAGAAGGTTTACAACAGGCTATCAAAATATATATTGGTACTGAAGGAAACACTAACCATTCATTTTGGCCAAGTGGATAAACTCAAAAATACTTTTATAATATAAAAAATCTAAATTTTCTAAATTTCCTTTTAACCTAAACAAAAGTTAAAGAAGAAACATTAATTTCCGAAAAATAATTGTAAAACAGCTTTAAATTTGATTCAATTCTTTAAAAAAGGAACATTTTAAACATTAACTAACCTTAGTTTTAGAAAAAGGTATCAGAAAAATTATTCACCCCTATCGTGAAAAAAAATTCCACATGAAATTTGTTCCCTTTTATTTTTTTAACATTGAATTTTAATAGGAAAAATGTGAAAAGGGAAAAAATTTCATTTGGAATTTTTATTCACGATAGGGGTGATTAAATGAGTTCAAAATCTTTAGAAAATAAAGATCCAAATATGAATGTTTGATTTAAAATACAAATAAGAAAATTCAAATTAAAATAAACCATTTTAAGGCTAATTTAAGGCTTACAAAATGTACAATCTAACTTTAGAAGCATAAAAAATAGGAAGACGCATCATATTAGCTGTTTCATTTTAAGTTTTAAGAGAGAAATTTTAAATTAACTTTAAAAATATGTAAATTGAGATTTTCACTGAAACTATATTTAAATTGGAACATATACTACATATAAAAAGTATTAGGAATGTAAAACCAATGTATTTAAGCTCTCCTTTTTTTGTTTTATATATGCAAAGACTATGACAACTCTAAGGTCAATTTTTGAGCTCGCATATTTTTTTATTATTAATTTCATTTAAATTTAACATAAATATTAATAATTAAATCATAAATTAATGCTTGTACTTCTTTTCTTCTTGTATTTTTATAGCCATTTTCTTTATAAGCGTTTTTTACTTTTTTTTTTGGCAACATTGCTGTTTGTTTATCTTCTTCTATGACCTCAAAAACATTGTTGCCATATAGAGATAAACTCTTTGTTTATTTTTTTCAGTAAGTCCGCTTTCACACTCTTCAATTCTGTCTCGTCAGGGCAAGTATTTTTCAATGAGTAGGAAAAAGATAAAAGATAATTCTCTCTTTCCTTCTCATTGAAAAATACTTGCCTTGACGAGACAGAATTTAAGAGTGTGAAAGCGGATCTCTATGTTGCTATATTGAAATGGCTAAAAAAAAGTTATATTAAAATGTGGCAGAACAGCTTAAATTATGTTTGAATTGAAATTATTGAATTGAGGATTTTTAGGACAAAAATTGGCCCTTAGATGTTTTTACAATCATGCAAGTATAAAAAGCATATGTATAGAAGAGGGTTTAAAGGGAGGAAATTAATGGAATTTACAAATTTAAGAAACTTTGTTAAACAATTAAGAAATTAAGTGAAATAAAGGCAATGCTATGTAAAAATACATTCAAAATGCGAATTACAAGGGTGACAGGAAGAAGTTTGTATATAGGGTTATATGTATAGGGAAATTAAACATTATCATATCAAATCAATTATGTAGAAAAGTAACCAAATAACTAAAAGTATTAAGAACAATGAAAGTTAAAGGTATTATTTGGTATAATTTTAGGCACTGTGTTTCTTTCTCTTTCTCTCTGAGACTTAACTACCACTCTCAGTTTCTCTCTCTGTCTCTCTGTCGCATTCACTGTGCCTGCCTTACAGACTTATTTTACTTGGGTGTTTGTAATTGAGAGAAGGTTCTTACTCTTAAACGTTGTTTCTGGTTTAGGGCATTTGAAAATTGGGAACGTTCAAGTAGTGACTGTAAAAAGTATTTTACTTGTTGTTATTAGAAACTCACTAAATAGAATTTAAAAATTAGTTTTATAAAAAATATTAATACATGAATAAGCATTTAAGACAAATAAACAGCCTTTAAATGGAAAACTACTTCAGATAAAAAATGAAAAGAGCGTGGAGTTACTTATTAGGATTTACAATATATAAATGTTTGTTAAAATTTAAACTTACTTTTTGCCATGGATGACTTTTAATTTGTGGAAATTTGAATTCCGTATAATTGGGATTCATTTCACGAATTTGTTCTCGTGTGGGAGTGCCCAAAACTTTAATAACCTCAACCAATTGATCGACACCAGAATCACCGGGGAATATTGGTTGGCCCAAAAGTAATTCAGCTAATACACAACCGGCGCTCCACACATCTGTAAAAATAATAAAGAATTATTAAATTTAATACATAAATTAATATTCTAGCAAAAAGATAACATACCAATTTTTGTGGTGTAATTAATAGCGCCAAATATCAATTCGGGGGCACGATAATATCGTGAACAGATATATGAAACATTTGGTTCGCCATGCAATAACTGTTTAGCACTACCAAAATCGCATAATTTCAAAACAGCGGTCTCTGGATCCAATAAGAGATTTTGTGGTTTAATATCACGATGACAAATACCCAATGAATGTATGTAAGCCAAACTTCTGAACAATTGATACATGTAAAGCTGAAATTTTTACAAGAATTTAGATATTATAGTTGTTTTAAAAAGCAGGTATTTAAAAGGTTAGGTTTCAATGTCAGTATTTTGCGTTAATATTTTTTGTGGTATTATGCTTTTTTAGTTTTTTAATTTTTTTTTATATAAATTTGTAAAATATATTCAAGATATACATATAGTAAATGAAACGAATTCGTTTAAATGCATAATCAATAATTTAATTACTTACCCTTATAAAGTTTATGGGTATTGTTTGCTTAGTTTTAGCATATTGACGTGCCACTTTATAAACGGTTTCTGGTATATATTCGAGTACCAAATTCAAAAATACCTCATCACGCTAGAAGAAAAATTAAATGCACAAATATGTTATAAAATATGATTTTTATTGTAAACTATAATTTTTACTTCAATTTTAAATAAACAAAAACAAGAATAGGTGTATGAAAAATAAAGAGAACTAAAAATATAAAAACATAAAATCTTTACACACATCAACAATTTATTTCTTTTTAGTTTTTTTTTAATAAACAACTAATTCATAATATTTTAAAACAAACAAAAAACAAAAAGAAATATATTAAATAAAATTCCATGCTTTTGAAAATGGTGTTTGATTTTACAAAAATAGCATTCGACATTTTTTTCTTGTCATGAAGAAATGTTTACAAAGAGGTAATGAAATTTTAAATGGTTTTATATTTAATTAAACCATACACCAGATATACCTATATAAGATAATGTATTTATTAAGATTTATTTTATGTTTACAAATTTCAATCCAGATAATTGCAACTATGTACTAGTATGTCAAAGAACAAAATTGTTAACATTGAAATAAATGCCTACCATTTTTAAATAAGAAATTTATTTACTGTTCTTTTAGTGCCTAAAATAAGCCAAGTAATGTTTTGCTTTTATTTGCATTCTTTTACGCTTTATTTAAGCGTTTTGATTTCATGTTCAGTTGACATTACTTTTTCTTTATTGAGATCAGTATTGTAGAATTGATCGTAATCTCAGCGATTTTTAACAATTTCTTAAATGTTTTTTTTTTGTGTAATAAAAAATATTTTGTATTGTTTTTCTCAATAATTTATAGTTAAAAATAAAATGATTGCGTGAATATAGTCAATATAACTAAAGGTGTATGGTTTTTCTTATTTGTTTATATAATATTTATGTTTTATAAACAAATCGCATGCTAAATATTTTATTTGAAACAATAAATAACACATAAAACAAAAAACTAGCGTGCGATTTTGAAACAATTATAAAAAATAGTAAAATTTAAGACGATTTTTGTTTGTTTATTTTTATTTATAATTATTGGTTTTTCTTTATTTTGTCATAATGGAGAATGTAGTGATTAAGAAAAAAGTATTTATAGTTGATTTTGATATTTGCTTAAAGCCATTTACATATGAGCTTATGTAGAATGCAGCATTTAGCATAATTTGTTTTTTTCTGGTATTTGATTGATATTATTGAGCAGGAAATTAAAGTTAATGAAAGTATACATATTTTTTTGGTATTGAATTTGAAATTTTTTTTATGAATTTGAGTTGATTGATTGTTTTTTTTTTTTTGTTTTTGATGGCTTTATAGGTACCTGTGGTTTAAGAACCGAAGCAAATATCCCCACATCAATGGGAAATTCAGCTAACTTTTGGTTTGAACAAAATTTATTTGTTTGTGATTTTTTTAAATTAATTTCGAAATTATTTTTTGTTTTTGTATACAGTTACACACACAAACACATATTTAATTTGTTATTTGTATATAATAACCACATACACAATATTGAAAACAATTTTAGCGCAATTTTGTTTGTTTATTTGATAATTTAAAGTTGATAATGACGATGGAGATCAATCACAATTTGTACGTACGATCAGAAACATTATTTTGTTAATTTGAAAATAGTTTTTTTTTTTTATTTTCGGTATATTGGTTAAAACATATAAGAAAAATAAATTATTAAAAATCAAAATTTTAACTAAGTAAACGGAAATAAAATAAAGAAATTTTGTTGTTGGAAAATAAGAGGGTTGAAATTTTTTTTGTTTATTTAACTATTTGGAAAAGTAGTTAAGGGAAATGATAGATAACTTTGTTTATAAAGAAATGAAAAAGAAAAAAATCCCTTCTTTTAATAAACAAAATATGATTATTGTTTAATATAGTTTTGTTAAAAAGCATGCCCTTATTTGTTTTTTTTTTTCTTTCTTGAAATTCATTTTAGTGAATTAGGGAATTTTTTTTAAGGGTTAATACTTAGGAAGAGAGAGTTAAACAGTTATATGCAACTAAAATAACCTTAAACAGCTATACTCACCTTTTCACCACTCGAATAGAAAAAATATAAAAGTTTTACAATATTACAATGTTCCAATTTACGCATAATTTGCAATTCACGATTCTATAAATAACAAAATAATTCATTAAATTTCATAATTCAAAACATATAAAAATAAATGTAATGTGCTTTACCTTAAATCGTCTGTCTTGTAAAACTTTTTTAATGGCTACCAGTTCACCGGTATCGCATAGTTTTGCCTGAAAGACAACACCAAAACTGCCATTGCCAATCACCTTTGTATCTGTGTAGGAAACTTCTTGCACACGATCGGTACCTTGGCCAGGTGTGGCAACAACTGTGGTGATTTTTGAACCATCTCTGCCTGTGGAACACAGAAAATTTCAATGAAAATTTAATACAAATTTTGCAACAACTTCATTTTTTATACTATGGCAATTTGGTTAAATTATTATAAATTTGAGGTTTTTCTAAAGGCAAGTGTTTTTAGGAGATATTTAAAACATACACGTTCATTCTTATTTTATAAATTTATGATTTTTCTACTGTTTTCAATTTTAGAAAAACAAAATAGTTGACATCACTGGTAGGAAACCCCGTTAGGATTTGTTATTTACATTTTTACTTGAGTTGGTTTGATACATGTATTTGTTCACATCTATTTGTGTTTGTTTTGATTGATAGGAGTTTGTGTGTTGTACAAATTCATGCAAGTTTATACATGTTTGCTTCTGTTAAATATCTAGAGTTTTTGTTACATATAACATTAATATTAAAAATTAAACAATTATTACAATTTTTTGTTTGTTTTTTTATACCATTTACCTTCAATTTCTTCAACGCCTGGTATTTTTTCTTTCGTTTTATCAATTTCCTTTGGAATGGAAAGTGCCACACTATGTTCGGGCCATAGATCATTTAATTTACCAATTAATTGCTTCATGCCTGTGGTAAATAAATGCATTTTTAAAAAACCCATTCTGTTTCCCAACACTCACACAATAAAACTACAACACTAAAAGATTAGCAAATGTTTTAATTATGTGCTTTAAAATCATTAAAAAAATATTTTTAAACTTTCTTTGTGCCCTGAACAACAACTAATTTGTTTTGTTTTCAAAACAAATTGTTAAATTTTTAACTCATTTAGATAAGAACTGCACAAGGTGTAGATGTGGGCTGTTTCTGTAGAAGTGTAATATGTATTATCATCAAAATTTAAGTATGTTGAAAAAAAATGCGTAAAAAAATTAATTAACTATTAAATTGTTTAAAGCTTTATTATCAATATAATAAACAAGGGCAAAACTTTTTAGCATTAGTCTTGTTACTAGATTAATTAATCCCTTATACTTCGATAACTAAATTTAAAAACTTTCATTTCAAAAATTTGTTTATAAAACGTCATTGAGAATATGTAGCCGTATATTGTTAAAAAAAAGTCTATTGTTAATTTCAATATGTTACCAATGTGTTATGTCGAACAGACAGGTGTTTATTTAAAGCATCTATTTATTTTTCTTCAATAAAAAACAAAATTTAAAGGAAAAAGGAAATCTATTTAATTTCTTTTGTTGTTTTTTTTTTGCGAAATTGAAGCTTTTCATCAAAATGTTTATGTTAATTATTTCGTATTACGCTAAATTTAAAACAACAAAAAATCAAACATTTTATAATTAAATTTAGCATAAACATTTGAAATAAAAAAAAAATGTTTATTTTTTATGAGCAGAAGCCAAGTCAAGTCGCAGTTAGAGGGCGCGGTGCAATGTTATATTTAAGATTTGTATTTTTTATAAATTTTAAGAAAATAGAAAAGTTTACGTCAAATGAATTGTTTTTTCAAGAAATAAGGAGCAAATAAACGTGCTGCTAAGATCGAATATGAAAAACGAATTTAAAAGAAATGATATTAGATAGAGGAGACTCAAACCCATACGAATATAGAGATGAAATAAAAAATATTTTTTTTATATATGTATATGTATTTTAAAGACTATCCCCCTTATTCATAAAAACTTACAACAGGTTTATAACAGGTTTATAAACCAAATTTTGTATGGAAATTTGCTTTATAAATCTGTTGTAAGTTTTATGAATAAGGGCATATTTGTTTTTAAATTATTTGACAATGTATCTAACTTGGGTTTCTTTGCTCCCTTAATTTAAGTTTTTTAATATTAAAAATATTCAAATAATCGTTTTCACATAATCACCCCTATCGTGAATAAAAATTCCCCATGAAATTTTTCCCCTTTTCACATTTTTCCTATTAAAATTCAATGTTAAAAAAATTAAAGGGAACAAATTTCATGTGGAATTTTTATTCACGATAGGGGTGAATGTAAAACCTTTGCTGATCTGTAAATTTTAATATCTTAAATAAATTATTGCCGTATGTCCTTGAGTAAATAAAATAACAGATAAATTTAGAAAATTTCAATTAAAAGACTATATTACTTAAATTACTGACTGCTTTATTAAACGTTTATTGGCAACATTATTAAAAATATGTGAACATGTGTGCATAGTTGCATATAAAACATGGTTGCATATTTTACGAGGGAAAAGCTGTAAATGACGTAGGCACAATGTCGTCAACTTATAACTTGGCATTTTACAGCTTATCATACAATATTTTATGCAGATTTAATATTTCAGTGAAATAAAACGCTTAAGTACTTAGAGAAGTAATATTTTTGCAACAGCAGGATGGATATAATTCTTTTGTTGATATTTTCAATTACTGCAAATACTGGTATCAAACAAAAATACTTTCAGAATACACTTCGTATGCGGTAAAACTATTCTGAAGGCTTGAATGCAAAAAATTATTTTTCAAAAAGTAAATTTTTGTTAATTTCTTCCCTCTTTATCTGTTTATATATTTTAGAACAATACAATACTTTCTTTAATTTGATAAGTAAACAAAAATATTGAAATCTATTACTTGGATCGGCATATTTTTTCACCACACTACTCGTACGCGTTAGAACCTTAACATTTTTGGCATTTTTTAAACTTGAAGTTGTCGTTGTGGTGGTAGTTGTCGTTGATTGAGATGAACTTGTTGTCGACGAGGACGTTGATGACGACGAAGACGATGAAGTAATAAATTTAGCTTTCTGTACTGGTTTCGATTTTGAATTTGTTTCACTATTACTTTTATTTAAACAACTACTACGTCTAATAATTTTACGCGTTACCACACGCCTAACGTTATTACATGAAGCGGATTGATTGAATGTTTTTGTTTCCACCGAATTCTCATCATTGTTGTTGTTGCTGTTGTCATTCTGCATGGAACTTAATGAAGTAGAGGAATTTATACGTCCGGTAGCCGTGGCTGAATCGTCGCCAGCACTGTCATCGTCTTTCTTTTTTTTACGTATAATTTTTACAATTTTACGCGGGCGTCCTGTTGATTGATTCACTTTGGCGGTTGTTTGTTCTAATGAAGGCTAAAAGCGTTTTCAATTCTTTTAGTTTTATTTTTTCTTATTTTGTTTGTGTTTGTCTCTTTTTTTTTAATAAGATTACGTTTTTTTTATTTTTGTAAAAAAAAAGATTACGTGATTTAGTTTAATTTTTCTTAATGAAATATTCAAAAGTTTTCAATTTTATTGGTATTTTTATAATTTTTAATAAAAAATTTCTAAATTTTTATTTTTTTACATTTACGCGTTTTTTTCTGTTTGTATATGATTTTTTTCTTTTTGAAATAAATTTTCTTAATTATTACACTTAAAGAGAGAGAGGTTAATTGCTTTAACGTTTATCTGAAACTAGTTCAATATTAGACAAAGATTTTACATTAGACCCTCAAGAGTGTTCGCAAAACAAAAAATCTTATTCAGTTGCTGTTTATTTTGTGGTTTTTGTTAATTTATTTTATATAAAAAAGAAATTCGAAAAAATCCTAGAAACAAATTTTTGCTTGTCACATTGTAAAATCAAAGCAAATGTTCGATACCACGAGACGTTTACACAGTTTTATTTTTTTTTTCAAAATTTTCTTCCGATTTTTAATTGGCATCAAAATCTTTTCTTTTTTTTTTGTTTCAATTAAATTTTACTTATGTTAAGGTAGTTGCCGCTTTCGATCAATGATAATAAAAAAAATTTAAAGTCAAATAAAGGTGTACGGGAAAGAAAACTTGAAAAAGCAAACAAATGTTCTTGGGGAAATACAAAATTAAATATAATTTAATTTTTTTAACATAAATAGCGAAATAAAAAGTATAATTGTACAAATATTTAAAAGACCCCTTTAACATCTACATATATATATATATATAAACCCTCAGCACACTTTTGCACATCTTTTTAATTTTTCAATCGCTTAAACTATTTTTTGTTTTAAATTGCACCTATTAAAAATGTATCAATTTTGTTAAACAAAATTAAATTTATTTGAGCATAAAATCCTTGACAAATTTTTCAGGTAAATATCTAAATCAAAATACGGTTGAGATTTATGATGAGGTAAATAAATTATTATAGAAACTACAACAAAAATATGAACATTTAATTAAATTTTAGCACTCGAGTATGAGATATTTAAATCAACAATGTAGAAAGCCATTAAAATGCAATAATTTTAAGCTAAAAATATATTCGAAGCTGCAACGAATTGCAAATACCCAACATTATAAAAAAAAGCGTAATAAACACACTTAAAGAATGACAATAAAGGCTTTGCTAAGAAAATGGCGAAATATGTAATGTAAACAAAAGAAGGCTATACTAAGAAAATGGCGGAATATGCAAAGAAACAAAACAATAGGTGGCCAGCAGAGACCTGCGCCGATCGGCTGACAGCCGGCTGAGTCGAGCCGCTGACAAAATGTAGTAGCCGCCGTTTTAAACATTTGAGTACAATTTTTATTTTACAATATGGTAATAATACCAATATCAATTGCACTTTTTTGTTTTTGTAAATATGGGTAAGTTTTTCGATTGTACATTATTTTTCATAAAGGCAAAAAAGAATTGAAAATCAAAAAATTACGGATTTTTTTTTAATTTAAGCAATGGTAATGAATTTAACCCAGAATCTGACTACGACCTGGTAGAGATAAATGAAATTGATAGTGACATTCGTGAATAAGAAAAACTATTAAAAGTTAAAAAATAAATAAAGTAAAAAACCAAAATTGTACTTATTAATGAGAAATATTCTGCAGAATCTTGCGTTTGGAACCATTTTGGGTGAATGGTTATTTTAAAGAAAGTTGTTTTAAAAAATTATATTATATGCAAAGTTTAGGGTATAATTATACAAAATTTCAGCCTTTAGTATGAGAGGTTCCATCTAAAAACGGAAAGCAGTTGTATTTGACTTATCCTATCGCAATGATATTTACCACAGTAATTAAATATTGCACTTTTTCGGTCCAAATTAAAAAAAAAAAGTAAAAATTTCACAAAAGTTTTTATATGTAAATATGGCCTAGAACTTTTTACAGTGACCAAATTTTAATATTGTTTTAATTACATTTCGGGTTTTGATATATTTATAATATATCAAGAGCAAATATTAAAAATAATAATCCAAATCCAATGCAAACATGTTAGAAAGATCTGTACGTTTGATTGTTTAGATGCGACCATTTAATATAATATTGTTGAACAACCGGAATTTACAGATATGAAAGCAATTAAACCCAATACAGCCGAATTGTAGCCGCCGGCGGCTTGTTTTTAGTGACAGCCGTCAAATTTCGTCGGCGCAGGTCTCTGGTGGCCAGATACATAGTTAGATTTATCTGTGTGAGAGTTTTTGTTTAAAATTTTTGATACATTTTAAGAAAAAACTAATGTAAATGCTAAAAATTTATAAAAAAAAATCATATCAATGATTTTATTTAAAATAAAAATATTTCATTATAACAAAACTACGATATGTTTTACGCATTGTTTTATTGCCAGACACATAAAGTTATCTTTTGGAGAGCTTTTCAAAAAGCATTTAAAGTGGTTAAGAATATTTCTCTGACTAAAATATTTTTTGATTTCCTTAAAAAAATCACTTGATTTACAAAACCTTATCACAATACTTTTAATTATTATTTGATTTGTTAATTATCTCATTAATTTCTTGACAATAATTTATTTCAAATTTATTTACTTAATTTTTATTTATTCTTTATTTGTTTTTTTTTTTTCAAGAATTTGATCATGTGATGACACTTGATGTGGTGGTATATTAATAGAAATATAAACAAATATTTGCCAATCATTTATGAAGTCTGTGTGGTAGGTGAAAATTAATAATTAACACTTATCATTAACAGTTGTTGCTGCAAGCAGAAAGAAACTGCCTTAAAATTTCATGCAATCTAATCAAAAAATGTGTTAATTTTTTTAAACAAATTTCTTTAAATTATGATAGATTTATTATTAATGGCAAACAAAAAAAAGTTACTCACGAGAGAAACAACTGATATTTGCTAAATATTTAAAATTTGTTTATATTATAAACATTGTTACCTTTAAGTGCATGGTTGTTATTGATAAATTTTTTTGCCAAATATTTTTTTTTTTATTTACTTTCTAAAAATAATGCTGAGTTTTATTTAATTTTCTTATTTTATCTAGTTGTTTTCATTTGATTTGACATTGGCAGTTGTTGCTGTTTTATTTTGTTCACATTTATGTATGATGATGTGTGCAAACAAAATTGATTGATATTTGATTTTTATTGTTATTTTTTTTTTCAATAAAATGTTTGCATACATTCAATGAGCTGTCAACAAATTTTGTCGAATTTTTCGAATGAGTGTTTGACAACCTACTAACAGTTTAGAAAATACTTAATTGTTTTTTCATAGTTTCACTAAATGTTGGTATAAGTTCTATTTGAATGTTTAGAATGTTAATTTTTTTTATAGAATAAAATAAGAAATTTACCCCCTTATTCAAAAACGATTATTAAATTTAACAAACGTTTATTATGACAGATTTGCATATACAAATTTGCTTAATAAACTTTTGTTAAATTTAATAATCGTTTTTGAATAAGGAGGTTAGTATTTAGCAAACGTTTTCTTTTATATACAAAAAAGTTCTAAATACATTTAAAAACCATAGATTTTGCTTTTTTTATATGTACATATTTAGTTTTTTAGTTTGTATTGTTCATTTTTCTTTAATTTTTATTAAATTTTTTTAAATTCCGTGTAACATATTCCAGTTTTAGTTAGTCTAAACATCTTTTAATATTTTAGTAAGTATTCCGCTTTAAACATAGTGACATCTGAAAAAATATATGGCAGAATCAGTCAATAAACAAAAAGATGGAGTTATTGACAGAGCTGCCTATTTTGCAAATTGAAGGGATGCCATACTAATTTTTAGAGTATTCAAGCGATTATTTTGAGTTTTTTATATTAATTCTTTATTTTGAAGTTATTCATAAACATTTTATTGGTAAACTTTAAAATTTTTAAAAATTTAATACTTTTAAATTTTTGTTTAATATTTATCTCTTAAAACGTTTTAATATTTTATGATAAATTGTCTGGTAATTAAATTTTAACGGCTGGTTCAACTTATAAAATTTAATTTTATTGCTATTAACGCATCATAGACAATTTTTCATTATTTTGTACATTTATTTTATGATTAATTGCACAAAAACTATAATAATAAATAGATATAATTAAATTTGTTTAAACATTTGTCGCAGTTATCTAGGTATATAATCTAATAAACAGCAAAGCGATAAAATAATTATTTACAATAACAATAAAAAAAATGAAAGAAATAAGTGGAAATAATTGTGGCTTAAAAATATAGGAAATCATATAAAAAAAACAGAAATAACAGAATTTTATTTAAAATGTTTAACAATCACATTTTAAAATTTTTTACTTTAAAACAATTATAAAATCTTTAAAAAAAAATTTATTTAAACCAAAAAAAAAAATGTTTAAAGAAAATCGTTAACAAAACACCATAACGAAAAAATCAATCAAATTATTATCCAAGTGAAAAAAATCGAACAAAAAAAAAATTGACCGTCACATGATTTAATAATGAAGACAAACAAACTCAACAATAACAACAGCAGCAGCCATAAAAAACGGTATAGTATATGGTAAATTAATGAATATTTTAGAAAGAAAATCTATTTAAACTCAAAAAAAAAAAAAAAAAAACAGTGACGGAAAAGAAAATTTATAGACTGCAGCAGTAGGGCGACGACGACGGCGACAACGATGGCGTTGATGATAATTTTCATTTACTGTCACGCGACCGTTAAAATAATTTTATTTTTATTCGTTTTTTTCTTGTTGTAACATTATAAAAGCATTTTTCCTCATAATAATAATACAAAAGACAAAGAAATGGGGTTTTTACATTTATATTAAAAAAGTGACATTAAAAAAAAATAATACAAATTATTTCGAAGAATTGAACAAGGAACTGAGACATACATATGTACTATTTAAGTCTTTCAAATTAAGAATTGAAAAGAAGAATTGTAGATAATTTTAAGGAAAAGTTTTTATAAATTACAGTCGGGCCTCGATTATCCGTGATTCGGTTAACCGGTAACCCCGATTAACCGTGATGGAAAAATATCAGTCTATTGTTTTTTGTTTGCAATGTTTTCAAATTGTTTGCTTCGATTAACCGTGATTACCTCTATTATCCGTGATAGCAGAATTTTTTATATTCAAATTCATACATACAATATAATAAACATAAAAACGGGGAATTCCCTTGTTTGCATACGATGAGTCAGAAGCATTTAAAAGTGATATTGAAGATAAAGTTAAAATAATTAACGAGCATTCAAAAATAATGTGAGTTTTAAAATGCTAGCTCAAAAATACGAAGTTTTAAGAAGAATTATTTTGTTACTATAAATATGTATGTAGTACACCAATGTTCACTTGTTAAGTAATAAAAATATTTAAAAACTGTATAATAAAAATTGTAATTCGATTAACCGTGAAAATCGATTATCCGTAATGCTTCTGGTCCCGTCCATCACGAATAATCGAGGCCCGACTGTACTTCTATTCTTTTCTTCGAGTTTCTTAATTTATTGTATTCGACTTTCGAACAATCTATCTACTAGAAATAGTTAGTTTTTATTATTATTTTTTTAAATCAGAGTAAAAATATGTCCTATAAAATGTTTATTAAACCGGATTAATTTAAATATTTAATTAAAATTGCTTTTTTTCTCTCTCTCCCCTATTTATTAATATTATAATTTATTTTATTAATATTTGTTTATTTCAAAAGAAAAACGAGAAAAAAACACATGACTTTAAGGAACAAAAAAAAAAACAAAAATATTTACTGAAAATATTAAAAAAAATTTAAATGATAAAGAAAGCAAAAATAACAAATATATATATACATACATACATATGTATATATATTTTTTTACAACAAATTTATAAAAAAAGAATTTTTTTTAAAAAACGCGGAAATTTATGAAAAATAAAAAAAAATTTAATGACGTGCAATATGGGTCTCATGATTTTTAAAGTTTCTATAAAATTTATGTATTTTGCCCAATTCTTTGATTTATAAAAAATTCGTTTAAAAACACTCTCCACTGAAATATTTTTAAAAAGAATTTACTGCTAACAATCGAAATTATACAATCTTTGTGACAATTTCAAATATTATATTTTTACTTTCAGTTTATTTACCGTAAATTTACGCTTTTTACACAGTGGCAGCTCTTTATATTACAAATACACAAAGCTATGTAAACTCATGTCTGATTTGCATAAAAACTAAAGTATATATTTAGGAGGTATCAAAAAAAATTTTAAATTGATTTATCAAAAACCTGCCATTTGAATGTTAAATACATAGTCAAAATAACAAAAAAAATTTATATATATGTATATAGAAAATGGACACACCCCATTCGGTGACAATAAGAAATATTTACGCGTTTGACGTCAAAACTAAATTTTCGTTTGAAAAATAAATATATATTGTGGCTTTTTGCTGATAATCAAGGTTGAGGTTAAACAAAGAGAAAATATAATAAATTAAGAAAATTTAAGAGAATTTCAAATAAAAATAGCAAAAGAAAGTAAAAGTTTAAAGAAATGTGAAAGATTTAAAAAGTTAAGTAATTTAATTATATAAAAAAAACCCATATACATACGAGTATATAAACTGGCGTGTCAAATCATTTACGTTAAATTTATGTTAATCGTTATTATTAATAATAACAATAAAAAAGACCAAACAAATCTTTTTGCGATAAGAATATGTGCCGTTTAATGGCGGGGCATATAGCAACAACAAAAGAAATACATATATAATTTCAAATATACTGAGAAAAAACGCAGTAGTTATAAATCAATTATAAATTATAAGGCATAAATAATTAAAGAATATTTCCATAAAATCTTAAATGTTTTTAAATTTCACATAATCTTACAAAAGTCAAACGTTTATTTAAAGAACAAATTTAAATTTAGACAAAATTTTATTTTTAAAAACTATTTTGAAATAATTTTATTGTTTTTATGTGTGTAGAAAACAATAAAAGAAAAATTTTTAATTTTTTTAAAGATTAAGACATTCTAGCAAAGTTGAACTTACATATATCACTGAATTTATTTTGTTTATTTATAATTTGTGCCTTCATGATTGCCTGTCATCATTGCTATAAATACTTGTAACTGTCACTTTTGTTATCGTCTTATTGTTACAAAAAAAAAAAAAAAAAAAAAAAAGTTAATAATTTCTTTATATAATTTCCCTTTGTTCTTGTTACAGTAAAAACTTTAAAACTAAAAGCTAACACAAGACCAACATTAAAAAAAATTAACACAATATTGAGTTTTACAATCTTTAAATAAATATTTTACTGTTTGTATTAAATCTCGTTACGTAGTGCGAAAAAAAATGATTTTCACAAAAAAAAAAATATATATATATAAATGATTAAATAGTGAAGACAGCAAAGAATAGTTTATAATTCTTTTGTTTTTTGTTAATATTTAATTAAATTTACAGCAACAAAACAACAAGAGTTTATTTGTTTTTAAATATTGTATGATAATTATTAACAAGAGTTCAAAGTTCAGTTTAGCCATGTAGTAGGGAAGTGATTTTGTTTAATTACATTTAAACATTTTCAAAACAAAGAAATAAACAGTAAACTACTCGTATATAAAAAATAGGAATAAATTACCATAAATAGAAATTTAGTTAATGTTTTAGCTAATTTTAATAAAAATATAGAATTTTTTTACGATTTAATAAATTATTTGTTTCAAAACGCTTAAGCTGGAGGTCTACAACTCGCATTTTGGCGTCAGCGCGTTTTAAGCTTTTTAACGTCAAGTATTTCAAGTTACATGCGAAGATTTTTCGTGTCAATCATTTGTGTTTTATATACAGGTATACCTCGGATTACGCGTTACTTTATTTTCGCGTTTTTCTGTATAACGCGCTTTTTTACGCGTTTTCAAATGGCAACTCTCTGCTAAAAGTTTGGTTGTTTTGTTTACGTTTAATGTAAGATAATGTTATGTTGTTTTTGTATAAAATGTAAACACTAGATAAAAAGGAGTTTGTATTGTAAGAAATAACGGTACATTTAAGCTGTTAAGGCAAAAAGGCTTACTAAGTTGAAAACTAACACGAAGTATGTGTTTATATTATTAAATTATTTAATACTACATTTACACCTACGCAAAATCTAGTAGATTTTAATTAAAATCTTAAATCTTTACACTACTACTTTTTGACATATTGTTGGATTTCATTTTCATAATAAAAACAGCTGATTGAAAAAGAAAATAAATTATATTGTAAACTTTTAGTAACAATAATGAAGACAAAAACAAATTTTATTATATTTTACATCCAGATCTGAAAAAAACAATCGGAATTAACATTTTTGCGTAAAAAAAACAGCAGCATTTGTTATACATAAGGTTTCACAAACTTCTCCAAATGTACTACACGCTATTATTATATAGGAGGTTGGAATAGACACACGTAAGTATGGGAAATAAGTTGGCGTAATTTAACTAAATACGTTTATATTATAGACTCGCCACGACTCGTTTTGGAAGATGTGCCTATTATGCCAGAAGAAACGTTCATAGAAAATTTTCGAATGAGCCGGCAAACATTTCAATTGCTGTGTGTTCGAAGTTGACCTCAATGACAAAGAAATGTTTATTTATTTATTTAGTATACGGTGTAGTTTGCCGCAAATTTATTTTATATCCTGCTCTTTTTACTATTTTTATTAAATTCATTTTTGTGGAACTGTCAAATTTTTTTTGTTAGTGCTGTATTTTTAATACTTTAGTGTGAAATTCAGAGTTGTATTACAAGTTTTTGTGAGATTTTGCCAAAATCTCGTTACGAGATTTGGGAAATCAAGTAGAAATGAACAAGATTTCGCTCAAAATCCCTTATGTACTAGATTTTGCGTAGGTGTAAATGCAGTATAAATAAAATTTAGTTTTTTTTTTCATATTTTGCGAATAGCCAAGTGAGACTAAATTTTTCAACATAGGTACCCGTAGTATTCCCAAATTTCAACGATTTTCGCACGACATTGCTTATGAGCTTCGGAGGTTAATTTTAATCTAAACAAACATAAATTTGAATGTCATTTCATTTTAAATTAATAGCAAGACAGTATCGGATGAGTGCTTTTAAGCCAGCTTGTTTTTTTAAGTCCCCAAATTCCTTATTTTTTATAATTTCCTGTATTTCACTTGCTACTCTTATACTGATTTACTTTTAAAATTTCTTTATGAATAATAAGAAAACATTTTTATTATTTATGTGTGTTGATAACAATAAGTCCGCTCTGCCATCTAATCGGGTGTTAGTTAGTTGCCAACTTCTTTGTGTAAATAATACCACATACAATCAGATAACAGATTATCACTAAAAACACTTTACCTTTTTTTTATAAAAAAAGCTCAACCATCTTATCAACCATAAAAACATCATGATAAAATCACATAGAAACTTACCTAAAAATAGAAGAGAATAACAAAAAAAAAAAATATTAAGTAAATTGTTTAAAGAAATAATAAACATTTAATATACTACAAACAAAGTCTACATATTATGAAAATATTTCAAAATGTTCATATAATAAGAAAAAGATTAAATTAACAACAAGAGTTTGCAGTTTAACCACATATTTAGAGATTAAAAACATATATGTAGATATACATATATTAAAGTTAAATTATAAATTATTTGAGAAATAACTCAGTTCTTTAATGTCACATATCGTCACCTAAAATGCCCAAAGACGTAACCCTCATTATCATAATTTTACAGGAGAAGCAAAAAACGTTATAAAATGAAAACTGTTTAATTGAAAATCGCACTATGTACATATCGTCACCTGAAGTTTGTCGTCTATCTTAAGACAAGATGTGAAGAAATCGCGATTTTCAATTAAACAGTTTTCATTTTATAACGTTTTTTGCTTCTCCTGTAAAATTATGATAATGAGGGTTACGTCTTTGGGCATTTTTGGTGACGATATGTACATACCTACAAGTATAAATTAGCTAATATTTATTACTGAATATTTAATTATTAAAAATTAATAAAATCTTTTGATAAATTGCTAAATTTTAAGTAATTCTTTGGCTTAAATTGTTTCAAATCTATTTACAAGGAAGTCATTTATTTCCATGTTATTATTAGCGATTTAAATATTTCTGGCAGCCTTGTTATTTAGTTGATCGCCATTTTGTGTTACTCCTACATACATATGAGTAAGTGTACTCGTATTTACATTACTTGCATTTTTGCAGAGTTGCTCTATTGCTATTTATTACATTCTTTTAAATTTTTTTTTTATTTTAAACACATTTTGTTTAAAAACTCATAAAAGAAACTATTATTTTATATTTAATAAAATTTGAATTCCTTTACATGAAAAAAAAACAATAATAATTAAACCAATTAAAAAAAAATTACCTATAATATTTTTAAATTTCTGTACCACCTTCGTCCAACTAACACAGGACGGTGTTTGTGGCTGCTTATGCTGCTGCTGCACCTCTTTCACCTCTTCGGCAATTTCGGCTTCTTCAGCACCGCCACCATTCTCTATTTGCAACTTACAACTACTATCAGTTGGCTTCTTAGCATAACTTAAATTACTTTTACTATTTTCTTTAGTATCACAGTGAGTTTCTAATAAATTTTTGGATTTCACCTCAACATTCGTTTCTTGATGTTGTGGTTTTTTGGTAGATTCTTCTTCAGCCTTTTTCTTAAGGGCTTTGATTTGTTGTTTGACTTCCTTTTGTTTCTGTTTGCGGGCGTATTTTTCACGCAATTTTGGACTGCCGAATTCGTCCAAATAATACATGCAGTCTTGCAGACCATCACGCTTATTGATAAGCTTGGGATTTATGGTGGGATCATCGGAGATATTGAGTAGTGGGAAATAGTAATTGCCATCGGTGGCTAAAACTTGTTGGTCATTATTATGTGCTGGCTTTTGCTGTTGTGTGGCATTACCTGTAGATAATTTAGCTGGTTTAGTGTTTAATTTTTTTACATCAGGGGCATTTACTGTAGATGTTTTGTGTGCGTTGGCGAATTTATCGGGATTTTTCAAAGATGTAGAATGTTTGGTTTCATTTAGTTCTTTTAAGGGATTTAAGGACATTTGTAAACCACTGTCATTGGCATCTTCTTCCTCTTCATCCTCAGCCGAGGCGGGACTGCTATCTTCCTCCTCTTCCTGTTCGCCATCATTATCCACTTCATCTTCACCATCCTCATCATGTAAATCCTCTACTTCATCTATGCGGTCTTCTAGACCCAAACAACCCAAAGTTGTAGAACTATTGCATGATTTATACTTTATGCGGCGAGTGGCTCCAAAATTATGAGCACTACCCGAGTAACCCGAAGAAGATTCTGCATCTAAATTATCCTCGGAGTATTTAGATTGTGATAGATCACCGGAGGAATTAGCCCCTATAGATTCACTGCTGGAGGAGGAACATTGAGCCGATTTAAGTAATTGCTGAGATCCTATAGCCGAATCTCTGTCATTATCAATGCCACTGTCTTGGGACAAAAGTTGTCTATAGGCGGGCTGTTTCAGTTTCTGCAATTGCGACTTGGGATGGGCCGTACCATGCAAACTCAACGAAGCACTGCGTATATTCAAAGACTGAGTGGAATCTTTTTTGTGGTGACCATTGGCGGTCAAAAACACTGACGAATTGGAGGAGTTGCCATTATTAACAACAACGCAGGCACTGTCTGCCGAACCGGTGGACAATTGGGTGGAGAAGTGTTGTTCTTCGTTGTGAAGGGGAATTTTAATGGGCTCTGTGGTCGTCGTCGTAGTGGCGGTGTGGGAGTTTATTTGTTTTAGTGCTAGTGTTGCCATCGGGTGTTTGTTTGTCTTATTCTTTAGTTTTTCTTCCAATTCAGTTAAAATAGTTTATTTTTTCTGTTGTTTTTATGTGTATATATTTTGTTAATTGGCTTAAAGCACTTTAGTACAATTTTTTGTTTTTATTATTCTTGTTGGTTTGTGGGTTTTCTAACAGTTTTTCTGTTTATTGTTTTATATTCACTTTTGTTTTTGTTTCAATAATAATATACACTTTTTTCTTTTCTTCATTTAAGTAATGTTTTTTTTTTCAAATCAGTCACATGGCTTTTAGAAAATGTTCTTACAAATCATAAGAAAAAAACACAAGTTTAATAAAGGTTGAAGCTAAAATATTTAAACAAAATTAAAGAAGAAGCAAAACTAATTAGAAAATTTAACAAAAATTTTAAGGCACTTTGTGATATTAACACATTTTATTAATTCTAGTATGTTACATTCATGATTTTTTATATTCGAGGATTAATTTTATTAAATTGTTTATTTATTTTTTCTCATTTCTCATTTCGCATATTTCTAGTTATTTTTTCTCAGTGTTGCTCAAACATGTCAATTCAAGGAGGTTGCCATACATTTACATTGTTGCCTGTATGTATTTATATTGAACGCAATTTGTCCAAAAGAATAAAAAAAATAACAAAGTTAACTTTTGATTAATAATTCATGTTTATTATGATTCTTTGTAGGTGTGGGTGTTAAAGTAAACGGTTTATTTTACTGTAAGCTATAATTGTTTACATTTAAAAGCGACAGCTATGGTAGGTCAAAATTCTCGTTTCTTGTAATGAATTTGTTGGGTGTAGTTTAATACAATTGTTGAATGAAAATGTCATATGCGTTTCGGTACTAAAATTTTAATTTATAAAGTTGTAAACATATAATGAATTTCTATCAGACAGCCAAGCGAACTATTTTGTAAAAAAGCTTTGAAAGTATTTTGGCATTATTTCCATACAAATTTGTACTTAAAAAAATCTAACTATGTTATCTGATATACGTTCGAGAATTTTAATATTGAAAATCATTGAAATCTGTTCATAAATGGGCCAAGGAAAATTTTTCTTTGATTTTTTTTCCCACGACTTCTTTTTTATAATAAAAAACAAAATTTTTTAAATACTTATTATATTTTTTTAATAATACGAGGTATTCTTGACGAATTGTTTTTATAAAAATGGTTTGCTGTTTAATAATTTAAAAAATTCCGTAGATTTTTTAATATTTCTTTAATGAAAAAGTTTAGTTGTTGGAAAATTTACAAAATTTCGATGATTTGTTTTTTTTTTTTAAATGGTTTATTGTTTAATAATTTACAAAATTTGGCAGATTGTTTTATATTTATGAGAAGGTTTATTTTAATAAAAAAATCGTTTGTTCAAAAATTTACAAAACTTTGCAATTTTTCTTAATGTTTATTTTATTTTGTTTCCATATGACGTTTTGTTTTATAAAAAAATGTTTTGTTTTTTAAAAGTTTGTATTATTATGCTGACTTTTTAATTTTTTTTTTTTATATTTTTTCTATATTTTTGACATTTTGTTTTATTTTTATTTTTTATTATATGTTTTCAAAGTTGATTAAGTTATTTTGAAATGTGTGTACACATTTATTTTGTGTTTATTTTATTTTTTTTTATAGATTTTATTTAATTTTTTAAGAGATTTGTTTAAAAAATTTTTTCTGTTGCCTAATAGAATTTCTATATTTAGATTTTGCCTTTATTTATTTATATTATGGAATATATTCTTAGTGTTTTTTGGTTTGTTAGTGCACATAAAAACTTAAGTTTGTTTTTTATAAAAATTCTTTTATATTAAATAAAATTATCACAAATAACTTTTAAAAAATTTGTTAATAATTTCAAATATATTTTAAACCTTTTTTTCATCCAAATTTCTCAGAGTTGGCTTTTAAATAACACTTTTTTAATTTACAAAATAATCAATATTTTATATTTTTGAGTTTTAATTTATTTTAAATAACACTTTATTTTCCTTTAAACAATAAATATTACAATAATTTTTGGAGCGTTTTCTATAAAATTTTATTTATATTTTTGTGTTAAATTTCAAAACAACATGTTGACTCTCATAAGTGCACAAATGTACTGAAATTGTTGAAAAAAAAAATAACAAAAAACATCATATAGATATTGTTTTTGTTTTGCTTAACTGTTTCTCGGCTTCTCTACACTTCTCTACATGTGGGGTATGTGTATGGGTGAGTAAATATTTTACGCTAAAACGGACAAGTAGTAGTGTAGAAGTATGTACTTAGAGTAGATATAAGAACAACTACAAAAATAAATAAAATGCGTTCTTTTTAGTATTTTTAATATTATTTTGTTGTTACACTAATACATTTATCCCTAATAAACATATCAAGCACATGAAAACACAGCCCGACACAAAAAAAGGAATGGCTATCAGTTGAATAAATGCAAATTAAGAGAGTATAGATAGCAACAACAAAGTGATGCCAGACTAGGAGATTAGCAAAATAAACATGTGTGAAGTATGTAAACAAGGGCCACCATTACTAAAACTAACGGTACTAAACCAAAACAATGAGTTGTTATTAAGAAAAAATGGCGTCCCATCGAATTAAAGGACTTTTTAAAGAGAAAAATCAATGGAAATGTTAAATTATATTAGAATAAACAAAATGTTCCCAATTTTATCAAATAAAGGTAGATTTACACAATTGAAATTTTCTTCAAAATTGCTCTTCAAAATGCTTCAAACTTGTGTAAACAGCAAAATTTCTTCAAAATTTATTTATTTAATAACTATTAATAACTAATAAATAAATAACTATTAAATAAATCAATTTTGAAGAAATATTGCTGTTTACACGAGTTTGAAACATTTTGAAGAAAATTATAATCGTGTAAATCTAGCTTAATTTTCTCCGTGTTAGCAATATGGCATCGTCTTTCCTTAATTTTCTTTAAGCAAGCACACTCGCACACACAGACTCGTGCTGATGAGTGCTGCTCCTACTCAGCAGTGTCTGTCCATGTTTAAGTGCGTAAGTCTTAAAATCAGAACACACTTACGTGCACACACTCTCAAAATAGTAATATTTCTCCTGAAACAAACACCCATACAAATCTATGTGTACCCCACGAGATAACGGTGTCTCACCAACATGGTTGATAAATTTTCTTTCATATTAGCTTGCTTCTTCTTTTTCTATTAATTTTTCGCCAAGAGAATATTAACGAAATGTTGACTAGTCTTTCACTGCAAATGACGCCATAAAAGAAAAACGAAAGTTTTTTTTTCGCATAAAGTGAAAATAATAAATAATTATTGCATATTTATTTTAACTAATAAACAATAAATTGAAAATAATAATAAAAAGTAAAGATAGGCAAAAAGAGAGATGCACACACATCCCAAACAAGTGCTAATTGTAAACAAATTGTATTTGGAGGGGGGGACTAGCATAATGATGAAAAGATAGACAATTTTTTTTTGTATTTGTTGGGGAAAATTAACACATTTTTTCTAAATAAAAAAATTAGTATAGTA
This sequence comes from Bellardia pandia, assembly GCA_916048285.2. Lineage (NCBI taxonomy): Eukaryota > Metazoa > Arthropoda > Insecta > Diptera > Calliphoridae > Bellardia > Bellardia pandia. The sequence continues at coordinate 105,520,062 of OU696532.1, forward strand.
AAAAGAATATTTGTATGAAGTCTAAAAAACTGTTAAATATCAATGCGGGAGCAAGGTAGAATAAAAAAAGTGGTTGTGTGTTGAATTTTTTTTTATAAACATTTGACTAATTCAGCAGTGTTTAATTTAGCACATTTTTTGTGCATATTATTTAAATTTGGAAATTTTCCAGGTTTTTTTACAGAAAGTGGCAAGCTAAGTTGCCATAATAAAACCTATTAGGAATTAAAAAAATTTGGGTTTAAAAATTAAATTAAACAAAAAAACTACTTAATTTCTGTAAGATTGTAAAACTTTTATACGTTTTTCTTAAATTTCTTAACAATTTGTTTAGAATTTCAAAATTGGTATACTTCTTAGTTTTTATTATAAAAATAAAATAAAGTAATTGCGTTTAAATTATTTATTTCCTGTTATCCTTTTAAAAATTATGTCATTTACCGCTTGGTCCCATAAAAACAACAAAACTGGGCACGTTCAGTTATCACCATCATCATTATCATGACAAGGACAATGTTAATATGACTCTGGGGATGTGTAAATAACAAACCATTACGTTTGAAACAACAAACCTATTAAATATTTACTTTCGTATTAAAAAAAATAAAAGAATGTAATACTTTTAAAATTCTATATTTAAATACTAACTGCAGCAAAAATAAATCAATAACTTGTTACGTTATTTGTTTTTGCTTAAGATATATTTTTCTTTCATTACAAATACTGCTATAATAAAAATAGTAGAAAAACTTTAAACGAATTTTCGCTCATAATGTAATGAAACACTATTAATAGGAATAGTCTCATGCATACATATGATCTCATTGATTTTTCTAATAAAAACACTTTATTATAATGGAAATTTCTGTACTCTATATACGTAAATACTACTAGAAGTGGTAGCGCACAAGTCCTTTTTCAACAACAATTTGTTGCTTGGTGGGGGTTTATAATAGGGGCTGGTTTGCAGCACTTAGCTTAGGGTGCTCCTTAAGTTTTAAGTGGTTGATAATTTAATTTTCATTTTGCATATAAACATTTATTTAACTTTGTACTTCTTGTTATTATTATATTTCCTTTGTTCTCCCTGACATTGTTTTAGTATTTGTGCTATTTTTAATATAAAAAATATACAAAAGCGTCATATGAATAAATATTAAATGATTTCATGAAGCTCCTACACTATAAACATAAGAAAACAAAGTAATTTCTTAAAAAAATTAAAAAGAAATTAAAAAAAAATTGAGTTAGTTATGTGTAATTCTTGCTTATAACTTAATAACGTAGAGTACATTTCTAAAGAAAGTGATGTTAAAAGATTTTAAAAGCAAAAATGTTAAGATTCTTTTAATATTAAAACAGTATTTTAAGTTACAGAAAAAATTTTGCTCTATAACTTTTGAAAAACACAAGCGTTATTGTAAGTGTTTTATGTCAATAGTAATTGAATTAACATCTAACAATTATGTGGCAAAATAAACATACATACATATGTATATAACAAACATCATTCTTCTAAATTTTCATACATTTCTATAAAAACTAACAAATTGTGTAATAATCAAACTCTTTTCTTTACTTTATGTGAATTTTACTGTAAATGTTTACCCCCTTATTCAAAAACGATTATTAAATTTAACAAACGTTTATTAAGACAGATTTGCATATAAGAATTTGCTTAATAAACGTTTGTTAAATTTAATAATCGTTTATGAATAAGGGGGTTAGTTTTTTTTTTTTTAATTAAACTTGTCAATAAATATGTAAAGTACCTTTTACATGCTTTCGACTACGCTGAAGCAGCCTTCTACAACTCTCTTCTTATTTTTAAAATTACTTCTCTTTTATTTTCTCCCTTTTTTTTACCAGGTACATACTTAATAAATGTTTAGATTATTAAACTTATGCTTAAAATTATGCAAATAGCGAAAAAAGTCTTATATTTCTTTTAAAATGAAAAAAAAAAAAACACAGCCAACATTGTCAACGTATATGTATTAAATTATTGTTTTGTTTACACTTGGCTTGTTCAGCTAAATTCTATTTGTTATTGATGTTGTTACCGCTGCTGCAGCCATTGTGGTGGTTGTTGGATGTTTGTTGTTGTTGCCATTTTTGTCTATTGTTAAAGGAGACGTCAAAGTCTTATAACACTTTTTTTTTGTTCTTCTTCTTGTGAGACTGTGTTGTTTGCATGTGCATTTTTACCACCATCAGTGTGACCAGATCTCAAAAGGTTTAAAAATAACCTAAAATATGCTAAAACTTGTTTAAAAATGCCAAAAAAAAATGTGCTAAATTTTTTAAAATACTTTCTTGAAATAATTTGTTTCGATTGTTGAAATTGGCCGTTATCTCACTTAGTCTCCATATAAATATCCTCTCAAAATAGGGCTTTATCGATCATAAATGTGTGATTAGTAAACGTATCGAAATAAATTTTGTCACAAATATGTAAGTCATATATGTATGAAAGATTAATAATATTCAATACAAATAAGTTTCATATATGTATGTACAGTAGACGCTCGGTTATATGAATATCCAGTTATGGAAACATCCAGAATAGTGAACAACAAAATTTAAACACATGGGGTTCTAAAGAGTAAACACAACCTATCTCTATTATGTGAACAGCTTTCAACCGTTGATTTTTTTTAAATGTTTGTCTTATTAGAAGTATGTTTTTCCCCGAAATAAGTGAAGAACCTGCAACCGTTGATTTTTATTAATGTTTTGAGTGTTGAGTTGTTGAGTTTTGATTGGTTGTCTTTTGAGATCATTAGTGTTTCTTACATAGTGCATCGAAGATGAAGCGCAAGGTGTTAACGTTATCTGAAAAAAAGTGACATTTTGGCAAGCTTGGACAAAGGCGCACATTCTCTTGCACATTTGAATTACTTATTTTATATTCTCTCGATTATGTGAACTTCTCCATTTAGTGAACAGGCTATGTTTGAATTAGTTCATATAACCGAGCGTCTACTGTATTAGAAATCATATACCTAATTTTATAAAGATCGGTCAATAATTAGTCATTGCTCCCTTATAAAGCTGAATTCCGAAACTCACTTCAACGACCATAAATCTCCTAAAAATTTTGGTATCGAAATGCAATTAAGAATTAGTAAATAGTCATAGCTCTCATATAAAAACCACTTCTGAAAATCACTTTAAAATGCATTATAATCGGGCTTGGCCAACTACATACATTCTAACTTGGTTTTTATAGAATTTATTCCTCTAAATATACGTTTAACTTCTGAATTACTAAATGGCAACACTAAAATATTAATAATAAAAGATGAAAGGGAGTTTTCATAAAACGCATTCTTGTTGAGTTTTCATTTTCCCACTCATATGAAGTTAATTTTTGCCGTTTTAGTTCAGTTGTAATATCATCTATTAATAAGTTTGTCATTTGTACTTTAAAATGTTCATATAATTTTTCTTTTTTTATTTTCAAGCTTTTTTGAACAGAAAACAAATTAGTATTCTTCAATTTTAAAATGCTTAACATATTATTAAGAAATGCTAAATAAAATGTCAAATGTAAAATTTTGCAGCTAAATCAAAATAAAATAAGCTAAATTTAAAAAAATGCTAAAATGGTCACACTGACCACCATTTTTAAAATAATGTAATGTTGCTGTTGTTGTGTTTTGTTGTCATCTTCATTATTTGAATAATGCTCCTACACCTTGTTCTCACATTTTTTGTTTTGTTTATGAAATAGGGAGTGAGAGGGAGGTAGGTAGTCTGAGTTAAGTAGAAGAAAAAGCATAGATAACTGCTTGTTAATTTTGTTCTTATTGTTGACATAATAAGAACAAAAACAACACCGCAATGTAATAGAAGGAATGAAACAATTGTAAATGAATGGTTGTTTTAGCTTATGGATAGCTGTTGTTACTGGCATTAACAAGTTTACATACATATAAACATACATTGCAACTAGTTATTGTGACCGTATGCCAGCCAGCCTGGTCGAATATAAGTCTTTTAGTTAGTCAGTCATGTGTCCATAACACCTCTAATTGGTTGTTATTTTAGCTATTGTATTTTTTTTTTATTTCTAGTCTTATCCTTTGTTCAAATATTTTGTAAACATTTTTTTTTTGTTTTATTTACTATTTGTCAAGTGTGGCGCCACTTACATATGTATGGTAGATACATATAATTGTTAGGAGTATACAAAAAAAAATGTTTATATGCAAAATACATATATGTACGTATGTATATATATATATGAAGGGAAGTATAACCTTTTAATATATAGTTTTATTATGTAAATTATTACTTTTTGAAACTGTTATATTTTAGTTGAGGTTAAATTTTGTTTACTTTTCTCTCAAACGCAGCTGATTTATTTGCATTGAAATCTTATTTTTAAGTGGAAATTTTGTACATCATATTTACTCGTATTTCTTTATTTAAATAACAAAAGAAGATAAAGCTGAGAATATTTGCTGTTTATTATTTATTGTTGTTTTTTTCTGTTAACTGATGTGTACATGTGTGAATTATAGTTGAAAGCAGTTTGAAACGGTTTGAAGCGGTATGAAAATTGTTGAAAATTAAAAGCATATAATGTTGGAGTGACTTTAAAGATCTATAAATATTTATATGCTGTTTTTCGTTTGTGTTAAACTCTATAACAAACATTAAAGTAGAGGAATTTTTAATAAAAAAAATTTTCACACTTCTAAAAATATAAACTTTTTTAGGAAATGTACATAAAAAAATTTTTCCAGAATAAAATAATTGTTATATTTTAACTCAAAGACACATGTAGCTTCTTAATTGACACCTTTTAAGCTTGATAAGTCATTTTAATATTTTCTTGTTCGATTTTATACCTATCACGTTTTTCATTTAAAACCTGTTACCTATAGTCTCGATCATCGTAGGTATAAACACCCTGTTAAAATAAGAAGAAGAGAACAAAAGTTTTGCTTGACTTTGACGTCCACTTTAATAAAACACAACAATGGCAGCAGCAACAAAACGGCAGATAGCCGAATTCAGCCGAAGAGTACAAGTGTAAACAAAACAATAATTTAAGACATACATATAAAATGATAATGTTAGGTTTATTTTTAAATAAAAACAATTTATAGGAAGCCTTTTTAAATGTTTACTTCATTTTAAACTTAAATTAGTAAATACAAATCAATTGATTTTCTTTATTTTTTGTTTTTTTAACTTAAATTTATTTTTAAACAAGTAATTAAGCAAAATACGATTATTTCATTTCATTAACTTGACAACAACACAAAATTTTAAAATAATTAAAAAAATATATAATTATTATCAAAATAAATGCATTATCATTGAAAAACGAAAACAAAAACTAGATAGTTAGATAGACAGAATTGTCAGTAAACACATAACAAAGCCAATGCATTTAAAAACAAATGATAGATTACAATTTCAAACACTTTTTACACGGCAACCTTCCCTTTGTTTGCTCTAAAACACTTAAGCATGCTTATCCTTTACGAATAAAAATTTCCTATCGATTTTAATATAAAAAAATAAATATTTTTAATGTACAATAAAACAAAGGTAGGGTTTAATTTCTATAAAAACAATATAAACAACTTGACACTCCCTTTAAGACCAAACATAGCAAAGAAAAATTAATTAAATTACAACTATTAAACATTAAAAAAATAAATTTTTAACTTAAATTTAAATGAATTTTCTTAAAACTTTTGCTTTTAAAAATGTTATTTTTTTGCAAATAAAAATAAATAAATCGCCGACATTATTCAAAGTTTATAGTATAAAATTGTATGCCAAAAAATTATTCTATTGAGGCTACGTTTTTTTTTTATTTTCAAAAATTATTTTTAGAATTGTTGAAAATGCGTAAAATTTAATTGCAAACAAAAATATAATTAAATATTTTTAACAAAATATATATACATATATGTATGTATGTATGTATGTATGTAAAAGATTGAAAGAAGAAAAACAATGAAAGACATTTCACTCAAGACATTTTTACATTAAAATGGACAAACAAATTAATAAATGACAAAAGTATTTAATCTAGATGAGACTACATTGGGGAATCTAGTAACATTGGCATCATGGTATCATTGTACATATTTAGCACTGTTGGCATCTCTGCATTTTACAGTTATATTAACAGTAAATGGCTAACAATGCTGCCAACCGTAAAACATGAAAGATTTATGACACAAAAAAACTTTAAAAATCACATAAATTTAAAACTAATTATTGAAATATATATGTATTGAGCAATATTCAAAACAATTGTTAAAATTTCTATTTTTTTGTCATATACTGTAAAATATTGTGTGCAGGAGAAAGAAGCGTTGAAAAGGTAAGGTTTTTTAAACAAATTTGTTTCAATGTGCTTTTAAGATTCTGTGTAAAAACAAAACAATAAACTAAAACAAATTTATAGACAGACGCACTAATATCAAGTGGCGTTTGCAATTGACCTAGACCTAGTAAGAGATTTTTTGTTTTATTTCACATAAAATTTTATAAACTATTCAAAGGATTTTGTAATAAAATTTGTAAGAAAATAAATATAAAATAAATAATGAGAATACAACATAAATAAAGACTATATTAAGAAAAACAATGAATATTTTAAAAAAAAAAACGGAACGAAATAAAATTTTAAAAATTTTGCAAAATTTACAGCAATTATTTGTGTTTAACTTTTATTTGTTCAATGAAAATAATAATTTATTTGTTTTTATATTTTTATTTAAGCGGGATACTTGGCAACACTTTTCATATTTTATTGCATATGAGAAAATCTAATAATTTCAAAATTATTTTATAATTATCTGTCATATTTAGCCAAATTTATCTTATCATTAGTATAGACAATCTTATCTATAAGTTAAAGCATAAAAGAAGACAATTAACATGAAATATAGTAATAAATTTCAATTATTATTTGTATAAAACGGGGAGATTTAATAATGAAGAGAACAAAACAAAATAAAAAAAATAATTTAATAAAAGCGGCATAATACTTAATATATTAAATGTCTGTATACCACAGTGATTTATTTCAAGTAATAAAACGATATTAAACGAAATTTAAGTTTCCTGCTTCTAAAATGGCAAGATTATTTTCTAAATAAAACAAAAACTTGTAAATTACTTAAATTTAGAAGAAATTTTATGTTTTCTAACTTTAATTTGTCTTGTATGAAAGAAAACAATGTGGCATCACTTTCGAGCAGGGTTGGACGAACGCCAAACTTTAAATATGCTTTATGAAAGTATTTAATGTTAAAATATATAGTATTTCATAGCAAGGGAAAGGCAATTAGATCTAAAACGTGTAAATATATCAAGATAGAATATTGGTTTGTAAATAATATTTGAAATTATGAAAGATTTTTATAAAAAAAGTTATTGTTATTGAAAAATGATTTTTTCTAGGGAATTTTTAACAAATACTAGCAAATATGGAATTGCACACGTATCCCACTATATAGAGAGGGTAGTGCAAAGGGTATCTAATACTATTTTGGAGTTTAAACGATTTTGAAAAAGATAAGTTTTACGATGAAATTCTCTAGAGGAATTTGGACATATGATTTTTTCAAAATCATTTTATTCAAATTTCAAAATTATTTCAGAAATTCGACTAATGTAGTCTCATTTGGCCTACACTTCCTATATATGTAGTAAGATATGTGTGCAATTGTATATTCGCCCAAATTATTCTAGAGAATTTCATCCTAAAAGTTGCTTTTTTCAAAAATTCAATTAATATGACTGTTAAGTGCTTAACAGTAGTCAGTTGACTGTGACATTATCAATGTTAAAAAATTTGGATTTTGTCTATGCTAGTTAAATTCGAATTTGTCTTCACACACATTAAATTGTTGACTTTTAAAAACAATACGTCAAGCTTATAAATTATAAACATTATCAACAAAATAAAAATAACACCTTTACACCTTCTGTTTTTTATTTAATTTTTGATACTTTTTTATTTTATTTTTAGTTTATACCCTAGTACGTTTATTACACAATTAGTTAATAATAGCTTTAATTAAATATTTATTCACAGATAAAGTGACTATTATAATAATAATAAAAAACTTGACAAATAGTTGACACGTGTACAAAATTTGTAATAAAAATGAAAAGTTATCAGCCGCCATCATTAATTTATTTGCGTTTACTTTATTACAAAGAAAACAGTACAACCTGGAAAACTATGACATTTTATTTTAATACAAGAACAGATTTAAAATCAAAATTGAAGGAATATATAATTTGATTTAAAGATGGTTTCCTGTTGTCTATGGAAATTAAATAACTTTGTATTTTTATAACAAAATTGTAATTGTTTTGAAGATTTTTGTTATTATTTTGCAAGGGAGAATTTTTAATTATCACCCTCTTAGTTTTAAAAAATAAGAAAACTAACGTTTATTATCAAATTAATAAAACAAAAAAAATTGCAAACCTCAACACGATTCAGTGTTAAAAATATGAAGAATTTAATAGATTTTGTATAATCTATAGGTATATAATAAAAAAAAATAATTAAAAAGATAAAAGGAAATTTATTTTTATATAAAGAATAAATTAATATTTTGATGAATAAAATGGTAACTAGAGATTTTAACAATTAATTCAATATTGTATAAGTTTTCTAAAAAACAGACATTTAAAACCATTTTGTAAATATTTAGTGATACAATCAATGTTTATGTTACAGAAATTATAAAATAATTAAACTTTTCACATTAAATTTCAACAAGTTTATCATTTTTTTTTCAATTTATTACATAAATGTTCATCAAAATGTATTTTTTATTTGTCTAGTTTTCTTTAAAAGATTTGCTGGGTTATTTAATGTTTTACTTTCCATTTGTAAATTAATTAAATAGTTCTTGTTTAAATACTTAAATAAACATAAAATTTTAAACATCAATGTCATTTAGACTCTAATTCATTGAAAAAAAAAATAATATAGAAATAGCCCAATTAAAGTTCAATTGTAGTGAATACTAAAACACACTTTTGTATGATGCAATAATAGAGTTTATTAGCAGCACCTACAGCAAATACAACAAGAAAAGCAATAAAAACCTAAAAATCAAAAGAAAACAATAGAATAAAAATGGTGTACTTATGCATGTACAATAAAACTATGGCAAACTCTCTCTTGCTCCCAAACATCCTCCTCACACACATATAACAAACATAAACAAAAGGGGGTAAAGTAATGCAGCAACCAGGGCTGCCAGATGAATTTCGGAGAAAATCGTCAAAATCCCGATATAAAAGAAAAAAATCGTCATTTAGAATTTTAAAAATCGTCATAAAAATCGGAAAAATAAAGTCAATATTTCTAATAGCATTGAAATTTTTATTTAAACGAAAACATAAAAATTGAAGTTTATATGTCTCTTGTACAATACATATCAAAATACATAAATTTTAACATTTTAGATAAGATATCACATAAAATATAATGTTAAACACAACTTGTGTAATATTTTTATAATATCTTAGTTCACTTTCACACTTTTCAATTCTGACTCGTCAAGGCAAGTATTTTTGGACGAGAAGGGAAAAGAGAACAAAATGGGTACAAACTTGACGGTACTAGTCAATTTTCTGTCTATTATCGTTCACTAAACACTAAAATATTGTGTTGTCTCAACTACAACACAACATGCATTTATTTTAGATTAAGTCGATAGGTGTTGTGAATCGTAATCGCAGTTTACAACATACGACATCAAAACACTTAGTGTAATAGGGGCCCTCCTTTTGCTTTTTTCTTTCACGCATGTTGATTTGCACTAAAAAGTACGAACATTGAATTGACGTGTGTAAATGAAATGACCAGTTCAAAAGAGAATTGAACAAAATCTGGTCAGCTAAAACTGAAGAGTGTGAAACAAGACTTACGAGTATTTTATAAATAAATATATGAATTTAGCATATTTTATTAATTCAGGTTAAATTACAATGTCAACAAAGTTTAATAAGTTTTAAATAACATTTCAGTATAGAATCCAATTCATCCATCATATACGAGTACTGGTACTTATTTTCAAAGAATACCGTAGTTTTGTTATTTAAATTTATTTGGCTGAATTCTATCGATGTTTTATTAAAATAGGAGAAGTTTCTGTAGAATTTACCCGTTGAAATTCAGAAATTATTTCCTCTATAAATTTCAGCTCATGGATAAATAAGTAATTTCTACTATCCCGACTCAATATTATTTGAAATTATTATACTTAAACTTAAAAATTGTCAATAATTAAGATAACACTACTATAACTTAGTTTTGTTCTAGAAATATGTCATGTTCTTCTTAATATTTATGATATTAAATAAGAAAAATAGTTGTTGTCTCAAAAAAAGAGAGTATTTGGTAACAAAAACATTAATAAAACAAACAAATGATAGAAAATTGTAATAATTCAGAAAATCGTCACTTTCAATGAAAAAATCGTCAAATCATCACTTTGCTATTTTTGAAACAAAAAGTCGTAAAAATGGCGATAAATCGTCAAATCTGGCAGCTGTGGCAGCAACATGAAAAAGAGAGAGATAGTGATTAGGAATTAACAATGATGTAGCAGCAGCTCTTTTCAATAAGATTTTTTTTTTTCGATATTCTAAATGTTTAACAAATTATTATTAGTCATATGTTGTTGTATTTCTTTCAGCTTTAAATATAGAATATGGTTTCTTTTCACAACACCAAAAAAAAAACACTGCATATCGGGGGAATTTATTAATCACATGTGGGAGAATACGAGCAAGAAGAAGAAAAAGAGGAGAGTTACCAAATTCTTGTATAAAACATATTAAAATATATGTCGTTAGTGCTATTGATTGTGTGAGTGTGTAAATTACTGTGTGGGAATAATTGAAAAAAAAGAATACCAAAACAGAAGAAACTAAATCTATGACGTCTAGACTAAAAGACATTTCGTGAGCTTAAAATTTGTTTTAAGTTCATTTGCATATAAATGAGCTTCTGTAAATTAAATAATTAATGCTTATAGGTATTTAAAGAAACGAATTATTTTTACAGGAATATGTTATGCTTTACCGATCTCGTGGGTAAATATCAAGAGATTACGTCTATAAATTGATGATGAAATATTGATGCAATAAGAACCAATGTAAACAACGGAAATTTCGTGGAAAGAATATAACGCAATAGCTATTTAATTAAAAGCAAAATTTATATCAAATAAAATTATAAACAATTTAACTAACTTAAAAAAAGTTTAAACTAAATTAACAACAATATTTAAAGAAAAACATTTTCGAAATCAAAGCTGTGAAATTTCTTCAAAATGTTTCTAGAAGTCTAAAGACAGAAGCGAATGGTCATGTTAACTTTAGACACTAGGTCTCTAAAAGCTGTTTAAAAAATTTTAAAATCAATTTATGCAAATTTCAAGTATCAGAAGCAAATTTAAAAAAGCTTATTACCAAAAACGAAACCTGTTAAATTTAAATCATGAACTTGACTTTAAATATAATTAAGATCAAACTTAAAAACGCAAATATTTGAAATTAATTTTTATTAAACCAGTTAAAAGACTTGCTAATTGTTTAATTTAACTATAAATAAAACAATGTGTTTTTTGGGTAAATGATCTAAAAAAATTCCTTAAATTCTATTAAACTTTCCAGAAAAAAAACGTATAGAAATACTTTAGATTTAAAAAACAAAAAAAAACAAATATTAAACTAGTTTTATTGCTTCCTTTACAAATTATTAAAGCACAAAATTATTTTATTAAAAAACACATAAAAACAAGAAACCACCACCAACCAACACGTGTTAGTCAAAAGTAATAATTAATAAAAATGTAAACAACAATGTAAACAACCGGCTTTAGAAATATTTATAATTTCTGTAAATGTTTATATTAAATGCAAAATAAAATAAAAACAAATTAACCCTTTAACTGATAAATTATAAAAAACAAATAAAAGGAAAATAAACTTTAATATCAATTTAAACCTAAACGAAGAACAACCAGAGTTCTTTTAAAAGTTATGGAAGGCTTGATATATGGCAACAGGGCAAAAACCAAAATGTATTGCATAATCATTGAAGTATTATAAACTATAACTAATTATTGATCCTAATAATAGGAGACTATAATTAAACTGCAATTAAATTGAAATTTGGCAACATGTCCTAATTATTGATCCTAATAATAGGAGACTATAATTAAACTGCAATTAAATTGAAATTTGGCAACGTCCTAATTTTAAGTAATTAAAAAAATTAACGCAGATCCACAATTTGCAATTACATATTCTTAATTATAAAATTTTTAAATTTGGCAACATTGTCTAAAAACCTAGACAATTGAAAATACCACATTAATGGCATAATTTATAATAAATACTTAGTCCTACGTAGTAAACAGGACACAAAATATGATATTTTAAACATTTGAACAAAATTTGACATTAGGCAACACCGCAAAAATTTTAAAACATTAAAAAATCAAAGCAAATCAAAATTCATCATGAATGGGTTAAAGACATAATTTGTCAACAACAACGTCTCCAACCATATGACGATATTCTAATTACGTATTGTTTTTATTTGTTTCTAGTCTTGCAAATATTTTTCTACCACCTGTTTAAATAATTAATTAAAATGCAAAAATACACCCATTTTTTCTTCCATATTTTTTATTTTTTCTTTGCACTCGCAACAAATTACCATAAATAATTTATAGCAAAACTACTAAAGGAAAGTTATTGTAAACCATTTCAAAATAAATTTTTACAAATCTATCCATACCGTGGTTGCTAGATACATAGTTATAGAATTGTTTATATTTGTTGTAAAATTATTTACTACATACCTAATAATAAACTGAAAAAATAACAAGCAAATATCCATAAATAATAAAACTAGTGAGTGTAAACACATAAATATCAATCATGAATTTATTTGTATAGATAATAATAATAATGCTTTTGTCAGCAAACAAAACAAAAGCCGAAAAAGGTTATAATCATTGGAAATTACATGGAAAGATATGAAAAAAAAAAAACAAATTACAAATGTCAATAGAATCATGAAATAATAAAGGGAGTTAACATTTTGACATTTGAGTGCAAATTAAAATTTGCTACTATGGCCCAAAAATAAATTTAAATAATGAAATTTTTAATAAATTCTTAGTGTCAACTAATATAAGACTAACAAATTAACAATTAAGCAATTGTGAAATTTGGCAACATAGCCTAAATATTTAAATGTTTAAAAATAATAACTAAATAATAAAATTTATAGTAAATTTTTAGTGCTAAGTATTAACTCGGCCTTATATTTAAAATTTGGGCATTTTAAAAAATTTTACATAATTTTATAGTGCTTAATATTTCTACAGAAAATAAGACTTCATTTTAGAGCCATTTAAATACATTTTGAAATTCGGCAACGTTGCTTAAGTATTTAAATACCAAGATATACTATTTAAATGTTAAAATATATAATAAATTTTTACTGTTAAATATTGCTTTAATTTTAAAATGTCATAATATAGACATTTTAAAAAATTTTTAAATTTGGCAACATTGCTTGAATATTGAAAACATTACGAAATAGTATCTTAGCAACACAATTTTAAATCATTTTATAGTGCCTAATATTTCACCAGAAATTGGACTTCAATTTAGAGTAATTTTAGGAAATTTTGAAATTTGACAACATCGCTTGAATATTGAAAACATTACGAAATAGTAACTTAGCAACGCAACTTTAAATAATTTTATAGAGCTTAATATATTCATCCTGCATTCAGAAAGTTTAGCAACATTGCTAAAGCATTAGAAACAGCTAATAATACTTTGTTGTAAAATTTCTCACATTTCAGATAATAACCCACCCCTATCGTGAATAAAAATTCCACATGAAATTTGTTCCCTTTTCACACTTTTCCTATTAAAATTCAATGTTAAAAAATAAAAGGGAACAAATTTCATGTGGAATTTTTATTCACGATAGGGGTGAATGTTTCATTTCACTGTCTTCTTACTTTTCTATTTTCAATTTCAGTTGTCTTGTCTAAACAATTTCCTTTTTATGTTTATGACCAAAACAAGAAAAGAAATAAATTCCAATAAACTGTTTAGTCTGGCCATATAAATACGAAATCATTTAAAGTTCCCATAGAAAGTCTTTAACTTTGCACAGACCAAATAAACATAAAACTACTTTTAATTTCACAAATTTTACTGTTTTTTTTTTTACTCATATTAGGCAGCCTAGATTTATTTAAGAAAACCAACAATAATAACGATTTCTATGAATCAAAACAAAAGGAAATGTGCTAAATATAAAAAATACATATATGTTTACAATTTTTTGTAAACAATTATGCTAATAATGTTTTGCTGGCTGGTTCAATAACAATGACGAATAAAGGCAAAGGGAATAGAGGGGGTAAGTAGACATTTTAAAATTGATTACAAAACAGCAAGTCAGTGACCTGATTATGAACAAAAATAAAACAAAAGAAAATTAACAAGACATAATTAAAGTCGCGGATGTATTACAGTAAAACTAGGCGGAGTAGTTGACGAAGAGAATTTCAAAAAATAAAAAAGCATACTACTACCTATTAATGACAAAGTTTACTGATTGACGGTGAGAAATGTTTATACTTTTGACAACAAATACATACATATGTATATAATCGAAAAAGACATTAAAATACGCCTTAAAATTTTGTATTTTTATTTGGAGGTCGCTTTCCAAGAATGTTTTTTTTTTTTTAAGATGAATCATTTATAAAAAGAGGTTTATAAAGTATGTATATTAAATTGCAAAGATTTATGGAAATTTAAGAAAAATTAATCTATTGTTTTGTTCAATAATAAAATTAAATAAAGTTTTGAGAGAAATTTGTTAACAGTGTAATAATTTATTGAAGACGGCAACCAAAATTAGCTGTAAACCAGCTAATCTATGTACAGTCCCGAACATAAGTATTGGCACAGTAAGTGTTTTCAGTTTTAACGCAATTTTACTGTCATTTCAAATAAGTTATTGCAAAAAAACTAATACGAGTGATTTGCTTTGCCAAAATACACTAAATATATATATTTTTAAGCTATTTAGCAAAAAAAAAAAGTTATGAATTAGTCGCACAAAAGTATTGGCACATTCAGGCAGCCTTTTAGTTTATAATCGAATTTTCAGAGATCTGGCAATCATGTTAAACCAAACACTTTTTTTATTTACCATAAATCATAATATGTCCGTTTTTCGGTTAAAGTGACATTTTGTTAAAAAAAAATTCAAAAAATCATTGCTGAACACCAAAATGAGTTCAAAACAAAAAGAAAGCACCGAATCTCAGCGCAAAATAATACTGCACCTACACCGTTCGGAGAGTGCTGCACGAGGCTGATTATAATGCTCGAGTTGCTAGAAGTAAACCTCTTGTTTCTTTAATCAACCAAAATAAGCGTTTGGAGTACGCAAAATAATATAAGAGCAAACCTGTTACTTTTTGGATCAAGTACTCTTCTCGGATGAGAGTAAATTTAATATTTTTCGCTCTGATGGTCGCATTACCGTGTGGAGAAAGCCCAATACGGCATATGAAAAACAAAATCTTTGTCCCTCAGTTAAATACGGTGGAGGTGGTGTCATGGTGTGGGGCTGCATGTCATCTGCAGGTGTTGGTGAGCTGGTTTATTTAAATATTCTAGTAGAAAACATCAAAAATGCGCCGAAAAGTTAAATTTGCCAACATCGTTTACATTCCAGCATGACAATGACCCAAAACATTCAGCTCATGACGTGCGTATGTGGACGATCTCAAATAAATCTACAGGCGTTGAAGGAAGAGTGGCTAAAAATTGGGGAAGAAACCACAAAAAATCTGACGCATTTTATGGCAAAACGTATGAATGCAGTTATTAAGCAAAAAGGCTTGCCTACTAAGCATTAAATGTGTTAAAAATGTGCCAATACTTATGTGCGGGACTGTATGTATGTATATAATTTAAGATATTTTTAAACAAATGAATCATAAACTTTAACTTTAAAGGCAAATAAAATTGGAATTTATAAAATTAAGCGAAGGTTGCAAAAATGTATGGTATCACTGACCGCCATTTGCACTAACAAACGTTGGTCATAAAACAGTGTTAACAAATATGAGTTTTTGCGATAGCCAAACTTTCGCTTAAACAAAGTGAGTAAATATTTTTTATTTGCCATAAATTAAATGTTTAATATTCTCTAAAATTTAATTTATTTATTTAATTTTTTTTATAAATTTTTCAATATATATATGTATGTATATTAAGCTTTAACTTAATTGCTATTCATTAACAGCTGTTTTCCTTAACTAACCTTGATTTTATACTTTAACCGCCAATTATCTCACAAATCACGCGTAACTGATAAAAAGTAAAATACATTAAACAAGCAACCAAAAATTAAATGACACTTATCAAACCATACTAAGAATTATCTTATAATAAAATGACGTCATAAATGAATGTTAATGCACATACATACATACGTACATTTTATTACACACATTTTATCATTTTATGGTTTATCTTTTAATCAAAATAAACATTAAAAAACATGGACATAAAAAAATTATTCAATTTCCACCTTTAATTTAATGGTTTTATCGGAAATTTATGATAAAAATGGCAATTCAACAGAAAAATGCATTTAATGCACACACTGCAACCATTTTAAGTGATTAAATTATATGTATTTAATAAACAAAAGAGTGTAAAACAATTCACATTTGTATTAAATAAATAAATAAATACAAAAAATTCCCCGACCACCTCATGATTTTGAAAATTTTATTTTAAAGACTATTAAAAGTTTATAAAAGTTTAAATTACAAGCAATTTGTTTAAAGGCAAATAATAATGGAAAAGAAATTTGTCATAAAGTTTTTACTATTAAAGATTTGACGCTTAAAGAAAATATGAACTTTGGACACATTGCTTAAAATTTGGCAACATTACATAAAATTTTTAATTATTAAAAATAGTGTTTAAATATAACAAATTTTAATAATTTGTTGGGACTAAAGATTTCTCAAGAAATTTGACCTTCATTTCGAGCCATTTAGAATGAGTTTTTTGTCACAAATTGTGCTCAAGTTAAAAAATATTCAAATTAAGATATTTCCAGAAAGTTTTAAATTTGGCAGCATTGTTTGAAAATTTAATACATTACGAAATAGTGTCATAAAATCATAATTTTTAATCATTTAATAGTACTTAATATTTCTCAACAACTCAGACTTCAATTTAGAACCATTCAAAGAAATAGTGAGATATATACATTAAATGTTAAAATTCATATTCATGCTATAATCATATTTTTGTTAATTTAAACATTTGCTTTGATTTCCCAATTTGTTTTTAAAGCTTTAAGCTTGCTAAACCCTAAAGTTTGCTTGTGTGTATCCATTTTTTATGTATTTTATTTGTTATAATTTTTCGGTTGTATGGTTTATTTGCTCATTAAGCTTTAAGTTACATTTAGTGTTGGTATTTTGATATTAAATGCTTGGCTGAGTTTGTTTAAGGCAGGAATTTCGTCAGCTTTTATTTAAATAGTTACTTGTATACTTATTAGTCATTGTTTAGGTTTTTAAACAAAACAAAAAAACATTTTATCATACAAATTTGGATAAAGGTTTCAATTGTATAATAAGAAAATCTTGGTGTTTTTTGTTTTTGTGTTAAAGATAAAATAAAAGGTATTTGACAAGGTTAAAAGTGAATAATTTTGAAAACAAAAATAAAATAATTGTTTTGTTTAAGAAAACATAAAAGCAACAGTAATTGTTTAAATGTATTTTTTTATACAACCAAAAAAAGTGAATGAACTTGTAATAAATCTTATTCCCATTTAAATGTTTATTAAAAAAATATAAAATAAAGATTTCGCAGTTTTTTTTTTGCCACGTTTTCGTTTGATTTTCAAGCGTATTGAGCTTCCGCCTTAAGAGTACTTTAAAATTGTAAAAAAATATATATAATAAAAAAACAACAAAAAAAAGGAAATTTAATATACATACATACATATGTATGTATAGTATATCGGTAATAAGTACATATAATTAAAAAAAGGCAGTTCATGTAAATGAACTTTGAAACATTTGTATGGGAATAAAACACAAAAACGAAATAAAAAACCTTAAAAGTTTAATAAGAACATAAAAAACACAAGTAATGAGTTATAGATATTTTTATGAATAATATATACAGTAGTGGCCATATCATATGCAACCGAAATTTGCTATGTGGAAATATGTTGTAATTTCCTTAATCTAATTTAAAACGTACATCAGCTTTTCATTATTTTCATGTGTTAGGGTTAATTGTAATAATAATGGTAATTTTTCCTATAATTTTTTTGTATTGTGCTGTCAATTTTATCGATAAAATCGATTAACCGATATTTGGTTGGCCAAAACAAATGCAACTCTGAAAATATTTAAAGATACCGTTACTTTAGCTCACATGTCTTATCACATTTTATATTTTTTGCAAAGTTTTAGTTTTCGTAAGTGTTGAAAAGTGTTTTTAATAATTATTTAACAAGCAATTTTGTTTTATATGGTCACAAACAACCAATTAGAAATGACACGCGATAAATTCGGTTTGGAGTTAAAAAAAAACGCATTGTTGACGATTATTCCATTGGAATGTCACAAAAAGAGATAACTGAAAAATATAAAATCACCAAAAGTTCAATATCACGAATAGTAAACAAGTATAAAGCCACAAAAACAGTTTCGGTGATCCATAGCGGAGGACGTCCACGACATACAAGTCAACGTACAGATAATTTTATCGTGCAGACTGTAAAAAAACAACCATTTATTACATCTTTGCAACTAATAGAAGACCTTCAACTACCAATAGCACCCAGAAGTGTGCGTAGACGCTTAGTAGATGCCTCCTTACGAGCGCACCGTCCTGTAAAAAACCGCTTATTTCAAAACGTAACCAACTCAAGCGGTTAAAATTTGCAGGAGACCACTTAAACTGGCCAATTTCCAAATGGAAAACGGTGTTGTTCAGTGACGAATCAAAATTCAATATAATCGGGAGTGACGGCATGCTTTATGTGAGGAGGCCATCAAATATGCGGGTTAAATCGCAGTACTGCACCAAAACAGTGAAACATGGAGGAGGTAGTGCAATGGTGTGGGTATGTTTTTCTGGCAATGGAGTGCGCCCCATACATCGTATCGATGGTATAATGGATCAGCATAAGTAAAATGATATTTTAAAAGATGTTATGCTTCCATATGCTGAATGGGATATGCCACTTGCTTGGGTCTTCCAACATGACAATGACCCAAAGCATACATCAGGAATTGTAGTCATGGTTAGCAGAAGAAAATATAACTGTAATGGAATGGCCACCTCAATCACCTAATTTAAACCCTATAGAGAACCTTTGGGAAATTGTTAATCAGAGAATTGACCCTAATAACGTTCGAAATACGAACGAGTTATTCATAAAAATAAAAGAGGCGTGGGGTTCAATTCCATCAAAGATAAATAAATAATTTAATAGAATCTATGCCATGTCGTTGTGCAGCTGTGATAAAGAATTCAGGTTTTGCAGCGATATAATAATATTTTTACTTTAGAGTTTTTTTTTTGTGATTTTTATAATAAGTTGCATATGTTTTGACCAAGTTGCATATGTTTTGACCAAACGTAACCCTAAGATTTTTGAAAAAAATATTTATTTTGTTTTTAAAATGAAGTCTGTATTAATTTGTTGTGGTTAATTTTATTTATTAATAAATATCCTTTGATTTTATTCATCAATTTAAATTTTCTTTTTATCCGGAATAAAGTTTTAGGGATTTTGTTATAAACCAAATTTTAGTTGCATATGATATGGCCACTACTGTATGTATGTATGTAAATTGCTAAACACTTTTAGCAAACTATGTTGTTTTTTTTATAGAAAATTAAAAGAAATTGAAGGAACAATTTGTTTTTCCTTAAATATCAATATGGTAACTCTTAATAATTTGTAGGGCTGTATGGCATCTCTTTTATACCTTAATCTTTGGTGGCATCACTTATTCTTTTGCTAGCTTTAGGGTCATTATTACAACTTGCATCTAATGTTCTTAATAGTAAAAGGTAACTTTAATTAAAGTTACAACTTCCTTATAAAATAAAATAATTTTTTTTTTCTAAAATATGCCAATAACAGTGAAAACCCGATTACTTTTGACAAATTACTGACAAGAAACAGGAAATTGTTTGTGTTTGTGTAAACATTTGCTTGTTTAAAAAAAATATAAAAAACGTCTGCTTTGCATTTTTGTTTATCAAATTATTTATTGGCAAAACAAAATTAAAATTAATTTATTTTTCATGAAGTTGACACTTTTTCCAGAACATATGGCAACTTCAAATACATACCTCACTATAAAATTTAAAGGCAAGATGATCATCTTCCCTTTAGCTTATCTATCGGTTTTAGATTAAAGTCAACTTATAATAACCAAATATGTACTTCTTATCTGTCCGATAACATCATACCTTTAACGATTGTTAAGTTGTAATAATGGGCATTAAACAAATACCGTTACTATGCTTTGTACGTCAAAGTTACAACTAATTTAAAGAAATTTACAACTATTAGTGCTTTTTAGCTATTAGGTAATAGATTTTTTATAGATTAAAGTGGAATTTGTATTCTATTTGTAGTGGTTTGGTTAAAATTTTTTAATTGCATAACAGTAAAACCTATTAGACATGTAAATGTCAGCCCATAATGTGCTAAATACAAACAACTATACTAAGCACATAATTTGTATGTATACAGCACATTAAAGGCATTAAAAAGTTAGTCAAAGTCGGACATTGGATTTAGTTTGAAGTATTTTAAAAATAAATATTTATAAATGTATGTTTTTAATGTTGAAGTAGTGTTGGATTTTAGCCTCAATTTACAAAAAAAAATGTTTGCTTCTTCTGTTCTGAGTTGATAACCGTGTTTAGTCATGCTGATTAAAAATTGAATAATTTTTTTGTGCTGTAAATAAATACAATATCCATTGCATTTGGTTTTCCTATGGTATTTTATTTTTACATAGCTACATAATATGGGGCGGAAATTATTAACAACATTGTATTGGAAATAATCCCATTATTTATTTAATTATTGCCTTTTTAAATTAACAAATAAATAATTTAATTAGCAAAATATTTTTCATTTTTTATAAATGCAATTTGTGTGTATTATTTATTATAATTGATTAATTCAAATTAATTAAGTAAATACTTGCGTTATTAAACAATAGCTTTATAAAGTTTTTGTTTACTTTTTTTAGTAATCAATTTAAAAACATAATTCAATAGCGTTTTGAAAGGCAAACAGCGAAAAAAAATAACAATTAATTAGCACTGCAGGAAAAAGGAAAATTTTTAATATATTAACCTTAAAATCAATATTTAACAAAAAAAACTTACACACTTATTCATAACAAAAATATGTTCAAATAAATCTCTGAGAAAATGCTAATTTTACTAGGAATTACAGCTTAATTCTTTAAAAATATACCCATATTTATATATAACATCATAATTCTTTTAAAATATTTCAATAATTTTAAAAATTTATTAATTTAATTTTGATCTGTTTAATTACTTTTCTTAAACACTGTTATTTTAATTAATTGCCAGAAATAGGCCAGTCGACCTTATCTGGAGTCCCTGCCTAAAAAAAAAAAAACGCAAATAAAATGTAAACATTCATTCAAAACAATAATAGATGACGTTTAACTGATTTTAAACAAAACAATTTATATTTATTATTTGTGATTATAAACATTTGATAACAAATACAGAAAATACTTTTTAAGTAAATAACATTACTTAGCAAAATTTCAACTTTAAGCTAATAATTTAAACATAAAATAGTTAAAATTTGTCACAAATTAACAAAAACTTAGTAAATTCCTTTAAATACAAGGTGGCGCAAAGGTAATCCTCCTATCAGAAAATGCTATAAATTTTGCGAGGCCCCTAATGTCAGTTCTATTTTGACATTTGTGTAGTAAACACATGAGAAATACACGTTAATAAACAATGTTACGCTACACTGCTCCAGAACGCGGAATATTGCTGAGTATTTATTTGACCACCAATCGGTGGCAGTCAAAAAATATCGGAAGTTTACTTTTGCGCCACCTTGTACATTCGTACTTTCACGTACTAAGCAAAATTGCGGTACTTTAAAGGAATGCAAAATAATAAGTGATGCAATGTGGAAATTTTTAAGGATTAAGATGCCATAGAATTGAACCAGTAATAAAGAGTTACCAGCTAAATATTGCAGTAAAAGCGATTAAGCGATTAAATAACTCAAAAAACTGTATACTGTATTATTTATAAAAAAATTAACAATTTTGTTAGTTTTAATAAACAAAAATTCTTTTAATTTTTAAATTATTTCAATTGTTTTCGTTTTTTTTTATTTGCAACAACGCAACAACAACAAAAAAAACGCACATACCAAAAAGAACACACACAAAACTTTGGGAATTTTCCATTAAAACGTCACATGTTAAGGCGCTGTTGTACTGTATACACTAAGTCTAAGGGGGGACATAGACGTTGGGGCGGCTATGTTGTAGAACAACAATATGACTGACTGGGCCTGTTTGGTTTTATGCTGTGAAATTCTGTGTATTTTGTTTTGTTGCTGCTATTTTCTACACACATGCCTTGTGCGTTTTTTTTTTTTTTTTTGCTAACAAGTAAGGACAACATAATACATGAAAAAAAGCCAAGCAACAACAAAAAATCAGCTACAACATTAAAAAATCAGCGACATTTTAAATCATAAAATAAGAAACCAAACAACAACACACATTTTTAAAGATTAAAAAAAGAGGAAACTGAGCAAAAGCCAGAGAGTACAAGCAACAATAAGCAACAGAAGTAGACAGGTCAGTTAATAGAAAGAAGAAAAAATAGCAAATTTACCGAAACGAAAAAGTGCTCACTTTTCTATACACAAGTGTCCCATGTATGTATCTAATCAATGAATTTTTATGAAAAACTAGCAAATATAACAAACTTAAAGACCTACTATTTCTATAAATAGATTTGCCAACATTTTTTTAAGTCTATAGAAATCAAGCTGTTTTTGGCTGTAGGAAGGTGGTTGAGGAAGGGAAGAGTGGTTTGCAATCTTAATAATCTTACTCATAAAACATTAGATAAATAAACAAAAAAGAAGAAATACATATGTAAAAAATGTGCGTATAGGTAGTACATAATAGTAAAGGCAATTTAGAGTTATAGACTATACTAGAGTAGGCATAGTCTAAAGTCTTGACATTACAAATTTAATTTTATAGTGCTTAATATTTCTGTAGAAATTAGTCTTCATCTACAAGCTTTTTAGGAATTTTAAATAGTAAGAAATATCAATTAAATTTTACAATTTATAATGATTTTTTGGGTTTAAGCTCCTGTTGGTTAATAATCATATTCTTAATTAACTTTAATCATTAGTGCGCTGTCCTGAATTCTTTGTAAAGCTTGAAAAACAAAGACTAGGCTATAAATTAGGACTTAACATAAGACTAGAATAGAACTAGACATAGAACTACATATAGGTCTAGACATAAGAGTAGACATAGAACTAAACAAACACTATACAAAATTTTACAATATTTAGTACAATTTCAAATTAGTTATAATTTAGCGATTTGTGTATTATGTACTTTCAAACCGCTTACTTGTTAACACTGTTAGATTTTTGGCCCCAAACAAACCATACATCAATGCAAGAGAAACAGAGAGGTAGAGCGTGAGCCTTAAAACTCATATGAGTGAAAATGCTTTAGAGTAATTTTTGCGTATGGCGCTTATATTGCCACACAACACATACAACACTTGAGGATAACAAAAAGATCAAAAGAAACGCAAGAAGAAACAAAACTGCTGCCAATTTATACTAGAGGACAATGTCCATGAAATACAAACAAAAAAAAAAAACCAAGCTGTTGTAAAGGAATTATAACAAGAATGTGGGCAATTGTGGTTACACCAAACAAGCAATTACACTAAATATCAGCAATGAGTGTGAGCGTAAGTGTGTGTACGTAAAATACGCATATTTCAATGAGAGCCTACAAACCCGATAAATGAAATCGAGCCAACAAACCAAGCAAACGAATAATAAGAAGAAGAACCACGCAAAATAAAATGCCAAAGAAAAAAATAAACACATACATACATACATACACATACGTCGAACGCACACCCAAACCAACATAATCATGGCAAAAATAAATTCAAACCGACAAAAAGCGAAAAAAAAACCCGAACAAAACTAAAACAAAAGGTAATAGAGGGGGCTGAGGAGCCTTGAAGGGTTTAGCTTAACACAAGTACAGGCATTACGTATGTGAATTGCTACAACAAAAAAATGGCCTTAAGATAAAAAAAAAACATTTAAAGAGCACATGAGAGAGAGGGAGCTCTAAATTTAGCATTTACTCATTTTTTGGGGATCGCAAGAAAAATATTTCAAACAAATGTGTGTGAGTAAATATTGCGGTTTATTTTTTTTTTTGTATTTTTCAAATAAATTAGCAACAAAATTGGTTTTAAAACTTTAGATTTTTTCCTAGATTTAAGTCTGCGGCCGGCAGAATGTTTTAAAGTGAAGCAATGAATGATAAATATTGTAAATAATTGCAACATGTTCTTTGCAAAATTCAATTCAATAAAAATGTGTCAATTCTTGGGAAAAACATTAAAAAATTATTTGTTTTCTAAGTAAAATGTCTTGTTGTATGGGGCCGTGTGAAAAGTGTTAATTTTTGTGAACTCAATTATGTCTCAAGTGAAAATAAGTGACTTTAAAGACTAAAAGTAATGGGAACTGACAGTATAAGAAATACTCTCAAAGCTCCTAAATTTGAACTATGATTACGATCTTTTTGTGTTTAACTAATCAAGACTTTTGAAGATTCTGTAGAATAAGGTACATATTACTAAATTACTTCTGTTTATACATAGACTATATGTCTAGAGCACTAGACACAGAGCATAGACTAGACATATCCTAGATATAGACTAGACATAGATTAGACATAGACTAGACATAGACCAGACATAGACTAGATATAGACTAGACATATCGAGCCATAACCGCCAAAATAATGTATCCCACACCATAATCGATTGTTGTTTTTTTTATCGAAATCGATAGTTCAACATCATTTAGAATTATTAAAATTAAATGTATTACACAAAACAATATTTACATTATAAATTTTAAAATAATGGCTTTATTCAAACTGATTTTATTTAAAAAAAACCTTCCCCTGTAAAATTTTGAGTTTGTGGGATACATTTTTTCGGCGGTTATGGCTCGATATACTAGACATAAACTCGCCATATGTTTGCCATACACTTGACATATGTATACTAGATATTTTCTTGACATAGATTTTAACATGGCTTGTAAAAGTTTCTTTAATAAAATACTTCAAAAATCTCAAACTTATTAACCAATAACAGGTGATTTAAATTTACAATGAATTTCATCATACTTAAGAAAGAAAGAAAGTCTCTTTTACTCCCCTTTAGTTTTCAAAGTCAAAGATTATTCATACAATTTACAAAACTAAACACAAACTTGGGGGAAGTCCTAAAAATTTATAAAGATTATACCTAACAAAAAAACACATTAAAGCCATAAAAACTAAAGCACACGCGCGCAGTAAGACATTTTTAAAACAAACTAAAAAAAAACATCTGAGTCACAATTTTTGAGTAGATTTTTAACATAAAACGGGCTTGAGTGCAAGAGTTTCAATATAAATTTTAAGCGTGTGTGTATTCTTTTTTTTTTTTTTAAGAAAAAGTCAAAATAATAAAACAAGTTAACAGCAAAAAATCATTTAATATAAAGCTAAAAAGAGATGCAAAATATTTATACTTTTGCAGAAAATTTTCCATTGATAAAAATTTTGTGGGAATGATGAAATTTTATGTTAGGTAGTTTAAGGTAGTGAATGGAATTTTTTGTTTGTTGGTTCGCAGAAAAAAATTGGCAAGTGTTTGTTTTACGTTAACAAGAAGTATTAGTTTTTAAGTGGGCGTTTGAAAATAATTGTAATTGTAGGAAGTGAGGGGATAAAGATTATTCAAAGAAACATACTCAACGTTATTCAAGGGAATTGATTCTCAATATATAAAGAACATTTCCATAAGTCTTTGGCATCGAATTGAGCTAGGGTTTCTGTACAAATTTTTGATTACTGATTTAAAAATATAATCTTCTCGATTTAAATAAGCAGTAGGGCCCCGGAGTACCGATTATAGAATCTCTGTAGAAATCTTTAACATATCGATATAAAGAAAATCAGTTCAAGAAACACAGAGATGAATACAAAGTAATATTTTCCTAAAGTAAACAAATGAAACGTTTCATTGAAATCTCGAAATCAAAATTATTATCAGAAGACTCTCAAAAGTTAAGTAAAAATCATACAAGTCAAAAGTTTATTTAAAATCTTAAAATCAAAATTTTTTCTAAATTATTTTATGTTATTTATGTAATGCAATTAAATGTGAAATATTTTAATTAAAATGTTGGTTTATTTTCAAAAATATAAGTGATCTTAATACTACATATTTCAAAATTCTTAAAAGATTTTAGGTGTTTTTAGTCAGGACTTACTACTTTTAAGCAAATTAACTTGGCAAACTTGCCCTATAAGGCAGTAATTTTGTATTTAATTTGTATAGTTTTAAATTGTTTACAAATTATATTTAATTATTTGAAAAATATTAAAATTTATTAATGGTTATTTATATAGTTTTATTTTATATGGTTTAAATTTCTTTGGTTTTACTTGTTATTTTTCTTTATAAAGTGTATTATTTGTTTATATTTCTTAATGTAAATTATGTAAAACGTGTTATTTTTTTTAAATATTAGATTTTATAAATATCTAAATTTGCCTAATATAAATTATGTAAAACTAAACAATCAGTGTATCCCTTTAACTTTCGTATATCGTCGTAAGTTTACTACAAAAAATGTCATGCCTGTGTATATACAAAACAGTACTGAATTTTCCACCTCTGTGTAGTGGTAAATATGCAAACAGTGCTACCAACTATTTGTAAACAAAGCTTGAGGAAAAAGGCTAATGTTAAACTAACCGCAATAGTAGTTTTATAAATCAGAGTTACATATTTTCAAAACGCTTTGATTAATTGAACTAAAATTTATATTTGGCGTAGGTTATTATCGCAATATCTTATTTCGTTAAATAGATTTTTCATATACATACAATAAAGTTTTGTGAAAACTGATTTACTAAAGCGAACAAATAAATAAAGAGACAATAGTTTTTCAAAAGTTTTCTTTAAATTTTGTTAAAACACATTAAGAAAATTATTAAAAACTTTGTAAAACGTTTTCTTTAAATTATGTTAAGTCACATTAAGAAAAAAATAGCAAAGCAAATAGTTATTTTACTTGGACTTCTACTATTTTAACTATACCTGTTGAGAGAAAAATCAAGGAATCGCACGACTTTTTTATTATGCCAAACAGTGTAATGCTTACAAATGTTCTAAGGCTAGATTTTATACAGAATTTCAATCTATAAATAAATATTGGTCAACTATAAAAAAACATAAAATTATGGAGGAACTATAGAACAGTTTAGAACAAAGAGAAATTTGGCAGCCAATAAAAAATTGCATAAAAGTCTAGGACAAAGACTAACGGAATGTAATGTTCTGCATAACAATGGACTTTTAATTAAGTTTTTCATAGTTATTCTAAATAAAATAAACTATATTCTTTAATTATTTATGATAAATCTCTAAATTGTTAAACGAATAAAACTACGATTAAATAGACAATTAGTTTAGCAAAACTAGAGCTGCACTAATTGTTTAGTGTTTACAATAAGAAATTTAATATATTTTATGTTTTCGTAGGATTTTTCCATAATAAATTTAAAGATTATTCGATTGATTTGTTAATTTTTTATTATTTTTGTTGCTTTTTAATAAAAATTATATTATTTTTTATAAAAATGTTTAAGTTTAAAACTTTACTGATGGATTAGTTAGTTTGTAAATTAAGGAAATGTAACGATTTCTTTTGATAGTTGCAGTATTATTATTTATTGAATTATTTATAGAGAAAATTTTATTACTTTATTCAAAATTTCGAGAATTTTTTAGAATTTTTTTAATACATGTTAATATTTTAAAAATTATTATTTAAGTCTGTTATATTTAGCTTACAGTTCTTGATTATTAGCGAAGTTCTAAGAAAAATATATTAATTTTATTACAGCTGAAATATATTTGCAAATTTTGTAATTTTTTCCCCCCAAAAAATTAAAAATTTTGGCAATTTTGATGAGAATTATTTCATTATTTGAGATGTTGAATATTATTTATGGTTTAATAGGTAAAATCTCCCTATTTTTTAATTATTTTTAAACATTTTGTTATATACAGAGCTTTTTTTTAGTAAAAATTCATTTTATTTTTATAATTTTGAATTTATTTGTTTATACAATTTATATATGTATACAATTTTATTAAATTTTTGTAGATTTATTAGACTTTGCGACATTTTATTTTCAAAATTTATTATTTTTATTAAATTTTTGTTATATTTTCTCTTGCTTTTTATATTTTCTTTAAAATTTGTTAAATATTTTTGACTTTTCTTTAAATTTTATTAAATTTTCTAAATTTTATTTTGCTTTTAATATTATCTTCACTCTTGTTTAACTTCAAACACTTTTCTTCTCTTTTTCACACATTTTCGTTTCAAGCTCCCCTTCCCCTTTCTCACTCACTTAATCTTTTATTTTAAAACAAAAATTTCCAACCCAAAAACTTTAAATAAAACATTTACTTTTAAAATTTTTAAACACGTATTTTAATTAACACACAAAACATGTTAAATCAATTTCTTTAAACAACAAAATAGCAAGATTTTAACTTAAAAAAATTTCAACAAAAATATAAAGTTTGTTGAAATAAATTTTTGCTGTCGGTGTGTGCACTTGGTTAAACGTTCAGCCATAAACTAACAAATACACAGTCAAAAATATATACATAATTGGAGAGCTAGTGTTCGCTGTTGAATGGAGTACTCACTCATAGTCCATTGACAAACGAAATAACAAAACAACAACAAAAAGCACAAAATATACTTTATGCATTAAGTTTGAAATCTAACATATGTTGGCGTGTTAAGTTCGCAAAAAATTAACAAAAAAAAAAGAAGCTCAAACAGAGAGGTAGCTTACAAAAAGGGGTTTGAGACAAATAAAAATCTAAAGCAGGCCTGGATAATTACAATTTTACAAAACAAAAAAAAAATATTACATAAGCAGCTTTTGAAAACTCAACGAAAATATTATTTCTAAACCAAAGATTTTTCTGAAAAATTTGTTATATTCCTTTAGCTTTAAGGCCCAACTATAATGTGCATATGCTAGCTTAAGCAAACGTGCGAACACATATAAATTGTATGTGACAAACTATAATGTACTTAACGAAACTTTTCGTTAAGTTTTTCAACTGTCATTTGCTTAAGCAAAAAGCGAAACTGATCGCATATTCCGTACGGAATCAGCTGTTTGTTGTTTGTTTGTGTTTTTAACAAAATGGAGAAAGAAGAAAATACATTTATTTTAAATTTAATAGAAAATGTGGAAAAAATAAGTGCCTTTACAATAAAAGAGGCCCTTTTTATTTTAACAAAAATGTCTTTCTGTCGCGGTTTATTTCTCTGACAGAACAAGAGCGTCTTCTTCTTTTACAGTGTAGTTCACTTATTTCTTTTAATGTGCACAGGCTTCAAGCGCTAACTTTAATATTTTAATATTATTTAAATTTTTAAGTTTTTTCTCCATTTTTGCAAACACAATACGAAAATTAACAAAACATATGTAAACGTTTATTATTATTTACAATGTAGTGCTGCCACAGCTGTACATTTTAGTACTTTTGCCGATAAATTAAAAAAAGGAAAAATTATGCGTTTCTGGTACGAAGTTTTCTTTTAATTATAAAATAATATAATAATATTTATAAAATATAGTCATTTAATAGGTTTTTGTTAAAATAAAAACATTTTTTTTTAAACATAAATGAGCAACTGTGGACAAAAAGTTTCAAAGTCATTGTAGCCACCTAAAAGTTAACTCTGAACTGGTTATGCATTTGACAGCCTTTTCGTTAACTTTTGCAATTTGCTTAAGCTTGCTTATGCATATTATAGTTGGGCCTTTAATCAGCTAGTATACAAATAATAATTTCTTATTTTTGGTAATTAAAAAAAACTTAACGAAAGTTTTATTTTTAAACCAATAGCTTTTATCAGAAAAAAATTTAATATATTTAATTAGCATATATAATAAGTTATTTATCTATAACAAAATTTCAAATTCGACACTATAAAAAACTTAACGAACGTTTAATTTTTTAAACAAAACCATTTTTACTAAAAATGTTGTTATATTCGCTTACGATAAATAATAAATTATGCAAAACAAGAACAACTTTTAAATTTTGTCAATTTAAAAAACTTAACGAAACTTTTATTTCTAAAGGCCCAACTATAATATGCATAAGCAAGATTAAGCAAATTGCAAAAGTTAACGAAAAGGCTGTCAAATGCATAGCCAGTTCAGAGTTAACTTTTAGGTGGCTACAATGACTTTGAAACTTTTTGTCCACAGTTGCTCATTTATGTTTAAAAAAAATGTTTTTATTTTAACAAAAACCCATTAAATGACTATATTTTATAAATATTATTATATTATTTTATAATTAAAAGAAAACTTCGTACCAGAAACGCATAATTTTTCCTTTTTTTTAATTTATCGGCAAAAGTACTAAAATGTACAGCTGTGGCAGCACTACATTGTAAATAATAATAAACGTTTACATATGTTTTGTTAATTTTCGTATTGTGTTTGCAAAAATGGAGAAAAAACTTAAAAATTTAAATAATATTAAAATATTAAAGTTAGCGCTTGAAGCCTGTGCACATTAAAAGAAATAAGTGAACTACAGTGTAAAAGAAGAAGACGCTCTTGTTCTGTCAGAGAAATAAACAGCGACAGAAAGACATTTTTGTTAAAATAAAAAGGGTCCCTTTTTATTGTAAAGGCACTTATTTTTTCCGCATTTTCTATTAAATTTAAAATAAATATATTTTCTTCCATTTTGTTCAAAACACAAACAAACAACAACAAACAGCTGATTCCGTACAGAATGTGCGATCAGTTTCGCTTTTTGCTTAAGCAAATGACAGTTGAAAAACTTAACGAAAAGTTTTGTTAAGTACATTATAGTTTGCCACATACAATTTATATGTGTTCGCACGTTTGCTTAAGCTAGCATATGCACATTATAGTTGGGCCTTAAGCCAAAAGTTTTTTTTTCGGAATTTTTATTTTAATTCTTTTAGCCTAAGTAAGCTTGTTTAGAAGAAAAATATCTCAATTTTAGATTTCCATTTCTGAAAAATTTGTTATATTCATTTAGCTTTAATAAGCTAGTATACAAATAATAATTTCTTATTTTTGGTTAAAAACTTAACGAAACATTTATTTTTAAACCGAAAAGCTTATTTCTAGAAATTTAGTTATATTCGTTTAGGATAAGTAATTAACTATTTAAATTGATCAGAATTTCTAACTTTTGTTGATTTAAAAAACTTAGTAAAATTTTTATTTATAAATCAAAAGCTTCAAAATGCATTTAGCATTACTAAGCTTATTTATAAATAAAAAAATTCTCAATTTTGTAGTTTTAAAAAAACTTAACGAAAGTTTAATGAAACGATGAATTTTTGTTTATAATTTTATTATATTCGTTAAAAGAATTTATAAACTATTTAAATCAAGGAAAATTTCTAAATTTTGTTGACTTAAAAAAACTTAACGAACGTTATATTCTTAATTAAAAGTTTTTTTCTTAAAATGTTTCTAAATATGTTTAGCAAAAATAATATATGTACTATTAATATTTATATAGAAATTTCGATTTCGACCATTTAAAAAATCTAACGAAACTTTGTTTTAACTTAAATCTTTTCTCCAGATCGTTGATTAATTCATTTGGTAAGATTGTATATGAAATCTTTCAGATATTTCTAGATTTGAAAAACATAACGAAACTATTATTTTTAAATAAAAATCTTTTTTTACAACTTTTGCTATTTAATATTTTTGGAAATCTAGAAACATTTCTTAATTTCGGTTTTTTAAAAAACTTAACGAACGATTATTTTTCAAACCGTACCTAATTAAATTAAATTTCTGCCATAAGTGTTTAATTTGTATAAAATATTTTTTCAAGATAAGGAAATTGCTTTTATTAAACTTTTAAATAAACTCAACGAACATTACTTTCTAAAATAAAAGCTTTGTAGGTACATAGTAGTTTTTTTTTCAAATAGTTTAAGGGAAATAATATTCAAAATTACAGACATATCTAGTTATTTATAAATTTATTGTCTTAACTGTCCTTTTAAAATTAATTTGTTTAAATTAAAATAAAACTATTTTGAATCTTAATGAAATTTCATGTTTTAAACCCATAAACAATTTAATGTAACTTTATTTATTATTCTAAAAAACTAAACCAACAACATTTTTACTGAATTATCCAACTCTGTTTCAGTTTTAACATAAAAACTCAATAAAAATTCCTTCTACCCCCACTTAATCCTCTTTTTTACAATAACAACAACATAATAACATCAATACTCAAAAACTCAATCTCACACATGCACACACACTCTGCCATTAAGTACCTTCTACTTCCCCAAAGGTAGGCAGTTGAAAAGCAAACAAAACAACGGTTTAAATTTCTTTAAGCTATCATTTGTTTTTCTGTCCTCTCTCTGTCTTTTGTTTTTCTCTGCTTATAAACAATGAATTATTTTTTAAGGTAATTAACACCTTAAATACATATAAACTAGTCTACAAAAAATAAAGCAAAAAATTTAAATTATTTAATTTAAAGCAAATAACTACAAAAGGACAGACTAGGAAATATTAAATTACGAGATCACGAATATGGCGACCACCAACAAAATTAATTAGAGCATTGATTTGTAGGTGAATTAAAATAATAACACATAAAAATATGTTACAAAAACAAGTGAGTAAATAAAACCAGCGTTGTCAACTTTGAAATTTCAAAACGCACCAAAATGGAGAAAAAAGCGCACCACTTACAAAAAAAAACGCACCATGTTAAGAATTTCGTTTTTGTTTCAAATAGCAATAATAGTAAGCATTTTTTTAATAAATGAGCTAATGAAGATAAAATAAGTATTTAACCACTCAAAATTTAACTCACAATATGATATTCGGAACTAAAGTACTAATTGGTAAAAAAGCTAATTTCATTACATATTTGGTACTTTTTTTTATATATTTTTGTTTTCTAGTTAAAGTACTTCTATTTGATTTTTTCCAATAAAATTTGTTAGGATTCCACTGGTACTCTAACTCTGGTTGTTCGTCTACAGTTCAATAGACCAAACCATCAGGTTATACAATAATTTTTATTTATTTATTTGTTTAAAATGTTAATTTGATTTTCAAACATAGATTTCATGAATTATGAATTATTAAAAAACTGCAATTAAAAATTAGTAAATATAAAGATTTCATCATATTTTCGCAAAAATTTAAAAACGCACCGAAATACACAAAAAAAAATTTCCAGTGTGAATGAAATGGTAGGTGTAGTTTATTGTAGAAAGATTTTTTCTCACACTGAAATAAAAAGTTGTGTTGAATTTGCTTTGGTGCCACAAAAAATTAAAAAGCGCACCAAAATTTAAAAAAAGCGCACCGCGCACCAACTAAAGAATTTTTCGCACCATAAATTTAAAAAAGCACCAAAAATGGTGCAAAACGCGCCAAGTTGACGACGCTGAAAACAACACAGAAATAAAACTGTAAATAAAAAAATGGAGTTTAAAATGAAATGATTTTGGGAAATCTAACAGTTTATTCTGCTTAAAAAAATATTTATCTTTGGTTTAGAACGACCTTTGAAACAAAAATCCTTTTTAAAATTTCTCATACTAAAACGAACGTACACACAAACAACTTACATTCTTTAGAGAATTTAAGGCGCCTACAAGTTTTCTTATCTTTTTTTATAGGGAGCATAGCAAAATAAAAAAATATATGAATAAAACGTGATTTCCGGTTAAAACGTTGAGAGTAGACAAGATGGTTGAGTTTTTCGTAAGTATTAGTATGACAACAATAACGACTACAACAACATGAAATGTAAATAAAAACAATATTAATTGCAAAAAATATGCCTATATATAAAATAAGTAAAACAAATAATAATAATAATCGAAATGAGAACATACATGTCTGTTACGAGGTTTGTATGTTAAAAGCATACCTACACCTGGAGAAAATAAATGTAGTTAATGGGGGTTAATTACAAGGTGAAGAAAAATTTAATTTTGAAAATATTTGAATATTTAAAAATAGAAAGATTTTTAATTTAAAAACGTTTTTTTTTGGTATTTGAATCATTAAAAAAAAAGTTTGTAGAATTGATAAAATTCGCAATTTCATTGCATTAAATTTATTAAAATTAATTTTTTTCAATATGTTAAAGAAAAATTTCAAAATTCTTTATATTGGCGTTTTTTATAAAACTGTAATTAGTCTAGAAACATTACTTTTTTTAATGAAAATGTACTTTTTAAACAGTTTTCTATAAAAATAAATGTTTTTGATTTAATTTTGGCAATTTACAATTTTGCGTTTTTTGAAAAATCGCTAAAACTTTGCAATTTATATGGTTTTATAAACTGCCAATTATAAACATTTCTGATTTAGTTTGAAAGTGAATTTTGACAATTTTTTTTGTAAATTATTAATTTTTAGTAAAACTGTCATTCCAGAAATACGAATTATTTTAAAGATAATGAATGTTTCAGTAAAAATAAATGTTATTAGTTTCATTTCAACGATTTTTCAATTAGGCGTTTTTTTTTAGAAAAAAAATCACTAAAACAGTCACATTTAATATTATTAAAAAAATAATTTGATTTAATCAACTGCAAACAAAAATTCATTGCTTTAAAAGTTTTAAAGTAAAATTAAGCGATTTTTTAAAATGGTGATTTTTTGTAACACTGTATTTAGTTTAGAAATATCACTTATTTTACGAGAAAATAAAATGAATAAAAATTAAAAAAATGCAGTTTTTCATTTAATTTTGGAGATTTTACAATTTAGCGCTTTTTTAATCCCTAAATATTTGGTAGAATGGATGAATTTTGCAAATTAATTGCTTTTATAAATAACAAATTGCCGATTTTTTTAAATTTTATTTAGACAATAAATTTTTCTTTCTTTAAACGAAATTTATATTTTAAAGTAGTTTCAAGTCAAATATATTGTTTTTGTTTAATTTCAGCGAGTTTTCAATTTAGCGTTTTTGAAAAAATTTTCAAAATCTGCAATCTTTTCTACATTTGTTAAAATGTTTATATGTTTTCCCTTTTTTGAACTAGGAATTATTAAAATTTATAAGTTACAATGTTTAAAAGTGAAATTTAGTGATTTGGCATATTAGCGAGTTTTTTTTATGAAACTTTAGCTTGCCTAGAACTGATTTCTTAAAACTATATTTGCACTTCAAATTTTGCTTTCAATATAAATATCGTGTTTTTGTTTCATTAAAATTTGATACAATTTACTAATTTGTTTTTTTTAACTGGAAATAATTAAAAAAATATTAGAACAGTTTATTAACATTTTTTTTTTTAACTTTTTTGCTACAAAAATTCAATAATTTGTTACTTGCCATTTATTTTAATTTCAAGTTTACAATCCCATTTTATTAATTATGTAAATTTACATTTAAATTAATTACATTTCAATATTTAAATGTTAAAGAAATCATAAATTAGCAAAATTTATTGTAAAATTACAAGATGTTTCAAGACAAGCAATAAAAAGCAATATTTCCGAAGAAATGTAATACAATGACCTCAAATAACCAAATAGAATACGTACACCCTACTGCAGTGCATGATATAAAAATAAGACATATGTATTATATAAATGATTAAAAATAAACAATATGTACCTATATTATACGAAGAATTTAAAATAATTATATTTTGATAATAAAACTAGTAATTAATAACCTGTAATCTCTATTAAATGTTTTGTTGCCGTTGCTTTAATTTACTTATTTGTAAATTTTTCTTTATCCCTAGTTTTTTTATTTGCTTTACTTCCTTTTTAAACACACAAAGTTAACTTAATTATTACATCCTAAAAATATGCCATATAAATTGTAACACATTTAAAATAAACCGCAAACTCACTAGTCAACAGACACACATACACATAAAAATACGCAAGCATCGGTTTAAAAAAAAGCTCTATCTCTTACAAATATCTCTCAGTGTTATATGTATGTAGCAGTGATGGAAAATTTAATACTATTGTACTATTTCAAAACAAAAATACCACAGTACCCCCACATCATATTTAGTACTCATTGTTTGTTTTGCTTTGTTCCCTGTTTAGAAATCCAGCCCCTTTCAGATTAGGCAATTTTATTTGCTATAATTTTCATTTTTACTTATTTTCTTTTGAACTTGCTTTTGTGTACACATTCAGTAACTTGGTTGCGCAAGTTTAATTTTCTTATGCTCGAATTCTCTTAATTTTTTGACGTTTACTTTCATTTCTGTATTCATTGTAATTGTGAAAGTGATTTGAAAACAATGGAAGTTGGAGAAAAAAATAATTTAGTTAAAGATTTACTTGAATGCATCGGAGAAGCGGTTAATATAGATTCCGATGACAGTGATAAAGAATATTTGCTAATGGGTTTGTAAACCATAAATTCCTTCTAGTTTTTCTAAGTTTAAACCCATTTTTTTAAGGTTTAACAAATGTCTTTTTATTGCGGTCTAAATATGAAAATTAACGAACATTAAAAATGCATTCATTTTGTACAACTAAATTGATTAGTTGTTCCCTTTCATTTTGCTTCCATTTTCTCATGATTTTTTAATTTAATAAAAATTTATTCAGAAATAAATATAAAATTTTCTTAACACAAAATTAGGCAACACCGCAGAGTATACTCTGTGACAACACACCAAAGAAGAAATAAAAGACAATGTCAAAAACAAATATATATTACAAGCCAAGAATGACAGCAGCAATATAATTGCCAAGTACAAACAAGCGTGTACTCAAGTCTCGGCAATTATTTCCCCTTCCAACCGACCTTTCCTCTCACACCCACAAACACAAGACTTGCGCAAATAAAATTGCCTCATCTGAAAGGGGCCTTACTATTTTTATAATCATTGACACCATTGGCTTCAAAACAAGAACATAAGGAATGCACAAATTCCTTATTCATGTTATTTATTTGATCTGGGATAAGCTAATCGAAAAGAATTAAAGTTGTTTGTGGTACTATTTTGATAAATTTTTTAAATTTCTTATGTTTCGTATATTTTTGTAATTCTCATTTCTTGTTTGAGATTTTTTGTGTATTCATATGATTGAAAACTTATAACATATTGGTGAACGATCTATGAATGATATGGCACTAACACTAACAAAATGCAGACATGATCATATGTTTATTATCTTAACCCGCAACAAATAAAAATTTTTGAAACATATATTTTTACATAAAAATTAATTAATTTTTAGTTTGTTGTTATAATAGTTTTTTTTATTAAACTGAATTAATTTTATTTTTGAATTATTTTTAAATGGATTTTTAATTTTACTTTTGAATAAAAATATATGTTTCCTAAAAAGTACCAAAATGTTGACAAAAGTACTCTTTTTGTTGACGGTCAGTACCATTTCAATTTTTCATTTTTCCATCACTCGTATGTAATATATGAACATATGTTGGTTTTAGTTTTGAGTGGGGGTATGCTCAATGCTGTTATGAATGATTTATTAAGCAAAAAAGAAAAATTTACGAAGAAAAAAACATCATTATAATTATGTGTATAATAATGAATCGATGAGTGATTTACAAGGGACAATAAAGGGTAGTCAAGTAATTTTAAGAGTTTGTCAACATTTTAACTGTATTTTTTTACTGTTCAATTTTGATATTGAAGCGTTTTAGGTTTGAATAAATAAACTTACCCGGAACTTAATTAATTAATTAGGGAGATGGATATTTCAGGTACTTTAATTATATTTTTTTTGAGTTATTTTTTTAACAAAAAACACTTACCTAGAAAAAGAAAAAAAGCAAAAAACAATTAGTTAAAATTAATAAAAAAAAATATTTAAATTTTAAGAATAAATTTATTTGTGAAATTAATTTGTTTAAAATATGCAATCAATCAACTATCATTTGTTAAATTTGAGTTAAATTCTTACCAAGATTTTACAATTTAAAGTTTAATAAAAAATCTTAATTTTCTCAACAAAATTACAACATTTTCTTGAGATGTTACCGTTTAAAGTTTTTCTTATAGCATTGGAAAATATTTTAAAGATTCAATTTATATAAATATCTTGAAATTTCTCAACAAAATTAACAATTTTTGTTAAAAATCAAGAATTTATTTGTTAACCCTAGACGCACTTTCTTCGTCGAATCGACGAACATCGTTTACTCTTTCTCATTTATTTTCTTTGTTATTCATCGCTGTGTGCTCAGTTTTCTTATAGCTCTGGTCATTACCAAGCTGCTGAAGTGTGCACAGGTGCAGCCTCGTTAGATTTGTGTAAGTATGTTTTTTTCAAGTTTGTGTTCGTCAAATCGACGAAGAAAGTATTTTATGTAACTTTAGCGTTTTTGACTTTAGATTTTTGCACTTTTTTTTTGCCGTTTTGAGAAAATGTGTAACAATAATAAACTAAATGATGCACAAATCGAAAAGTTTCTTCATTTGTGGGATGAAAATGGTGATCTCAGTGATTTAAATGAGGAGTGTTAAACTGACATTAGCACCAATGAAGCAGAAGAAGTAGAGGACAAAGAGGCGTTTGATAGAACCTGTAGAAGAGAATTTCTCAGATGAAGATGATGTTCCGATTAGTGTTATACGACAGAGATCCTCAATTATTCCATATTCAAAGCAAATACTACGTGGAAAAAACAAACATAAGTGGTCAGCAGTAAAAGGTGCATCGCACCGTTATGGTTTAAATATCGTTCATCAACGTCGTGGTCCAATCCGTTCAAGTGAAGGTGTTATCGATCCATTTGAGCTATTTAAACTCTTTATAATAGATGTAATTATATATAAAATAGTTCAGTGGACCAATGTCGAAATAGGTTACCGAAAAGAATCTATCAAAAAAAAAAAACAACATCGGATGAAATTTTTGGTCTGTTTGGCATATTGACTTGACTGCAGCTACCAAAGATAATCATTTGTCAGAAAAATACGGATGAAAGTGAAGAAGTAAATGATATAGAACTAAAAAAACTGCTAAAATGAAAATTTGTGCATTTTGCCCATATGAAAAACGACGAATGACAAAATCTAATGTGCAAAATGCAAGAAACACATCTGTGGTGAACACAAAATTGAGCTCTGTGCCTCTTGCACTTAATGACTGAAAAATCCAATCAAACTAAGATTATTTGTTAGTTTTAAGTGTCAGTTTTAAGATTTTAACAAATACCTGAAATAATTTTTTATTTAAATACTGCTTTTTGTGATTTTTTTTACTATTTAAAAAAAAAAAAGTAAAAAAAACTCGAAGTTAATTTTTTTTGTTTATTAGTTTTAAGTTCACTGAAATAAGCAAACTTTATATTTAGTGCGAATAAAAACTAAATCGTTTTTCCAATAAAACCAAAATTTTATACATTTTTTTAATTGGGAGCGTTTGTGGCCAGATAAAAAATGCACTTCGTCGATTCGACGAAGAAAGTGCATGTAGGTATAAAAATAAGAAAGTGCGTCTAGGGTTAATGATTTAAGAAGTATGTACTTTTAAAGTCTTTTAATTAAAACGTTTTAAGACATTTACTGTCTAGACTATAACTAATAAGCCTGGGGGTTACTCTATATTGCGATGCGAAAGTAAATTCGAATCGATAAGCGTACAAATTGATACTCTTAAGGCTCAGTTAGCCGACTGTAATGGAATGTAACTGCAACAGTAAGAAACAGCTGATGGATATTGTTATGTGTAAAGTAATGCAAATGGTTATGGAGATGTAAAGTAACGCAACACCGTAATGTATGAATCTGTAAGAAATAGAGTTTCCTTACATTTTTACGTCATTACACTACATTCCGTTACAGTCGACTAACTGAGGCTTTACGCATCGAATTTGCTTTCGCATCGCAATAGAGAGTAAACTCCCTGAATATGCAAAATGCTTATTGGAAAACTTATAAACTAGTTTACTATTTTAATAATAATTCGACTATAAATAATTATAGTTTAGCGATTTATGTACTAATTTAGCGCTTTTTATAAAAAATCTCTAAAACAATCAAATATGTAGGATTCTACAAAATGTTTGCCTTTATGAAACTTTATTTCCATTTGGTGTTATTTAGATAATTTAACATTTTTTTAAATCACTTTAAAAAATAAAATTTTACCTATACAATTCTTAATATGTGAATACTTCTAATAGTTTATTAATAAAATATTTTATATTTATGGAAATTTTTTTAAAAAAATATTTTATTCTCTACTTTACCCGTTTTATTTTCATTCTCAAACTTGACCACACTACAGACAACACTTTACACTCACTAATCACCAAAATTATTTTCTTTAACTTGACATCACTATTAAGCACACACATTTTCCATTACAAACCCTCCTCATTAATTAATAACTCATAAGCAGAAAACACAATAATCTTTCATATTTGGTTAAAGAAAACATCAAACGAACTGAAACTCCTAAATATTTCTAATATTTTCATCATTTACATCAATTTTAACCTTTTTGTTGTTCTTCCACCTATTTAACCCCTATTTTTAAACCCTTTATTATTAATTGTTACTATTCTCCTATGCCAATGACCGACCCACTTTTTATTCATTTTCGTTACATTAAATCAAAACAATGACTGGCGCCTTTGACAGTTTTTATTTTTGTGTGTGTGATAAAAAAGTGCATTTTTTTTAGATTTTGTTATTTATTGTTTAAGCTCCCTTTAGACGGTATGTATCTTGCAGTGTGCTTGGCAAATTTTCCAAAACAAAAATGCTTCT
The DNA here is from genome assembly GCA_916048285.2 of Bellardia pandia. Taxonomy (NCBI): domain Eukaryota; kingdom Metazoa; phylum Arthropoda; class Insecta; order Diptera; family Calliphoridae; genus Bellardia; species Bellardia pandia. Next base: position 105,561,394 of record OU696532.1, read on the forward strand.
GCAAATGTCAGCCTGCATTTAGTGTGTAAAATTTTCAATTAGAACATGTTCTTTTTTCATCTGACAAAGCACCTGCAACCAGCTGTTTTGCAAATCAATTGTTTATGGCGCCAAGAACATAGTGTTTTTGTTTCAGCAAATTTATATTTAAAAAACGTATTTATACGTATTAATTTTTATTTAACTTAAATACAACAATTTTTGGCTCCACATGTCACATTTTCTCTTTAATTCTTGTTTAATTTTTTTATTTTATAGAAGCTATTATTGCAATAATAATAAAATAAAATTATTTCATTTCTCCATTTTTTTCAAACTATATTTGCAAGTACACAAAACTCCTGCGAAAATAATCATGATAGATTATGTCAGATGAAACTAAAAACCGACGTGTGAAAGCAAAAATTTATAAACTGCCTGTAAATTGCTAATTTTGACAGACATGCACAATTCCATACATTTGTATGCATCGTACAACTGACAAGTGCACTGCAAAATACATACCGTCTAAAACCAGCATTAAACACACACTTTTGCAAAACCACTAAATAAAACACACACACACATTTTATGGTTTCTTATTTTGTTTTAATTAACATTTGTGCTCTAATTTTCATTAATATGATTTTTGTTTAGGGGTTTTGTTATTTTTGTGGTTATTTTTTGTTTTACACTAAATTGATTTTTTTTTATTTTTTTATACTATTTTGCATATTTGTTTAACCTAACAATAATAACAATTTGAAGGAATGAACACAAGTACGTATAATTTTAAATGGCGGCGATTGTATGTTTGCTGTTGACACTTTAATAATATCAATCAATAAAAAAAAACAAGTAGGCATACATATTTACAAACGTACATAAATACTGATATACACATACAGTAAGCATATATACATACATATGTGTAAATATGTTTGCCCTATTTTGATGTATGTTTGCATCACAGTATGACAAACAATATCTATCTGCCTCCCTTTCTCTCCATGTGTTATTGTTTTGATTTTGTTTGTTTACATTTACATGCAGTGTAACGGGGGTTTAGTAAGTTCTTTGTACAGTATTGCCATGTAGTTTTTTGCGGCAAATCAATAGAAATGGTTGATTATGTGAAATTCTATTTAAAAATTAATAATTGAATATAGTTTTAAGTTGAAATAGTAAATTTTGTGAGAAATAATGGTTAAAAATATAAAAACTACAGTAAATTTTAAAGAAATTACAAACTGTTTTTTGAACAAACTGAAAACAGTTTTCATAATCTGAAAGTTTGGTGCGTTACCAAAGAAAAGTACTTAAATCCATTAGTTGTAGCAATAGAAAATCAGTTGTGTCCAGCTAAAAACTAAGAAATTGTATAAACATGTTCTTTAAATTAAAGAGCAACATTAGAAATACAGTACAGTATTAAATTTAAATCAAAATTAAACAGCAACTAATGATTTAAACTAAACCAATAATTTGCTTATTAATAGAGTTCACAATGCAAATTTTGTAGCCCTTTAAAAATTATTATCTACACACCCTGGTGTAATCAAAATAATATTAAAAAAATCCCTAGATTATACCTTAGTTATTCTTCTATTAGTCACCTTCTTTCTTTATCTATATAATTAATTTCCTTTATAATTATTTTTTAGGTGTCAGCTTTCTTTTCATGGTTTTTTTTCTTTCTTCGCTTCTCGTCATTAATTTCAAACGTGATTTATCAATTATTCTGTCATTGATATTGATGATGAGGTGGTGATGATGGTGGTTGGCTGACTGACTAACTGAATGAACGGCAGATGATGAAGGCAATGATGCTGACTACAACCACAATTATACATGTTTGACGCTAAACAGCATTTGTGTTTGATTTGAGGTCAAGTTAATTTTTAAAACAAAATTAAAACAAACATCGTTGAAATGTGAAACAAAATAGTTTGGCATAAATAAATAAATAATTATGAAAACTTTGCCAAAAAAGTTCAAGGACTATTGAGTTATTATAAAAAAGGTTTTCAAGAAAAATCAGGAATTAGCGAAAGTAATTGACAAGGCCAAAAACCATAAAAAAAATCTTAATTTTTTTTTAATTTGTTTAATAATTTCTTTAAAGATAATAATTTCTTAATGTTATTCTTCTTATAGGTTTGCTTCTTATAGGTTTAAAATTTAGGTTTAACTTATTTTAATAATGCTTAAATACCTAAAATTAAATTTGAACTTAGCAAATGTTTAGCAAATTATTAACACGCGTTTATTTAAGTGCCAAATTACTTTTATTTATGTACATATATGTTGAAAAATGTATTATTTTAAATTTATTTTCTCATTATTTACTCTTTTTCAAAAATATTTTTCTCACATATTTGAAATAGTTTTGTTTTTAAACAGAAATAAATATTATTTATGCTGTTGCCAGTTTTTTTAAATATTAAATATGCGGCATATTTTTGAAATAAATAAATAAATAAAATATTTTAGTAAACACATTTCTATTTTCTAAGATTTTTAATAAATAATTGTAACACACCTTTCTAAATTTGTTAAAAATCTAAATATATAATAGGTACCTATATTTTTTATATCAATTGAAAATAGATGTTTAATTTTTATGTAATTTATTTTGTCTTAAATATTGTTCAAAAGTTTTAAAATTCCCGTCATTTTAAATTATGTAGCTGTTTATGTCATTTGCCATTTGTTTGTTTAGTCATATTGGTCATGTGGTTGGTCTACGGGCGAACTCAGTATTTTGTGTTGTTGTTGTTGTGTGTTTTTAAAGTGTCATTGTGTCTTGTTTTCTTTGAAGGTGTATGACGTTTTTCACGCGCAAAAAATATATACATACATACATATATTTTATATATATAAATATATATGTACATATGTATGTATACATACATATGTATATTTTTAATAAAAATAAAATCAAAATAATTTAAAACAAATTTGAGCGGCAGCATTTAAATTCACAAAAAATATATAAAAATATTTCATATTGTGAAACAGTTTGAAAAAACGAAACATTCCCCTACTCTGATACCCTCCATCATTTTCAAACAGTCCTTAAATGTTGCCACTTATACTCTTCTCCAACATAAAAAGAACAAAAAGAAAATGGCAACATCACAGGTTTATTCTTTTATTTATTGTCATACATGTGTGGGATTTTTTGTTTTTACGAGGTTATTGCTGCAAATGTGATTAGTAGTATTGCCCCCTATGTATTTATACTTAACCAAGCATCAAGTTATTGACCCACATACCTCGAGACCCCAAAAAAAAAAACGCAGAAAACTGAATTCATATTAAAAAATAAAACAACAACAACACCACTGTTTGATTTATTGTTTGTCACTTTACACAGATACCCACACTCGCCTATACACATACCTGCAAAATTTCCCCATAGCCTGTCATTAAAGGATTAGGGGGTGTCCAAACTAGTTGTTATTGTAGGAAAAAGGGATAATTAGCAGTGGAAGAGTAGTGTACAGAATTTTATTATTTTTCTGGCAAAATTTAGCCAGCAATCTTTAAGTGTTGACAAAAACAGTAATGGACATAAGAAAATTTAACAATTAACCAAGTAAATTAATATTAGAGATTAAAAAACCGATTATTTTGTACCTATATAAAATATTTTTGAAACTAAAAATAACAAACATTTATGACAGTTTAACATTTTTAATTTTTTAAAAGATTTTTATTTGATTCTTGTCCCAATCAATATCACTGTTAATATTTTGTATAAAAAATCTTTATTTTGAAAGATTTTCTAGATTATTGACATCTGTTTTCATTTTGTTTATTAATACATATGAAATTTCTCTTTTTCTTTTCTGTTCTTTAAACAATATTTTTTAAAATTTGTCATCACCACCTTCTAACACTATAACATTTTTAAAACATGTCAAAAAACAAAATCACAACACAGCGTCTGTCAAAGCTTGTTTGCGTCATAATAAAATTTTGTGCTCTTCTCTTTCAAACTTTACCCCACACATTTCTGCTCTTAAAACCCGCTTATTTGAAATTTCATATTTAGTTTTGTTGTTTTTTCCATAACTGACAGTTTATTAAAAAATTTATTAAATTTATTAGAGAATTAGTATATTTGCTGTTGTTCCAATGCTCTTGGCCAACATTTTGTTCTATATTTTATGTTAAAAAAATTCACACACACACACAAAACTAAAAATTATATATTTTTATTGTCGATAATATTATTTTATTTTTATTTTGGCTACAAGCCAAATTTATTGAACAGTTTTTAGGTTTTTATTCTAAATATTTGCCTAATAATAAATGTTTTTTTTTTTTTTGTTTTCCCAACTTAAATATAATTTATTTGAGTGTGTGTAATTTTAGTGCAAAAAAAGTATAAAGTTAAATATATAAAAACAACAAAACGTTAATGCAGCAGAGTAAAATATCAAGTGTATGGGAATTAAATTTTATTTTTGTTATTGCCAAAATGCATTATAAGTCACAACAAATATTAGCTCAAAAATGCGTAGTACACCTTTGTTTGACACAATTTGAACTTTTTTTTGTAAGACCAAACAGCATCAAATAAAATAAAATTAAATTTGTTTGTATTATTTGTCCTAAATAAAATAAGTTTTTTAAATTAATAAAAAAAATTAAATATATTTTTTATTATATGTAGTTTATTCGACCTTTTTTTTTTATTAATATATCAGTAATTGTTCAAGCGTAAGGTCTTTTTTATTCAAAAAAAAATTTATTTTCGATATTTCGCTACTTCGCTGTTGCTACACAACATCTTCAAGAAAAATAAAATAATTTTAAAATTTTAATAAAAAAAAAGAAGTTAAGCTTGAACATTACTGAAAAAGAATTTAAATATATTTTACTTAGTGGTTACGGCTTTTTCGTCAAATATTTTCCATGTTTTACCGTACCTTAAGTGTTTATATTTATAAATTTCTTTGTTATATTAAATAAATAATTAATTCTAAATTTGTTTAATTGAAACACAATGTGTTTTTGGGAAATTCAAGGTTTTCAAAAGCCATTTATTAAAAAAAAACATTTATTAAATTGGCTGAAAGAATAGTAAACAAATTTAATAAAACATTTTAGTAGTTTAAATATTGAAACTTATGGCAAAATATAAATTAGATTGATGTGTTAAGTGAGACGAAAATCCTTAACATAAATTGTCAATAAAAATTAGCAACAACTATTAAAGTTTTTACAATAATAATTACATAACCTCAAACAGCAAAATATCCCTTAATATGTAGTTTGCCGGAGGTTTTATTTCACATTAAATAACTTTGTTGTTGTTAGTAGATGTTTGAGCAAAAAAAATTCACAAAATCGGATCATCTTATTTTCTTATATAAAAAAAGGCCGAAAGGAATTATTAAAAATTTAAAGTATTAATTAAAATTAATTAGAAAAAAATAATTCATTATTTTCCTTAAATCATTAATAACTCAAATAACTAACGAAAAAATAATGATCCCCTAATTTGTGTGGAAAATATTTGTTTACTATACTGTCGGAAGTTTTATTTTACCTTCAATGTTAGAAGCTACTCAAGAATAATTATTAATCAAATAGCTTTATCCATACAATAGTTATTGGTGAAAATAGAAATAAAAACATAACTTTAATTTTTAAACGAACCTATAGAATTTGAGTTGTTATTCACAGATCATAGATAACAAAAAGCAACAAAATCGATTTACTTTACTTTTATAGGTTTTTGAATATGAAGAATAGCAATTTACTAAGAGCTCTTAACATGCCGAATTGGCATAAGTGTATCCGGAAAGTTATATATCGTTAACCGGCACTAGTAACCAAGTAAATGCACTAATTACATTTTGTCCTACAATCGCATTTTTACGCTTTCTGTTTGATATTCTTAATAAAATTTAAAGATTTTCTGACTTTAATCTCGTATTCGTTAGTTAAAATGTTGCCTTTGCCCTGTTTAGATTCGCTTTTCCATGCTTAGCAAACATCCACATCCAAAACTTCTGTCAATAACAATTAAACTCTTTTATTTTCATTCTAAAGCTATTTTTCAAAAAATTATGTACTATGTATATCGAACTCTGGTTTTCAAATGAAAATATAGCCTAGCCAAATCATAAATTAAATATGTTATTCATTAAATTCATTATTATTTTAATTATTTAAGTAGTTTCAAATTCGCAAGTTTCGTTCGCAATTGCTGTGTTATATTGGCATTACTGCAATATAATAAATGCATTATTTGGCATCAAATGTTGTGTAATGCAAAAGGCGGCTAGTGATGCCATATAATAATGCAATAATTGCTAAATATTATGTTCACATGTTTAAACTTGCGATTTACTAAATTGTATAGTTTATATTGCAAAATAAATCATATTTTTAAAATAAATGTTATTAGGTATTAACATTTACTATAGAATTATTAAACATGTTTCGAGTTTTTCAAATGATTTTTGAAAAATACTCAAAATTTTTTGGAAATTTTTTGTAAGATAAATCAAATTTGTATAAACAAAAAATTATTATTGACGTTTATTTGGAAATTTATAAAGAAGTTTTGTGTTTTTTTTTTAAAGATTTTCTGGATTTTTTAAGTAATATTCTTGTGGTACCAAGTCTATGTTGTTGTTGTTGTTGTTGTAACAGCATTAATTGCTGTTACGACAGCCCTTGGCCGAGTGATCTCGGATCATTCCGGTGCGTAGAACCGGCTGTCGTGGGAATGTAAATTTGTTTAACTACTTAGTTTGTTGTAAAGAACTTTCTTACTAAAATGTTTACTTATTTATGTAAGTATGTATGTATCAGAGATGTGCATGAATACCATTCAAATGACATATTTATTATTTTGTAAATGTGAAGACTGAGTTAGCACTATACATAACTAAACGAAAGCTGTCATTGCATGATTCACCACAGCAAGTGGTTTGTTACAAAATGCATATAATTGCTTGCTTATTATGTAAGCTCTTACCATTCACAAAAGCATTGAATCAGTATGAGTGTTATGAATATACGTAGAGCTTTTTGAGTAAATATACACTTTACTATATTTATCGCATATTCTTTTTAATTTTATTTGATAGTGCTTAAACATATGTATTATTATAGGGATAGTAATAATGATAATGATAGAAAAAATAAGTACAAGTAAGTTTTTGGCCCAATACGGTTACGTTTTTCAGTTATTATGTTACCTGTGGCAGAAAAAACTCGTTCTGAAGCGGCACTGCTTGAAGGTATACCCAAAAATTTGTTTGCAATACGACAAACAGCGTTTTCAATATATTTTATTATTTCAGAGTTCATCTTGAAAACTTATTAAAAAAAATTAACGCACTGATTTTGCACTATGCAATCTGAGCTTTTATGAATCATTTGATTGTTTTGCTTACAAATCAAAACACAGTTATAATTTTTGATTCGTTATTGCTAACGGCGTTTAAAAAGTGATTGAGAAAATGACAAGCAATTAGGAGAGCGCAAACACTGCAAGCAATGTTATTAGCACATGTTGATGATTGAAAACAAAACAAAAATAGTGAGTTCATACATATAGGAAAAAAGTGAATCAACTCGTGTACATCTCTGGCTTGTATACAAAAAACACTAACTTTATGTAAAGCCGTTCTAGGGCTCATTTATCATAAACAAATCTTGAATTCTATTTAATAAAAATTCTTATTAATAAAAAATATTACACTGATTCTAAATTATTATTCTTTACAATTTCATTTATATTATGATTAAGCTCATATTTTACAAACATTTACATAATTATTTATTACAAAACAAAAATACAATTACGGAAATTGCATGTCAAAAGTCTTTAAATGAAAACAATACAACAACAAGAACATTAACAATACTTAAATGTAAATGTCATTTGTTTTCTTCAAGCAAACACATGTTTTTGGGTTCATTCAATAACAAGCACCAGGGATGATAAATGAGAAAACCAATATCGTACCAACGAACTTTTAAAATCGTACTTTTTCGACCCCAATAGTACTAAATAATTTTGTTTACAAATTTTTTATGTATTTAATTTTAATAAACAAAAATTTAAAATTTAAAAAAAATTAAGCGCGTGCCATGTATTTTACCAAGATGATTGCTACTCCACAACAAAGCATTTCGTTCCCATTGTTTATCAAACTGTATAAACTTTACAATTGCTCTCTTTATTTTATATGTAAAGTTTAACAACAGCAAGAAAACATTAGCTGAACACTAAAAACTAGCTGATATTTATTCCCAATGAACAAGTGCAAAAATCTATTCATTCAGTATATAAGCGTTGCCATTTTATATCAATTAAAAATATGTTTGGGTTGGAAAAATTTGGAAATAGTACCAAATGAGCCACATCGTACTTTTTAGTTTTGAATTGTACCAAAAAAAAGTACAATTGCACCAACTTTATCAACCCTGACAAGCACATTACATCGCTCTCACACTCTCTTCATTTTTACAAAACTCACTTACAACCAGTGATGCCAACTTTTAAGACTCAAAAACGCGTAAACATTCTTGAAAAAGTAAATAGAAAAAAATCCATATAAAAGTCACATCCAATTTTCTTTTTTTTTTCGCGTTTTTTTCGCGTTTTTTTCCCGAAAAGGGCTAAGTTGGCATCGCTGCTTACAGCCATACCTAATTACCGACGGAACATAACATTGCCGCTTTTGTTTAAGGATTGGGTATCAGCGCTAATGCTCAGCGTAAAAATACGTTCCGTTTTTCGTCGGTATTTAGGTATGGCTGTTAAGAGAATTGTTTAAGGGGGATCTCTAAAGAATTTTGTAAAGAAAGCAAAACATTCTTAATCAGTGATGGAAAATGTGTTTTTGGATTTTGTTCCAACTTTATAAATAAAATGTACTTTTGAGACCTACACGGTACCATTTTTAATATTTGTTAAATAATAAAGCTTAAACACAAACTTACTTTATCGAAAATTCGATATATTCTATAGCAACATTTTTAACATTACCTTATAAAACGGATGTTTAAACAATTTTATACTCGATTGCTACAAAACTGGTCCCAAAACTTAAAAATGCTACCAGATAAAGCGTTTGTTCACGATATGCAACTAGTGTTCCAGGAAGGAAAAAGGCAAAAGCCGTTTCATTATAAAATGTTTCCTGCAAATTATATTTATTTGGAATTTGTCTCTATTTGTTTAAATATAGAGTTAAGGATCGGTCACATTTGCAAATATTTACTCAAAAAAGCGTAACCACATGTTTTAGCACAAATTTGTTTGACGTTGTTTACTCTAATAAGAGTTTTTGCAGATCAAACAGCATTAAATAAATTAAAACTAAATATTTGCTGTGCATTGCCCTACATAAGAAAAGGTTTTTTAAATAAATAAACGAGTTCAAATATATGTTAATTAGTGGGTACGTCTTTTTCGGCAAATATTTACCAAGTGTGACCGTAGCTTTAGAAGGCTACTTCTGAATCGTTAAGAATATTATTTGCGTTTATAATCGCGATTATCATAGCCAAAATGTTCCAAATCAGATCCAAAATGTTCATGAAATTTAATAAAATTGATTTGACACAAATAGTAACTTAAATGACATATTTATATATTTCATCTCGAATACCAAATTTTGATGCAAATTTGGTAAAATTTGTACCAAATGACTCGTGGTAGTACCACGGTACCAACTGTGTCTAAAATGTATCAAAAAAAAAAAAAAGTACAATTGTACCATGTTTGCAAACACTGTTCTTAATACAGTGCACTCGGGAAAACGTCAACTAATTAAAACCGCGGGTGTTGACGTTTACGAATGTAAAATTTTTAAATAAAACCATATCGATAATGTGCTTTTAAACGTTTTTATTGATTATAAACTAAAACCAAACATAAAAAAATTCAAAAAGGAAACAAAAAGGCATTCAACCTAACTAGAACCATAGAAGACAACTAGAACCAAAAGAATACATTTTAAATGAGATCATATTTTTATATCATATGCATTTCAAAAAAATCTTATTTTTTCTATTTTTTTTCTTTCCAACACTTGGAAGAGAGCCTTCTTTCTTAAACGTCTTAATACATTTTTATCTTGCTAATTGTTGACTTTGTTACACCATATTGCTTCGCTAAAGCTACTGCACTTGTACCCTTTTCTAATAAGTCCAATATATTTGCCTTTTCTTGTAATTTAAGCACTTTCGGTTGTTTTGAGCTCATTTTGGTAATGTGATACTTACGAGAACAAAAAAACAACTGAATATACAAGGTGGCGCAAAAGCAATCCTCATATCAGAAAATGCTATAAATTTTGCGAGGCCCCTAATGTCAGTTCTGTTTTGACATTTGTGTAGTAAACACACGCGAAATACACGTTAATAAACAATGTTACGCTAAACTGCTCCAGAACGCGGAATATTGCTAACTATTTTTTTTCATTTTTTTTTTAATTACAGCCAAAAAACATAGGAAGTTTACTTTTGCGCCACCTTGTACATAAATAAAAAGACAATACATACAGTTGTAACTTCTTTTCTACTCTACTTATAAGGGGAATCCCCAATTTCTGAAATTATAATAAATGTGTGTGTGTGTACAAAGGTGTGTATTTTAACTGCTGCTAAATTCAAAATTTTGTTTTATTCAGAGTTGACGTTTTAGAGCTTTGTGGTTAGGTTGACGTTTTGGGATGTTGACGTAAACAAGCGTTGACGTTTTCCCGAGTGCACTGTAGATTGATCATGAAAGTAAAATAATCAGTGGTGCCAACTCTTACATCATTAAAAGCACTGTAAGCACAAATAGGGTAAAAAAGGGTAAAAATTAAAAAAATTTCGAGTAAAAAAACGACAAGATTAATATTCCTTATTATTGAAGAAGATAACAAATAAGTTTTTATTTTTTATTTGAGATCGATTGATTTTTATTAAAATAAAATAAATAGAAAAACAAACGTATAATCCATTTTAACAAATTACATAAAATATAAAGTACTGCTTATTTTTAAATTAACATGTTTATTCAAATTTTGTCTGTTGGCTAGCAGGCGCCGTAGTGGTGCAAGGGGTCAGATCGCAAAAAGAATTCTGATGAGAGAAAGTGCTGTTTCTCGAAACTCAAGTAGGCTTGAGTTGATTCAGCGCCAAAAATTTTATCAAAATGTGATGGAAGTTCTTTGGATATTAAATCAATATAGCTTCTAGCATTTAAACGACCTTCATAAAAGAGTAATAAGCCGGTACCATGGGCTGTAAAACGTCGCCATACGCTAACAGAGCCACCACCTCCTTATATTCTTGGCTGGAAGCAAAATGGTTGATCCTTCTCCTGCATTGTTAGTCGAACAAATGATCTATTTTTACGATTTATCAATTCAAAGTGGGATTCGTCACTAAAAATAACCTTATTCCAATCCCTTTCAGTCCAATTTGCATACTTCTTACACCAATTTAATCTTTTTTTTTTTTTTTGTTTGAACCTTGTTTCGATAAAGACGTCGTTTCTTGATGTAGCTCTTAAGACCATGGCTGGCGCTTATTGACTTCCCAATGGTAGATGACCATTCAGAAGCAAGTTGACGACTACTAGCTGATCGATTTCTTTTACACATTTGCACCAATTGCCGATCTTGGACTGGTGTTGTGCATTTGGAACGTCCTTGACCTGGTTCATTGTCAGAAACTTTTTTTAACATTATATACACATTTTCGTGAAACACCAAGACTCTTTGAAATTTCTGAGTGGGAAAACTTTTCAGCAAGAAGTGCCTTTATAGAAATTTTTTGCTCCAAAGTCACGGGTTTTCGACCCCGTTCGACAAATGTAAAAATCAGGATTACAATGGAATGATGTAAGGACACCACGCGGTTTTAACATAAACTTTTTAACTAAAACTGAAGGAATAGAACATATTTGAGTCAAATTCCAAGAGAAAATATACCGTTAGTTCATTTATCAATATGTTTGAAGAGAATGTGCTTTAATTTTGACACATCAAATATTGACATTATGTCATCATTCCATTTTCACTCTTTCATCTAAATTTTATTATCCCCATTTGTTTACTCATTGTATTCGTAGAAGTATAAAGTAAAAAAATAACAAAAGTTTTTTTATGGGTTAATTTTCCGCATAAACTCATTGAAACATTTATTTTAAAAGTGCACTATAATTTTGAGCAGTACTTTATATAAATACATAAGCGCTCATAAAAAATAACGATATATTAACAATGGCCAGTTGCAGGGAGTAGCAAATGGTCTTTTGCTCGGTCTATACCACCTTTTGAATGCTGTATTATTCTCCAAAGCTTTTCTATATTTTTGTTTTTCCATCTGAAGTTGATAAACTTTAACAAAAAGTGCATGAAGAACTTACTTTTACAAACAATTTGTAATTTTATTAAACCTAAGACACTTTCTTTCTTAAATTTGCACAAAAGACAAATGTACGCACGCGAATAAAAGTAAAATTACTGCTTAAAAAATGAATAGTAAAATTTTTTGTACGGATTAAAAAAATAGATGCTTGAAGGAATTCTAGAAGCGTTTGCAAATACTACTCAAAACAGAAATGTAAATAATACGCAGTTGGTTAAAAAAGTATCAGCCGTGTTTAATTAATACTAGTAAAATGTTTCAGTACCAACAATTTTAATCACTTAAAAGGCACTGTAAGAAATTGTAAAAAGCGCTATAAATACCCGCTTTTTAATAACGGGTATTTTATAAAATTTCGGGTATTTGGAAAGCAAAAAAGCACCAAAAAATACCAGAAAAGCGCCAAAATGGCAACGCTGAAAATAATAAATTAGAGTGTGAGAAAGAATGAGAGAAAGTATTAATGAGAATCAAAATCAAAATTTTGAGATTTGAAACACATTAAATGGGGTATAAAAAGCGACCACACGGACTTAATATTATATTTTAAAATAAAAGCAACAAAAAAAACGAAGTTTTGTTAAATTAAATACCTTCTTCACTAAAGGAACCGCGATTAACAAGCATGATGATTAAGTAAACGAATTAAAAACTGCATGTGATGTAAAACACTAATCAAATTTTAAAATATTTATTTTGTTGGGTAATTTTTTAAAATTAATTTTTTTTTTATTTTTATGCAAACATTTTCAACATATTTTTTTTAACAAAAAATAATTTTATTTTAAATCTTTTTCCAGTTCTAAATTTTTATAGAAATTTTTTAAAAACTGACTGCTGTTATAAAACACACAGGTGCACAATTTCTTTAAATTTTACAATAAACACACATATTAGCCTTATTCATATATTAACTAGTTGTATAATTTCATTTATTTCTTCAAATTAAAAAAACAATTTTTGATATTTGAAATAATTTTTTTATAAATTAAATAAATTTCAACAAAACACTTTAAAACAACAAAATATAGAGCGGAAAAAGAGGCGCGATACTTTTAAACTGCACGTCGGTCACAATTAATAAAACTGAACACATATTTTTAAAACAAATTCGAAAAAAATCCAACCGCACACATATGAGCACCAAAAAACAGAATTGTAGAAAAACAAAAATATAAGAGCAACAGCAAAAAAAATCCTAACCTAAACAGTAGCAGCCATAAAAACAACAAAAATAGCATTAAATAAAAATACAATATGAAACAAAGTGAAAAAATACACAAAAACAAAACCATACACTCATTTCACAACAAAAACAATAAAAACGCAAATCACAAAGACTGTTTATTTTTTCTTTTAGTGTAATTGCTCACAGAGTTGAAATCATTTGGATGGATAAACATAAGCGGAGAAAGAGTGTGCCCCACTTTAGTAATTTATTTTCCGAGTGCGGGTTTATTTAAAGGTGATTTTTTTCACAATTGGTTGCAAAATAATGGAAAAAAGCTTATTTCAAAAGAAAAATCAACATTCTGAATAAGCATATTTTCAAAAATCTGTGAATATTAATAAAGTTATATTTAATTGTTGAAAAAAGCAAAATCGAATAATTTTTAAACTTAGTTATCTTACAGACTGCTTGACTAACCCGGCATTTACACATGCAAGTGCAAGTTCAAAAATGTCAATACATTCACACTTTTTTTTTACTAATACACTCACATTTTTTCACTTGCAGTCGAGTTTTTCGAATAAGTTTTCGTATATAATACGTACACGACACTTGCATGCAAGGACTTGCATGTGTAAAGGCAGGGTAAAAAAAAGTCATAATGATTTTTAATGTTTATTAGAGTTTTTTGAAGATTTTGATTTTGCAGCAATAGAATTAAACAAAAGTTTTAAAGCAAGACAAGTAATAGCGGTTTTACAACAAGGTCCTATTGGAACATGAAAGTTTTGACAATTTACTTGTTGACATATCAGTAGTATAAGCTTTGACAATTGTTACAATAAATTCAATTTCGCGCAAAATCGCAATATATGCCCCTATTGCCGTTCTCAACTCAACTAAGTTTGGTCGTCTGTCAGTCAACCCGACTTTAACTCTACATTAACTCTACTACATTTAAGTTGTGAATGGCAATACCGATTTATGAAAGACGACCAAATTATTAAAAAAGTTGTGAACCGCAATAGGGGCAATAATATTAAAAATTTACTTTTACATTGCATATGTATGTATGTAAGTCAAAAACAAAGTTCCCGTTTTAAACCACAACCAAAATCAGTTTCCTAGGGCAGTTCTCATAGAAAGTAAAAGGTATATTAATTTTTGGTACCTAATTAATTGTTACATGCTGCCAAAATATAAGCAAAAGGCGGTTCTTAAAGAATGGTATATATGTATATAAAACTTGATTTCGGCTTCTGAAAATTCAAGAACAAATTTTGAGAAGCCTTTGCCAGCTGACTTGACTTTTTTTTTATTCTCAAAATTCGACAAAATGGACAAATAATCGATATTTATAATTGTCAAATCTTATTCTTTCTAATATAATAAAAAAAAAATAAATAAAAAAAGTTCTAGTTAAATAATCCTACTTTTAGCTAAATGGAGATAGCGACCTTTGTCAAGCTGTTGCTAACATTGTGTTCCAACAGGGTGATTAAAACTTAAATTCTTCTCTAACACTTTTATATAAATTATAACAGTAACTTTCTAATAAACTAATATTCCTTAAAAAATTGCCCATTGCTACAATTTCTAGCGATTTTCTGTTAAGAAATCTTAACAGCAAGTTGACAGCACTTGTAGTTGTAAGAGTTCCACACAGCGATGCCAACTTAGACCTTTTCGGGCTAGATTTAGCCTGATTTTAGTCACTCAAAACGCGAAAAAAGAAAATTGGCCCTAAACTAAAAAACGCGTAAGTCTAGCACATTTTAGCCCGTTATTACTTTTTGCTTGATATGGCAACATTTTAGTTTTTTTGTACTTTTTCTTCCTTTAATCTAATAATATCGAAATAATGCTATTGGTAATAACCCATTCTTTAAACTGTCCAGTTTTGCCAAACACATATTGACATATCCGTACTCAAACGCAGAAGTTGAGAGGAGTTTTAGTGTTATGAATTTATTCAAAAATAAAATTAATAACAAAATGTTATTAAATAAAATACGTGTAACAGTTAATACACATTAAATATAGCCTAAAAAGAGATACAAAATACCTGACGAAGTGTTCTCAAAAATTAATTCGAATGAAACATATAAAAAATCTAAATATTTTATTGATCGTGTCTTATGGACTGAAAATGATGATGAACAAGAAATCGAAATTTTTTTCAGTAACGACGAATTTTAAATGTATATGCAGTGGTGATATTCGAAACAATTAACAACCGGTTCGCTTAAAAAAAATTATATTTTTGCCAAATTTTGATAAAAATAGCGAAAATTTTAAAGTCGCATCCCAGTAACAGACCTCTTGAAGGAAATGATATAAACTTTTGTTTAATAAAAAAATAGTTTTGATTTTACAAAATAAAAGTAAAAAAAAATTGCTTTATTTGTTTCTCAAAAGATTAAAGAAAACGCTATCGAAAACATCATCATCCAAGAATCCAATGTATGACCAAAATAAAATTCATTTGTTTGTACGTTTGGACAATGAACAACTGAACAATATTGTGTTTGTTGCTCGAGCGAACCGATCCGAACCGCCTGAATATCAGCACTGTGTATATGTACTATTTATTACTATGTAGGTATTTAATTTACGTACATACATATGTATATCTTATTTATTAAAATGTAATATGAAATGTAATTGAAATGGTAGTAATTTGTTTCTAATAAATTATTTTATAAAAATGTGTTTGATTTTTAAAAGACAAATTTTATAATTTAACCCCTTTTCGCACTTTATCGTAAATTTTGAAAGGATGTGGCTTTACACGGATTTTTTCAATTTAGCCCTTTTTCAAAAATGTTTACGCGTTTTGAGTCTCAAAAGTTGGCATCTCTGGTTCCACAAACAGATTACAAGAATACAAACAACGGTAAAAGATTCGGGTGTACTGTAGGCCATAGAGCAAAAAATACACATAAAACACAAAAATTATCATAAATGAGCATACATACAGTGGCGTGCAGAAAAGAGTACATAATTAATTTCTTTACATTTTTGAACGATAAAATGAACAATAACAAAACAAAAATTAAACAAAAATTGTGTTTGTTTAAAACAGAAACAAAACAAAAAAAAAATTCATTTAAATGCAAAAAAAAATTAGGATACGTATTATTAATAACAGCTGCATATCTTCCGGGCATATTCTCCACCAGATATGCATATTCTCTTTTGAAATTGTGTTTTGGATTTCCTTCCACAAATCGGTCAAATTCTTGGGACTTACTGCAGTTATATGTGTGTTACCCCACATCATTCCATAGGTTGTCAATTGGATTGAGATCCGGAGGTAAGGCTTGCCATTTCAACTCATTACTCTTTTTTTGCTGCTACCTCTAGAGTTTGTCTCTTTTTAGCCATGTTTAAATAGTGTTTTATACTCTTTAATTTTTGTTTCATAAAATATTTTCAGAACTTTCTAAAAACTAACCGCGAAAAACTAACAAAATATAAAAATTTACTTTCAAGTTATAAATTACTATCCAGTTTAAATTGCCTATTAATTGCAATTAACCACATATAGAAGAAAGTATTAAGAATTAATGCACTAAAAAATAACAGGACATACTGATCAACATTAAGTTAAGTTTTAGCGTCAACGCTTTTATAGCTTTCTAAACGTTTTAAGCGTCAAGTATTTCAAGTTACATGTGAAGATTTTTCGCGGCAATGTACTTTCAGAGATGATGTCATAAGTTCAGCTGATTTTTTTTATATGAAGTTTTTTATCGATTTGTACAAATGAGTACAAAAATTAGTTTTGGGGTTTTATAACACAAGTGTAAATTCTATTGAGTGAAAACGTAAGACTATATTTTTTTATGGTTTCTACATTACCCTGCTTTTACACATGCAAGTACTTGCATGCGAGTGCTGTGTACGTATTATATACGAAAACCTATTCGAAAAACTCGAATCATTTGCAAGTAGCATTACTGTTTACACAGGACAGTGAAAGTTCATTTTCAAAATGTTGTCAAAGCTTCAAAAAATTAGTTTAAATTAACAAATGGCGCACAAAGTTTGTATTTGTTTTGTTCACATGAGTATAATTGTAGGGAAATAATTATTACAATTTATTATTATTATTTTAATTATTATTTAATGCTCTAAAATAACACCAATACACTTCTTTTTTCATATTTGAAAAAAATATATTTTTTTTTTACAAATTTACATAAAATAAGTTAAATATTTATAAATTATTTTACCACAATCCATTAAATTTATTCTGAATATTTTTATTTGGTAACTCTGTTTACCTTCCTGTCACTTTATTGCTGAAATTGTCAAAAAATCACTGTCCAGCTAAATTCACTCGCAAGTGAGCTGCAAGTGCCTGCATGTGTGATTGTGTAAAAAATTGTGAATGTATTGACTTTTTCGAACTTGCACTTGCATGTGTAAACTCCGGGTTACAATTTCAAGTGTCCTACAGACAAGTAGAAATAAGTGCTTGTATGCATCAGAAAACATTATTTTATATGTATATTATATCGTACAGTGATGCCAACTTTTGAGACTCAAAACGCGCAAACATTTTTTAAAAAAAGGGCTAAATTGAAAAAACTCCGTCAAAATTTCCGATAAAGTAAATACATAGTATTAAATAGTATACATTTAAAATTGGTCGTAACTGAACAAAATTTCGATTTCTTGTTCATCATAATTTTCAGTCCATCAATAAAATATTTAGATTGGTTATATGTTTCATTCGAATTAATTTTTGAGCACACTTTGTCAGGTATTTTGTAGTTTGAACAACATACATTATCTCTATTTAGGCTATGTTTAAACTGTTACACGTATTTAATGACATCTTGTTTCTAATTTTATTTTTGAATAAATTCATGACACGTAAAACTCCTCTCAACTTCTGCGTTTGAGTACGGATATGTCAATATGTGTATGGCAAAACTGGACAGTTTAAGGCACACAATAACATTATTTCTATATTATTAGATTAAAGGAAGAAAGAGTACGAAAAAACTAAAATGTAGCCACATCGAGCAAAAAGTAATAACGGGCTAAAAGGGCTCAAAGATAATTGTAAAACGTGCTAGATTTACGCGTTTTTTAGTTTAGGGCCAATTTCCTTTTTTCGCGTTTTGAGTGGCTAAAATAGGGCTAAATCTAGCCCGAAAAGGGCTAAGTTGGCATCACTAGTGAAACGCCTTGTCAAAATCGGATTTTCCAATAGCAAAGCATTGCCGCCGCGTTGTTTCGGTATGCTCCATACAAAATGTATGAGCATGAGAAATTTTGACATTTAAAAAACGCTTACCGTCGGTATTTAGGGATGGATGTTAATCGTTATATGTCCAGAAAAATCTTCTGATAATTTTGTGAGTAGCTTGTCACAATCATCGATTTTTATATCTCAACTGTTATATTGCCCAAAAAATTATTTGACGCTCACTGAGAATCAATTTTAAAAACTTTAATTTACATTTCTTTTAAATTTTCCTGCAAATACATATTCTTTATCAACCTTTAATTCTGGTACACAAAACTGAGTTTTAATAAACATTTTGAAAACTATTATATTATTATAATATATATGTAGTGTTGTTTCTCATTTCTATTTTCCTTCAAAATTATTATTTATTAGTTTATTTTTGTTATAATTATTTATAAATTATTAATATTTTCTATGAAACGAGTGCACAACAAGTGAGTGACCCTCGTTAATATTCTATTAAAAATGGGTGTACGTGTAAATATATGTACATATATGAGTATGATTGAGTATTTTCACGTATATTTTCTTTCATTTTTCCATTTGTTGTTATGTATTTTTATTTATTGCATGATTTCGACTCGTGCAGTTCTTATGAGAGTGTGAATTATTATTGTTGTTGTTTTGTTTGTGTATGTTAATCAAAAACAATGAAAACAACAAGAAAAAGAGTTGCGTGCAATTTATTTTTGTACTCTACTCGTACCGTAAACATACATATGTACATACATAACCATACGCACTTATGCCACTACAGACAGGGATGGGAAATTTAGTACCTATCGCATTTTCATCATTGATAAATTGAGTAATATTCTAGTACATATATTTATTTATTAAAAACGTTTATTTAAACAGTTTTTACACATATTATTGAAATTACTCTTAGAATTAAAGATTTGCCATGAATAATTTGGAGTTTTTTATAGATATTAAATACCATCTTTTCAACAAGAACTTTGTTTGAAATGACATGAACTTGCTCGCTTTAAAATTTTGGATCTGTAAAAGCTACTTTTAATTTTTTTCAGGCGATGCTTATTTTCATTTGTATTGATATATAACAGCAATATTGTCACATTTGAGCTTCTGAAGAGCTAAGAGCAATTGTTGAGAAGGCTTTGCAGGATAGAAATGTCACTGTATGGTGTGCTATGTGGTCTGGATGCATGATTAAGATATTTTAATCAAAAATTTGGCTAGAAATGACAGTGCCACATGTCACCCAGCCACCGATACAATGTTTTTATTGCCGCCCTGATCAATAGATGTATTTTAAAGATTGAGTCTCAACAGAGTCAATCCAATGATTACAGAATCAGAAATCATAATCTGATTAACGGAATTAAGCCTCCATTTTGCCAAAATATAATAGAAAATTTTGATAAAAGCGTGGTTGGTGTGAACAACTGCCATTTATATTTACCAAACCTTACTCTTTTCAATACAATAAAATTTTAAAGATTTTCATATGAATACATACTTTGTTTTATTTTGTTTAAAAAAAAAAAAAAAAAAAAAAAAAAAAAAAAAAAAAAAAAAAAAAAAGAACAATGTCCTGCTGTATTTTTTTTTAATTACGTATACTCCAATTTTGATATTGTTGTTTTTATATTATACTTGCTGAAATTAGTTCGTCCTGGTCGCCCGAGCACGTCAACAACCGATAAAAACATTGAAGCAATGAAGAAAATGATTTTGGATAATCGTCGAATCACTATCAGAGAGGTTGCTGATGATGTTGGCATATCGTTCGGCTCATGCCAAACAATTTTTACGGATGTTTTAGGCATGCAACGTGCGGCATAGAAGATTGTTCCAAAATTGCAAAATTTTATGCAAAAACAACGTCGCATGGACATCGCTCAGGAGCTGTTGAACATGGTCCAGATTTCCTCAAAAAGGTCATAACTGGTGACGAATCATGGGTGTATGGCTACGACATTGATACCAAAGCCCAATCATCCCAATGGAAACGTCCAGAAGAGCCAAGACCGAAAAAAGCACGTCCAGTTCGACCAAATGTAAAGGTTTTGCTCACTGTTTTCTTCGACTGCAATGGCGTGGTGCATCATGAATTCTTGCCACAAGTTCGTACGGTCAATAAGGAATACTATCTTGAAGTTATGCGCCGTTTGCGCGAAGCAATTCGTTAGAAACGCACAGAATTGTGGAAAACCCAATCATGGATTTTGCACCATGATAATACACCAGATCACACATCGATGCTTGTGCGTGAGTTTTTGGCCAAAAACAAAACCGTTATCATGCTTTAACCACCGTATTCACCGGACTTGGCCCCCGCTGACTTTTTTCTCTTCCCAAAACTGAAGACACCGATGAAAGGAAAGCGTTTTGCTACGATTGAGGAGATAAAAGAAAAATCGAAACAGGAGCTGTTGGCGATACCAAAAAGAGAGTTTCAGAAGTGTTTCGAAGGATTGGAAAACATGCTGGCATAAGTGTATTATATCTGAAGGGGATATCTTTGAAGGGCACAAGATAGTTATTGATGAATAAATAAATACTTTTTGAAAAAATTTTAAATACCGGTTATTTTTTAATCAGGGGGTTATTGTGTATTTCGATTCGAAAGCAAAACCTTTCGAAATACAATGTAAAAAGTATACAAATTCGAACGATTTTCTTTTCGAATCGAAATACACAATAACCCCCCACACCTCGTACAATTAAAGCTAAAATAAGTGGGTACAAAGATCTACAAATAAAGCTTTAAAACTACCTTTAATTGAAGGTTATAAAAGTCGGTTAAAGATCTACGATCAAAGCTTCAAAAAGACTTACGAGTAAAGTTAATAAAAGACAAATTAAACAGCTAATTTTAAAGTTTATTAGAGACTAGTGTATAAAGATTTACGCCTACAGCTGAACTAAGTTTACAAAAATACAATATGGAAATCTTCAACTAATTATGACAATACCTTCAAAATTTATAAACTTTTACAGTCCACGACTGTGATAATTTCACCACAAAACAAAATTCTAATATAGAATGACACATATGGATTTCCAAAACAGAAACTTCCCTGGCATTTGTAATTAAAATTAACACAAAACTGGCCAACAAAAAAAAATTAACAACAATTTCATTTAATATTAATGGTCGGCACACGTAGTATATTGGAATAATAGATTCTTGGAACTTTTAAGTTATTCACTAACTTTATGCCACTACAAATTGTAACACTTGTAGTTAAGTAACTTAATAAAAAATATAAAAAAGTGGAACACAAAAAAAATATTTATATATGTATACATGAAAAATTACTTACTGCTTGTTTTAACACCTCCCAATACTAAATTTGGTGACTGCTTGTTGCCCTCAGCGAATGAGGTTGTCCTTGGACGCCCACTCATATCGTCGTCCGCGTCGTCGACTGCGACTCCTAACGCAGTGGTGTCTTTTGAAGGTTTAGTAATGCCGCCTAATGCCCTCGTTTTGGCTGCTTTTATTATTAACACCGGGGGAAGAAAAAAAATCTAATAAAGTTGTGGTGGTTGTTGTTTTGGTGTGTTGTGGAGTTTGCTGCTGGCGATGATGTTCCTTAGCTGATGTTTTGTTACTTTTTCTTAATCAATTTATAAAATTACAGGTGTTTTCGGACGATATAATTTTATCCAAAAATTTTAACTTTTAATCCAAGTTCAGCTTTTATTTTTGTTTAGCCGTTTTAGTTAAAGTAATCAATAATTTCAATTTATAAATTTCAAACCGTTTTTTTTTTTTTTTTTGTTATTCGCCTCAAATTGAATTAATTGAAAAGTTGTCTTTCTTTTTTGTGGTTACTGTTGAAATTTAAAAGCTGCAAAGGGAAAAATAACAATAAAAATTAATAAATAAACACTGCAAATTTCATTAGTTTGTAAATAAGACCAATTTACATTTATATTAATCTTTAGATTATAATTAAGACACATTCATTTCAGTGCTGTTTGCTTGTTATACTTTATATTCATAAAATTTGCATAATTTCAGGAGTTTATTTACTTTTGCGTAAACCTTAAAAGTATGCTAAGTGTAGTATGTTAAATTATGCTAAAATTAATTATGGCTATTGTTATTATTTGTATTATAAATAATTATCTCTAGAAGGCTAATGATTATATTATAGGCTGAATTGTTTAACAAATTTTTGTTAAATTATGTCAATGCTTTTCTTTAAACCAAAGATTGAAGTATTAAATCTTTAATTTGTCTTTCAGGTAAAACGGAAGTATAAAACACTTGAAGAGGAACTTGACTGCACTGATAAAATTGACAGATAAATATCCAGCTGATAGAATGTTTATTTGTCAGTCGTAATTCAGCTATGGGAAGAACTCGCGCGTCCTTTTTTCGCTGCCTTCGAGAGATTTGCGGCTGACTCTTGTATTGGTTAATGCTTGACGTAGTCTAACTGTACCGCGTTACGGTTTTTCGAAGTTGTGAATTGGTCACATCTGATCGCTTTGGTTTTATAACCTATGTATTATTTTAACACAAGATTTAAGCGTTCCAGCTTTATATATGAAGGAGATAATGTGGGATAACCTGGCAATTTGAGGGATTAATTCTCCGCCAACCTAGTTTATAATAAAAAAAAATTTAATGAAATGTTGAATAATAATTAGGAAAGTTTGTAAAAAGCAAAATTAAATATTTTATGTTAATTTAAGTTCAAAGCATAAAAGGCAACTGCCAGGCAATTTTATTAGAACAAATTTAATGCACTTTTTATATACATAGGTAAAAAAATAATTAATTACATTAATGATAAAGAATACACGGATTGACTTTAAAGTACGTGAGTTTGCACGGGCTTCAAACTGGATTATCCAATGAAACTTAAAGAGGACAAGAGTCTCTATCTAGTGCCACGGGTATCAGTTAAAAGGCCGAGGACTTGTTCCCTAATTTAATCATTAGGGTGCTTGTAGCGTAACTGATAAATATTGAGTGCCTCTTTGGAAAAACGTGGTGCGGTTTATACCAAAAGATAATTTGTTTAATGTCTGATGTTTGCTAGCAAATTTCGGACAACCTTTATATCACTAGGTGCTGCTGCTGATACAACAGAGCTATTGAA
This sequence comes from Bellardia pandia, assembly GCA_916048285.2. Taxonomy (NCBI): domain Eukaryota; kingdom Metazoa; phylum Arthropoda; class Insecta; order Diptera; family Calliphoridae; genus Bellardia; species Bellardia pandia. The sequence goes on from OU696532.1 coordinate 105,585,302, forward strand.
AGTAGTGGTGGGAATTGGCTTTGTGCTCAGGAAATGTATTGGAATAGTGGCATTCGTGGCATATGTGTTGGCAACCACAACTGGTCAGTGTTATAAAAGCAGTTTTATAGTAGTGGTTAGCCGGTGCAATGCAAGACCAGTTTATAGCTAGAGCGATTTCTAAGTGTTTAATAATTGTCCTGGGCTTTATTGATTGAATAACTATGGATAGCAAGGATACGATAGCCCAAACTCCTAAGCAAGCTGCTCGTTACAATTATGTACGACAAGTTAAAAATTGTATAAAAGTAGTGGGGTATTTGGTGCTTGAGGAATGTATTAGAGGGAACAGAACGCCATGTGGTCATGTCCACACGAACGATGCTGCATGTAAAATAGACTTATAACCCAGACTGAATTTAGCTACCGAATTTGTCTGCCATTGCCCGACACATCATCAATGGAGAACTAAGTACCTGGGTGGAAAACTTCACGATGAATTAATTAACTAGAACTGAATTAGAACCTAGTACCTCCACCAGATCTTAATTTCTGCTCTAAAATATCGATTTTCTAATCTGTTGGTTTATTAGCATAAAGTGTTGACATAATTTTCCCTTCTTTTTTTGCGATTTATACTTAAACCATCAAATTTAAATATTAAAATTAAACCTTTTCCAAAAGTTTTTTTTTATATTTAAACTCTAATGCAGCCAGTTCAAGTGAACCAAAGTACGTCTAAAGATTTGATTTATAGGTATAAGTTTAAATACCTTAATTAAATTGTATTTAACAATACTAATCAGTTTCTAATAATTTTTCATTAAAGAAAGTTATTTATATAGTGCATGTTTGAAATAGCAGCAGACTTTATAAATATTTACCACTAATAAATAAAGTTAATGATAGTTTAAACAAAACATGAAACAAAAAACCAAACTTACATTTTCATTTCCAAAATGTGTTCCACATATATGATTTTCTGCTTTAACTAGTTTTTTTATTAGTTTTTTTTTTACTAAATGATTGCACGATTTTTTATATTTTATTATAGTAAATTGTATTGTTTTAAAGCGAAGACGTTTTTTCAAAATAAATTTATTAATTTTATTTTAAAGTTTATTTTTTGTATTTTAGGCTCATTAATCAAATCCGTTGAAAGTTTTTTTTTTCTTTTAAAATCTTAAAATATTTAAGATTTTTTTTGCTTTAAGAAATTATTTAGCCTAAAAAACAATTTGTATTAATATTTACATTATTTTAAAACATTTGTTAGTTGTTATTTTTTAGGTAAAACATTTGTTTTAATTTTGTGTTTGTTATTTGTTTGCATTTAAGTTAACGACACTGTTTTTGTTGTTGACAGACAGCAGCAGAGCAGCACAGCATGTGTAAAAAATAAAAGATTTTACTCTGTTGTTTTGATGTTTTTGTTGTTGCGATTGTGCTCTCTTTATGTTTGTTTTAATTAGGGGGAAGAGGATGTTAAGAAATAAAATGGAATTTATTTTTTTCCTGTTGTTGTTTACAAATCTGCAAAGAAAGTGAAAGATATAGAAATAAAATTAATAATTAGTTTATATTAAAGTTAAATTTTCGGTAAACCAGAGCTAGCCTCAAGAATTTCTGTTGAGAGGTGAGGCGTGCTGCTTTTTTAAAGATTTTAAATTGTATTTTGTTGATAATGTAAAGAGAACTGTAAAACATTTTAAAATTGCACATCTGTTTAAGCATTTAAGATCTTCAAAATATATTTGTTCAGGCCTTTTTAGAATAGCTAGACATTTTAAGCCCATTTTAGGGCCCCGATTACTATTCACAACACTAAGTATTTTGATGTTGTATGTTGTAAACTGCGATTACGATTCACAACACTTATCGGCTTAATCTTAAATAAATGCATGTTGTGTTGTAGTCGAGACCACACAACAGTTTAGTGTTGTGAACGATAATCGGGGCCTAGATTATTAAACTTGTGTTGTAGTAAAAGTTGTAAAATTTTTGGCTTTTTACAAATTCTTTCTTGCTGATACAGCAGTCACAGAGTTGACAATGTATTTGTTAAATTGAAACTCATTTGATTCTTTCTACGTAATGTCATTTAAACGTTTTAGATCCAATTTTCATTTAAAGATGAACGTGTGTTGAGAACTTCAAAACTTCTGTTCTGCTTTTGTTCAATCATCATGTTAAAGTCTCAGGACTCTTTCTCCAGGGCTCTAGAACTAGAACCGATCAATATCCTCGATAACTAGACAACATATCAAAAACAGGCGGATCTACATACCCAGGTTACACTGGGTCAAGTTCTGTCAACTTAGAAAACAAGAACCCACGAGAAAATAAATGTACGAGTTTTGTAAAAGTCTACTATTGTTAATTAAATAAATATTTAAGCTATTTATAACATTTTGCTTGCAAATTTTTCTCAATCGAATCACTGTGTTTTTATATGTTTTATAATCAATCACATTATTTTAAATGTATAAGCAGTAAATAAAAATCAGCTGCAGTTTAAAATTTATATAAATTATTTAAGAACTAGTCATTTTTTAAGCAGCAATGAGACAATTTGACGCTTTTCTTTTCTTTGTTATAGTAAATTTAACATTTCTTGTTAAAACATGAGGAACACAGTGTTTACTGTGGTGCTGGTAATTTGGCGGGGGTATTTATTATATATTATGAGGCACTTTAGTTTCCTTTTTTTATTTAAATTTGGCAAACTTTACACATATTCGCTGCCAAAAAAAAAAAAAACGGAAAACAAACAGCTAAACTAAGCAACATTTGTTTAAAGTTCATTTTTTTAAATATACCAAAAAAAACTTAAACTAGTTTGTATATACTTTGTAGTATGCTTATATTTTACCGAAAATATAGTATAACTTTAGGCGCAGGACATAAATCACTTTTACTGCCTATTGTATAGCAAAAAAACAAACAAACTATGTTTAAATAAGTAAGGTTATTTAAAACAAAAGCAAAATTTATTTATATGTACTGATAAATAAAGTACACTTACAATATAAATTAAATTATACCTACTACTATATTTTGCCATAAATTACCAAACTACTTTAGTTTCTATTTTCTTAAATTACTTAAATAAATTTTACATACTCTTACGTTTGTTGCTTTTCTCTTTTTCTATTTTTTTTTTTATATTAGCAGGTTTTAGCCAGAAATTTACTTTAACATTTTATAGTCATTTTAGCTAATTGCTTTAAATGCCAACAAACAATAGGAAATTAACTAAATACTATATTAAATTTATAGTTTTAAAATTTTTGTAAATAACAATTGCAACAATGAAAAACAACTTTCTTTTTTCATTCATTTTGAATTTATATCTGTAATTTTGAATACACAATACTTTAAAATAATTTAATATTTGTATTTTGACACTTAAAACCCAAAGCAAAATAAATCAATGGATGCACTTGTAAAACTAATAGATTTTGTTTACATATGGCAGCTTTGATTTTTCAGAAAAATCGTTCGAAATGGGTGAATCGTGCTGCAAAAAACTCTCAGTAAAACAATTTTTCTACAAAGTTCTTGTTCGGAACAAATGATAAATCCACCTTTATTTTACAAAAAGAAAGTTCTAAGCACAATGTACATATATGTAATTATATCCACATTTAAAAAAAGTTCTAAGCACAATGTATAGGTAATTATATTCAGCTGGATAAGAATTTTGAACCAAACTTTGTTGTTACTTTGATATCGACCAAAAATACTGTCTGTGTAGAGATGATATTGCAAAAAGGAAAAAATACCGCAACAACGAATAATTACAAATTATGGCCCCGATTACCGTTCACAACACTAAGTATTTTGATGTTGTATGTTGTAAACTACGATTACGATTTACAACACTTATCGGCTTAAGCTTATGAAAAATTCATGTTGTGTTGTAGTCAAGACAACACAACATTTTAGTGTTGTGAACGATAATCGGGCCCTAAGCTTCCGCACAAAAAATCAATAATTCAACCCAATATTTTCCCGGACATTTGTTCAGTTTGTAAACAATATTTTCCAGAAAACTTTTAAAATTTTAGTTCAGTTTCTATACAATGTTTCCTAAATATATGATATACACCCCTATCGTGAATAAAAATTTCACATGAAATTTGTTCCCTTTTCATATTTTTCCCATTAAAATTCAATGTAAAAAAATAAAAAGGAACACATTTCATGTGGAATTTTTATTCTCGATAGGGGTGATAGTTTTTGAGCAGTTTTTAGAAAATATTTCCCTAAACAATTTCTTTAGTTTCTAAAAAGTAGGTATTTCCTTGAAGATTTGTTCAATTACTCAAATACTTGTTAATTAATAAAATTTTAAAATACTTTTAAACTCTTTTTAAGTCACACCCTTATAAAAAGTAAGCTGCACATTAAAAAAGTAAAGTCAAGTAAAAGTTCTACAACTAATATTTAAAAGCCGCTTGACCCCTTTCAAACTAGGGCAGGTTAAATGTGACCACAGTAGTTTGTTTAACTTTACTACATCACTTTAATTCCTTTATACATTTCTTAAGCGATATGATAAAACAAAGATAAAACACTATTTAGCTTAAAAAGAATTTAAGGGCTGCATTGTAAAAAGGATTTAGAAGAAAGGGCAAACATTTAAAAGATTATAAATTTTGTTGAAATAAAGTTGAACATTGTTAAGTACACTTGCACTAGGTTGATTTTTTTTGTTTGGTATATAAACATGTATGACAATGACACAATTTCAAATTAAAATATGTTGTTGTTGTTGCTTGTTCGGAATTTTGTATGATTTTGCAAAATGTCAAAAAAAGAAACAATACAATTCAAAAAGAGCTTTTATAAGAAAAGAGTAGCAAGTAATTTAAAAAGAGTATTACACTGTATAACAGGACTAAAACTGTTATAAGAGTATGTATTTCAAATTAACAGCTGTAGTATAACTCAAATACTCTTTAAAAATGTGTGCTTGTGCTAGAGTTTAAAGCGCAGAATCCTTAAAAGTCATAGAAAATTGAATTTTCCAATTAACAAATAAGAGTATAGGAAAATTCATATTATATTAAAGAAATTTTTATAGAAAATTTTATTTAGTTTCGAAAATTTACCTATAAATTTTGTTAGAATTTTAAAATAAACTTAAAATTTATTTAATTAAGTAATTATTAATTTAAGTTTTATTGATAAATTAAGAATAATAAACACTTTTTGCTGGTTATTTAACACATTTCTTAGCACATATTCTTGGTCAGCAAAAAACTGTTTTGTGCTAATTTTTTGCAAGATAAAACTTTTATTTTAAACCTTAACAAATTTTATTTAAAACTTTATAACTTGTTTTTTTGAATTATTTAAAAAAAAAAACTTTAATATTCACGTAATTTCTGATACATTTCAAAGTAAAATAATTTTTTGATTTTTCACATTTTTTTACTTCTTAATTTTTGTTTTTCCATTTTATGTGTGTTATACATTTTGTAGGGAAACCAAGACAACTACTAACATGAAAAACACTTGGAAAATTGTTTGAAATTGAAGAAGCAGCAGGCAGTTAGTTAGCAGTTTGTAGGAAAAACTGTTAGTTGCTGTTTGTACAATAAAAAAGAGTAATAAAACCAGAAAAACTCTTGCTTTTTCCAAAAAAATCATTCACATAAATCTCTTTTTCCCTGTGTAGGCATTTAAATAATACTGTGTAGGGTTAGTGTTTAAACTTTAAAGTTTTTTTATTACTCTTACCAACAGCAGTTTGGTGCAACTCTGCTTGTTAAAGTAGAAAAAAGAGTGTAAAGTTTTTACACATAACTACTCATATAATGATGACGTAATTGACGTCATTGTTTAGGAGACTTAAAGTCGTCATTATGACCTCCATTATTGTAGAGCACCACAACTCGGAGTTTGTTAGAGTAGAGCGAGCAAGTAAATTGTAAAATAAATTAATTTATGGGCTTTAAAGGAAATTGTAATACAAAAGATAGCGTACTTATACCCTTAAAGTCAATTAAAAGCTAAAAATATAAGGCTTTTGAACATATAAATAATAAAATAAACAACTAAAAGTAGATAACACAATATAGAAAACTAATAATTTAACTAGTTCAATATAAATCAAACAATAAATTAATAAAATTATTGTTAAATGGAATAAATTCTAAAATATAAACCCATTAGTTAAATTATAAAAAATTTAATATAAATATTACTCCTGAAAGTAGTCTACATATAACAAATTAAAATATAACGCACAAAAATTAACAAAAACAAAAAAAATTAATAGGATTGCTTGAAATAATTAATCACTCATTTTCAATGTTAACTAATAACTTTGTTTATTTATACTAAAGGGTGAATTTTTAGCAACTTTCTTTTCGGCAAAACAAGTTGTTATTAAACATGATCAGTTTTGTCTACAATTTAACCCTGAACCGATTTACAAACGAACAATGCTTGCAGATTATTGAATTTTGTTATCAAAATTCAGTTGTATGAAGTTTCACTTTTTTATCGGAAAATTGTGTTCACCGACGAAGCTCATTTCTGGTTGAATGGATACGTAAGCAAGACCATCAAGTGTAATTTCTTTAAGCAGTTTTTGTTTGCTAAACAATACAGCTGCCTCAAAAAGTAAAAATCATAACAAAAGGGTTGAACTTACGTAATGAAAACCTAAAAATATACTTTGAATGATTAAATAAATACAATACAAGTTAACAATATAGAAAAGGTCCAATAGGAATACAAAAAAAGAAGCTTTAAAGCTTTAAAGATAAATATTTTAAATTATAGTAAATCTGCAAGTCATACAAGGCAAAAACAAATATTTCTATAAATAACAAGAAAATGTAAACGGGGTTTAAACAAGAACCTCGTTTTTTCAACAGGGTCATTAAGGAATAACCTGAAAGTTTTGACATTTTACAATTTTTTACAATTGTTCTACTGAATCGGTCTTTCACACTCCCATTTAAATATTGGTAATTCACTACCAAAATTGTGGTTTTGTAAAAGTTACATTTCATCAAATTGCTGCTATTTTCGGTCTACATAATCGCCCTAATGAGAACGCTATTAGGAATTTTGTCTATAAATTTAAGTCTACTGAGTCGCTACATAATGTGCCAACGCCAATACGTATTAGGTAGGGTCGATCAGGTTAAAACATCACAGCCATGAACCACAGTGTTAAAATTTGAATTTGAAAATGCTTTGACGTTCACATGAATAAATGTGGTGAATTTTCCGTAAGGACTTGGCTTTGAAGCCTTATAAGGAGCAACTGGTGCATAAGTTAAAGCCGGCCGAAATTTCAATACGTTCAAAGGAACAACTTTTTGTTAAATGTATAAAAATATTTGGTTATTTTAAAGAACAACCCCTTATAAACAATTAAATTAATTGCTCCTGTCTTTTCTAAAGAAATCAATATTAAAGTTATTAAAAAAAAGTAGCCACACAAAATATTTATTATTTACATTTTAATAAAACTTTAACTAATATACAGTATATTGATCGCCTTGGCTTAGACAAAATCCAATTTGTTCAATGTAGAATAAATTATGCCATTGAATCAGTTATAACAAAATATCAGGCAGGGATATTCGTATATATAATGATAGCCAGGCTGCAATAAAGTCTCTAAATGGTGTATACACTACATCGACCAGGAATGCCGCACATCCTTAAATAGGATGGCGAGACATTCAGTAGTTTCACTCGTATGGGTATGTGGACATGGAGTCACAATTGGAAACCTTGTTGCTGATAACTTAGCAAAGAATGGTTCCATGCTACCTGATGATGACATAGATCATCTATGCGGTATTCCGCTATCAGCATGCAAGTAACGAATTACCAAATTTTACTATGAGCTTGCTCAGACCAAATTGGTAAATGAACACACCTGTGTAATAACACGACTTATCTGGCCGAGGCTAAATAGAGAACGAACGTTGTACGTGCTAAAACTACAACGATCACAGTGATTACTGGACACTGCAAATTCGGCAATTATGCCAGAAGATTAGGTCTGCCCTATAATGATTTCTGCAGGAGTTGTAAATATGAAGAAGAGGAGGAATCAATATCTTCTCTGTCATTGCAAAGAAATGTGTACCTTGCGTAACACCTTCTTGGGACAACCATACTTCAATAATCTATCTGAAATATCAAACATAAAATTAGAGCGTATCAATGGAATAATAATCAATAGGAATAGCAATTGGCTATCATGATTTCGGACCCAATCCCTTCACTTACAGGGGAAATACTGGTCACTAAGCGGCTCGGAGTATTTACTCCATCTTTTCTTGTAAACCTTCCGGACCCGACATCTTCTCTTGACATTTTCTTCTCCTACCTGTCCACATCTACTCTCTCTATGTCTCTATAACATCTGTTCCCTTTCTGCTTTCTTCTATTCATCTCTTTTGAGGATGCTGTAGCTTAATTGGTTAGCGCATTTGATCATTAAGCATGAGTTGGTATTTGTAGCCCGGGTTCGATTCCCAGCCGCTGCCACTCAAACAACATCAGTTTCTGATAATTATTAGTTTTCTTCTATCTATCATAACTAATATTTATCACAGCGCCCTCCTTCGGTGGTATAGCATTCAAAATAAAATAAAATAATTAAATAATACTATAAAATCAAGCTTTAACATTAATGCGCCTACTCACCAGCAGAGGCGCTGCAATTCTGCACTAAAAACAAACATAATGCGCAATTGCAGAGTTGTGATATAAAAAGCTTTCTTCTTTCACCACCTTTACTTCTTCAACTATCCCCTTTCCAAAGAAAGTAACGCAAGTATATATAGGCATATTAATTGCATGAGTGTTACTTCTCTTTTCAAAAAAAAAAAAACTATGGCTGCCTGCTGACCTAACCTAACCTAGTCTATTAAATTAATTATTTTAATAGACTGGATGACGAAAACAATATCCACATTATATTTGTATTTTACTTAAAGTAACGTGACAAGAAATACAGTTTTTCTTTATAAATAATTTAATTTAAGTAATTAAATAAGAACAGAATTGACTGAATGAAAACTAAACACTTTAGTTGGTCACGATTTACTAAATACTAAAATGTAAGCCACATATAGAATATTTTTTAAATGCAATTTTTTTGAACTTTAAAAGAGCATTTGAAACAATAGATAGAAATATACTATTAAAAACATTATATAAATACGGAATTCAAGATACGGAACTTAAATGGTTTGAATCATAACGCTAAGCTTTTATTAAGCTGCAGTGAGGTAAATAACGTTTAATGTTATTAAATGCTAATTCTAAATACAACTGTTGTCATAGCTTTAAGCAAGGTGTTCTCCAGTGCTAACACTTTCTCCCTGAACTTCTGCACCACCACAATAAGACTGAGCGAAGTAAATAATTTTCATTTGTTTGCAAAGGATAAACAAGGTTCTAAAAGTGCTAAACGGCAGCGAAATACACAATTGTTTGTTGTTTGCGAAGTAGGAACCAGCGCTCTTAAAATCCTAACTTACAGCACTTGGTTCATGAATAACGAAACAAGATTGATTCGTCAATGGTCAATTATCCTGTCCCAAATTGCCCTTCTTTGCTGATTGATACTGTGTGGAGAATTATTAAAAGCTTCCAAAATGCTCCAGTCTACCCTCCATTGTTAACTGAAACTCAGGGCATAAAAATTTATAAGCTGCTAAAATTCTAACTTAACGTCTTGAAGTCATAATTTTGTAAGCATAAGAACGCGATTGGCACTAATTTGTTCAGGTTCTTCTGAGTGGGAAAAATCTGCAGATGTTTATATTTTAAGTTTATGTTTTCTTAAAATGTTTTTAAATTATGTTGCTCAATTATCCGTCAATATGAAGCAAAATATTTGACCTTTCAGTAAATCTATTAAAAGAAATTTTGGATTAATTGACAACGATACACATACATACATACATAGATATAAAACATTATTTCTTCGTACAAAACATTACAACCTAACCTACTTTTAAATGTAAAATTTAAACAATTTCCTTTTATAAATGTCTCTTTTTAATGCACTCAAACTGACCCTAGGCCTAAAAAATATTATAAATACACTTTTCTTTCATAATTTTTACTTGTTTTTATCTTTAAACACAATTTATGGTGGCATACTTTTGTTCATAAACAATACCTCTAACAATACTCAAAATGTACTGCCTACTTTAAGGCATTGCCTATTGATTTCTTACAAAACAAAATTACAAAAAAAAAAATTACTATAACTTACTTTGATACTCTTACTTACTAAAAAGAAAAACTATATTTTAAATATCTACACGAATTTAGTACTGCAGCAAAAAAGAAAACAACAACAATAAATACAAAAAATAAATAAAAAACAGTAAAACATGTCATTTTGACATATGACATGTCAGTCAGTGCGTTTTAAACCATTTTTTTCTTCTGTCCCTAGCTTAACATACATATTCATTCACTATTTACAGCTCGCTAGATGTAAAGTAAAGCATAGAAAGGCAATATAATCATAATATAAAATGAAATTTAAAAAAAAATAAACGAAATGAAGCGAAACCCTCTTAGTTACAGTACAAGATATTATATTTAATGTTTAGCGCATGCTCATCTTGAACATGTATGGAGAATGGAACTAACTAATAACGTAAAGTAATTTAAAGCAAAATTTACTTTACGAAAAAGCAGAAAAATTCACTTAAATTACAATACATTAAATGGTAAATAACTATTATGAAAAAGGCAAGAAAAGCAGTAAAATGTAAAAGAAATTAATGAAAAACTCATATAAATTTGTGTTGGGTAAATAAGTTGTGTAATATTTTAATTACAACAAAAGAAATAAATAAATATGAAAAGGGGAGAAAATTTCAAAGAATGTGATGTTTAAGTAAGTATTAAAATTATTTGAAAGTAAATTTAATAACTTAATAAAGGTATTATAAAGCAACACTAAAATACATATTACAATACAAGAAACAAATTTAAGTTTCTTAAAATATAGGGTTAAAGATTTAAATAATAGGTATAAAGTGTTGGAATAAAATGAAAGTTCTGTTCTAGTTCTGTTCTAGTTGTGTTTAATATATAACACCCAATTAAATTTTAAAAACCCCAGTAAGTTTTCCTTTTAATCCTAGAACATCAATAAAGATGTCTTTCTAATGACCACACACAATATTTTATCATCCTTTTACCTCATTTCCTTTGAAATATTTGAGAGCACACGAAGAAATAACGAGCAAAAAAAAAATTAAAAAATCACATAATAAAATTGTGGGTGTTACAAGGAAGACATACAAAAAATAAAAAGAGATAAAGTGCGGTTAATATTTAAGTATAATTAAGAAAGAATACAACAACGACAAACGAGAAGGATAACAATTTAAGTATTTGTTAATGACAGCTGAGTGGCAATAAAATTATACATCTTTGAGGTATCATTAAAATATTTATAAAAAAAACTAAAGCTCTAGCAATAATTTATAATTTTATTTTACTTATGTGTACCTATATGATGTTTCTAGGTAATTTATTTGTAATAAGTTAATTTAATACGACCCTATTTTTTTACAAAACAAAATTAGCATTTCGTCAAGAATTTGTACAATATTTTATTGCTTTCTGTTAAATGTAGGTAGGTATGTAAGTATTTTGGTTTTCAGTTTTAAATTTTCACCAACTATTTAACACTTGCAGCAATGTACGTCATTTACACAAAACAATGAATCTACTATATGCAACGTATAATATTGAAATGTGTAAATAAAAACGCAGTAGCTCTGGTAGAGAAATCTAAATTTTGTAGGGTTTTTTTTGTTTTCTTTTATGCTAGTTGTTTTCAACGTCAAACTCGTGTGAAACAATAAAACTCAATTAACTTTTCACACAATATAACACACAAAAAAATAAAGCAAAAGAAATTATTACAATTTCTATAAAGCAAATAACCTAGAGGGTAAAATAACTGTGTAACAGCTCAAAAATACTAATTGTGAGCATAGTTTACGGTTAGGAAGCCTTAAAATATGCAATGGTTTTTATTAAAGGGCTTTTAAAGTGCAAATAAACAGAGAAGCTTTAAAAGAGAGGAAAACAAAAGTTGTTAAAAATTTTAAACTAATGGTTTTTTAAAGATAATTAGTTTAAATGTTAGGTTAGCTAAAGACAAAATACCTGTTGAGATGATATTGAAACTCAGTATTGAATACATTAGACAGTATGGGAAACTTGTGCAAGAATATTCCTAAAAGAAACTCCCCAAAAAATGTTCTTAATAAAAAATTTTATTGTTAATTCAAGTTGTTGTTTTTCTAGAAATTTCTAGGACTTGTAATTAATTATATATTATTTTTGAAAAATATTCAAAGTAAAACTTTGGCAGGCTTAAGTTTTCTATATTAGTGTTTTTATATTCTACGTAACGAAAACTAATGATTATAATTTTCGAAATAACTTGTATTAACCAATATCATGCAATTGTTAGGTTAAGAAATTAATGAAATGAAAATAGAATAAAACAGCAGATAAATAGCTTCTTTTTTTGTAATATTTCTTTCGTATAATTTCTATAAACTTAAGGGAAAGGAAAAAGGTAATTTTTACCAAACGTGTTTATAGTGGTTGACATCATTTTTTTTGAACTTCTAGCTTTGTTATCAGTTTATTTTACAAAGCATAAGATTTTTCATATTAGTTACCTATTTTCTTTTTGTTTTAACAAAACTTTCATGATGCCCTAAAATTTTTATTAAAATTTATTAAAACCTTTCACAAATTTATACAGTAGTTTCTCAGCACCTATTAGATCCTATTAATTTAAATAAATACCTTAACTATTATTCCCGAAATCTAGACCTACACACACTACTGTTCATTCGGCCATAAATTATAAAATTTAAATATCTATTAACTACTTCTTTTTAATATTGTTAGCAACGCCACCAAGCCTAAAATGGAAAAGGTTTGTTTTGTTTTTTTGATAAGATTAGAAATGGGTAAATAAAATTGCATCGCCCTTGTTGATTTAAATATTAATTTGTTCAAAAATATATGTAAACAATTTCGTAACGTGTGAAAACTACTAATTAAAATTTGTAAATTACAACTAAAACTTCACAAATATTATGAAACAAAAATATACCAATATCTAAATACAATTTTTTTTATTATTGAAATTATGTACATAGAACTTAAGATAACATTGGCTTAACCAAAAACTTTTTTATAACGCTGCTTGGAAATGTAAAAAAAGCAAATGAGAAAAAACTTTTTTTAAACTGTGAGAAGACACCTTTTTTTAAACCAGGAAACTAATCAAAAATACCAATTAAATAATTCGAAATCATTTAATAACTATCGAAAAAGAAGATTCTGACTGTTTTACTATTCTTGCTCTTTAAAAAGAAAATAATAATAAATGTTTCCTGTATAAACCTAATGCAATTGTGACTGTGAGTTACTGAAATAGGACGACAGAATTAAAAAATATTTACTGCGATGGTTACAAAATTTTTTGCTCAACAAAACGGTGCTACATGCCAGAAACCTGCACTGACCAAATTTGACGATGACGGCGGCTGCCACTAAAACAAGCCGGCGGCGGCTTAAATTCGGCTGTCAGCCGGCTGAAAATGTGCATGTTCCATGAAATTTCAATAAGTACTAATATTGGTCTAAATTCCTATTTACATCAACATGGCTGTAAAAAGTTGTGGACAATTATTTACATACTCGTATATGTATTTACATATACACTTTTGAGAAATTTTTACTTTTTTAATTTTCAAGAATTCATATATGTAGGTATTTGGCCCGAAGTTGCAATATTTAATCATTATGGTCAATATCATTGCGATCACATAAGTCAAATACAACTGCTTTCCGTTTTTAGATGGAGCTCATACTAAAGGTTGAAATTTTGTAGGTTAATTATAATTAAATATTTATGTATATTGATAAGAAATTCATTACCCCTTTAGACGCATAGGAGTCTCCTCAAAACGAACTTCACATAGGTATAACATAATTTTCCAAAACAGTTTTCTTTGAAATAACCATTTAGCAAAAATGGTTCCAAGCGCAAGAACTTGCAGAGGATTTCTTATTAAGGACAATTTTGGATTTTTCCTTTATTTGGCTTTTAGTTCTTAAAACTTTTTTCGTATTCACGAATGTCACTATCAAAATCATTTATCTCTGCCAGGTCGGTGTCGAAGTCAGATTCTGGGTTAAATTCATTCCCATTGCCTGATTTTTTGTAGAAATCTGTAATTTTTTTGATTTGCAATATTTTGAACTTTTTTGTATGCTTCTATGAAAAATATGTACGTCTTTTTTTATTGTACAATAGTACAATTATTAGCATATTAAGCCAAAAATGTTTCGGTGGCGGCGGCTCGGATCGGCCGGCTGTCAGCCGATTGGCGCATGGCTCTGCTACATGCCACACAGCACGCGAAACAATAGCTCAATTGAGAGGCGAGTTCGTTGAAAAGTTTATTTTACATTTGGGCCGGTCTTCAGATTATTTTTTAGGCTCTATATTATTTTTTGTAAGGCTATGTTAAGACACATATCTACAAGGACAAGCCCGCAACGGTTAACGCACTGAAAGCTAAAAAAGCCGCTGCCAACATTTACATGAAATCATCTTTAAACATTGATATATCGATTCAAATAAAGATTTCTTAAATTTCTCTAAATTTCGCTTATTTTCAACAAAAATTGATCTTTATATTTTGACAAAATTATTTTAACTGCTGCATCCTTAAATAGCTACAATCATCATGGTTTAACAATTTCCAATTATCTAAATGCATTAGGTTAGGTTAGCAGGCGGCCATGTAAAACGGCCCACTTGGGTCCATATCATTGGTCCCATTGTGATAAATGCATTAGGTACTTGTTAAAATTATAAAATAAATAAAGATAATTCAAAGCAAAATGTCCTATAATGATATTAATGTTCGTACTTCAGGTAAAAAAAAATTATTTTTAGTAAAACATCCTGCGAAATTAATAGATCAGTAAAGGTATTCGTCTATTTTAAATTGCTGTACTTATAAAATTCTTATTTGTTTAATTTTTACACAAAAAACTAATACACTTTTAAGCTTACTTCCCCAGTTTAGGAAAAATTGTAGAACAAAAAAAAAAACATTTATATACAAAAACAATTTTATAACAGTTAATAAAAATCAGCCATCTCTGTTGCAGAGAACCAAGCCGATCGGCTTGAAATCGGCGGCTCGCCGCCGCCGAGGAATTTTTGTAAATTCAAGCCGCCGCCGATTATAATCGGCTTAAAAGCTGAGCCGGCTTACTCCACGCCGCCGATTTTGGCAGCTCAGCCGACAAAGTTTTGAAGTTGGCCGGCTGCAACATTTCCACAGGTTTGTATTTTACATTAGCTTTTTTAATACACAAAGTCACTAAAACCGACTTGTTCCAAAAATTTTATAAAAGGGTACCTCACAACGGCAGATATTTTTTCGCCAACTTATCTGACAATGTAAGGTTTCATTTTTCTGTTGGAACGAATATTACAAAACTTAAATAATTTTTTATTGAATGTAATTTCGAAACGTGAGGTAGAAACATGAAGTTTTCACAGAATATGTATTTTTTTGTTTGTTAAAAAACAAATACATAATTTTTAAATTTAAAATTTTTAACCTAAATGTGTTTATATACTTTGTAATTCTCATAATTCATTATGAGAGTTTTGTATAATCATAAGAAATTACAATTAGCAATAAAGTATGTGATGGAAACCGAAAGCGAAAACGAATGAGCTTTAGAAGTCAAATTTTTCGTAATATTTCTGTATTGAAAAACCTTTTTCATATAAAATATAAATGATATTGTGGTACTAAAGAGAATCTTAAAACAAAAATTTTAAAAATTAGATTAGAAATGTATTAAAATGTACTTCCAAAACTGTATTAAAAAAGCTAACTATAGATATGTTGTTTTGAGCCGAATTTCAGCCGCCGCCGATAATTATTTTTTCAAGCCGCCGCCGCCGACCATTTTTGCTCAAGCCGCCGCCGTCGATCATATCGCATCGGCTTGTTTCTCTGCTCTGTTGCACGAAGAAAAATTACACAAAAACCAAGTGCAAAATAGAAATGAAGATTTTTAAATCATCAAAAAATTCAAAACAAATTAACTTTTTAAATAAAAACTTAAAATCCCTCACACTAAAGATTTTTTTACTAACAACAAATTGAAGATACATAGATTCAAAAAAGACAACCAAAATTTTTTAAGACGCAATAAAAGCAAAAGAAAAATGTTAGTAAAACACGAAACACAGCAACGCTGGCATTGAAAGCCATACGAAAAGAAACACATTTTGTCATTATACATAACAAAAAATTAAATTATTATTATATGTATTATGACAACAAAAACTTTTCAAAAAAAGGGTTACTATTAATAAATATCCTTTAAGTTTTAATTAAACTAATTAAGAATTATCTATAAATTTTTTTAACGTTTCATTTTTCACGTTGTTTCGCTTGCTCGATATATTTTTTTTTCTTGTCTTTCTTTTTTCCTTTCTTCTTTTCTATTGGTGACATACACTTGCTAAAAAAAACACAAGTGCCAAAGTCTAATTGTCACAGAGTTGTATTTTTGTTTAAGTTTATAACACATTTTAATTTTCAAATTCTATATAACTATCTCTTTCAAACCTGCTACTTCATGTAGTATAGAAATTTTTTCTTTTCCTACAAAATCATACTTAAAGCATTTTTTCTTTCACTGTAGAAAATTTTCAAGGATATTTTTTTTACTAATAAAAAAATTCTTATACATTCAGCATTATTAATTAAATAATTCATATGATTTACTTAAGCGCTAACGCTCACCCACTAATACCACTTTTTTCAATGTGTTTTTATATAAATTGTACTTTTGGCAAAAACCTGGCTTTGGATTTCATAATTTTTTTTTAGTTTCCATCCGTTTAAAATTTAACAAATTTTTCCACTTTTATCACCACACTTTTTAAGTTAACAATTTATTAGCTAGCATCCACTTTTTACCTTACAATTTTTAGATTTTTTGTTATATTTTTTTCTTATTTGCAACACTATTTCTTCATTAAGACTTTACACCGTATATGATTTTTTAACTTCACAAATTTCATGTATAAAAATTTTTTCACTTCTGTAATAAATTTTGTTGCTTCTTCTTCCTGGTTTTGTCAAGTTTTTCTTTTCGTTTTTTTATATATTATTCGATTTGTCACTTTAACGTTTGTTCGATTTTTCTTTTAATTCTAGATTCCGTTTTTTTAGTTTTAATAGCGGCTCTTTGTCTCACACTTTTTAACAGTATTGCTTTCTCACTCTCTTTAAGCGCTCTCTTTCAGCAATGTATATGTATTTTTCTTTATATACATATATACAGATAGATGTGCAATTTTTTTGTAGGCAGTAAAAATTGGAAAAAGGCAGCCATCACCTTCTCGCACGTAAAAAATCTTTAGAAATTTTTCATTCTTTAGATTTGTTAGAATAATCTTATTTTTGCGTTTATGTTAAAAAAACCATTACCGTTTACTTTATTTTTAATCTGCGGACTGTTGTCGTTTGTAGGCATTAATTAATTTGTTAATTTCTTATTGATTAAGCTTAGAAACACCAAATTTTCTGCAGTATTTTATACTGGCGACGAACGATGGACGACGTTGTACAAAAATTATAATTTTTTTCTTCTTTCCGCTACCGCCAGTGCAGCCAGTATTTTTCTAGAGCTTATTCCCAATTTTTGATTTGTCATCCCCAAAAATGCCAAAACTGATTTTTTTTTATTAAAATTTTTTTTTTTGTAAAATTTTTATTTTATTGAAAAAAATAACATATGTATTTATTTAATAAAATTAATTTTTATCGATAGCTAAATATATTAATATTCAAACTAATTCGATTTGTAATTATAAATCTTGTAAAGAAAAAATTACACATAATTTAATATATAGAAGTATAAAAAATTATTTATTTTATTTTTCAGAAATATTGCTTGTATAAAAAAGCTTTAGCATTTCAGCAGATGGATTAAATTTCTCACAACAAATTGAATTATTGTTAAAGTATGTGTTTATTAAGTGCTTCCAATAATTCATATTCAAACCTTTTGACCAATCTTCGCGTTCCCAAGAAGCATTATGTTTTTTTTTAATAAAATTAGAATTTGCAGCCATTTTCAACGGTAAAAAATATATATTTTTTTTGTTAATATTTATGTACATATGTACTTCTTTATTAGAAACCATCCACTATAAATAATAACACACATTTTTAGACTTGTGCGTCTGTTTTAGCTCAAAAATCTTTCTTGTTACCATCAGTTATAAAAAAAATCCCGTAAAATTGTGTTGTCATCCCCAACAAATCTCCGGATCCCCAAGATGAATGCCCCTATTGCGGTTCACAACTTTTTTAATAATTTGGTCGTCTTTCACAAATCGGTATTGCCATTCACAACTTAAATGTAGTAGAGTTAATGTAGAGTTAAAGTCGGGTTGACTGACAGACGACCAAACTTAGTTGAGTTGAGAACGGCAATAGGGGCAGAAATTTTTATCCCAAATCACGAAAAAAAATCCTCAATTTGGGGATAAATCCCTTAAACTGACAACGCTGGCTACCGCACTGGCACGCATACACTGATAGGATTTGCTGTAGGGTTGCACAAGTGTTGGGTATTTGGTTATAGAGTATTAAATACTGACTATATTTCTGTCGGGTACTCAGTAATAAGAAACAACTATTTAATGTTACAAGTGCTTAATAATAATGTGTAGAAAATAGGGGAATTTTAGAGATAAGCTTTTAACCCCATAAAGAATAATGCTTACTAAAGACATTATTTTTAACTATATAAAAAATAAATCATTTCATTTTATTAAGTAGTATCGAGTACTCAGTGCACTTTTTTAGTAGTCATAGGTACAACATTACAACTCTAGTTTAATGAAATACACAATTCAGCTGAGCCATTCTACCAGTGCTGTCCACTTTTGTTTTATAAAAAGCCCGCTGTATATATGATTTTGTGAAATCGTAAAATTTTTTGATTTTCTTTGATAATGTTTAAACAAAAATCTCGAAAATTTACAGGCTTGTTGAATTCTGTCCGTTTTATCATTTCCATAGAGAATTTTTAAAATTGTAATGAAATTTTCGAGCGAATAGTAAAAAGCAAAACTTTCATGTTTTTCCAATATGCCTCTGTTGGAAAACAAAGTACTTGTTGAACAATTTGCAAACAGATTCGAAAAATTTGCAGTTGCATTAGGAAAAATCATTGCTTACAGCAATCTTTATAAAAACTTCGGAACAACACCTTTACGAGTAGACTAAGGTTTTAGCCATCTAGGAATACAACTTCATGCAACAGTCCATCTGGAATGCCACTGGAGGTGGAGGTTCCACATTTCGTTTTTTTTTTTCAAAAATAATATGTTGCCTTTAGATACAGACGTGTAAGGGTTAAAATATTACATCCATCTATCTGGCAACTTTCGCGTTTTATAAGCAACTCTAACCATGGTGTAAATATACAAGGTGAGTGCAAATCGGCAACAAATACAACACAATACAGAAACAACAGGAATTTTGTTTGTGTAAAATAATGCACTACTGTCAAAAACACTTGAAAGAAAAGTATTACCTCTGACATAAGTAAATTTTAAAACCAAGTCAGTAAGCTGTGCTACTGCACTCACCTTGTATATTTACACCATGGCCTTAACATTTCCAAAGTAAATCATACATGTAAATCATATATGTATACTATTTACCATGGTGCACCATGCTATTTACCCAAATTAAAAAAAGTGCTGCCAAGTGTACACTATTCTTATCAATTCGTTGTGTAAACACGGTTCACAACAGACTGATTGGTACGAAAGAGGGGAACAGACAAATAAAACTATTTGTTTTCAAAAACACAACAACCGTACCAACCAAATGATAGCAGATAAAGAAAATTTATGTACAACAAAAACATGACAAATTCTTGTAAATATAAACAAATTTTAACATAAGAAACGCAAAATTTGAAATCAAACTAAGCTGATAATAAATAGATTATTACAAAATTATTATTAAAACGACACGTGTGTAATCAACATTAAGCACACTATCACGAAATCGAAGAGGAAGTACTATAGCACTTAGACTCAACACAAGATTTCAGTAAGAGATAAGCTGCAGTTGGTGATAGTTAGTGGTCAGTCGTACAGTGTAAATAGAATGGGTGAGCATTATTTCGAGGGTGTTGAGAAATTAGTGGAAGTGTGGTTTAAGCAACCTTCTCTGGACGATGAGGCTGACTTAAGAAGAATTACCAAAGAAGTGTGGGATAAGCAGTTGCAAGCGGTGAAATGTGAAATAATAAGTTTTACCAAAAACGGTGAAGTGGATGCTTATGTTTTAAGTGAGTCTAGCATGTTTGTGTCGAAAAGACGTTGGATTTTAAAGACATGCGGCACAACAACACCATTGAACTGTTTGAAACCACTGATTAAAATGGCGGCTGATATGGGTTTCAATGAAATTTCCGATTTCTTTTATTCGCGCAAGAATTTCGCCCGGCCAGAATTGCAGTTATTGCCGCATCGCATGTTCTGTGAAGAAGTTAAATTTCTGGATTCCATTTTTGAGGGTGGTCAAACCTATTGTTTGGGACAAATCAATAAGGACTGTTGGTATCTCTATACCTTAAGTCATCCCGAGCGTGAAATTAACAGAGATTTAACAGAATTGCCTAAGATCGATCAAAAGCATCAGTCGGAAGCCGATCAGACTATTGAAATTTTAATGGAGAATCTAGATCCCAAGGTAATGAATGTATTTACCAAACTTTGTTGCCAGGATGGCAAAGAGGCTACTGTGAAATCCAAAATTCATGAAATTATACCCGACATGGAAATCGACGATTTTCTGTTTGAGCCCTGTGGATATTCTATGAATGGCATTAATCAGCATGGTGAATACATGACCATACACATAACACCCGAAAAAGAGTTCTCCTATGTTAGTTTTGAATCGAATGTGGCTATGGCCAATTATGCCGAGTTAATACAACGTGTTTTGCGCACATTTTTACCTTCCAAATTTATCATTACCATTTTTGCTAACAAATCTTCCGAGGCGTATGCCACCATGCGTGAACTGGAAAATACCACCTACAGCCAGTGGCAAAGAACCGACATGCAATGCTGCAATTTCCCCTCATACAATCTATTGTTTGCTACCTACACTGTTTGTCGTGAAAATGACTGTTACAATTAGTTTAAAATTCGTTATTGTATGTCCTTGATGTTTTACATTACTAAAATTTAAACAGAACAATTCCTTACTTTATCTCGTGTTTACTCAAAATCAACAAAGTTGAAAATTTCTTTTCTGTTAAATAATTTAGTTGTTTAATTTGTTTTTAATTAAATTTTAAGTTAATTTTAATTCATTTTAAATAAAATAAACCTACATATATGCAATAAAACCGATCAAATAAAAATACAACAAAAATTATACTTTACTATGAATAATGTTATTTAACAGGTTTGTTTTTACTTGAACATAACTTTTAAAAGTTAAAAAAACAGTAATAAGAGAAGTCGAAAAGGCTATCAATGATTTGAACCCTAAAAAAGCTCCTGGTATTGATAAGATCAGTAACAAAATGCTTTTAGAACTACCCAGCATAGCAAAGAAGATTATTCTTTTTATTTTTAATGCTATTTTACGCCTTGAATACTACCCTCAAGAATGGAAGGTTTCCTTAGTTACCATGATTCCAAAACCAGGTAAAGACCACACAAAACTCGAGTCGTATAGACCTATTAGTTTATTATCTAATATCTCGAAGCTATATGAGAAACTGTTAGTGTCAAAACTAACTTCTTTTTTAAATGAAAATAGATGTATTCCAAACCATCAATTCGGTTTTAGAAGGAAACATAGCACAATTAAACAAACGCACAGAACAGTAAACACCATAAGAAAAGCCTTTGAAGAAAAAAAATATTGCTTCGCACTCTTCATCGATGTCTGTCAAGCCTTTGATAAAGTCTGGCATGAAGGCTTATGGCATAAATTAAAGCAAAAATTACCAGTAAACACACACAAACTGTTAGAAAGCTATTAAATAGGTCGCAAATTTATTATTAAAGAAGGCGACTTTTTAAGTTTTCCTCAGCCAATTGACGCTGGAGTCCCTCAAGGAAGCATTCTGGGTCCTCTATTATATTTAATATATACTTCTGATATGCCAACAACTAATAATACCCAAACTTCAACATTTGCTGTATTTCAATTAGCAATGTGGTTAAAGCAATGGAGGGTAAAGATAAATGAACAAAAATGCGTACACGTCACATTCGCCTTGCGTCGTGACTCATGCTCCCCTATTAAAATTAATAATCAAATAATACCTCAACAAACACATGTAAAATATCTCGGTATTCATCTAGATAGGCGGTTAACTTGGAAATGCCACATAGAGACAAAATTAACTCAAATGAAGCTAAAAGAAATGCAAATTCACTGGCTTATTGGACGAAATTCTGTTCTCAGTCTCGATTGTAAACTTCTACTTTACAACTCTATTTTGAAGCCTATCTGGTGCTACGGTATCCAGTTATGGGGCACCGCCTCGGCCTCTAACATTGAAAAAATTCAAACTTCTTCAAATAATTACAGCAGCTCCCTGGTATGTAAAAAACGCAAATATTCACAAAGATCTTGATGTACCATTAGTTAAAACTATGATTACGAAATATGCAGTAAAATACTTAAAAAGACTCGAAGTGCACCCGAATCCACTAGCTCGGAACATTTTAAATGCTGGTGGCCACATCCGTCTAAGAAGAAGAGACACCGCAGCACTCATCCGACCAGAAGAGCGCTAAACACCTATAATGTAAACAGCAACTGTGAAGAACCAAAATTTTCGTCCGGCATTGGTTAGGACATAAAAAACTATATTAGAAAAAGATTTGATTAATTATTGTTAGTTCATTTTTAAATTATGAAGATTCAATAAATAAAAAATGAAGAAAAAAAATAACAGTAATAAAGCTGTTAATGTTATTAACAGGGTTGGGAGGAGGAATGTATAATGGCAAGTAAATGTTTGTAAAATTATGTATTAAAAAATAAATCAAATGTTTAAAGCAAATATTAGTAAGTCAACTTATGTGTAAAGGAATGTAAAGGAATTGCAACCAAATGTTTTTGAAAATAAGGCCTCGATTACCGTTTGATGTTGTATGTTTTACTTATCCGGCTTAATCTTAATAAAATTAGTTGTTGTCGAGACAACGCAACATTTTAACTTGAGCTAGATTTACACGATTGAATTTTTTTTCAAAATTTCTCTTCAAAATGCTTCAAACTCGTGTAAACGGCAAAATTTCTTCAAAATTAATTTATTTAATAGTTATTAATAGTTATTAAGTAAATAAATAAATTTTGAAGAAAATTTGCTCTTTACACGAGTTTGAAGCATTTTGAAGAGAAATTGAATTGTGTAAATCTAGCTTAAACATCAAAATTTCTTCAAAATTTATTTATTTAACAGTTATTAAGAATTTTTGCTGTTTACACGAGTTTGAAAAAAATTTCAATCGTGTAAATCTAGCTTTATTTAACTAACAATTTTGAATTTTATTTAAAATTCATTAATATTTTATGTTTAAAAATTACACCATAAATACAACAATAATTATGTTAATGTTTAAAATTAAACGTACATATATTAATTAAATGGAACAAACTATGCTTAAGCTAGAAAATAGTTTTAAATATTTTTTCAAATATTTAGTTCTTTTATTCGACTTTTTTTTAAATATTCTATATTTTTTTTTCCAAGCAATTAGGCCACTTAATATTTATCAGCCCAATCTAGATAGATATTGCTTTATTACTTTAGTCCCCTTTTACAGTTGAGAAATTGAAAGCCAGACAGACGAAGTTTGTAGGCGATGTATTGAAGAGGAAGAGTGTGCGGTAGGCCTCTACTGTACTGGACCAAGGCATATTGATTATAATAAATATGCAGTACAGTAGAGGTCTACCGCACACTCTTCCTCTTCAATACATCGCCTACAAACTTCGTCTGTCTGTCTTTCAATTTCTCAACTGTAAAAGGGGACTTAGCAGATACTAGCTGGGCCTCAGTGCGTATGATAAATATTAATTTACGCGTTGTTTTGGAAAATTGCTTATAACTTCTTAATTTTTTCAGGGATTTTAAAAATTTAAAAATTATTATCAGCCCAATCATGAATAAAAATTCCGCGGGAGTTTTTTCCCTTTTCTCATGTTTCCTATTTAAATTCAATGTTAAAAAATAAAAAGGGAAAAAACTCGCGCGGAATTTTTATTCATGATTGGGCTGTATATAAAAATATTCTTTTTTTTATTATTTCGTTTAAGAAATAAATAATA
Source organism: Bellardia pandia (assembly GCA_916048285.2). Lineage (NCBI taxonomy): Eukaryota > Metazoa > Arthropoda > Insecta > Diptera > Calliphoridae > Bellardia > Bellardia pandia. The sequence goes on from OU696532.1 coordinate 105,609,769, forward strand.
AATTTCAAATAAATTTTTATATTTAACTAGAAGTAAACCTTCGAATAAAAAAATTTTATATAAAATATTGGATATATAAATATAAAGAACATTTTTATATGTATAAATATTAAGTGACCTAATTGCTTGGAAAAAAAGAAATTATTTTTTCAAATATTTTGAAAATTATTCAATATTTTAATCATGGTGCAACTATACACGGTGAGTGCAAATCGACAACAAATACAACACAAAACATAAACAACAGACATTTTGTTTGTGTTAAATAATGTACTACTGTCAAAACTACTTGAAAAAATATTAATTTTGACATAAGTAAATTGTAAACAAAGCCAGTCAGCTGGGCTACTGCACTCACCTTGTATAGTTACACCATGAATTTAATAATATAAACTGATAAACAAACAACTAAGAAAATAAACTTATATTAAATACAGATTTTGAAATATAAATTTAAAAAATATTTAAATTCATAAGCACCCTTTTTATTTATTTAGAAAAGAACATTTTCACTTACATTATCATGAACCGAATACTGATACCATCACATTTCAATGTTTCCATTACAGTATTTAATACGGTATTTGATTTTGATAATACTGTATCATATCGTAGGTGCGTGTACGGAAATTTTGATAAGAGTTACGTATGACAGCCAACATATGAGCAGCAGCCTCTTTGTTGTTTTTCGTGGAAACAAATCGTTGTTTCAGTAGATTAATAGTTTGTCCCCTAAAGCAGGGCAGGCCAGTGTCCAGCATTAGAGACACCAAAGAAACAATGGCATCCTGATAGGGTCTTACGGCCAAAAACGCCTGCACACACAATTCACAGAACCATTTAAAGGCGGGTGCCTCCATTTTGCCACCCATAATCATGACCATCTCATCGGTTAGTTTCATATCGGGTTCGAAGCCTATATTGCCGCCCGGCGAAGATTCAAACATAAAGCCAAAATCTACAAAATTTAAAAGAAATTATTATTATTTCTTTAGTATTTAAAGTAAAAATATAGAATTACCAATGTGTATTATATGGCCGTCTTTATCTATCATTATATTGCCATTGTGGCGATCCTTGATTTGCAATAAATATCCAATTAAGGAATAAGCAGCCATTGATTTGACGAAATTGGCTCGCGCTGCTTGAAATTCCCGGGAACTTTCGTCGCCATATTGATGCAGGAAGTATTCGTAGAGACCGGAATCGGTTTGTCGGCCCAATTGATCGCGAGACTTGGCATTGGGCACACACTCAATGACACCGCACTGGAAAGAGCAGGAAAATAAACTGAAATATATAAAAATTTCTTTTAATTTTCTTCAACTTACCCCGGGAGCGGTAGCCACCACACGATAGGGAAACAGGAAAAGATCTAAACCCACTTGTTGGAATATGTTTTTAAATATGGTTATCACTTGCAGGGCCAACATATCCTGGCGCACATCATCGCCCACTTTGAAAATGGCCGCCTGCCAGGACTCAACACCCAAAGACATTTTGGCATCTTCCTGGGAGTTCTACAATACCAATAAATATAATAATATTAAATATTGTAAGACATTGTGAAGTTTAGTCTTTAACTTCTAACACTTACCGGATTATTTGACACCTCCATTGCTCTGGTTTCCAATTCCGTTATGCCACATCTATACACCCGGAATCTGGCCAAATACGGAGCCTTGGCAGCACTCTGCATGGGAGTGCCACTGTTATAGTCAATATCCAAAACCATGGCCTCCGGATTTGAGGGTAAATAACAACCCGATTGCACTTTAATTTTACTTAAAGCCGCTAAACAGGCATTCTTGCGCTCTGGTCCCTTGGGATACGAACGTATGTCACCCGATACTGCAGTTATCTTGCCAAAGAAATCAAATTCACGCTCATAGAAACGTTTGGCAGCACCCGAAAAGGAAGATATTATATTTTGATTCAAAGCATCCAAGACATCATATAAATATTGATCTTTATGCAATTGATCCTCGTCCATGTACATGTTGGTCTGCATATTCCAAATCAGTTGATGGGCCACAATTTGTGAACGCTTGGAAATGTTCTTTATAAGCTCGGAGACATAGCCCATGGTGTCGTGTCTTAAGGCTTGTACCAATTGTGGAATGTAGGGTAAAACTGATTCTGCGGGATAGGAATTCAAAGTCTTGACAGCATATTGAGCTGTTAAAGGATGCGAAGGATATTGACGCGAGAAATACGAAAGAGCCTGTATGGGATTGACGGGAGACCAGGCGAGTATGTACATTAAATCGGGACTTTCCTGCAGTAAATTCTTGGTAGTGGCTAGATATTTAAGGGCCTCGGGTATTTCGCACACAGCAATGGGATCGGCACATACTAAACGTGTCACCTCTTCTTCTATGGACTCGGCGTTCTTAATGCGTGAGGGCAGGAAGACAGCTAAGGCCGGATTATAGGTCCACGCCAAACGGGCATAATCACGCCAGACATTAACCTTGTAGGGACGATTGCGCCATTCTGTAATTTGTTCTTCGCCCGGTATGGCCAAATCGGGCAAACTATTGGGATTGTACCAAGTTATTAGGAATTCTATTTCCACAGCCAATAACTCCAAAATCAAATTACGCTTTTTCATGTAGTCTTTGTCGTAAGAATCTTTTTGGTAGGGTAAACGTTTGGAACGATTAGATCTCTTGGATAGTGTCGAAGTGGAGTGGGGAATGGTATTATACCAGCCACCTCCGGTACCCGCTATAGAGGAAGATCTACCCATTTCTCCGGTACTTATAAGCGAAGCAGTTTCAGGATTTTTATTCACCGTCAACATGTGATTGGGCGTAGCCGAGGGTATATCATAGTCGCCCACCTCTGAGGTCATCAAATGTTTTTTTTCACTGCGCATGGTTTGCCAGAATTTAAGCAATATCAAAATGTCATCCAGTAATTGTTCTTTGCCTTGATTGGGGCAAGTGGGTGGGCCGCAGAAATAGTCCAGAGAATTGCTGTAAATACGTTCACGTAATATATTGCGCGCCAATGACTTGGGTATGGTGTTTCCCTGCAGCAAAGATAAACCACATTGCAGCAACTTAAAACGGCAGCCTATGGTGGCCACTTGTCTATTTTGCTTGCTGTTCTTGGCTATGGGTAGACAACGGTGTAATAATAGGCAAAACATTTCCACTTTATCACGATTACAGTATTTGGCGGTGTCCACCATTTCGGAGAGTAATTGCAGCCAAATGAGATGGGGAGAAATGAGTATGGGTGTGGGCACCAATTTGCAGCCTTCATAGGCGGCCAAAGGACTGGTGATTTCGCCCTCTTCCGAAAACAAACCGATTTTCTTTTCAAAAGTGGTCTGCCAGGCAGAGACCATTTCCTGGATAAAGCACAACTCCAAATCTTGGCGAGCAGTCAGAACCCATTGCCAACATTCCACAGCAGTTTCCATGGCTAATTCCGTGAATAGTTCCACTTGAGAGTTGGCTAATTGAATGAAGAGAAATTAAAAAAATTCTTGTTTAAAAATCAAATATAGATAAAAAAAAATATGCTTAAACTTACCCACAGCATGCAAAAGTTTACGATTTATATCCGAGCATATAATCAAATACGCTGCAGCTCTCCACAAGGCTCCCCGATGTCTAGCATCACTTTTCTCCCTGCACGCATCCCATACATCCTTGACCAAACGATCTGCCAGGCCCGCCTTCTCCTCATCACTGAGCACAGACAAAAGGCCGGAAATTTCTCCAGCATATTTGCTGCGCAAACATAACACTGACACAAATCTGGGAGTATCCGAGCGTACACAATTTGGTCTCTTACTAATGGAGGGTAAAGCATTAGGATAAAATGAATTCGTACTAACTACAGAATCAAATGCTAAAGCCAAGCCACTATGATGAGCCAATACTTGGGTGGGTATTTGATTGGGATATTCTTGCAAATGGGATTTTGTAGAACGAGGAGCCCATTTCATGGCTTCGTTGACAATGCCCTGGCAACGATCAGCAAAATCCTTGAGACGTCCTTCACGAGCCGGCAAGGAATCCATTAATTGCAAAGTGTATGGGGTAGAAACCACTCTTAGAGTGGGGGTCTCCTCATTGGGATCCAAGGTCAAAGAAAATGCCAGTAATTGTAAAATATCCAGCATACACCACAACACACGGCGATTCCACAATAGATGGGGAAATTTATCCACCAACTGTGACAGATATTGATCGGCCGCCACTTGTATTTGTTTGTGTATGTGATTGAAATACACCAACAGCAAAGTGGCCTGTGACTCTAAAACCTTTTCGCGTATTTCATCGCGGGTAAACAACACATTGCGGAATTTCTCAAAAACTTGATCAGCCACACTGCAATTAAACACTTATTATTATTATTATTATTATTATTATTATACATATTTATTTTTAATGAAACCTTAACAAAAACTCACCATTTCACACACTGCCAAATGCCCGATTTATCCTTTTGCAAAGCCGGATCACACAAATACGTCAGAATCGGCTCCAAGCTGGGCTCTTCGGCATTCTCCACACGCAACATTTCCAACCAATAGACACTCAACAAATAGGTGCATTGAGCAAAGGTTAATTTATTTATACAGGCTGTTACCTCGGCTATAGGATGCTCCAGCAACAATAATATTTGACTGCGCAATTCATTCAAACTAACCGAATCACTCTTAATGGCTGAGGTGTAATTCAGCTCACGCATATCGGACTTGTGGGTAGTTTGTGATATCAATAGTGGCGACTTGGCTGCAATTTGCTGAACTCCCATATACCAATCGGGTGACCAGAGACGAGCGTTTGTAAAACCCATGACCACACAGTAGACCCAAAAATCTTTGAATAGTTTGTGCAAACGCAAGCGAGGATTTTTTATGGGCGGCAGGCGTCGCAATAGTACAGCAATTACCGGTATTAGCATACCTAAATGACCGGCACTAGAGCTAGCCTTGGGCGCCCCAGGCGTGTTGTCATAAGAACGCTCTCCCTCAAGACCGATTTGTACAAAGAGTTCAAGCAATTTGCCCAACAGTTCTAATTTCTCGTCGTCACCTTGTATATTGGCCGCAATATTACCCAGAGCATTGACTACAGCATCCGAAACACTAAAGAATTGCTTGCGGTGCTCCGGATCCGAGGTATAGGCCAGTGAAGCCGATTGTACGGTAACGCGTGAAAACATTTTCATGATCTCATCAAAGACATGCGTCTCACACTGGGAAATTATCATACAGCCCAATTGATCGACAATTAAGGCGTTCTGCTCGGAGGGGACTTTGCAAAAACGTTGTATGAAAAACTGCAAAATATTTTGGGTGGTTTTGGAGGTGTCTTTCAAAGCCACAGCCACATGGCCCAACATCACAATAATATTCAAGCTAACCAAGGTAGATTCTCTGGAAACGTTAGGATTTTAGGAAATTGTACGTTTTTTTTTTTGGTTTATTTATTTAGATCTTAACTTACGATTCATGTTTTTCGGCGGTAAACAAACGATTTGACACATTCGCCACCAAAGCGGGCACACAAAACTGATCCACTGGTTGGGCAGCTCTCAAAGCTATGCTCAAATTTTCTATGGCAGCATCTCTTAAAGCCTCAAAGGCAGCTTGTCCTGTTCTTAAAGGAGCATATTTCTTGCTCTCCCCAAATATATCCACCGTGGAGCGGGATTCACTGTTTTGTACCACAATTTTAAAGGGTGTTACTTCCTTTTCCTTTTTCTGCAAAGCCATCAACTGCTGCGAATGGGCATGAAGTTTGGCCAATATTTGACTGGGATCTACTAGGAAATCTCTTAAGTAAGATATTGATGTATTAGCAATATTGGGAAATTTCTGGGCCAATTTGCCGAGTCCTTCTAGGCACACCATTAGCAAAGGCATATGATCCATAACGATTTTGTGAGACAGTTGAGAGTTGAGTTTTTGCGATAGACGACCACACAACTTGTCGGCCTCTGTAAAGTGCCAGCAAGACAAAAGAAAGTACAAAAGAATTTAGTATAAAAATAGTTAAAAATAAACTGGGAGTTTTGAGGTGGCATAACAAAACATTCCAAACATGATAACGGGGGGTAATAAAAAGGGTTTTATACATTAAAATGTTATAAAAAAGAGACACGAGACAATTTTTGAAACCTTGATTGGTTTTCAGATTAAATAAAGAAATAAGTTAAGTCTGTATGTATGTGTTTACATTCAGTTTGAAAAAGTTGTTGATTTACAAAGGATTCTTTTATATGATGAGAAGTATTAAAAGCTTTAAGACAAATTTTTTAGAGTTATAAAATTTAAATTGGAAACAAATTATAAAAATAACAAGTATTTTACAAATATGTAGATGAAAAAAGAAAGCGAGTAGAAATACATTTATAAGAAAGACCTAAAGACAAGTTTTTCCAATATTTTACAATGATCAAACCTTGATTTAAATTGTTAAATTAGGGTGCTGTAGCTTATTTGGCTAGCGCATTTGATCATTAGTATTTGTAGCCCGGGTTCGATTCCCAGCCGCTGCCAATCAAACAACATCAGTTTCTGATAATTATTAGTTTTCTTCTATCTATCATAACTAATATTTATCACAGCGCCCTCGTTCGGTGGTATAGCATTCAAACGCCACCGAAGTAAAATAATTAAATAAAGTCTATAAAATCAAGCTATAACATTAATGCGCCTACTCATCACCAGAGGCGCTGCAATTCTGCACTAAAAACAAACATAATGCGCAATTACAGAGTTGTGATATAAAAAGCTTTCTTCTTTCACCACCTTTACTTCTTCAACTATCCCCTTTCCAAAGAAAGTAACGCAAGTATATATAGGCATATTAATTGCCTGAATTTACAAAAAAAGTCCGCTTTCACACTCTTCAAGGCAAGTATTTTTGGATGAGAAAGGAAAAGAGAAAAAGGGGTACAAACTTGTTCTTATTTCCTTCTGTTTTTTTTTCCTTTCATGCTTGTTGATTTGCATGAAAAAGTATGAAAATTGTATTGACGCGTATGAATGAAATGGCAAGATCAAAAGAGAAGTGAACAAAAAGTGGTCAGCTAAAACTGAAGTGTGTGAAACAGGACGAAACAATCGACTGCTCTTTAACTTTATTCTTTAATTAGGCGCATGGGGTCAGGAGAAATTAATATTGAAAAATTTATACGTTAAAATGTTTGAATAAGTACTGAATTTTATTTATGTTTTTAAATGAAAAATATGTTATGTTTTTGTTTTTTTATACATAATTAAAATAAATAACTTTGAAAATTTAACAAAACATAAAATGAGTATGTTTTTTGTAATCCAAAATTTAAATAAACTTTGGGGTCAAGTAAGACCCCATGCAATTAATTGCGTGATTTTCTTGAGGCGCCTATACTACATATTCGCTTTAATTTTTATTTTTTACCCGGTAACTGACTCATTTTGACGACCACTTGATCCATTCTTAGACATAGACATTACATTTTCCTTTTAAAAAACAAAATTTAACAGAAACCTGAATCGTTAAATTCTCGAATTTTCTACCATATTGTAAGTTTAACATAAAAACATTACATTGAACTTGAACGTTGTAAGATATTAGCAATTATGACATTGATTTCAATTCTGAAATTGATATGACAAACCAGGTTTACCTAATGTCATGTTGTTGTTGCTGGTGTTGACAGCCCTTAGCTGAATAATTCGGGTAATTTCGGTGCGTAGGAACGTACAGGATCCGCTAGATCAGAGCTCGTATTTAGCAGCTTTGAACGACATTCACAAAAACGCCATCAATACCGCGGTCTCAGGATACCGTATGAATGTCGTACTTGGAGGTTGTCCACCGCCTATTGCGGAAACCGAAAAACAACTACCGCAGAAAAGAAGAGTAGTTCTGGCACAACTAAGGTCGGGATGGAGCAACAGACTTAAGGCCGTTTGGTTCCGCATAGACCGTGCCGTCCCAAACTTATTTTTTGATCTTTTTATTTGTATTATTACACATTTTCGAATTAATGAAAATATACTGTTTGAGTTTAAGTGACTAAACAACAGATAGGCAACCTTTAATATCCTTTTAGAATTATTGGAGACAGGAGTTTGAAACCAATTGTCAGAAATTGTCAAGGCGAAACTCTATGCATATTTTTACTTTCGAACAAATGCAATTATATTGTTTGGCCTTAGGTGTGTAAAATGCAAATAGAAGACTTGTTATATCTTATATCTTAGAACCATTAGAGGCATCTCTCTGATGAATTTCATTTCGTAATTCGTTTAACTAAATATTTGATAGTTATGTATCCATTATATAGTGTGACCTTTGACCTCCAGGACTTAAAGAGCAGCTAAACGCTTTTTAAACCCCTGTTTTGAATTTTTAAAAATTATTCTATGCTAATTATGTACTATTTCTTAATTCATAACACTAACCATTATGAATTATAACGTAATTATATATTTGGCCTTTACTGCCGTATTCATAAAAAATAAAGTAGACAAAATTTTCATACAAAATTTTCTTAAAGTACATTTGAAGTCTACTTTAATTTTTTATGAATAAGGGCATTCGTTTATAACAAGCCGAATTTGTAACCATTTTAAGACGTTTAAAACTTAAATCTACTTAAATTTCAATATTTTAAGGTTTAATCTTTAATTCTGTTTTATGAACGCAAAATTTTCTTATGATTTTGATTTTGGTTTTACAACAATTTAGAGACCAATTATTTAAATGATTTAGAAAGGAAAATATACAGGGGGAATAATTGTTTAAAGTAAAAGTTGGGCAAGAGAAAATAACTAATAGTTTTTAAAATTTAGTTTTTGAAAAACTTTCATTGTTTTTGAAAAGGTACCTTTTGAAAAAAGAACTACATACATAAGTACATATTTTTTAAAAAGGTACGTTTTTAAATTTTCTTTTGAAAAAAGTACTTCTTTAAGAAGTGTGTTTTAACAACACTTCAAAGTTTTCTCAAAGTATTTTTTTTAAAATTCATAATTGAGCAACATTTAAAAACAAATGTTAGGAAAACAGAACTAAAGAATTTGAACAGGGAAATATGTATGAATATAAAACAGAAGGATAAAAAAGTAATTGAAAACATTTTACCAAATAAACAAAAACATAAAACAAAAACATTTGTAAAAAGAGGAGAAACAATAAAAAAAAACAAAACAAAAAACTAAACCTTTTTGCATTAAATAAGACAAAGCGTACTGCAATGAAGGTACATTGTACTCCTCATCAACTGTAAATTAAAAAAAATTGTAAAGGAAAAACAAAAAAGAAACATAAATTTAATTCATATTAAACTACTAAAAAATAAACTAAAGCTACTTTAAAATATGTCTTAAACATTAAACTAACTTTAAACATTAAACAAAAAACACCTAAAACAACAACTTACCCGTTTCATCGCGTATGGCCCACACTAATAAATCCACACAGGCTGCATTGGCCATGACATTAACTTTATATTTATTGACTACGGGTATGCCGTTCTCTTCCCTCTTCTCACGCTCCTGATCCTGTTGTTTATTTTGCAACTCCGTTTGACCATTCAAAAACAAACGCTTCACAAATTCTTGTACATCTTTGGTAAATGGCGCCGGCAGATCAATTTGATGTTGCAGAATTTCACGCAACAAGGTGACCAATACTAGATTTAAAGTTTCCGAAAAACTTTTGTAACAGTAACCTTTAATTTGATGCAACGCAAATATATCACTGGCTTGTTCGTCCAAATGTTCAAGAGTTTCTTTGGTTAGCAACTTTTTAGCCACCGAGAAGATGGTTTGTAAATGATGTATGGGAAATGGTGGCATTATCACGGGTTTCTGGGTTTTAGTGGGCGTATCGGTGACACGCATATTGGGGAACTGATTAAAACTGGAACCATAGCGTGTAAAGAAATGAGTACGCGGATCGTAGGGCACCGAGAAATAAGTGTGAAGTTGCGGTTTATGTTTATTTAAATTCGCTATAACCGATATCTGACGCATGCGTATTTCATTGGAATCCTGACTCAAGCTGCCCGACATGGAGCGTGGTATTATGGGACGAAATTGTGTGAATGCTATACGTTCGCTAGAACTATAACTGCCGCCCTCACGTGAGTTGGGTCTTACCACGGGCATTTCTTCTCGGGGGTATATGCGACATAGTAAAGGAGGCTCATGGGAAGCATAGCGTCCCATAGATCTGGCCAAACCGAAAAGTAAAGGTACTGTGGCCTTGCATAATATAATGGGTGGGGGAGCAGAGCTGCTTTCTTTGCTGGATTTTATGATGTTGGCGAGAGCACCCAAAGTTTCAACTTGATTTAATATGACATCCTCACGCAAATCGGGACACTTCACTACAATGTCAGAGAGTAAAGTGTTTAAGCAGAAACTGAACTTTTCGGCAGACGGGATTCCTAAAGAAAGAAAATATTTCAATAAATTTAATGATAAAAACTAATTAAAACTAAAAGAATAATTTTAAATACGGGAAGCCATACAATTTTCTTATAAACATAAAAACGACTAAATTAGTAAATTATTTAACACTTTTCTATTATTTGCAAAAATATGAACCATTATGCAATAAATTTAAAACTTCCATATGGAATTTTAATAAATCTGAGTTCACTTATTGGCAAACGGCATTACATTACACAATTACAAAAAAAAAAACATAAACATAAAAACTTACTATCGCTTTTACTCCATTTGCCATCATCCACCCAGACTGCTTTCGGTAAACACTTGGCCAGTCTCAATAAATATGGCACAATACGTTCCTCATGCTGACAGCCACTCTCCAGGAAATACAAGCCCAAGGCTATGACAGCATCTTGAGAACGAGAATCTAAACAAAATACCCCGGCAGCATTTTCTTGGGGGCAATAGCGAAATAATGCTTGAACCTAAATAAAAACAAACACATACAATTACTAACAAACAATTTGCCAACATAGCAATACATATTAGTTAATTTATTAGTTTTATAACAAGGTCAAATTCCAAAACATTTCTCTTACAACCACCATTAGTAGTTGAAAAGTCAATATTGTTTAATACATTATAACCAGAGAAGTCTCATACAAAAACACTATGCAAATTTATCATACTTTTTCCCAGGGCGTTGGTTTTATCTGTGCCAGCACCCTTGCCAAACTTTGCACTGTTCTTTGATAGGAAAACTTGTCTGCCATTTTAGCAGACTTGATTTTGTAAAAATTTCACTTGAATTTCTTGATTTTTTCGTTGCTTTTATCGTTAATTTTTACGGTTTTCGTTCGTCAATACAGAATTTTATTTTTTATAGACAGCCCTTATACTCTGTGCCACTGATTCATTGTCAAAAATAACTGAAGTGACGTTTAGAAGGCTCATAGTCAAACAGCTGAGTGTCAAATACACCGAGAAAATGTGTTTGAAAATGCCATATGTTAAGAAATGTAAATACCGGTAATTTTGATGATTAATTATTAATTAATATTGTTTAGTTCTTAGTTAAATCTTTGAAAACCTAGTTTTATAACTTTAGAATCCTAAAATTTTATTATTTAAAGTATTTTCTATTGATAAAGTTCCGGAACTATTCATTTACTATCTGTTATATAAAATTACTCGTTAGGACAAAAAAAGTTCCAAGTTTTTGAATTTTTAATGTTTTAAGTTTAAAGGACTTTGTCGTCCAGAAATTTTAGTATTGCACATCAATTGTCATGTCAGTATAACTTTAGATTAAAAATTAAATAGATTTGGTGAAAATGGCACTTAATACAAAATAAAAAATACTTCTAAGCTCTCATAGAAATCATATACATATGTAATTTTTGTCAAAATCGAAGCTTTAAAACTAGAGTTATTGCTTAGGAACTTAACTTAATTTTTATATTTATACAGAGATTTGTTAAATCTACCCAAATTTTCTTTAATTATTTTACCGCCGTCAAAATTAATGACGCGGCTTAAATTATATGGCAGCACTAATTTCATTTGTATTTCAGTGTTCCTTACCAAACGTTTCATTTTGACAAATGGTGGTTTTGACATTTGCAATTAATTTTTTTCCAACACAACGCCGAAATTTTACAAAAGCGGCATTATTTTCTTTAAATAAGTTTTTATAAAAATATATAATTTAAATAGATTTGGTAACATTTGAAATATATATAAAAAGCTAAAATATTAAGTTAAATATATATAAATCTGAGGATTTGTAATAAAAAAAAAACAGTGATTAAGAGAAGCCAACATGTCTGTCAGGGATCAAATAAAAATTGATATAGTAAGTGGAAATTTAATTTTTTTTGTATGTATGTATGTATTTTTTAAACTAAATATATTTATTATTATTACTTAAGGAATGGGGCCACGAACGTTTGGTGCGCGCCCAGCAAGTGGTGGAAATGCGTCCCTATGACATAGACTCTTGGTCAACATTGCTGCGTGAGGCACAAACACGGCCCGTCAACGAGGTGCGAACTTTATATGAATCTTTGGTTAATGTATTCCCCACTACTGCACGCTATTGGAAGATTTATATTGAACAGGAAATGAAAGGCCGCAATTTTGAGAGAGTGGAAAAGCTGTTTCAACGTTCACTGGTGAAAATTTTAAATATTGATTTATGGAAATTATATTTGACCTATGTTAAGGAAACCAAGGCGGGTTTGAGTACACACAAGTGAGTAGTTTATTTTAAACATATGTATAATTTTCAATAGCTGATAATTGTATTTTTTTTAGGGAAAAGTTGGCTCAAGCTTATGACTTTGCTTTGGAAAAGATTGGCATGGATTTACACTCGTTTTCTATATGGCAAGATTATATATCCTTCTTGCGCAGTGTGGAGGCAGTGGGCAGTTATGCAGAAAATCAAAAGATAACCGCTGTTAGAAGAGTGTATCAAAAGGCGGTTATTACACCTATTGTGGGCATAGAAATTTTGTGGAAAGATTATATAGCCTTTGAGCATAATATCAATCCAATAATATCGGAGAAAATGAGCCTGGAAAGATCAAAGTATGTAGAAATTTCTATAAAAGTGCAATTTAAAATGTTAACAAATATGTTTTGGTAATCTTAAGAGACTACATGAATGCAAGAAGAGTGGCCAAGGAATTGGAGAATATAACCAAGGGTCTCAACCGTAATTTACCCGCCATACCACCCACTTTAGCCAAAGAGGAAGTTAAACAGGTTTATTTTAAATTTGTTTTCATAGCTTGAGAAGAGTTAAAGAATTTAATTTTTTGTTTAGGTGGAACTGTGGAAAAAGTTCATTGCTTTTGAAAAATCAAATCCCTTAAGAACCGAGGATACGGCTTTAATTACCCGTCGAGTCATGTTTGCCACTGAACAGTGTTTGCTGGTGCTGACCCACCATCCGGCTGTTTGGCATCAGGCAGCTCAATTTTTAGATCAAAGCTCTAAAGCTTTAGCAGATAAAGGAGTGCGTATAGTGTTTTTATACTTTAAACTTTCTCAATTTCACAGGAATACAAACATTGGAGATTTGTTTGTCTCCCATAGTTTAATGAAGAAAGCCTGCTTAATAAATTTGGAGATTTTCGTATCTCTTGTTAGCTTAAAAACACATTGATCTTTTTATTTCAACAAACAAAAATGATGCTTATTTGTATTAAAGAACTTGCAGTGAAATAATTAATAAATTATAACATAGCAACAAGAGTTTAAGTTGAACTCTTTATAAAAATCTTAAATTTGCTCAAATAATTTTGAATTAAATGAAAATTTTCTATTTTTCTATTAAAAAAAATGCAATTTCTTTGATGCTTATTAAGACATCGATTTATTAATGAGTGTTTTAACTTAGTCTTAGTATTTAATTGTTATTATTGACTCAATTGTATAAAACTTATAAAATTTCTTTACTTTTTGTATTTCCCTTGATTATTTAGGACACTCAAGCTGCCAAAATCTTTGGTGATGAATGTGCCAACATTTTGGAACGCTCCATTAATGGTGTTCTCAATAAGAATTCTTTGTTGTATTTTGCTTACGCCGATTTCGAGGAGGGACGCATGAAATATGATAAAGTACATGCCATGTACAATAAGTTTTTATCCATACCGGATATAGATCCAACATTGGTAAGTATAGAAAAAGAAAATAATACGAATTGATCTTTTACAAAATTACTTCAACAAAAAGCTATTTTTATAAAAGATCATTGTTTGACTGAAAAAACTTGTAATCATCCCTTTATTATCTTAGGCCTATGTCCAATACATGAAGTTTGCCCGCCGTGCCGAGGGCATAAAATCAGCCCGAGCCATTTTCAAAAAAGCCCGTGAGGACATACGTTCACGTTATCATGTTTTTGTGGCGGCCGCCCTTATGGAATACTATTGCTCCAAAGATAAAGATATAGCATTTCGTATATTCGAATTGGGTTTGAAACGTTTTGGTGGCAGTCCGGAATATGTCATGTGCTACATTGATTACTTATCACATCTCAATGAAGACAACAATACCCGAGTTTTATTTGAACGGGTATTGTCTTCAGGTGGTTTAACACCTCAACTAAGTGTTAATGTCTGGAATAGATTTTTGGAATTTGAATCGAACATAGGCGATTTGTCCAGTATAGTAAAGGTGGAGAGGCGAAGAAGTGCAATATTGGAAAATGTAAGCAACAAATTAATTTAAACGCAAACATTTAATCCAAAAAAAAAAATGTTTTTTTCAGCTTAAAGAATATGAAGGTAAAGAAACCGCCCAGCTGGTGGATCGTTATAAGTTTTTGGATTTGTATCCCTGTACCACAGTGGAACTGAGATCTATAGGTTATACAGAGGTAACTTCTTTATACATAATTTGTAATTGATAAAAACCTGTTTTTTAATTCTTGTTTGTTAATAGAATGTAGGAATTACCACCAATAAACTGCCTAATGGAACAGGTAATGCAGGAGCACCTGCTGTCAAGGAAGAGCCGGAAGCTGAGCCCGCTGCTCAACTGCCTAAGCCGGATTTTGGCCAATATATACCCTTTAAACCCAAAGCTAATGCTTATCCGGGTGCCCATCCTTTGGCCGGTGGCACTTTTCCCCAACCACCCGCTTTGGCAGCCTTGTGTGCCTCCCTACCACCTCCAGTGTGCTTCAGAGGACCTTTTGTTTCCATTGAAATGTTATTTGACATATTTAATCGTATTAAATTGACAGATGGTAGGTTGAAACCACTAAATAACTGGATTTTTGTTTTGTTAAATTATAAACCTTATACTTATACAGCTGCCCCCCTGCCCTCTGGTGATCCTGGTTGCGATATAAAAATCTTTGATTTGGCAAAGTCTGTGCACTGGATTGTGGACGAAAGCTCATTGCCGGGCGATACTTCTGGCGGCACGGGCGTTAAACGCAGACGCCTGCTGCCAGGTGGTGATGATAGTGATGAAGAAGCTCCTAACCCTGCCCCTCCAGCAAATGATATCTATCGTTTAAGGCAACAGAAACGTTTTTCCAAATGATTGCAATTTCCTTAAAAAACGTTTAACAATTCCGTTTAATGTAACGGTTTTGTTTAAGCTTTTTTTTTAATATATGTATATACATAAGTATTTTACTTTCGGTGAAAAAAAAATAAAAAGTAAGCTTATTTTTTAACAAACCTTTAATTAAATGCTAAATTTGGTAAAATATTAAATATTTTTAAACGGAAAAATAAAATACATTCATTTAAATTATAACACAAAAATGCAATAGCAGTTTATTAAATGGGTGCGCAGAATTGAAAGCACTAGTAGTGGCAAGATATGGCAATTTAGCAAAATACAGATATTCTGTAAATCTGTAATGTGATTTCGAGAACGAACAATTTTCAAAACTGAATATGTAGTTGTTAAATTAATGTTCTGCTAATGGCAAGATTTGGTACATTAAAATAGGTTTACTTACTTGATTTACAGAAGACCAAATGATTTTGTTTTAAAAACGAAAATCTCACTTGGATTCGATTTGCAGAACTGGGTACATTGTTGTTCTTTGGGGGTTATTAGGTAATTTGCTTCGAATTAAAATCATTTTCGTATAAATGTATAAAGCTTACAAATTGGAATAAGCTTTCTTTCGAAATGAGTTACACAGTTCCACTTTTGTCAAGAGCACTTACCTGAAGCCATTACGTTGCTTAAGAACAGGGGGAGATTTATTTTGTAACACATTTCGATGAAAATATTTTCTGGAAAAATCATTTTGGAAACAATTAAAGAGAATAAGATTGCATTAAAATCAAAGAAGTTGATCTCAACGAACACAGTAGCATCTGGAGATCAATAAATAAAAATAAAAAAATAAAAATAGTGCATTTCATAAGCCTTAACTACAACTGTTATGCTGCGTTTTCACATGTCATTTTTGCTGTCAAATTGTTGGCAATTGTATGAAAACGGGTTGTCATATGGCGTCATCTATGATCATGATCATGATTGCAAACATAGATGACGCCAACCCGTTTTCATACAATTGCCAACAATTTGGACAATTTGACGACAAAAATTACATAGTGAAAACCAAGCATTAGAAAAGAACAAGGAAAGAAAGAACAACTCGAAGTAGAGACTTTGTCCCCTAGTTGTGGGTTTCTAGCTTTCCGGATAAAGCTTCTTAGTTCGAAGTTTGTATAGAGAGACTTGTTGTCGGATATTATATGAAGAAATTTAGTTTTTTTATACTGCATTCCGAAAATTACAAACAATTTGCTATTTTGTTTCCTGTACCACTTTTACAAATTAGTTTTTTTTATCAGAAATTGAGAAATTTGTTCTGTAGTTTCAGCGGATGCCGGCGGGGCACATTATTTTTATACACTGAAGGTTGAAAAAGGGAAGGCAACGTTGGTTTTATCTTTTTGGTTACAGGACTTGTGGGGCTTAGTAAGAATCTTTCTTTTTATATTCAGAAGGGGCTAAAAAAAGGGAACAAAGAGAAATTTGGTTTATTATTTTTTTTGGTTATAAACTAGGCTGGCGGGGGATTAATCCCCCAATTTGCCACGTTATCCCACGACGATTCCAGTAACTCCCAAGTCGACCTACACCTTCAGATAGGAAGCTGGAACGCTTAAATTTTGTATTAAAAAAATTATAGGTTATGTATGTACATATGTATGTATGTATATATGTATGTATATGTAAAACCAAAACGAACACATGTGACTATCCCTTTCAGACCTATGCAGTATATTTCGTATAAAATTCTGCTTAGGATCAAAACAATGATATTTTTTTAATATTTAGGCTTAAATTAGCCCGCTGAAAGATTTCACAAGGTCCTTTTGTGTATACAGGACATCTCACATTTGTGAGGTCTCGGTCATAACGTGTAAAATGAATTCCCAAAAAATTAAAGAAATAGTCTGTTTATTCTATTTATTTTATTCAACATTTTATTTAATAATTTTTGTTTTTAAATTAACTAACTAAAAATAAATAAAAAAGTAAACAAACAAAAATAAACGAATTCATTCTAATATAAAAATAAAGTTTTTGGTTAAAAAAAAAGATAACAATTCAGTTTATTACAATATAAATCAACAAAAAATATAAATTTATCGTATTATTAAAATGAGATCAATATTTTGAATGATATTTCTCGAAACAGTTTTTGTTTTTTGCTAAGCAAAGTGTTACTTTACATTTTTGGCAGCGTGATGATCTTGGTGGATCATCAGTAAATTCTGGCCAATGATCATACCGATCGAATCTAATATCATCCGGAGCGTCACGTGGTCTATATTTCGTTGGATAAAAATCATTAGGAAGCTGGAATCTTTCAACATACTCAGGAGCTTCAAAGGAAGAGGCTAATACTGTACCTAGCTCCATTTTGAAAGTTAAAAACGATTTGACCTTTGCTTTGGGTAACCCAGCTAGCTTGCAATCTTTTTTGTATTCCATCCAAGAATTGTAAATTGCTAGATCAAGGAAATGGAAAAAAGCTTTGACTGTCCATTTTCTTGTTTTTATTTTAATCCTGTAATATTCTAACATTTGGTCACACAAATCAACTCCACCCATGAATGAGTTGTATTTTACAATCACTGCGGGTACTTTGACAGGACAACGGCGCTTTAGATTTTTGTGCCACCTTTCGATTTCTTCTACCGGGTCTTTTCCACACATATTTGAGGCAACTATAACTGCTTTTGTATCCTTCCACTTCACAACGACCACATTTTCATGAACAAACTGAGACATGTCACCGCGGACCATGTTTTTGTCTAAAGGGAATTCTACACTTTTTGGGATTCGGTTAGCCATGATTGTACCTGTTGCCTGGTAACCTTTACGATGCAAAGATTCCAAGAGTGGAATTGTTGTAAAAAACCTATCGAAATATATATGGCTGCCCTTTGGCAAAGTTTTAGTTAACCTCATGACAATAGATGGTCCGTGTCCAAGACCGCAATCTTCAAATGTACCAGCACCTTGAAAGACTTCGAAGTCAACCACGATACCATCAGAAGTTGCGCACACCAAATTTTTCAATCCAACTGGTCGAGGCTTTGATCTGATTACTTGCCGTGCAGGACATCTACCCGTAAATGGAATCATTTGTTCATCGATCGAATAATTTGTTATTTCAGTTGCTAATTCATTGCATCGTTTTCTAACCGAATCGATGACTGGTTGAATTCTCCATAATTTATTTGTCGAGTTTGGTGTAGAACAGTCAGTAATGTGTATATCTGATCGAAGTAGCATAAATTTATCACGAGACATGGAGTTGAATATGGCTGGAATTTTACAATCGTTTGACCAGTACATGCGCACGGCTGGATAACCAAGACACCCCATTATGATCGCGCATCCATAGAACCGCTTTATGTCTGATGGTATATAGTGTACTTCTTGGCCACGCTTACTCATTACATAGATTTTAGTGTACTTAACAACGTCATCATAATGGGTCTCTGGAAAATATCTTTTAAAATATTCCAAAGGAGTCTTAAGAATAATTTGTTGTTGACATCCCGATGACGTCGGAATATCGGTATTTGGGAATGGAACATTTTTCCATATAGCTCGTCTTTCTTTATATTGGGAAATGTAAGATTTTTCTGTTACAGATGACAGTTCACAGAAGTTTAATTGCTCAGCCGATCTAATTGGCGCATCATTCGTAGATTCACATACATCAGTATTATCAATACTGTCATTGTCATCACTTTCTTCTTCTGCATTTATAATCAAAGGGGTCCATGTTTCTTCTGCAGCCGTATCATCGTCGCTGAAGTCTGCATCAGACTCTTCAAGCATTTCTAAAACTGCTTCCACATCATCATCGTTGTTAAAATTAAAGAATTTTCCTGGAAAATTATATGATAACACAAACGTGAGCATGCAATGAAATGTTACATTGTGCCTGACCAACACAATTGTGATATCTATATATCTTTGCTCACAAAAATATAGTTGCTATGCAAAAAAGTTAACACCTTACACCTAAATTTGTTCTTGTATTCGTTATATAACGGTCAGAAACAAGATCTAACACTTGCTTTTTATAATTACAACAAAAACACTCACCTCTTGGACGCATGTCTGCACACGTTGAATGACACAATCAAACTGAGCAAGATTTTTTGGGTTTGCGAGTGTTTTTTTTTACTTTTTTACATTTCTTTTAATAAAAAACACAACTCACAATCACTGGTTTCAGGTTAAAAACGAAAAGTTATTTTTTCACATAATTAGAGACATTTTAATGCAGACCTCACAATCGATTAAGCTAGGTCTGAAAGGGCTATTGCACAACTTCGAAAAGCCGTAACGCGGTACAATTAGACGACGCCAAGCATTCACCAATGCAGGAGTGAGCCGAAAATATCTCGAAAACAGTGAAAAAAGACGATCTGATTGCC
Source organism: Bellardia pandia (assembly GCA_916048285.2). Classification (NCBI taxonomy): domain Eukaryota; kingdom Metazoa; phylum Arthropoda; class Insecta; order Diptera; family Calliphoridae; genus Bellardia; species Bellardia pandia. Next base: position 105,629,650 of record OU696532.1, read on the forward strand.
CTTAAGCGATCATTACAATGGCGCGCGAGTTCTTCCTCCAGCCAAGGCTGAATTAAAATTGAATTTGGTTTATTTAGAAATTGGATAAGTGTGATTGATGCTTCATATATTGCAATCTGAAAATTACAATTTGCTATTTTGTTGCACTGTGCCACCTTAGTTTTAATCGGAAATTAAAAACAACACTATCAGTAAGTCCCAATTGATACAATTTTTTTTAGAGAGAGATCAATTAAAGAAATTTAAATAGAGAGCGAGAATACTTTTGTTTTTTTTTAACAATATACATAACTGACGTTTATTTTCAATATTAAAAAAATAATACAAATTGTTTGCTAAAAATAAACATTTTAAAAACATTTCACGTTTTATACCTACATATAAATAAACAAATAAAAATATTTCAAAGAATATTATATTTACAAAACAAACACTACATACATACATATGTAGGTACCCAATAAGCACAAATTTTTTGTGAATTCCAATGTTGGAATTCCAGTGTGAATCCAAGCTTGAATTACATTTGAAATCCATCCTCTTTCCAGTCTGTTTGAAGTTTGTTAAAAAAAACAACATCAAATTTGTTTTAAGCATATGTTGATGCAAATCATTGGCGGCGGTGTTGATGATGATTTTATAATTAAATTTTCAGAGAACAGGTTCGGTTCAACTGGAATTACATTATTATTTAAGGCTGGAATTACACTGTATATGTACTGTTTTGTTCGACTGTAATTCAATGGTTAATTTTGCTGGATTCGCTATTGAATTCAACTGTGTTTCAACAGTAATTCAACACTGGAAATTAGAAATTTTGACTGGATTTCAAATGTAATTCCACTTGAATTCCAGCCAAAATGCTTATTGGGGATGAATTTGTTAATTTTAGCTAAAAATATCTCCTGTTTTTAAGCAATGCATAAGTTCTTTAAAAAATGACAAATTTTACTTACATATCGTTGGTCTCATGTAGAAAGGCCCTAACTCGCTATTTTTTCGAAATTTGCTTTTTTTTGCGATTCCAATGCATTTAACGCAAATACACCTCCTCACAAAAATTTATTGCAATAGTGTAAAAAATAACGGTTTTATAAGCAGTTGTACAAAAAAAGTTACATGTTGAATATTACAGTTTCTATTATGTTTTTACCTTCTCCTGTAAAGTTTCAAATATGCGAGTTAGGGCCTTTCTACGTGAGACCATCGATATGTTGGTTTGATAAAAAAAAAATGACGTATCAATCAGGTAAACATAGTTGTGTGCACATTTAAACAAATAATTCAATACTCATTCATGACTCACAGCTCCCTATCTACTACACACATTTAGAAGCTATAAAACCCAATCCTTAGTGGAAATTCGTATTAGTATTCTATTTAAAGAGTAGCTAAACGGATAAGCAAAGTTAAAATGTTCAGGAAACTTTTCATTTTAATATTGATAACATTTCTAATGGTTCAGTTCCAAACGGTGGAAAGTTCAAGCTCTATACTTTCTAAGCGTAGTATCAAAGAGGTGCCATTAAATTGTAATTATGTTGATAACAATGGCAAATGTGTTCATATAACTAAAAAAGCCGGAGCATTAAAACCAATGCTGCTCAGGCCATTTCCAAAGGTAAACAACATGTGTATTGAGTTAAAAAAATTATAATTTAATTAATTTTTTCATTCATTAGAAGGCCCATAAAGGTAGTTTGAGAGATTAATGGAGCTGCCCTGGTGTAAAAAGATTCTATGGAAATATAAAAATGTTTTACACAGTATTTTAAACATTTGAAGTGGTATTGAAAAGTGTACTTGTTGGCTTTTTAATGTCAAAAATAAGAAATACCTACATTTTGATTTGTAATTTAACTTTAAAAATTGATTGTGTTTATTACTAGAGTAGTTTTGAAGGGTGGTGATCACAAACTGTTATAAACTATTTAAGTTTTGATAAAATTAACTACAAAACATCGACCAAAAATAGACGGAATCAAAGACTGAACCTAGTTTCTAAAAAAATATAGTATTTACCGAGTTATAAATGATATAAGTTTTGGTAAAAATTTCTATGAAAAAATCGATTTTGGATCCAAAAGAAAAGTGATGGAAATTTGAATTATTTTTTTATGATTTAAAATTATTAGTTTTTAATAATGAAATAATTTAGTTTTCTTTCTAAGTGTATTTAAAATTAAATTCCTAAAAACGTTTTGAAAAATCCCCACTAAAAGGGATTTTTAACTTGAACTTGGGAATTCAAATTTATTTATATAGAAAATTAAAAGATATTAAGTTTTAAAGCATTACAATTTAAAAATTATGAATACCCAATTAATTTTCTTAAATTCCTTTAAAGTAGATTTTTTATAATGAAATTAGGAATATAATTTTCATCAAGTTAAAAAAATTTTCATTTATTAAAATGTTTTTACCAAGGAAAAACCACACATTTGTTACTAATTTTAACAAAAATTTAAATTCCCAAAAAAAATTCCACAAATTCTACTGGGGATAAAGTTTTTTTTGCTTCAAATTAAATTTGTTGTAATTAATAAAGAATTAATATAATTTTTGTTGCTTGCTACCTTAAAAATTAAATTCCCAAGAACGCTTCGAAAAATCCCCACTCAAAAAGGGATTTTCAGTTTTAACTTGAGAATTCAAATTTATATAGAAAATTAAACGATTTTCAGTTTTAATGCATACAAATTAAAGAATTATGAATTCCAAATAAATTTTCTTAAATCCCCTTAAAGTAGATTTTTTTTAAACGAAATTGGAAATTTAACAAGTTTTCATTAAGTTTAATGGTTTTACAAAAAAAAAAAAAAAAAAAACAATAAATTCATTAATTATTAAAAAAAAAAAATTAATTCCAAAACAATTCCACAATTCAACTTAATTAAAATAATGACGTTATTAGTTTCTTATTCCGGAGTACATTTTTTATCGTATTCAATTGTAGTTGTCATTTCGTATTAAGTTATGACACACTCTAAACACTTATTTGTTTTTTTTTTGTTTACTAAGAACTATTATCTAATAACAAATATTGCAAATGAACAGTCACTTACTTACAGTGGATCACAGCTTATTTCGTGTGCCCAACTTTTTGTGATTGATTTTATATATTTCGTGTACATGTTAAAACTATTCTATAGCATTACATACATACATACATACATACTTACATATATACATACATACATACATACATACATACATACATACATACATACAACATATTGTTTGAAATGTTAAAAAACTAAAATTTTGTGGGATACCCCTTTTGTTTGAAAACTGTTTTTAATCTCGATTGCATAGAATTAACCTAATGTACATACATAATATGTATATGTATGCATATTATGTATATGAAGGTATTCTTTTTTGGAAATAGATCACACGAAATAAGCTGTGAGCCACTGTATTTTTGATTTAAACCGCCTTATGATTAATTAAACATCTTACATTTTTAAATGGTGCATTGTTGTCTAAGAAAATTTACATATTTAATGAAAAAGTAATTATTTATTTATTATTTAAAATTTGAATTAACAAAAATAATACTTATGTATTTAACTACACAAAAAAATAATTTTTAATTAAGAAATTGTGTAAAAAATTGTTTAATAAATCATTTGTTTTATTTTGTTTACATTTTAATACATTTAAAAGTCATTCATGTGTTCTAACTTAGAACTTCTAAGCATAGTAACAACAATTACTGTATAATTTGTATTTGTAACTCAAAATTTAATAAAAACCCAATAAAAACAAAAACACAAACATTTTTTTGTAGCTCTTTACAGTAAAAACAAAAAAAACTAAACAAGACAAGCCCTGATTCTTCAATCCAATAAAACAAACAAAAACACTAACAAATCATTGCAAAACCAGTTTTCTTTGAATTGTTTTACAATTAGCCGTAAATAGCAACAACAACAAGCGTCTTTTGTACTCTCAAACACTAATTTCAAAACAAATCCAAAGAGATTCATAGTATATGTATGAGAATAATCATACAACCACGTTGTGAACAGGCAGCATTGTAATAATAACAACAACAACCATTGAGCCAGCCATCAAGAAGAAGATGTAAAACAATAAGAAACAAGTTAGAGTATTATATTCGGCTGTGCCGAACCTTTAATACCCTCCACCTAAACGTAATAAGATATACAGAAACTACACTGGTTATAGGACTAGTTACTAGTATATCCTAATTCTGTGTTTTCTATTCAGTCTTAGTGCAAATTTTATTAGTATTTGATATATTGCTTGAAAGACAATATTACCTGTTGGTCGGTAATTCACTAATGTGATTTTATTTTAAATGTTTTGAAATTTTATCTAATTTTGACCATTTATAATTGATGTAATTACCCGGTTCTTACTGTAATTTACAGAGTTTGTCTGATTTTCATAATAATCTCGAGTGTAATTTAACAATTTATAAAATTAAAAGAACATTTTTCCATATTCACAACATGTTAGGAAACAGAGTATAAAACGAGATAAGATATAAGGTGAGGTTTTTTTGTTTGAATTTGATCTCAATCATATTATTTACAACAAATTTACGGGTGGCATGGTAGAAGTGGACCAATTATGGACTGATAGCTTCTAAACCCAGTATACACTAATTTGAATTCTACGTATTTAAAGCTTATTTTAGTTGAATTTCATGTCAATAGCGTTATTTACAAGAGTTGTATGGCTGGTTGTTATGCTATTGCGAATTATTGACTGACAGCTACAAAATCCAGTAGCATAATTGCCGTATAACCGATATTAATATGATTTCTGGATTAAAATATAAAATATATGTATATAAAAGTTGGTTCGATATCGATATTAATTAGACATTTTGGGTTTATCTGTTTTTCGAAAATGATACTTATATGGCAGCTATGACAAATTATGTCTTTTTCAGATGTGGTCCTTGTATGGGAGCTATGACCAGTTCTGGGCCGACTACCATAAAATTTAGTACAACAATTTATTTGCCTATAAAGAGTATTTATGTCAAATTTTAGCCATTTAACATTATTTATTTCAGTTTTATACGTATTTAAGTGAATTTTGGAAGTGGACTTTATATGGGGTCTATGGTCAAACATGAACGGAACTAAAAAAAAAATCGTTTTGCGATTTCTTTTTGCATGAAACTTATTCCTGCTGAAGTTTGTATTGTTATTCTAATTTTATAGGCATTTATGTATAATTGAGCAATATTTCGGGAAGATTATTGTTTAAGGGCTATGAGAATTCATGGACCTATTCTTACTATTTTCCTCATGCTTTTTTTTTATCATTAAAACAACGTATACAAAATTTCATGGTATTATCTGTAATATATTTAAAAATATAGCAAGAAAAATGTTTAAAAATATCAAATTTGTATGGAGGTGTTCTCACATTTTGGTTCATAACTCTGGTTTTACAATACAGATTTTGCTGATTTTCAATACCAAACTGCTTAGGAGAACTATATGCGGTTTTTTGTAAACTTTATTGATTTCGGTTTTGTTCTTTGGACGTAAGGGTGTTTTACACAGCCAAACAGACATACGGACATGGCTCAATCGACTTAGAATTTCGTAAGGACCAAGAATATATATATGTGTTTTGTTGGGTCTCAGTATTAGTCACGGAATTACAAACTTATATATACCCTCATTCACCACTTATGGTGGTGGAGGGTATAAAAAGACATTTGTAAATAACCACAAGACAGTTATTTATCACAAGGGAAATAACAGCAAACATGTAAAATGTGACAACAACAAACACAGGCAGCAGTATTGCATATGAAACACAATAAAACACAAATATTTTAACAGTAACCAACAACAAACTACAGTACATATCGAAATGTAAACAATGTAAAGGCTTAACAGAAGAAAAGTTACAGAATTTTTAACACAATAAGGCTAATTTAACATACAACAACAAAAAAGAACATTTAAAACCCAATTCCATAAATTTATTCACCTACAGGTTGTTGGAGTTAATAAAAAACAACAATCTTTTATATTTCCACTAATAGTCACCCCTATCGTGAATAAAAATTCCACATGAAATTTGTCCCCTTTTAACATTTTTCCTATTTAAATTCAATGTTAAAAAAATAAAAGGGAACAAATTTCATGTGGAATTTTTATTCACGATAAGGGCTAAAATATACTTACATATGTATGTACGTACATATTAGCCATTCTTTATTTTAGTACTTAAATTAGCTCTCTAAAATAAACAACCACCTGTTTAAGATAGAGATGTATTACAGATGTGAGACGGTAAATTTTTTACATACATATGTATGTAAAAAATTAACGTTTAAATACATTAATTTATTTGATTTTAGCAGCTTAAACTACTTTCTTTCCTCTTTTCACAAAAAAAAAAACTCCATTAATAATTCTGTTGTTGATTTTCTTTGATTTATGGCTTTAACTGAGATTTTTTGTTTTGTTTTTGTTTTCTCTACACTGTGTCTGACTTGGCAAATACACCTTTATATTTGTTGGCAAGATAAATTACAGGTTTCTGTGTGAGTTTTTAAACAATTTAATTTAACATAAACAAGTAATGACAACAGTAGCTGCGAAACAGAAAAGCATTGAAAGGAAAAAACTCCTAAATTAGGAAATGATGCTATTGTTACTCTTCTCTCATTTATTTTAAATTAAAAAGGCTTATAATTAATATTAAGTTTCTAAAAGCGCTTAATGTACATATGTCCTTCTTTCATTTATCATTTATGTTCTCTTACTTCACTTCTAACTATTGCTTACAAAAAAGGCTGCCAATAAATTAAGGAGGTCTTCTTTCAGGTTTCCTTTGAAAGAATTTTTTATATAATATCTAAAAATACAGAACATAGTACTTTCTTAAAATATGCCACATTCTGGCCTTATTACATCAACTAATTGCAAAAATATTTAAAATTTGGCCATAGATTACAAAAAGTACTTTTTTCAAATAGCATAAATAGCAAATACATACTTATTTTTTGAAACTTTAAAAAACACAAAATTTACTTTTGTTAATACTTTCATTACTACTAACGGAATTTAAATATGTTTAAAATTTTGCAAAAAAAAAAACACAAAAAGTACATTTTATAAATATGAACAAAAAAAGTACAAAAGTACTTTCATAAAATATGGTATATTTGGTCTTTGTAAGATGAATTCTTTTACAATTAGTTCAAAATTTAAATAAAAAATACAAAAAGTACTTTTTTAAATAGTACCTAAAAAGTACCAAAATATTGTCTTTAAATAAGCTACTTTTTTGAGCTTATAAAATCAACAGAACGTATATAAGTTTAACATTTTGCCAAAAAACATAAAAAATACAAAAAAGTAAATTAGATATATAATTTTGTCAGAAACTCAAAAAAGTGATTTGTTTTAAGTAATACCAAAGCATTTAAGCCAGGAGAATCTTTGGGTGTTTCTAAGTTATACAATATTCTTTACAATTTCTTACACTTTCCCTTCGTTTAATTCTGGTTCCTGGTATTTGTTTTCATTTAGCCTTTTAAATCGCTTTTGTAAACCAAAAACCGCTACAATGTTTAACACTACGCTTAGCGTTCATTCAACTTCTTTAAGCTGCTGCTGCGACTGCTCTTTTTCTGCCATTGTTTAACATCTGATCATACCTGTGTTACCTTTTAGTTGTTAACTGAGCGCCACACTGAAGACGTCTCCACAAGATAGCAGCTACAAATCTGCACGCTTAAACCATCAAAACATTTTTTTTAATTAAAACTTGTATTTGTGTGATGGTGGTTATTTTATTGTTGTTTAAATCCAATTTTAAAAGAAGTGTATATATAATTTCAACATAATTCTAATAACAATGAAAAGTATTTAAAAAGATTTTACTCTAAAAGAAAAATAAACTACTGAATAACAATGACCCAGTGATCTACAAAAAGAAATTTTGTATTTTATTTTTAATAAAACTTAATAATCATGATGAGTAGCGTTTTAAATCATAGCTTTTACAATGACAATCAAAAAATTGTTGTGGGAAATCCTCAGCAGTTATCACAATTACCCGATCATTTGAAATGTGGCGAGGTGTACACTTGGCTGTGCGCTGGAGAATTGTTTGCTGTGGAATGTAAATTATGTGAAGATCATCCTTTGTGTCCACTATCTGAATTTCCCCAGCACATGGAAGTATGGCATACAGATTGGGAGCATACGCTAAACAATGCAGATGGTGATAATGAAGATGTACAAAATACGGAACTCGATAATGAAGAAGATCCGTATGACGATTATGAACAACATTATGATGATCATGCTTCATCATTTACCACCGAAGACAGTTGCTTATTTGAGACAGACGATCTTTTAAAAAGCGAAAGAGTATCTACGCAAGTGTTTCTATACAATGAAGAATTGTTAGAACCTTTTGAACAGGTATTAATAGAACACGACAATTCCTTGGATTCAATACAAATAAGCGGAGATGTTAATGAAGAGAAATGTTTAGAAGGAGTTAACAAACAGGTAGCAGAGGCGTTAGAAGGTGTAACTGAGAGAGAGCATGATAAAAAACATGACTTTAACATAAACATGACCTCTAAAATTACTAAAAGTAAACAAATACAGCTCTCCAATAAATTAACAGAGCAGAAGAGAGAATTGCGGTATTTACCAGAAATAACAGAGAGCCAAAGAGATTTTACAGTAATAAAAACAAATGTTGCAACAGTAACAGAAAATGTGCAGAAGAAAATTAGAAAATCAACAATAAAATTAAAGAAAATAAAAGAAATCTCAGAACATGTGAGAGAAATACGGGAAAATGAAACAAGTGAAGAGGAAAATATAAAATTAATCAAGAAAATTACAAAATCAAAAACAAATAGAAAGAAAACAAAAGAAATCATAGAAAATGTAACAGAATTAAGTAATAAAAAAACAAGAGAAAAGGAAAATACAAAATCTACAAATAATGAAAGTGAAACAAATCAATCAACAGAAAATGAATGTGAGACAAGTGAAATTGAAAGTAAAAACAAAGAAAATGAAACAAAGGATAAAAACAATATCAAAACTCTTAAAAAAACTAGAAAATCTTTAAGAAATTTAAAAGAAAATAAGCCACAATTAAAAGATTTAAAAGAAATGCTAGAACATCAAACAGAAATAAGTGAAAATGAAACAAGAAATAAAAACTTCATAAAAGAACCTATAAACTCACAGGAACTAACTGAAAAAGAAATAGAAATAAGTGAAAATGTAACAAAAACTAAATATGAAAAAAATGAAACTGAAATTACAAATAATAAAGCAAATAGCTTGACATACCAACAAATCCCTGTAAAGTTACCAAAATCTAACAATTTATATAAAAGCACTAAACAAAATTTAATAAACATTAGAAAATCTTCCAGAAATTTGAGAAAAACTAAAAGAAATTTTCAAAACTTAAAAGTAAATAGAGCAACAAAAGCAAATAGCAATGAAACTCTAAATTCTAAAATCAACAAGAGAATAATTTCAGAGAAACCAAAGGAATTAAAAGAAGAGCAACAAGAGGAAATGAAACATGAAGAATTTAATGAAAATGAAACGCGTGAATTAAAAATCGTAGGGAAACGACAAAATTCTTGCTTTAAAAGAACAACCAAAAGAAAACTAAGAAAATTGTACAGAGAGTTTAGCGAAAAAGAACTGAAATCAAAACTAAATGAACATTTTGAAAGATTGCCAAGAGAGTCCAGCGAAGAGAAAATGGAGCAGGAATGGGAAACAAATCAACACGAAAATTTTGAAAGATTGCCAAGAGAGTCCAGCGAAGAGAAAATGGAGCAGGAATGGGAAACAAATCAACACGAAAATGTTGAAAGATTGCCAAGAGAGTCCAGCGAAGAGGAACTGAAATCAAAACTACTTGAACAATTTGAAAATTCTACAAAGTCGTTAATTTCTTTACCCACAAATTGCCCGAGAAATAGGAAATCTAAAAACAAATCAAGAGAACCAGATAAAGAATTGAACGCAGAGATAGGGGACGAAATCCTCGAAAAAGAATTGAGTATTGAAGAGAATAAAGTTGAAATCGTAAATTCTGCCGGCTTAAATGGATTTCAGCAACAAAACTTGCCTAGGTGTAGACCATTAAAGACAAAACTCATATATTCTGGAATGGATGCCCAAGATCCTGAACTAAGCTCCCTAAAATCATTAAAGCATGTTTTGAAACCCCTTGAAAATCCAACAAGAGTGAGTTTGAGATCAAGTAAAAGAAAAATTAACTCGCAATCAAATACGTTCTCACCTAACAAGCCCACTAGTAAAAACATAAAGCAACCTTTGGTTACACACTTTTTTGTGAATGAAAATAATAAAACTAAAGATATGGAACATTCTGTTAACAACAGTTCAATGGAAGAAACAGATACTTGCTCTCTTAATTCTTATTGTTACTCCTCAAATCCTTCCTCGCCCAACAAACTTTCATCACAAGGTTATTACTCTTCCGAAAAGGACATCAGTTCACCGCCCTCAAATGAACCTTTTTCTACACACTTGTTCAATTGTGAAGAAGATAGCACCTCAACTAAGACGCTATCTCCCTACACCGAAGAGGAATATTTTGAATTCTATGAAGCTAAAGAGAAACTAAACAAACATCATATTAGTTATCTAATACAGTTGTACCAGACACATAAACAACTATGGGATCAATCCCATCCGGAATTCTGTGAACCCCAAATATGTAGAAAATCCTGGCAACAAATCACCAATCAATGGAATGAGTTTTGCCAGCGAAAATTCACTATAGCCGAAGTACGCATACGTTTGGTTACTCTCTGTCAACGTTATGTACAGGAAAGAGAACGTTTAGCTTTGGAGGGTGAGCTAGATGAGTTTGCCAAATTCCCCTACTACGAAGAAATGCAATTTCTGGAGCAGCAAAAGTCTTTGCAACAAAGACGAGAGCTGCAGGAGCAACAAAACGAAATGATATTGGCTATATATCAACAGTTTCCCACACTGTGGCATATCAGCCATTATAAGGTGCGTCAGGCTAAACAGAGGGCTGAGACGTTCGAGAGCATTAGCAAGACTTTAAAATTATCGGGATTATATTTGTCCTCTATGGCTGTTCAGAAACGTATACGTTCTCTCAGAAAATGTTATCGTTTGGAGAAAATACGCCATTTGCATGCCCAGGTGGAGCAGACGCCATTTGAGCCCAACTTCAGGCACTATGAGAGAATGCAATTTCTAGACAAACATATAGAACCATTCAGGTGTCGTATATGCGGGAAAATATTTGAAAATTTGCCCGGTTTCCGGGAGCACTTGGAGGCGGAAAATCATGGCACAGTAATGCAAGAGGAAAATGAAAGCGAGCAGGAAACAAAATCGAATAAAGTGGGTAGGAATAAAGATAATGAAGATATATTGAATTTGCAAAAGTATGACAAGCCAGACAATGGCGTAGTTGTTGAAAATCTATTGGATTATCAAGATCCTGCTATATTCATTAATAATAAGCAATATTCTCCTGTATCTGAGAATAATACAGACATTTTACAAACGTTTACCCCCTTGCCCGGTACCCCAAACCCCAGTTTGGATGCATTTAATAATTTAAATCTGGAATGTTTAGCACAACATGACCAAACTATCCAGGAAGTTTTAATCTTTCCCTGCAACACTCCCGCGGAACCCATAATAGATTCTTTGCTTATAGAAGATCAACTGATGGAGGAGATTATGGAAAATGTTACTAATGATGATGGTTTTAGCAAGCTCTCTTTGGATCATGTAAGTTTTAAGGAAACATTTTTGGGCTTTAAAGATGTTTAGAATGATTTTATCTCTTTATTCTTTTACAGTTTATTAACTCGGTCACAAGTTGTGAGGAATTATCGGAAAGTAATGTTATAAACGAGGAAATGTTTGCTACTGTTGAGGTGGCCATGGAAAATGCTAGTATTTTGAGACAACCAGATCTGCTGGCAGATCAAATTTTAAATGTTGCAAGTTCAAAAGCAAAAAATGAAGGAAAGAGCTTTGAGGTATTAACAAAGATTCAGGAAAATGAGCAATATTTCACAGAAAATGTAAGTTCCTCAAGGTACTTGCTAAGCAGATGAAAATATGTACAATTTTCTTTTTCAGCTTTCTTCAACTTCTCCCCTGGTGGTTAATGTTCAATGTGCCGACTTTTCTGTGAATCTCATGTTGAGCCCACAGCATGCAGAGATCCCCAAGCCAGCCAGTAACGACTCACAACCGGACTTTCACTACTCTGCTGATGTCTCACCAGCCTTGTCTCATCAAGACCCCGACTTTTGCTCCTCTACAGATATCTCCACCATTCCCCTGCCCGAACAGGAAATACACAAAATGATCGAACTATATCGTAAATATCCGCAAATCTGGAATCCCAATCATTTGGACTATAATTCACGCAACCTAAGGCGTCAAGCTTGGTGTGCTTTGACAAAGGAATTTAACTCTGTAGTGGGTAAACATTACTCCTGGCGTACCCTGCATCGCAAATTGACAGACTATGCCAAGTACTATAAGAAATTGATAACGGAACAGAAGGACTATGAGGAACTGGAGAATAAATGGACTTTTTATGAGGATTTCAAGTTCTTGGATGATGTGGTAAGCAAAAAGATTTTCTTGAAGTGAAATCAAAAAAGAAAACTTAATTTAGAAAATACTTAAAATAGAAATTTTGAAACGTTGTCTTGTCTTTTGTCTTCCCTAAACAGCTTGCCGTTCACGACGAACTACAGCGCACAGTACATCATCGTGACAACAATTTCAAAATCATTCAGATCTACGAAACTCTACCCCAACTATGGGACATTAAACATCCCGACTATAACAAACACAGCATCAAACAGCGCAATATTGAACTAATGTGCAATCGTTTGCAAGAGGAAAACAATCTCCAACTAACCACCGAACGTTTAAAGAATCGTCTAATCGAACTAAGAACCCAATATCGGGCAGCTAAGAGACAACGCTTGAAATGTGAACGCAACCAACAAAACTTTAATACCGATTTTATATTCTACGAAGCTTTCAACTTTCTCTATCCGCACATAGATCCCTTCATATGTGAACATTGTAATAAAGAATTCAAAAAACTTACCGACTACAATCGCCACTTAAAGCGTGAACACAAAAAGAAAATTGTGCAGAAACTCGATGCTTTTTCGGTGTTACCTCTGGAGCCGGGTGTGGATAAGACCTTGCAGAATATTTGCCATATCTGTGGCATTAAATTTACCACACGCAGCAATTTGGTGCATCATGTCAAGCGTCACGAGGGCATTAGAAATTACGCATGCAGCATGTGTCCGAAAAAGTTTTTCGCCTCTCACTCCCTGAAAGTGCACATACGTTCGCACACGAAAGAATGCCCCTATACCTGTGAGAAATGTGGCATGTCTTTTGTTAGTGCCAGTAAATTGAATCAGCATATTAAGCGGCATTTAGAGAACAAGGAATTCCAGTGTGATTATTGTCCCAAGAGATTCTACACGGGCTTTGAAAAGGATCGTCATGAACGAAGACATCTCAATATCAGGGATAAGGTGTGTGATGTGTGTGGTAAAACATTTGTGGCCGGCTCTTCATACTATACACACATGATGTTGCACAGTGATACGAAACGTTTTGAATGCAATAAATGTAACATGAAATTTGCCCAGTATGCGGGGTTGTATAAGCATAAAAAAAGGCATCATGCGACATAACCAAGGGAAGACAGTTTAACATAAAGAATGCTAGCAAAATTAGAACAATTTAAATAAATATACTTAGGTTTATAAATAATTAATATTTCAGATTTATACTAAACAATTGCTTAATTTACAAATCAATTACAGTTTAAGAGGCATTTTATAAAAGAAACTTTAGAAATCCGTAACTATTGTATAAAAGTTTCTTAAACATACAAGTAATTTAGTTGTATTTTAAAAATATTGTTTAATTGTATGTAATTTAATGTTTTTTTATTATATAGAATTGTTAATACATAAAAGTACAATAAATTAAAACATAATTTTAACTTAAAGAACAATTTTAAGAAGAATATAATAAAACAAAATTAAGAAAAAGACCATGATGTTTTACAATTTAAATTGAACTTTACTTTTACTTTAAAGTCCTCTAAATATTCCAAAAAAAGAAACAAATTTACGCAATACTCTTCTCAAAATGTCAAAAGATTGTTGATTCTTATGCAAGCTATGTTATCACACATGAAACCATCACCCTTTATTGTGAATTAAATGTGAAATTTTTGTCCCCAAAAAGAAGAATTTGCTATCGTGAATTTCTGTTCCTGCTATCAGTTCGTATTGAATGTAAAATATGACAGAAAAATAAATAAATATGAATGTATACTATAAAACATTAAGTCCCAATTTACACGAAGCAATTCTGTAAGCTTAGCTGATTACCTTTTAGACATCGGGGTAAGGGGAAGATAAGACGACTTGAAACTGTCAGTTAAAAATATAGAAATTTTAAATTTCTCAGTTAAACTGAACAGTTAAGTTGAACTGTCAGTTAAAGCGTGATCCATTAAAAAAACAGAAAATTCAAATTTAATGGGGAATGTTTATTATCATTTGAAAGAACATTCTTTGGCATTTATTTTTTGCAGATTATGTCTACCAAATGTTGACCGCTGCTACGTCGCAGCATTTCGACTGGCAACTGGCGAATGTTTGGCCATAAGTTGACCGAAGTGTGGTTTATATCAAAGCAAAGATTTTAGTACACCTCGATCAGGCCTGTAAAAATCATATATGCATTATAGTTAACAAGTTATAGGCCATTGAAAATTTTAATTTCAAAACTTCATACAACCCTTATTACTCTTATCCTCCGAAAAATAATTGTTCTTAAGGAACTTGTAATATTTTTATATGTTTTTTATATATATTTATTATTATTTATATATTTTATTAATTCAGGTTAACCGAGGCCTTCTCTAAACTGAAAATTACGAACATGGTTTTATGTTTGTAAACAAAATTTATAATTGCGCAACATTTTTAAAGAACAAATTTCACAGACATGGATTTTAAACTAACTCATAAAGATAGAATAAAGTCTTAGCTTATCAAAACCTTTTAAATTTTCAAAATCGCTTAAAATCTAAAAAAGTTAGACTGGAATTTCTAAACCAACCTCTTAATTAATATTAATCATACGCCTAGTTAAATTTTTTTTAAATTATTAAAGAAATTCCTTATTTCTCACAGTGTTTTTTCTAGTTTAACTTTCTTATATTAAAGTTCTCAGTGTAATTCCTATATAAACATACTTTTAAGACTTTTTTTGCTTTTGGCAAAAAGGCAGCAGTACATAATAACGATTATATGTTGCTCACTACAAGGCAATAGCAACACTAACATTTAACAGCACTAACAATGATAGCACTAACAATAGTGGAAGCAACAACAAAGTATTGTTATGTTGTTAAACCATTTATTATGTCTGTTTATCTGGGTTTTCCTAAACGAACAACAACAAAACATCCCGTTTAAATGTCACAAACTCTTGAACTCGTTTAACCAGGATATTTATGGCAGCAACCAAAACGACAATTTAGTTTAACCCAGTGTCAGAGTGAGATAATTACGGAAGATAGTAAAATGTTGCAGCAATATACATATAACCCAATAACGGAACTAACAATAGCATTAATTTTAAAATGCAGTAAAGAAAATAATTTTCTTTATGTTTTCTTTTAAATTGTTTTAATAGAATACTTTAAATTTTTTTGTGCTTTAAAATAAGAAACTTAAGTGCATTTAAAAATTTACACTTTAAATTAGGCTCAAATTTTATTATTAGTTCTAAGAAAAACTAATAAAAAAAAGCAAACATTTTTTTTTTACAACCAACTTTTTTGCTGTATTGTAGCCACTGTGTTTGAACTTTAAGACTTCGCCAACAATATTTTAAAAGCCTTATCCTTGCTGTATTGTTATACCAAATTTGCTACCGAACGCTTTAATAGTTTAGCAGAATTTTATAAATTTATCCATGTTCAACATTCTGGACCACTGTGCGTATGATTAATATTAATTAAGAGGTTGTTGTAGAAATTTGCCTATAACTTTTTAAGTTTTCTAGAGATTTAAACAATTTAAAAAGAATTATATAAACAAAATATTAAGGAATAAATATAGATTAAATAATATGTTGGCCTTTAAACAAACTCTGCGAAAAATATAATTTGAACTGAAATTTTTTTAAACAAAATAAATATATTTGAAAATATTTTCTATTTTTATTTTAAAATTCCTAGAATTTTATACAATTTTATAGAAATATAAACAGTTTATATTCAAATTGTGTTTAATTATTAAACAAATTATTTTCAATTACACACAATTTTCAGAATTCCATAATTTTTAAAGTTTTAAACTTTCTGCTAAACCAACAAAATAAATTGTTCTGTAAATATATAAAATATACAACAAATGTTTAACATCTTCCACTTAATACTATAATTATTAAAGGAAACTAAATTCTTTTACATATTTTTTAATATTTCTCTAGGTAAACAAATCTTTCAATAGCTGTTTAATAAAGTATGTTTCCTAAAGTATTAAAAACAATTTGTGTGCAAAGATTTTAAAATCCATTTACTTTAAATTCTGAAAAATAAAACTCTTTAGTGTCAATTACAATACAAAAGCTCCCAAGGATATTACAAAACAACATACTTATTTCGGATATACACACAGACTGTATCTTTTCAACACTTCAGCTCTAATGGTTGGATGTTAGAGCAAAGTCAGACATTAACTAAGATAAACATCACTATTAAACTAAAGAGAGCAAAATAAAATAAAACAAAATGGCAAAATGGGAAAAATGAATATAATCAGTTACACATTTTTGCAGACATGTATTTGCAACAATAAAATTGTAACAAATATTTACGCAAGTGTGTTGTAAATTACAATAAATGAGACAGCACCTAAATATGCAACAAGGGAGGCAACTAAATAAGTTTTTTTGAGTTTGTAATTTAAGTTCTGTTCTAGTTCTGTTCTAGTTCTGTTCTAGTTCTCTTTTAGTTCTGTTCTAGTTCTGTTCTAGTTCTGTTCATTTATTTAGTTCATTTAAAATTCGTTTATTATGTTCTTTATCGTTTTTCCATTTTTATTTTCCTCTTCATGCTCATTAGTTTTCATTATATTTTAAGGCTAATTTAAGATGCAACTTTCTTTCATTCTTCTGCTGGTACTCTAACAGAAGTACATTAAAAGCAGGACACTTGAAAACAAATAAATTTTATAAAATGCAAATTAGTTTGTAGTACAAAGAGTTTACTAAAACATACTACAATCAAATGACCTTGAAGAAATGAGGACATGTATTTAAAAATGTTTTTAACAAGAGTTTTCGCAAAAGATTTAAATTTACAATTGTTTAAATTTGCTGTACTTTGAAGCACTTTAAATTAATGTTTACATATTAATTTAAATGTTGACTCTAAAATCGCAAAATTTAAACCTCAAATATAGTTGAATTTACTTGGGTTTAAAATTTATAGAAATATCCTTTAACAGTCAGTATTTATTTAAAGTGTAATATTTTTCTGTTTTTCATAGTGCAATAATTCAATTTGTATAAATATAACAAACGAATTTTTGCTGAATTTTTCTCTTCTTGCTGTTGTGCTTCCGTTTCATTGTCATATTAGTTTACAAACTATCAATGTGAAAGTATGCAAATTCCAACATATTGTTTGCTACTGTAAAATTCTTAGACACATGTCCTCTCTAACACTCTCAGCATTCCTGGTATTTTTTTCATTTCCTGTTTCTTTCATGCCACAATAGTGCATGTGACAGATATTTGGATTAAAGGGATTTTCTTTTAACAATTTTTGTTGCTGAATTCACAGATTCGATACGACATGCATGAGGATATTATGACAAGAATAAATAGATAACCTGGGTATTTCTTTTTTTCACTCACGTTCTTATTATATAGAAATCAATTGTTGAATAATATTCTCTAGATAGTTAACAAGTACAAATATTTGTACAAATGTCTGATGTAAAATATCAGCACAGTTAAACAAAAAAAAAATGTAAAAAAAGAAAACAAAATTTCCGGATAAAGCCCAGCAAATTTGTTTATCTCAAATTAGAAGCATGGTTTTGAAAGAATAACAAAATCTAATTGAAACTTTTTAGTGAGAAAGTTCCATATTTTTTCTTAACTTGCTTAGAATTTCTTTAGTAAATTTAGAATTTTTTAATTATAAATATGTTTAAGAAATATTTGGAAATTTTTTTGATCATAATAAAAGTATCAGAAAATAGTTTATCTATTGCTTTGAAACATGAATATATTAAAATTTTTATTATAAAAATTAACATTTCAAACTTAGAATTGCTTCGTTGAAATATTTCTGAAGAAAATTTTCAATTATGTTTTTCAAACTGGAAATTCCATGTTTAAAATTAATAGCCTGAATTAATTGTTTAAAAACAAGCTCGTAAATTCTAACTTATTTTCATATTTATGCTAATCGTTTAAAAATGTTATTAAATTCCTGCATAATTTAAACACACTAACATTTTTAGAGTTACAAATCATTTTAATGGATTTTTAATATTCAAAAAAAGAATTTTTCATGACAAACCAATTTATTTAATTTTGTATGATTTACTAAAGCCAAACGAACCTTAGTTTTTATTTTCAAACCACTCATAGAAAAAAACTATTATTGTTTTCAAACCTTAAAATATCACACGTTTTAGTATTTAAAGATATATTTAAAAAAGTGTCTCTATACAAACTTAAGATTCCTTTAAAATCTTTCAATTTTATAACAACAAAATTCTTTACTTAAATCTTTTGCTGGGTATGTTACACATTCTAGTAACAACTTTGACTGCTGGAATATTGTTCAAACTCCCAGCATCCATGGCATCCAATAACAAAAATAAAGCAATATTTATATTCTTTTATAGCTGTAAAGGACATGCAATTGAATTTAATATAATTGAAATGTAATTTGATGAAAATAATCATGGTATCTACTTAACAATACCCAAAGAGTGTATGTTTGGCATAGTAAACTTCAACAAGGAGTTAAACTTTTGGAAACATTCAAGTTTACTTAAGACAAGTGGAAAGAAAGCAAATAGTTTGTAAGAAAAAAATGTTGAATATATATTTATTGGCCAGAAATGTAAGAAACATAAATAAATTCTAAAATAAAGTAAAAAAGGGCAGGTCATGGTTCAGAGATTACAAGCTAAATTAGACTTGATTAAAATGTTTCAGATATTGCAAAAAAAATACAACTTGAATTTTGGTTAATGTACAAACACTTTATTGCAAATATTTGATAATAAAACTGTCACAAACACGTACTATTTCCTATTCCACAACAATACTATCTCATCATTGGACAAACTGTATGAAACAAAAGTTTCCTGAACAAATACTTTCTCTGACACATAATCCACCCTTACTACTCTTAAACTTTGGCTGCAAGCTTTTGAAGTTTAAAACTCACCAATATAATCTTTCAATTCTGATGGTTTAGAACAAAACCTAAGAAACAACAAAGCTATTGAATAAATAAACTCAGTATAAAACTCACGTTCAACTCATTAGTAAACGTACTGTGAGTTGAGACAAGTGCCAAAATTTAGCATCCAATTGAAAACTACACCCAGCTAAAGTGAAAAAACATGATATTTTGCTTGTTCTAGTGGAATTTGAGAACAACAACTAACAAATTGATTTAATACTTGGTGAATGTGCGAGTATTAATATTTTAGTTGTGAACAATATTTTGTTTTTAGGGCAAAGTTTTATTTGTTACACTTGTCACCATTAATTAAATTCCTTAAGCAACGTTTGAGTCCTTATTTGCAGTTTTTAGCTTTTGTTGAGTGTTTGGTTTGCTGTTTAATGTTTGAAAACAGAAATTATTTTGTAGTTGCAATAAATTGGATAAAGAGGGGGGCCAGCTTATAAAACTCTTATACAAACTAATTTTAATATTATTACAGAACAGTTCTAGTTCAGATTTATTTCGCTTTTAAATAGGTTTAAAAAGAGTTTAAGTTATAAATTTATTATAAATTGTAAGCAACAATTAATACAACTATTTTTATTTAAATAAGAATTTATCATCCAACTTTTTCCCCTCTCCTAATCACTGTTAAAATAAGTTTGAAAGCTTAATGCCTGGTTTATTATTGTACCAAATTTTGTTAAATTTACTGTATCAGTTTAGCAGATTTTTATATATTTATATATACATACCAGCTGGGCCTCAGTGCGTATGATTAATATTAATTTACGGGTTGTTTTGGAAATTTGCTGATAACTTCTTAAGTTTTTCAAGGGTTTTAAAAATTTAAAAAAGTATTACATAAATAAAACATCAGGGCATACACTTATGTTATATAACATCTAAGTCTTTATAAAAATCTCTTAAAAAATTTAGTTTAAAGTGAAATTTTAAACAGCTAAATAAAAATATTTTATATTTTTATTGGAAAATTCCTGGGTTTTAAATAGTTTTAAGTTGTAAAATGAGTGTTAGCAATAAATTTAGTATGAATTTTAAGAGGAAATGAATAAGAATGTCATTTTACAAAGAAAAATTTATTATCCCAAGAACATTTTTTACACCCAACTTTTTCCATCTCCTACCCACTGTGCTAAAATTTGTCACTACTTTTAAAATTAGTTTAAAAGCTTAAGGTCTGGTTTACTATTGTATTAAATTTGATAGAGATTGCTTTATTAGTTTAGCAGATTTTTATATATATTTTTATATAAATACCATCTAAGCCTCAGTGCGTATGATTAATATTAATTTACGGGTTGTTTTAAAAATTTGCTTATAACTTCTCAAGTTTTTCAGGGATTTTAAAAATTTAAAAAGTGTTACATAAATAAAACATCAGGACATACATTTATATTATATAAAATGTAAGCCTTTGAACAAAATTTCTTAAAAAAAATTAGTTTTTAGTGAAATTTTATATTTTTATTGGTAAATTCCTGGGTTTTAAGTAATTTACAGAAAAACATAGAGTTTATGTTTGAATTAGGCTTAATGAATATAATAGTCTTCTTTTAAAACCCACAAATATTGTATGAAATGAAATCCTTTAACTTTTTTGTACAACTTCTAAAGTTTTTACTACTAGTTTAGTTATATTTAAGTTTGTCTTAAAGATTAATTCCCACCAGCACCAAGAGTTGAAAACTACAATAAATTGAACTGTTAATCTTGACACTAGTGTAAGAAAATAATTTACAGAAATCGTGAAGAAAAAAATCTTAAATTGTAAAGATATCCTTTTTTGAATTATAGTAGTATTACAAGCGTTTTTATAAGGATATAAACTATAAGGATAGTAAATACTAGTACGCAAAAGGACACATACTATACATTTAATAATGAAAAAACTACTTAACTGTTGGGTTTTTTAGCAAGGCAGCAGCAGCCTTATACAAACACGCAATGTTGCCGAAGAAAAATGAGCTGAAAGCCAGCTGAAAAGGAAATGAAAATTGATGATAACAGGACAATGAGCGGTTAAATTTCAAGGCAACAAATATATAAGAAAGGAAGAAAAGTTTTTTATTGATTGGTTTACGTTTTATTTATGTTTTTCTTTTCAATTTTTTGCGTGATAGTTTTATTATTTGTTACAATATTTAAGGAAGGATATAGTATTGTTAATAATGTTAAAGCTTAAAGTTAAGTGGCAGTGTTAAGGAAATAAATTTATTAGATAATTTGATAAATTGTTCGATTTACCAGCTTAAATGAAGCTTTGACAAATGGGACTAAATTGACAATTAAAGATTTTGCAATATAAAATAACTTAACAGGATTTTCTATTAAATGCAGTAAATTCACAGAAAAGCATATTTAAACTCCCACAATGTTTTCTGTGACACTGTACTCGATATATATAAACACTCAGACTCAAAAAACTTACATCGAAAACAGATAATATTATATAATAATCAAATTATTTTTTGTGAATTACAAATAACCACAACTTGTCTGTTCATTGCATGAACAGTATGAACAGCAGTGAAAAAAATGCTTTTAAAACTTATTTTTTAATCAAACTGTGATTTCTATCTTTGTGATTGTTGTAACAGAAAAACACCGCAACATTTTCACAACACAACAATAATTATACTGCACAAACACTCTTATGCAGGCTCATGCATATGTAGAAATCCTGTTAACATACACTTGCAACACACAAGTACAGCAACATTTACACCAACAACATGCAAGTTGACACACATATATTTATGTATTTATGCCTGCATGTATTATTCCAGTAGTTGTCAACCACATTTGGTAGTTTTTCTGACATCAACAGGAGCCAACAAATGAGAGGCAGCTCAAAAAAAAAAAAAAAAACAGAACAACATAGCAACCTCAATCCTTTAACCAAAATTGAGGACAATGGTATTAGTAAACAACTACAAAAAAAGGCAACACACACACACATATCGAAAGAAAAGTTTCGCAAAATTAAAATGTGCAGGCAAACAATAACAATGCTTAACAAATAAAAGTAAAACTTGGAAAACTGATGAAAAACTGTGGCAACCATTTGTGTTTTTGTTGCCAGAGACATATTGTCTGGCATTCAGCGTTTATAGCAGATATTACTTATGCATGCACAAACATGCCATCACTAATACAAACTGACCAAAAGTTTTCTTTTATAAATAATGCAGAGCAACACAACCCACATGCAATTGAAAGGGGAAATTTTACTGAACAAATAAAAATAAGGTGACCAAAACGAAAACGGATTTAAAAGGAACTGAACTAAAACCTCAATTATAGACTTAACTAGAACCTGAACTAGAGCCTTGATTAAAAACTTAACAAGAACCTAAATCTAAACTGAAAACCTACATAAGCTGTCGAAAACACATTAAATAATTTAATTTCCTACAGAATTTTTAGCATTTAAAAGAATATTATTGTGTTAAACATAAATGCAATCCTTGATGTATTATTTATATAATACTTTTTAAATTTTTAAAATCCCTGAAAAACTTGAGAAGTTATAAGCAAATTTTTAAAACAACCCGTAAATTAATATTAATCATACGCACTGAGGCTTAGATGGTATTTATATAAAAATATATATAAAAATCTGCTAAACTAATAAAGCAATCTCTATCAAATTTAATACAATAGTAAACCAGACCTTAAGCTTTTAAACTAATTTTAAAAGTAGTGACAAATTTTAGCACAGTGGGTAGGAGATGGAAAAAGTTGGGTGTAAAAAATGTTCTTGGGATAATAAATTTTTCTTTGTAAAATGACATTCTTATTCATTTCCTCTTAAAATTCTTACTAAATTTATTGCTAAAACTCATTTTACAACTTAAAACTATTTAAAACCCAGGAATTTTCCAATAAAAATATAAAATATTTTTATTTAGCTGTTTAAAATTTCACTTTAAACTAAATTTTTAAGAGGTTTTTATAAAGACTTAGATTTTATATAACATAAATGTTTTATTTATGTAATACTTTATAAATTCTTAAAATTTCTGAAAAACTTGAAAAGTTATAAAAGTTATATGGGCGCTGAGGCCCAGCTGGTATGTATATACAAGTATATAAAAATCTGCTAAACTGATACAGTAAATTTAACAAAATTTGGTACAATAATAAACCAGGCATTAAGCTTTCAAACTTATTTTAACAGTGATTAGGAGAGGGGAAAAAGTTGGATGATAAATTCTTATTTAAATAAAAATAGTTGTATTAATTGTTGCTTACAATTTATAATAAATTTATAACTTAAACTCTTTTTAAACCTATTTAAAAGCGAAATAAATCTGAACTAGAACTGTTCTGTAATAATATTAAAATTAGTTTGTATAAGAGTTTTATAAGCTGGCCCCCCCTCTTTATCCAATTTATTGCAAGTACAAAATAATTTCTGTTTTCAAACATTAAACAGCAAACCATACACTCAACAAAAGCTAAAAACTGCAAATAAGGACTCAAACGTTGCTTAAGGAATTTAATTAGTGGTGACAAGTGTAACAAATAAAACTTTGCCCTAAAAACAAAATATTGTTCACAACTAAAATATTAATACTCGCACATTTACCAAGTATTAAATCAATTTGTGAGGAGTTGTTCTCAAATTCCACTAGAACAAGCAAAATATCATGTTTTTTTTCACTTTAGCTGGGTGTAGTTTTCAATTGGATGCTAAATTTTGGCACTTGTCTCAACTCACAGTACGTTTACTAATGAGTTGAACGTGAGTTTTATACTGAGTTTATTTATTCAATAGCTTTGTTGTTTCTTAGGTTTTGTTCTAAAGCATCAGAATTGAAAGATTATATTGGTGAGTTTTAAACTTCAAAAGCTTGCAGCCAAGGTTTAAGAGTAGTAAGGGTGGATTATGTGTCAGAGAAAGTATTTGTTCAGGAAACTTTTGTTTCATACAGTTTGTCCAATGATGAGATAGTATTGTTGTGGAATAGGAAATAGTACGTGTTTGTGACTGTTTTATTATCAAATATTTGCAATAAAGTGTTTGTACATTAACCAAAATTCAAGTTGTATTTTTTTTGCAATATCTGAAACATTTTAATCAAGTCTAATTTAGCTTGTAATCTCTAAACCATGACCTGCCCTTTTTTACTTTATTTTAGAATTTGATTTATGTTTCTTACATTTCTGGCAAATAAATATTTATTCAACACTTTTGCTTTCTTTCCACTTGTCTTAAGTAAACTTGAATGTTTCCAAAAGTTTAACTCCTTGTTGAAGTTTACTATGCCAAACACACACTCTTTGGGTATTGTTAAGTATATACCATGATTATTTTCATCAAATTACATTTCAATTATATTAAATTCAATTGCATGTCCTTTACAGCTATAAAAGAATATAAATATTGCTTTATTTTTGTTATTGGATGCCATGGATGCTGGGAGTTTGAACAATATTCCAGCAGTCAAAGTTGTTACTAGAATGTGTAACATACCCAGCAAAAGATTTAAGTAAAGAATTTTGTTGTTATAAAATTGAAAGATTTTAAAGGAATCTTAAGTTTGTATAGAGACACTTTTTTAAATATATCTTTAAATATTAAAACGTGTGATATTTTAAGGTTTGAACACAATAATAGGTTTTTTTCTATGAGTGGTTTGAAAATAAAAACTAAGGTTCGTTTGACTTTAGTAAATCATACAAAATTAAATAAATTGGTTTTTTTGTCATGACAAATTCTTTTTTTGAATATTAAAAATCCATTAAAATGATTTGTAACTCTAAAAATGTTAGCTTGTTTAAATGATGCAGGAATTTATTGACAGTTTTTAAACGATTAGCTTGTTTTTAAACAATTAATTCAGGCTCTCAGAAGCATTTCTTAGCAATAAAAACTTGTTTAGTAATAAAAAACAGAGTAAAACAATTACTGCCGTATTTATAAAAAATAAAGTAGGTTTGAAGTGTGCTTTTAGACAAAATTTTCATACAAAATGTTCTTAAAGTACATTTGAAGTCTACTTTAATTTTTTATGAATAAGGGCATTAATTTTAAACATGGAATTTCCAGTTTGAAAAATATAATTGAAAATTTTCTTAAGAAATATTTCAACGAAAAACAACTTTTGTTTAAAAAAACATTTGCCTCAAAGTTAGTTATTTTTGATTGGTTCCGTATGGAAAGTAAAACATTTGGGGAGGACTTTATGAATGTTTAGAAAAAAATAAGAATTTTTAAAATTCACAGAAAACTGTTTTTTTTCATAAATTCTCTATAACTAATAAAATATTTCAAATACTTTACAATTTTCTTAAGCAATTCTAAGTTTGAAATGTTAATTTTTATAATAAAAATTTTAATATATTCATGTTTCAAAGCAATAGATAAACTATTTTCTGATACTTTTATTATGATCAAAAAAATTTCCAAATATTTCTTAAACATATTTATAATTAAAAAATTCTAAATTTACTAAAGAAATTCTAAGCAAGTTAAGAAAAAATATGGAACTTTCTCACTAAAAAGTTTCAATTAGATTTTGTTATTCTTTCAAAACCATGCTTCTAATTTGAGATAAACAAATTTGCTGGGCTTTATCCGGAAATTTTGTTTTCTTTTTTTACATTTTTTTTTTGTTTAACTGTGCTGATATTTTACATCAGACATTTGTACAAATATTTGTACTTGTTAACTATCTAGAGAATATTATTCAACAATTGATTTCTATATAATAAGAACGTGAGTGAAAAAAAGAAATACCCAGGTTATCTATTTATTCTTGTCATAATATCCTCATGCATGTCGTATCGAATCTGTGAATTCAGCAACAAAAATTGTTAAAAGAAAATCCCTTTAATCCAAATATCTGTCACATGCACTATTGTGGCATGAAAGAAACAGGAAATGAAAAAAATACCAGGAATGCTGAGAGTGTTAGAGAGGACATGTGTCTAAGAATTTTACAGTAGCAAACAATATGTTGGAATTTGCATACTTTCACATTGATAGTTTGTAAACTAATATGACAATGAAACGGAAGCACAACAGCAAGAAGAGAAAAATTCAGCAAAAATTCGTTTGTTATATTTATACAAATTGAATTATTGCACTATGAAAAACAGAAAAATATTACACTTTAAATAAATACTGACTGTTAAAGGATATTTCTATAAATTAAAGTTTAAACCCAAGTAAATTATATGCATCTATATTTGAGATTTAAATGTTGCCATTTTAAAGTCAACATTTATTCTCATTTAAAATCTAAAGTGCTTCAAAGTACAGCAAATTTAAACAATTGTAAATTTAAATCTTTTGCGAAAACTCTTGTTGAAAAAATCTTTAAATACATGTCCTCATTTCTTCAAGGTCATTTGATTGTAGTATATTTTAGTAAACTCTTTGTACTACAAACTAATTTGCATTTTATAAAATTTATTTGTTTTCAAGTGTCCTGCTTTTAATGTACTTCTGTTAGAGTACCAGCAGAAGAATGAAAGAAAGTTGCATCTTAAATTAGCCTTAAAATATAATGAAAACTAATGAGCATGAAGAGGAAAATAAAAATGGAAATAAGATAAAGAACATAATAAACGAATTTTAAATGAACTAAATAAATGAACAGAACTAGAATAGCACTAGAAAAAACTAGAGCAGAACTAGAACTGAACTAGGACAGAACTAGATCAGAAGTTTAACAATTTGAATAAAACTAAATTTGCATTCAATGGAAGGTAAATTTGCTTGCAAATCCTGGGATTATTTAAGAATATCTTTTGTTTTTCTATATTGTAAAGAACTTTTTTGTTTTTTCTGTTAATATTTTTTGGTTTTTATTTTCAGTTTGAATCCTTTAAGAATTGTAGTATGAATATGCCAAGTAC
Source organism: Bellardia pandia (assembly GCA_916048285.2). Lineage (NCBI taxonomy): Eukaryota > Metazoa > Arthropoda > Insecta > Diptera > Calliphoridae > Bellardia > Bellardia pandia. The sequence goes on from OU696532.1 coordinate 105,657,115, forward strand.
CAGTACTTTTAGTATTTACAAATATAGTTTGTCTTGAATTTTATGTAGAATAGTACTTAAGTGCTGTTGTGAAGGAAAAAATAAAAGAATAAAGCAAGCGAAAAGTTACTTAAATAAGATTTACTTACAAATTAAAGTAGGTTAAGAAACTTATAAAAACAACAGTAGCCAAAAAAATAACAGCAGCAGTAGCTAGGATGTTGCATAAACACAAAGTAGCAACAAACTAAGGTAAGAAGTAAGAAGTACATGCAACAACTTAAACTGAACTTTTGCAATAAGATATATAGTTCTAGACAATGCTGTGAGAATTGAAGCAAGAAGGAGGGGGTTTCTTTATATGTTACAGGTTTTTTGTTGCTATTTTATTTTTAGAGAATTAAAGTTTAAAATGTTAAAGACAAATTTGCAAAAATTGTTTTAGTAAAGTTGATATACTAGTTTTTAGTGTTTTATTATACTAGGCGTATGATTAATATTAATTCAGAAGTTAGGTTACAAAAATGGTTGTAGTTTTTAAACTAATAAAGGTTTTAGAGAATTAACAGAACTGGATGAAAGCTAAGCGTATTGGCTATAAATATGTATAACAATTATGTTTTAGATTAGTTTATGATACTTGTTAAAAATATTTCTATAGACAAAACTTTAAACAAACTATTTGCAAATTTCTTCTTTGCAACATGTAGCACAAGTTTTAATCTTTAATTTTACAACCTACATATCGTTGACTTTACAGTTGCTAAAATAGACAAAAAAAAAAACTGCAATTTTTGTTATTAAATTAAACGCTTGAATTAATTTTTTGCACTTATTCAGGCATAACACAGTTGTATAGTTGTAAAACTTCACATTGAACGTACGAAATTTATTACTCATGCAGGTAGTCTGTAGAGGAATTTGATGGCCTGGACAAGTTGCATACTTTAGAGTGCTTCACTGCATACTAAGAACATATACAAATACATTTAACCATTTACCTGAACATGCTCTAGAGATTTATCAAGCATGCATGTAAAATAACAGGAAAATAAATATGGAATTCTAGTATAATGAAAATTGAAGTGTTTTTTTTTGCATTTTTTTTAAGTTCTATTTGTTATTTGTTGAAAATAGTGTTGATGTAACTGGTGTGTGTGTAATTTTTATATTTTGGCAGCTGTCACGAGGTGTAAACAACTCGATTAGAAAACTGACAGTGTTGTTGGTTCAGTGAAGCCAATATAAGCTTAGTCTCAGTTACAGGAAAATATAGATTTTTGCCTGTAAAGTGAGTAGAAAACTAAATTTTTACTACATCAATTTCATTTTATGGCATTTACAAGGAAAAACCATTTAAATAATTTTGAAATAAATAAATAAATAAATAAAAAAAAAAAAAAATTAAAAGTGCTGACAAGCCTAAGTGCATATTTAATAAACTATTGGGGCAGAAAGTTATTAGAGGAGAGAGAGTTTCATATAGATTTTTATGAACTACATACACAAAGACACGACATTAAATCTGACGAGTGGTGTGGTCTTTTAAAACGGGGTCCCTTCGACTCTACTTAAGTGTTCGCACGTAGTGAACTACCACGTAAACCAACCAACCAACATACACGAAGAGAAATTTTCAAAACAAGGTATTAGAAATAATTAAAATTCTAAGAAATATAGTTTACACGAAGTATAATATAAAATAATGTGAGTTATATTAAAAACTACTAGGTTTTTAGTTGTTTAAAAAAAATTATAATTTTAAATTTTTTTCTTATTTTGATAAAAAATTAAAATTTTTCTTATAAATAATATAGTTTATAATACTTTTTAGCTTAGCCCAAAGCCTTAGCTTTCATATGCTGTTAAAATTTCAAATATCTTTATATAACTCAGCAAGTTATAAGCAATTTCTTAACATAACCTCTAAATTAATATTAATCATACGTCTAGTAGGACAACAATGTTTCTTTTGCAAATAACTAAGGCAATTATGCATAGATTTTTAAATTTTTAATAGCTTTAGAAAGTGAAGGCCATAAGCTACAATCCTTAATTATCAACTTTGTATAAATTTAATGTTTTCAATATAAAATTTTAAATGAAAAAAAAAAATTATGAAAAATATTTTGGAAATAATATAATATATTTCTTGCTATACCTAACTAATAATAAATATTTTTGTCTTGATAATTAACAGCTTAAAGTTCAAGGTTTAAAATTTCGTTAAAATTTTGAAAATATTAAAACATTTGCCCAAGTTATAGACATTTTTAATAGGTCAATGCAATGTTTCTTTTGCAAATAATTAAGGCAATTATGCAGTGATTTTTAAAATTTTAATGGATTTATAGAGTTAAAACCTTAGGCTATAATTTACATTAAGAAGTTTATTTTAATTTTGTTATTTGAATAAAAATTTTAATTTTGAAAAAAATTTAAAAAAAAATATAAAATAAAAATAATATATTTTTTTGTTATAGATAGCTCATAATGAAAATTTTCATATGCAAAATCACACATTATAGTTTAAAGTTTTAAGTGCTATTAAAAGTTTAATAAGATATTAAAAATTGTTAAAGTTATATCCAATTTTTCTAGGTAACTTTGAATAAATATTAATCATACGTCTAGTATGTTAACAATGTTTATTTTGTCAATAATTAAGGCAATTATGCAGGGATTTTTAAAGTTTTCACAGATTTATAAACTAAAAACCTTAAGCTATAATCCCTAGTATGAACTTGGTTAATATTTAATGATTTGAATATGAAAATTTTAGTTTAAAAATAAAATTTTAAAATTTTTGACAAAAAATATAAAATTAAAACAACATTTTATATGCTTTACATTTTTATATTCAAACTTGCAGCTTATAAAGGAAAATTATTTAATAAATAAAAATTTAAATTTTGAAATAAAATTTTAAAACTAAAGAAAATAAGTGACAATAACTTTTATATCAAAAGCTGAAAATTTTAGCGTTCAGATGCTTTTAAAGGTTTAAAAAAAAATATTGACTATTTAGCGATTTACAGTAAATTTTAATAATTAATATTAATCATACGTATAGTAGGACTAATATTAACTAAATGAAGGAGAAATAAAAATCTATTATATTAATGGAGTTTTTAGTTACCTGAAACCTGCGATACTTCTTATTCTAAAGCCTTGCGTTTACATGAATATTTTAAAGAAATATATAGATAGCATCAATTCATATAACAATACATTTGTTCCTTCACTTCCTTCCTGAAATATTTCCTCTGACTCCTTTAGCAATATCAATTTAATTGAATACTGTGTGAAATTGCAATTTATGTCATTATATTCTGTTTTTTCTAACAAAATCTATTTAATGTTTGTATTCATCAATTGCCAGAAACTCATTAACACCTACCAATAAATAGGAAAACTGAATCCAAACTATCGCACGTAAAACCAATAAGAATGTTGTAGAAAACAATGATTGTAAATTCTTTCATTATATAAAAGAATTGCATTTAAAACGATTTTCTCCAAGTATTGGCTCATTTCTTGCAGACAGTGTTGATTTGTTTTTAATTTGCCATTAATTACAACAGCTTTATTAATGACACAAACTAAAAAGAACTGAAGAGATGACAATTAAATATATGTATGTGAATAAAAACATAAAGAAGTGTTGCAATTGCTGCTAAAAGATATGTGAACAAAAATAACTCTCATACAAAGAACTAAATTTCTATGTTACATACTTCATGAAAATTTATACAAACTTTAAAACAAACGATTAAAATTTATAGTTTTAGCTTTTTAAATCCATCAAAAGTCCTAAAATCATGGCATTATTGCTATAGTTATTTGCAAAAGAAACATTGCTATCCTACGAGACGTATGATTAATATTTATTTAAGGTTACTTAGTAAAATTGTCTATAACTTGAGCAATTGTTTTTATATTTTGAAAATTTTAACGAAATTTGAAACCTTAAGCTAGAAGCTGTTAATTATCAATACAAAAATATTTATTATTAGTTAGGTATGTTAATTTCTTTAGAGACTACTGTTTTTCTTAATGTAAAAGGTTGAACTTTTTCTATTAATTATTAGAGAAAATTTCTTATTAGTTCGGCTTTTTGTAAAGTTATATTTTTCTAGACAATTAGCACACTGGAATGCATTTTTTTCCTTTAAAATTTTATGTTGAAAACATTAAATTTATACGAAGTTGATAATTAAAAATTGTAGCCTATGGCCTTGGCTTTGTAAAGTCATTAAAAATTTTAAATTCTGTGCATAAGTGCCTTAGTTATTTGCAAAAGAAACATTTTTGTCCTACTAGACGTATGATTAATATTAATTTAGAGGTTAGGTTAAGAAATTGCTTATAACTTGCTCAGTTATGTAGGGATTTTTAAAATTTCAACGGCATAAGAAAGCTAGGGCTTCAAGTTTAGCATAAAAGTATTATAAAATATAGCATTTGTTAGAAAAAATTTTACTTTTGCTAAAATATAAAATTTTTATAAAATGATAATATTTTCTAATCTACTAAAAACCTGGTAAATGAATAAAGTTTTCTTTATTATTGAATATTATTCAGAAAAAACTGATATTTCTTTAAGCTCTAGACGTTTTTAGTATCTCAGTTTCACTCTAAAGTTTATGATTATCATCTTCATTTATGTTGTTTAACAATCTATATAAAACTCTCCATCAACTTTACTTACTTACTTTCTATGGCAATAGTTTATTAAATATGTGGCCTGCTTTTAGGCTAGTTATCACTGTTTGTTTTAAGTGGATTTTTCTTGTAAGTGCTATAAAATGATATTGATGTAGTTAAAATTTGGTTTTCTGCTAACATCACTAAAAACTAAATATTTTCCTCCAGCTGAGACTGCAAGTTTGAAGCTAATATTGGCTACACTGAGCCATCAATACTATCTGTATTCTAATATAGTTGTTTACAAAACATGCCAGCTGCCAAAATATTAAAATTTTATACCCTTCAAGCACATCAACAATATTTTGAAAAACAAAAAAAAAAAACACTTCAAATGTTGGCAAATATTTTTAGTCTTATTTTTTTTATAAACTTCACAAATCCCTAGAATGTGTTTAAGTAATTTAAGAGAATTTTTAAATGGTTTTCAATTGATTTAAATTATTTGTAACTATTTTATTTGATAGGCTTTTTTATATTTTTGGAATTTGTGTTCCCATAAAAAATTTATTTTAATTTTTCAAACATTTTGCAGAATTTTAAAATTTTTATTTTATATCATTTGTACTCATTTAATAATAGCCTTTTATTTTACTTTACCAAATGTTAGTTTCTTAAATAAAATATACTTTTGTTAATGGAAATTTGTTGTAGTTAAAGTGCAAGTAGTATTTATTTCTTTTTGGGTACTATTAATTTCTTTGGCATTTTCGTTTAAAGTGTATGTCAGAGAACACTTAAGATGAGAACAGCCTTCGTATAAAACAATCTATAACAAATAAGACTCTTCAATAAAACAAAATTACACCCAGGGAAAAATAATAGAAATATGTCTATGGTTGTACAGTGCGTATGATTATTATTAATTAAGAGGTTATGTTAAAAAATTGTCTATAACTTAAATGTACAAATTTAAACTAATATATGACATTGATATTCTTAAAATATTTGTATACATATAAGAGTTACACACAAAATAAGCAATTTGTTTTATCAGATGTATGATTAATATTATTTAACTGGTTATGTTACAAATTTGAGTATAACTCGGAAAATTTCTAGAGGATTTTTAAAATTCAAATGGCATTTATAAGCCAATAATTCAGGTTAACTAATTTGTTAAGAAAACTTACATATTAATATAGGTTTAATAAACAAAATTAAAATTTCTGAAAACAAAAATATTTTTTTTTTAGTAAATTAATCTCTACTGAGAATTCATTTATTAACAATTTTGGCTGATTTACTAATTCCAGAGTTAGATTTTACTTTAGTTTATGTTTTAATTTACCAAGTTTCTTAAAAATTTTATAAAACACCATTAAAATCCACTTTAAAGTAATTTTGTTATACTAGACGTATGATTAATATTAATTAAGAGGTTATGTTACAAATTTTGGCGTAACTCGGAAAATTTCTATGGGAATTTTAAAATTTATGTGGCATTTAAAAGCTAATATTTTAAGATAACAAATTTATTTAAAAAAATTAAATACGCTTATAGCTCTATTTAAAAAAATTTACAATTTCTGAAAAAAAAAAATATTTTTTTTAGTAAATTAATTTTTACCGCGAATTAATTTAATAATTTTGTTTGATTTACTTAATCTAGGGTTAGGTTTTACTTTTCTTAATGTTTTAAGTTTCTAAGTTTCTGCAAAATTCCAAAAGAAACCTTTAACATCCGTTTTAAATATAATTTGTTATATTGGATGTATGATTAATATTATTTAATAGGTTATATTCTAAATTTTAGCATAACTCAGGAAATTGTTGTGGGATTTCTAATTTTGAAGTGGTTTTGGAAAGCTAAGATTTGCACCCATAACTTGTGGGCATAATAATGTTGCTCTTCTTACATTTCTTCTGCAATGTTTAGCGATTTCCCAAGATTTGAGTAAATTTCGTTAAAGTTTTTTTTTTACTTTTTTGTACGAAGCATTTTATTATTCTTAACTATTGTTTTATGTTCTTAAATTGTATAAAAGGTTTAATTGGGTTTTTTGTTGTAATAAAGTAGAGTATAAATAACATATCAAATGGTTTACCTGGCTCCTGCCTACTGCAACCTGGCAATGAGTGAATGAATGAGAATGTGAATATTCGTATATTATTTTATTTTCCTTGAGAGGTGCTGAGCAGCATGCAAACAATATTTTCTTACAACTGAAATTCTACCCTTTTTGTTTCTGTTTTCCCATAACATACAAACTGTATTTAAAAGTTAATAAATTTGTGGGGAAAAAGGAAAGTAAACTGCAAAATAAAGTAAAAAAAGGAGAAGAAATTTTAAAGGGGCAAAATTTTCTTACATTTCTTTTTAACAGGTGTTGCTAAAATTTATGTGCATGTGTAATAAAGACTCATGACTAAAAGATGAAATTTTTATGTAGAATTTCTCCCCTTTATTGCTGCCAACTATCTGCTTCAATTTGTCTTAAAGTTCATTTTTTTCAGATTATTCGTTTCAGCTTTTGCTGTCTTATTCATTTCGCTGTTATTGTCACATGGAGTTTGCCAAATTTTACAAATGTTAAAGTAACCATTGAAGCTTAAGGGATTTTAAATTGGTTTGGTTTTACAGGATGTAGAATTAAATAAGGAAAGATTTATTACAAAATAATAAGAAAAACGAAATGTAAAGCCAATCACACATGCATTTGGTAAGTTTTAGGATATTTTTTTAAATTATTTTAGAATTAAAGAATTTTAAGTTTATATTGGTTTTATAATTTAATTTTAAATTTGCTATTAGATTTTATTGTTGTTTATTGTTTTATTTTGAAGATTTTGTTTTATTTTAAGATTTAAGTTTACAATTTTCTGAAAAAAATTATAATCAATTGCTTTAATTTAGTTTTGAAATTTTGTATTACACTACGTATGATTAATATTAATTTACAAGTTATGTTAAAAAATTGTTTATAACTTGAACAATTATGGAGATATTTTGAAAATGTGAATTAATTATGAAAGATAAGGACTTTATATATAACGATATTCTTAACCACAGGCTTTACTATTAATGTTATATAAACAAAGTAGAATTGAAAACAAAAAATAAGAAAAATTTTTTTTGGAATTTTTTTTATTTCCATAAATTTTCCACAAAATTTTAGTGTTTCTTGCGGTTTGTTGTTTTATTTGTAAGATTTGTTTGTGCTTTATGATTTAAATTCATAATTTTTTGAAAAAAAATTCAAATAAATTGTTTAAATTGATTTAATTACATTTAATTACAGTACGTATGATTAATATTAATTTACAGGTAATTTCATATAATTGTCCATAACTTCAAAAGTAATGGAGATATTCTTACAAATTTAATAGAATATTAAAGACAAGAACTTAATAGTTTTTCACATGCTGTATTCTTGTCTTTTCACTATTTAATTACTTTAAATTTCTTCCTTAAAATTTCTTTTTGCAATTTAAAGGCTTTCTTTTAAAAGTGTCATTTCTTTTCCCACGAATTTATATGGATATTTTAAATCAACATTCTGCTACACTTCATTTGCTTTCTTTATATTGTTGGTTTGTGCCTATAGCGAGGACGATATAAATGTTTTATTGGTCAACCATAGAAGTTTGCTGTTCAATATAAATATTATTGGCAACTACGTTTTGCCACTTACATGGCAACATATTTGGTCAGGCAATGCGTGGTGTTGGTGGCGTTATTGTTTCTCTCATAAATAAGTCAACCTTTAACAATATTCATGAGGGAACCATAAAAATATATATGGCGAGTTTTTTTTAAAGCAATATATTGTAATCTAAAATATACAAGGCTACTTTTGTAACATGTTTGATGGTAGTGGAACAAAATCGTGGGAAACCTTAAGGAATAAGAAATAAAAAAAAAATAGTTAGAGATTTTGTTTTGAAAATTTGTGTTTAGTAAAGAAAATATCCTGCTAAATTTTGTTTATTTACTTCTTTTATAATACTCCTTTAAGCCCACTGTTTTTTGCTCCATGATAAACGTGAGTTATACTTTAAATTAAATTTCCCTGGCAAAAAGTTTTGTGTCAGAGTAATTTCGTTGACTATGGCTGCATGTTCATGTCCAATGTTTAACAGGATTAATAAAACAACAACGTTATTTAGTCCATGTAAACCAGAGAATGCCAATATTGTCAATATTTATTGTCTGCCCACATAGATAGTTATTTTAACAATTGAACTGCAACAAACTCATAAATTTAAACATGATATTGGGGAAAAACGAACATCAACCAATAAAGAACAAGGCAACAAAAATAAATTAAGAAAATAATTTTATAAAATACCTTAATAATTAAATTTCTAGTTTTTAAGTACTTGTAAGGAACTGTTCCTTTGTGTTAATATTACAGATCTATGTATTTTAAACCACAATTAACACTAACAATTGCAGCATATTTATGTTCATTTGTCTCTAGTCTTTATAACAAAGAGTATAAAAAGATTAAAACTGTTTTTTTTAACTAATTTGAAGACATATTTTTTAAATAGAACACATGGAATTGAAACAAAAATTTTCGTTTGTCTGTGTAGCCTTTATAACAACGCTGTAATAAAAAAAATGTTTTTAAATCAATTTGAACACAAACTTTTTTAAATGGAACAAATGGAATTGAAACAAAAGTCTTTATAATAAATACTTTTTAAAGATATACTTAATAAAACTTTAATTTTAAGAGATTAAAGGACTAAATTTATCAGCCATGTCACAGAATTTAATTCCGTTCGGAAGTGGAATTAATTCCGTTTTTTGCTTTTATAGAAAAAGCAAAACGAAACATATTTTCGGAATGAAACTACTTTTAATTTCCGATGTGGAGTTGTAATTTTAAGCATTTCTAGGTTTCAGTCCGAAAAAATTGTTCGTTTTGCTTTTTCTATAGAAGCAAAAAACGGAATTAATTCCACTTCCGAACGGAATTAAATTCTGTGACAGGGCTATAAGAGTTTTTAAAATGGCACAAGTGGAATTGAAACAAAAATGTTTAAAATAATAATTGTGAAAGATTTCAATTCAGTTTATTGTGTTTAAATATTTACAAAAATTACTTACAATAGTATATACATATTTACAAAGAGTTTAAGGATTTTTCCTTTTTCTACTTAATAATACAATTTTGTTTTATGTTATCCTTATTTTTTTTTTAATATAGCATTTAAGTTTAGGTGAAAACTTTCTAAAAACCTTGTGGATTTTTTGTTATGATAAAACTTAAAACTACTTAACTGACTAATCAAAAGCGGGGGCTAGCTCAACTATATGATAATTGTGAAAGATATTCTTAATAAAACAATCATAATAAGCGTTTAAAAAGCAAAATTTTATAAAAAATTTTCAAATGGAACAAATAGGAAATGAAACAAAAATTTTTAAAACAATAATTTTAAAAGACATTCTTAATAAAACAATAATATAAAGCGTTTAAAGTACTGCATTTTACAAAAAAAATTTAAATGAAATATATGGAATGAATTTTGAAAAATATTCTTAACTAAACATTGATATTAAAATAAAAATGAAACAAATGGAATTGAAACAAAAATGTTGAAAACAATAATTTTAAAGATATTCTAAACAAAACATATAATTTTAGGCTTTAGGTTAAGTGTTATAAAATTTTTTAATAAATAATAATAAAAAAAAAATATTTTAAAAAGTTTAAAATGCAAGGAATGAAATTGAAATAAATTCTACATATATATATAAGATTTTATTAAATTACAACAAAAGATTGAACAAAGAATTGAGGTCTAGTGCCCATGTTCTGTAACTCGAATTGTTTATTAGATCATCAAAAATATTATAAAATCATCGTTCTGGCAACGCTGACACTGATAAGAACTACTCTTCAATTTTGTGTATAGAAAATATAAACAGAGCACAACGTAATTGTTTGTATAAAAAAAGAGACCAAACTACATGTATAAAAGAGCGAGTAGGTGTTTAAATTTATATACAGCGTTGTCAACTTTGAAATTTTAAAAAGCACTAAAATGGAGAAAAAACGCGCTTTAAATAAGAAAATGCAACAAATTAACTTTACATTTTTTTTTGATTTCATAAATTCTATATAAAACTTTTTAAAAAGAGATCACGGAGTAATAGTAAAAGCATTTTTTTTAAATAAACGAGTTAATACAGTTAAAGTAAGCATTTAACCCCTCAAAATTTAAATCATAATATGCTATTCGAAACTGAAGAAAAGGGCTAGTTTCAGTACATATTTGGTAGTTTTTTTTTTTAATTATTTTTGTTTCCTATTTTGAATCTTTTTCAATATAATTTGTTAGTTCTCCACTGGCACTCTAATCCTGGTTGTTCGTCTGCAGTTCAGTGGACCAAACCATGAGGCAATACAAGAATTTTTATATTCAGGTTTAAAATGTTAATTTTATTTTCAAACAAAGATTTTCTCGCTATACAGCTTTAACAATAACCTTCATTTAACGAATTTGCTAGTATGTATTCATTTATGACACATTCGTATTTAAAATACATTTATTTAATGGGGTCGTTTTTCATCGCATAGATTTCATGATAATGAATTATTAAAAAAACGCAATTAAAAATTAGTAAAAATAAAGATTTTATTACATATTCGAAATAATTAAAAAACGCAACGAAATGAAAAAAAAAGCGCACCGCGCACAAACGAAGTAATTTTTCGCACAAACAAATTTAAAAAGCACCAAAAATGGTGGGATACGCAACAATTTGACAATACTGTTTGTATATAAAAGAGAGACCAAAGTACTTGAATTAAAAGAGAGAGAAAGTGTTTAAATTTATATAAATTATTATTAGTTTATTATTTAAATTAATAAACAATGCAATTGCTTGAGATCAGTAGCAGCTCGGAAAGCAGCCCTAGCAAATCTTGCCTAATTTTCCAAAACAAGCGGGTAGTGAATTTAAATATATGTATATAAGAAATATATGTACAATAATATTAACGAAAAATTAATATTATCAAAGTGCTGCAACATGAAAACCAACCACATTTGTATTCTAATAAGCTTAGCCTGTTCTGTGGTTATACAAACACAGGCAGCTCGTATACTGGGAGTGTTTCCCTCACCCTCCAAGTCTCATGTGTTAATACATTGTGCCATAGCAGATGCTTTGGCCGAGGCTGGTCATGAAGTGACCGTTATTACCACCGTGCCAAATATGATCAAAAAAGCCAAATATAAATTAGTGCATGTGGAGGGAGCCATGTTCGATAGTAAGTTTGCCCAAAAATTGTTAGATAATCCAGCTTCCATGTACAGAAAATTCAATGGCATTGTCACGCATGTCATTAACATGGCCAATGATACTTTGAATGAACCTAAAATGCTGGATTTCTTGCACAGTCATAAGTCCGGAGATTTTGATGCGGTTATATTGGGTTATTTTTTTAATGATTTTATGCTGGGCTTTGGTGCTCATTTTGAGTGTCCCATAATTTTATCGTTTATGGTGCAGCCAATATTTCCTATTAATCAAATGATTGGCAATCCTTTGGAGTCTTCATATGTACCGACTTTGTATAGTGGTTTTAAACAGCCCATGGATTTTGTTAACAGAGTTTGGAACTTTATGGCCAATGGTTTTGAGCAAATAGTGGTGGGGAATCTGATGCAGCGCCAAACGGAGAGCATGTATCGGTAAGTGAAAAGAAGTTAAAGTTTTAATTCCTAATTATTAAATAGATTGACAAATGAATTTTTTTAAATGTTAATATAAGATATCTTATGATTGAAGTTTACAAGAGACTATACAGAGAAATAACTATAATTGACATTTATTTGAAACTTAATAAATATCTATGATAGCAGATTATTTGAGATCTAAATTTGAGCTTATTTAAGAATATATGGAGAATATTAGAATATGACTAATGACGTTTTCTTTTCTGGCAAAAATGTTACACGTTTTTCCCATTTCGCATCTTTTTTAATTTTTTTGTGTTCTTTTCTGAAAAAATGTCAACACTGCTAAAGTGTAGTATGTTCTTTTCTATAAATGTCACACTATAAATTTAAAAAATGGTGCACCTTTCACACTCTGTATTTTTAGAGGGGGAGAATCGCACGATAAAACAGCTGACCAGTGATGCCAACTTTTGAGACTCAAAACGCGTAAACATTTTTGAAAAAAGGGCTAAATGGAAAAAAAATCCATATAAAACCACATCCAATTTTTTTTTTTTTCGCGTTGTGAGTGACTAAAATCCGGCTAAATCTAGCCCGAAAAGGGCTAAGTTGGCATCGCTGCAGCTGACATTTGTTTTGTTTATGAATGTGTATTTGTGTTAAGAAACAAAAAAGATATATACAAAATGGAAAATATTACTACTTTGTTATGTGCTGAAAAAATTTTGGATGACTTGTTGGATTCATGTTCATCATCTGATGATGATAAAATATTTTATATGATTATGGAAAGAAATCCACAACCGCGAGTGAAAGGCTTTGTAGAAAACGTAATTAATGAATACTCTGAAGTTAATGTATGTCAAATTTCATAGGACAATATCTCCTACTTCATATATAAGAAGAATGTATGTTTATATATATAATTTTTATAGTTTAAGAAGAATTTGCGTATTAGTCGGGAAGGTGCCATTGGTCTTTTTGATAAATATTCATTATCTTAATTCAAGCGATCTTACCAGGGAGCTATCTGCTTCTTCTTTTTTAACAAAAAAACAAAAACAGCTGTACATAAAAAAAAGTGTTACACTGTTGTAATTTTATGTTCTATTCTGACCATTAAAAATGCGACATCTTTAAAATGTGGGGTAAACATTATAAAAATGTACATAATAAAGGTGTAACATTTTATTTCAGAAAAGAAAACACCATAAGGTTGAGACTAAGACTAATCCCCGCATGGGTATTCTCAGGAGCGAATAACGGAATTAACGACACTGCGGACCCTAGTTTTGGCAGGAATGGAGGGCGTATTTAAACGGTACTAGTGCCAAGTGAAATCCTGTGACAGGGCCCTAAAATAGGTATCAAACCACAAGCGATGCCCTCAGGAGAGATGCAATTAGAAGAATGATGCAATTGTGGTTTCCCCAATCAAAAACCCAGCCGATCCACATTGGGCGGCTACCTGATCTGCGTCGGACTTTAGGAGAGGTGGTAGATTTTATATCAGCCCGTCGCTAGGGCATCAAGATCGAGACCAGTATACTGGAAAACATGAATATTATGAAGATGAACCCTGGGCCTGACGATTATAATATTCCGGGACTTAAGTATGTTGAAGTGAAACCCCACAGAAATGGCTCCTGGGGTAATATTGTAGCTGCCTCCGTCCGACTAAAACCTAACAAGTCTCGAAACAAGTTTCGTCACCATTATGTTGACGCTGCCCTGATTAATACGGGTCTGGCTCTAATGTCTCATAAGGACATGGTGTCAACCCTCGCATGGCCTCCCTGACTGCAAAGATAACCATGGGACCAAATAACGAGTTGGGACCCTGTGATGATATGAGTATCAAATATAACTAATAATAAAGATACGATCAATATAGGAGCAGAAACCCCTTTCCGAAATAGTGGGAAAATACAAAGATCACCACCTAGAAATAATGTATCCCAATCAATCACCGCAAGAAGCGCAACTGGAGAAGACAGACACTTTGAACGTCTTAATATCGACTTGCTAAGAAACTGAGTGCAATGAACACTGTAGTCTGCGATGCTAGAAACATTCACAAGGATGCAAGAGATAAAATTCTACTGGTTGTTGCTTTGTATCAGCAGCTTCGGGAGTATAGAGAAGAGATCGCTTTGAAAGTTATTGTGGATACACCACACGATAAAATAGAGGTTGTGAGAAAGAAGCCCCCAAATAAGTCATAAAGAGACCAGCCTGCTCCTCACCAGAGAAATCCAAACCAACTAAGGAGATTCGCACATAACAACCAGAAGATAACGATTGTGATACGTAAAACGACAACCGGTGGACCTAGTAGGAAGAAGGAAGGAAGAAAGGAAGGAAGGAAAAATAACCGAAGTATCAAAAAGGGAAATAGTAAAAACGTGATTAGAAATAAAGATGGAACTATAATAATTGTTTACTCACAATAAGACAAGACTAAGGTATAGACTATAAACAAGATTGTAGAGTAGACTATAGACGGGACTAGATTATGGACTAAACTATGGCCTGGACCATGATTGAAGCTAATCAAAAATCATATAATTGAAGCTTTGAAGATTTACAATTAAATTGATGTGTTTGCTTTACCCCCGCGCCCTTCCAAAAAAAATTCTTAAGAGATCAACAGTTGACTAAAAAAACAAACAACTGAAAGCTGTGTCTTATCAATGCTTTGAATTAAACAGCATTTACTGAAAACCAAACATAATGATGATGGAAATGTTTATCAGTCTTTAGTTAATTACCACTAAAATAACAATAACGTCTTATCTTAGTTTTGCAGTTAAATTCATAAGTTTTCTTAGTTCTCTTCTATAGCAGAGACTCTGGCAGCAGCTGGTCATAATGTCAGCATTATGTGATCATTTTCTAATCTCTTACCCCAGGCCAAAAATATAAAAAAAGCGTCATCCATTTCAAGGTTACCTACTTTTTCTAAAAACACAGAAAATTCAAATTTAATGGGGAATGTTTATTATCATTTGAAAGACCATTTTTGGTATTTATTTTTGAAGATTATATCTGTCAAATGTTAACCGTTGGTACGTCGCAGATGATCTATACGTTGAGTCCAATTTCCGATGACTCGTTTGAGTATTTCTACTGGTAACTGCGAATGACACGCGTGATGTTTTCCTCCAAGGCCTGAATCGAAGCGGGTTTTGTTCGCATAAACTTTAGACTTTACATATCGCCACAGGAAAAAGTCTAACGGTGTGATATCACACGATCTTGGTGGCCAATCGACCGGCCCAAAACGTGAAATTATGTGGTCACCGAAGTGTTCTCTCAATAAATTCATTGATTGATGCGATGTGTGGGAAGTGGCGCCGTCTTTACGCTTTCAATTTAAGATCTGGCCGTAAAATTCTCTCTCAGCTACGGTCGCTATATTTTCTTCACAGCATGCTTTACGTGGTCTACTCTTTCGAATATTATGCAATAATGAATGCTGGGTCTAAGACTAAGACTACGAATACGACTAAGATTAATACTAGGTATTGGTTTTAGTTTTGGTCTCGTACTTGCTCTTGGTCTCAGTCTTGGTTTCAGTCTTGGTCTTGGTTTTAGTCTTGGTCGTGGTCTTGCTCTTGGTGTTGGTCTTAGTCTTAGTATAGTAAAGACTATAGTGCAGACATTAGTGTAGACTGTGCTTATAGTGTTCACTATGATGTAGATAATTATGTAGACTAATCTCTCTCCTATAGCATAGACTTTATTTTTGTGATTATTTAAACAGTATTTCTTATCAAATTAGTAAAGACGCATTATTTGAATCAGCATTTTTTTCTGGTAACTCGTTGAATATTTTTAGAAAATTGTTCATCAGTCTTCAACAAACACTTACAAAGTGTTTCGTTTATTAAAGTAACTATTTACTAGTGTAAATAATATTCTGCTAGAGCATTTTACAAAATGAATATTCGTTTTGCTATTAATTTAATAAGGCTTCTAAGCCTTTTGAGTTCTTCACAGGCGGCACGTATTTTGGGTGTCTTTACCTCACCCTCCAAATCCCATCTCATAATACACTCAGCAATAGCAGATACTCTGGCAGCAGCTGGTCATAATGTCACCGTCATTGCAGTCTTTCCCAATCTGTTGCCTCACGCCAAATACAATTACATAAAAATAGATCGCCAAAAAATTAATGATTCTTTTGCTCAGTATTTCGTGGATAAACTGGAATCGTCTTATATATAATTTTATAAATATGGTGGTTAGCAGTACCAACCAAACTATGTAACATGCCAAGATGCAAGAGTTTTTGAGCACACACCAGGCCGGTGACTTTGATGTTGTGATTTTGGGCTATTTGATGAATAAATTTATGCTGGGTGTGGGTGCTCACTTTCAGTGTCCCATAGTTGTGTCATTTATGATAAGACCAATATTTGCGGTTAATTCTTTGTTGGGTAATCCTGAGTTGCCCTCTTATGTGCCGACATTGTTTGCAAATCTACAACAGCCCATGAATTTTGGGGAACGTGTGAAAAATTACGCATTAACATTTATGGAAAATAATGTCTTTGTCAGGTATATAGAGGCGAAAACAAGGGAGATGTATGGGTAAGTAAGAAAATTGTTATAGTTAAGAGGAGAGAGAAACTGGGTTTCTTTGTTATATATTTGAAAGATAAGACATGAAGAACCCAGCAGTGATGGTATGTTTATGTTTAAAGGTAATAAAATTTAAATAATTTAAATAATAAATATTTCTTTTTCCCTCAAAAACTCCTCCCTCTATCAGCAGCTTATGTTTTGCCTTTAGTCAACACTTTTATGAACTGGATTATCTTTATAAATATTATCTATTATAAAGATACATTTGCCTAAGCAGCCAGTTTATTACTGCCTATTTTTTAATGCAAAGATAAAGAATTTACCACTTAAAATTGTAAACAATTTACCAGCAATCAGTCTTATTTTGCCTGGCTTAACAAACGTATATATAATTTTCTGAGTTTCGAAAAGAAAAAGTAAAAGTATTTAAACGTACGCCGAATCATGTCAACTCGCTACATTTCCTTATTGCTAAGCTTAACATGTCAGACTATAGTTCAAATTATAGTCTAGACTATAGACCAGACTATAGAACAGACTAAAGACCAGACTATAGTCTAGACTGTAGGTAAGATTATAGCCCAGACTATAGACTAGACTATAGTCCAGACTAAAGACCAGACTATAGTCTAGACTATAGGTCAGACTGATCTATAGTCTGATCAGACTAAAGGTCAGATTCTAGTCCAGATTATATAACAGACTATAGTCCAGACTATAGACTAGACTGAAGTCAAGATTTTAATGCCGACTTAAGCCAAATTTTTTCACTAGACTCTACACCATATAATATTAATTAAATTTTGTACTATTTTACTTAAGATTCTATATTTTTAATACGGTTTTCTAGAAATCAACTTCTTCCTGATAATTTCTTATCAAATTCTTTACTATCTTAAAAAGTTCTTTTAAATTACTCGGTACAAAATGAATTAAAATACTTTAAAATCCACAACACTAAGAGACGAAACTCTTTTCAACTAAAAACTCTCTTAGTTAATGTCGTATATGCTCAATTCGAAGCTCTCTTTATTAAATACTCACTAGTTTTATCGCTAAATGCAATTAATAAAAATAACAAACATTGATATTTATTAAAGGTCAATATCTCAACCTACATACACATGTACCAGTATATTTACTCTCTGAGTCACAATCACTCTCCTGTTTGATAAACAGTGCGAATGTAAACACGCACAACAAGTTCATTGTCAAATAGAACTAGCCGGTGCGAAAGCTCGCGTGTTCAAAATTAAATTAAATAAAAAACAAACAGAAAACAAAACAACTATAATCATGAAAATAAATTTATATTATTTAGAACAACTTACCTGCTTTGTGCCTCTCATATTGCCTAGAAATAGCAGCAAATATCAATTGAATTCTAATTCATAGTCTCATCTCATTCAACTCTTGAAAAATTGCGCAATATATGTTTATTTAATTAAAACTTTTGTACGTGCTGCTGCTTTTAAATTATATTTATTATGTCATTGCAATGATGAGCAAACAAATTGTTATTACATATTACTTTTAACTACAGGTTCCGTCATCTAACAGAGGAGTTAATTAATGTTTTTGCTTGTTTTTAGAAAAATTGTCAAAATAATTTTTATTAATTTCGAATTAAATTTTGAAATAAGAAAAATGTGTGAAAATGTCTAATTTTTTGCATTTTTGTAATGATTATTTATTTAAAACTTAAAACTAAAAATTTTTGATAATATCGAATTTTCAAACTTATTTTTGAAATTCGAAAATTTTCAACAAAATGTAAGTTTTATAATTACAATTTTTGCCGAGTAATACCCTTTTTTAATAATTTCGAATATTCAAACTTTATTTCGAATTTAGAAAAAAGTTTGAAAATATTTATTTTTTTTTTTTAAATTATTAAATTAAAACCTTTTAGAATTTTTAAATTTTATTTCGAAATTCGTAAAATTTCTGTGAGTGTGAGTTTTATTTATGTGTTTTATTTATATATTTATAATATTGAATTTTCAAATACTTTTTGCAGAGAAATATGTACGCGTTTTAAATAACTTTGAATTTTCGAACTTGATTTCAAAATTTTAAAAATTTGTGAATATGTAAAATTTTTTGTATTTTTTAAAAATTTTTATATTAAAACCTTTTTGAAAATTTCGAATTTTCGTACTTAATTTCGAAATTCGAAAAATTTCTTAAAGAGTTTTATTTTATTTTGTTATATTTAAATATATGTATATAATTTATAATATTGAATTGTGTTTTAAATAAATTCGAATTGTCGAACTTGATTTCAAAATTTGAAAAATTTTCGAAAATGTAAAATTTTTGGTATTTTTCTACTAATTATTCATTTAAAATTTAAATTTTAACTTTTTTTTTGGAAATTTCGAATTTTCGAACTTAATTTCGAAATTCGAAAATTTTTTTAAATATGAGTTTTATTTAAGTTATGTATTTATTTATTAATAATATAGAATTTTCAATTATATTTTGCAAATACATGTTTTAAATAACTTCGAATTTTCGAACTTTGTTTCGAAATTGACAAAGATTGTGAAAATGTAAAATTTTTTGTATGTTTCTAATAATTATTAAATGAAATCGAAAAATTTTAACTTTTCTGTTTAAAATTTAAAGCAATGTTATATTATATAAACGTACATACCATATGTATGTATGTATATGTTGTTTTAACGTTTGGTTTGTATTTTGTATGCTTTTTTAAATTGCTTGCCACTGTCGAGATTCTGACATACATACCAATCACTTTGTACTTGTAGCCAGAGATTAAGAATTGTATGAATGTATTTAAAAAACAAGTCATGTTTATACGAATTTCAATTGTTGAAATTTTGAACGCTGTTAGTTTGTGTTTAAGTCATAATGATGCAGCAATTATCGGACAATAATTTAAAATATTTTAAAGTGATTGATAATAAACAAATAAAATATACAAGTAAATTAAGTAATAAATAAAATTTAATGGTTTGTCAAGTGAAATTTATTAAATGTTGTAGTGTTTTAATTTATTTTAAATTATTTGAAGTAGTATTTTAATTAAAAAGAGGGATTTAAAAGAAAAAAATAATTATACGTGGAAATACATTAAAAACTCAAGCTTTCTAATGTAATTTAACTATTTTTTGACAAATCTATCGGCATACAAGCTCTTAACTCCCACTATGAATAAACCATTTTCAGACCTCCTTAAAATAGGCTTTAGTTCTTAATTATATTTCTATATCTTCTTTTAATAACGTTATATATGAACAATTTTATAATGTTTGACTTATTCTTTCTTTAATTTTTAGTTACAACTTTCCCGCCGATCGCTATCCACCCCTGGAGGAGGTCTACAAAAATGTCTCCTTGGTTTTGACCAACCACCATTTCAGCCAGGGCCCCATAAGACCCAATGTACCCGCTCTCATTGAAATAGGCGGCATACAAATTAAAGAACAACCTGATCCTCTGCCCAATGACTTGGCCGAACTCATGGAGTCTTCAGACAAAGGTGTCATCTTTTTCAGTTTAGGCACCAATGTCCAGGGTTCTAATCTCTCCAAGGACAAGGCCAAAATGATATTCAATGTTCTCTCCAAACTACCCTATACCGTTTTACTGAAATGGGGCGATTCCGATTTACCCGGACAATCTGAAAATATAATTTATCGATCTTGGCTGCCTCAGGATGATATCTTGGCCCATCCTAAAGTCAAACTTTTTATCACCCACGGCGGCATGGGAAGTGTGGTAGAGTCTCAGTATCATGGTGTTCCTATGGTGGGTATACCCTTCTTTGGTGATCAACATTCCAATATAGCCAATGTGGAGAAGTCTGGTTATGGTTTGGGTCTGGATTATGCCAGTTTTAGTGAGAAGGCATTTAGAAATGCTGTGGTAGAGGTATTGGATAATCCTGTCTACACTAAAAATGTACAGAAATTCTCCGAATTATATAGAGATAGACCCATGACTCCAAGGCAATTGGTGCGTTACTGGGTGGATTATGTTATTAGACATAAAGGGGCCAAACATATGCAATCACCAGCCATTAATATGACCTGGTGGCAACTGTATTCAGTGGATGTTATTGCGTTTTTGCTGGCGGTGGTATTTGGTGTTGTGGGTTTATTAGTGGGTTTGTGCAAGCTGCTATGGGGCCGCGGCAAGGCTGGCAATAAGTCGGTGAAGAAGGTGTCGAAGAACAAGAAGCACAAGTAGATGCTTTACATATTAATATTGAGGAGAATACTTGTTAGAAGTAAAAAATTATAACCAATCAAATTATGTTTCAAAACTTGTATTAATGAATGTTATAAAAAATTTCTTTAAATTCATTGCATTTGTATAAAATTTTTTTAATTTTAAGACAAAATAAAAAAAAAAAAAACGAATAATTTTATTTTTTAATTACTTTTGCAATTTGAGCGATTTTATTATTTTGCTTGGTCCATGTGTTTATTTTGAGATCATAGCTATTATTTTCCATTTAAATGTAAAAAATCCTTTTATAATTGTTTTAATTATAGGTTTTTTTCTGTTCGAACCTCGTAATTAATATTAATCATACGCTTAGGAGTCAAAAAAAGAAAAACTTTAATTTTTTAAGGGTTTTTAGAGAAATTTTTACAAAATTTAATTGCAAATTAAATCTTTTGTATGAAAGCTTAAATATACTTTTCAAAAAAAAAATATAAATTCTTTTATAAAATTTTAAATTAAGGCAATTTAAAACAAAATTTAAAAACGAAAAAAGAACTTTTTTATTTCTGTTGAAATTTAATATATTTATTATTTAGCTTGGTCAATATTTATAATTATGTTGTAATAGCCTGCTATCTTAACTTTTATTTCCCATTTATATTTTAAAAAATCTTTTATTAGTTTTTTAGTTATGGGTAATTTTCTGCAGACACCTGCCAATTAATATTAATCATACGCCTAAGAGTGACATAAATTAAAACTCTCTTTAGCATGGGTTTTAAAGGAAATTTCTAAACTTTTTTATTAAAATTGAAATATATTTTACTTAAGCTTATTAAAACAAATATTAAAAATATTTAAAAAAATTTTACAAAACAGAAAATTTTTTAAAAATAATTTTACACTTCTTTTAGTTCTTGAAGTTTATTTAGTAATTTATACAGGGTAGCCCAAAATACCGAAGGGGTATGAATTGCTTATAACTTTTTTGTTATATTTTTTTTCTTTTCTTTTCAGTATTTTGTAAAAAAGATTTGGGGAATTTAAAATGCAGCAGTACTCAATGGAACAATGCGCCCCAATTGTTGAGCTTTATTTTTTAAATCAATGATTCATTGTAAGGTTTCAACAAAATGGAGGCACAGCGCACACTGCAAGGGACACAATGGATCTTTTACGGGACATCTCTGGTGAACGAATTATTTTGCGTACAAGTGATTTTAATTGGCCTCCGCGTTCACTGGATTTAATCGCCCCTGTTTTCTTTTGGGTTATATAAAAGGAAAAGTCTACATTAATAAGCCTAGAACCATCCAGTAAATAAAAAGCAATATACGCGACGAAATAAAAAACATAACACCTGAAGCAAAAAATAGCCACCACTTGCGAGGTATTATTTTTCAGAAACTTCAGAATTAATATTAATCATACGCCTGTTAAACAAACAATTAAAATCGTATTTTTAAGGGGTTCTTTAAAGAATTTTCAACAAATATGTACAAAAACTCTCTACAGCTATCTTTTTAACAGTTTCAATTACTTTCTCATCATTTAGTTTTATCTATTTAAATAGCTGTTGATGATTTTCAATATTTTGCAGGATTTACAAAAACTGTTATTTGCCAGTGTGTTTCCCAAAATTATTTTTGTCTTCAACAACTTATCTTAGTCTATCTAAGTTTCTCCTACAAATGTTTTTTTTTTTCAAAACAGACTAACAACTCTCATATAATCGCTTTATTTAACACATTTTATGAGGTCATTTATTTTGGTTTTAAGGCTGGAAAACCATAAGCTTGTGGTAAGTTTTCTAAAAAAAGAGGAACGAAAACAAATGTGAGGCAAAGTTTATAAAAATCAAAGGTAAGAAAAGAATGTGGTTTACAAAAATAACATGCACAAGAAATAAGCTACACAAAACTAAATAGCAAGAAATATGATAATGGTGTATTTAAACCAAGATTTTTTAGTTTTACAGAATTAAAATTTTTGGGAAATTTTCTTAAAGAAATTTAAAAATATTAGGTAAATTTTCAAGTCAGTTAGCATATTTCATTTATTTAAGTATTCTAAAAACTAATATTCTTAGCTTTAAGTTACAGTTTTCAGTTTTAAAATCGCTTAAGAATTATATGAGTTATATGCCATTTTTCCCCAGTAACCTTTCAATTAATATTAATCATACGCCTTGTAATGGAAAAAATTAAAATTTAAAATTTTTATATAAAGGCTTTAAAATAAAGAAGTTTTATAACATATTTTAATAATCTAGCAGTTAAATTATTATAGTACATTTAAATAATCCCTAAACTATTACTGTTTTTATAAACGCAGCACTTTCAAAAATCCAAAACTTTTTTTTAACAATTTTAAAAACATCCGAAATACGAGTTTAAAAAAAGTTTGCATATTTTTCTGACTTAATTATTATAGCTAATTTTCCTAGCTTTCAGTTGTAGTTTTTAGTTTTAAAATGGCTTAAGAATTGTATGAGTTATATGCCATTTTTCCAAGTAACCTTAAAATTAATATTAATCATACGCTTTGTAATGAAAAAAATGAAAATTTAAAATTTTTTATTACATTTTTTAATAGTTTATCTCTCAAAATTTCTAATACATTTCATTAATGTTCAAACTATTACTTTTTGTTATAGAAGTAGCAGCTTCTAAAATCCAAAACTTTTTTAATAAAGTTTCAAAATATTAGAAATATGAGTTTCAAAACCGTTTGCATATTTTATTGTTTTAAGTGTAATTAATAATTTTCTTTATTTTTGGTTTTTGTTCTCAGTTTTAAAATCACTTAAGAATTATTGGAGTTATATGACATTTGCCTAAGTAAATTTTTAATTAATATTAATCATACGCCTTGTAATGGATTTTGTTATTTAATAACTGTGAACTGAAATAAATAGAAATACCCAAAACGAACATAATTTAACTGGCTTAAACCCCTTTTAAAGACACCCAGAAAACACTCACAGAAACTTTATATTACATTAAAACAAAAAGCAAGCAATTTCAAGCTAAAACTAAGCTGTACCAGAAAAAACTATCAAACATACGAAAAGCAACCAAACATTTACTTTAAGCACAAGGCTGGCTCAATGTTCTTACATGATTATACACTTTCATAGCGTCTCTAAAATATACCTAACTTTGCATGCAAAGTGATGGTAAAAGGATGTGGCCAAATGACTAACAAAAAACTCCATGGAGAAATGCAGCTAGACAAATAATTTTTATGCCGAATAGTTTTCCTGGCTGCAAATATGATATCAAAGGGACCACTCACACAACTCTAATACATACACTAGCATGCCTATTAAAAATAAGGTTGTGTGGTTGGTCCTTTTTTTGAATTTGTCCTCAAATGAAAGATATTAAATCTCCTTTTAAGAGACATAAAAACAAAAAGACATATTTGAATGTAAATTCATGATATTGTTTGGGGCACACCAGACCAGACTTGGCTTACCGAAACTTAGGGGAATTTACATGAAAGAAAATTTGCAAAAAAAAAAAACTAACAATAACATTTGAAAAGGCCAGGCCGGCAAGTTTCATTTAAAAGGGCGATGACATCTAACAAAAAAAGTAGAGAAAAACCAAGTGTGACATTGTTTGTTTTGAAAAACTTAACAGAGGTTTTATGCTTTTTGTGTTAATACTTTCCAAGTCCAGGCGTTTGTCAGTCTTTCTATCTGGCCTTATATTTGTCTGTCTAAATTTCTGTTTGCTTTTGTATGTGGGACAACATTTAAAGTATTTTTACTTACAAAAGAAATGCAGCTTGTAATAGTGTCAAAGTGCATTAAGTGAAATTAAAAAAAAAAAAAACAAGAAATAGTTAACATTTCTTTCCGGCCATTTGTTTTTCTATGGTTTCTACATTTTCAGACATTCATTAAGGACATGTCAAGTAAAGTGAAGGAGTAAAAATAGATTAAAATTAAATTGTAGGCGATGAAAAGAAGAAAACTAAAGACACGGTGGAACAAACTAATTGAAAATGAAATAAAATTAGAAGAATTGTTTTGCACACAAATCTAAATATAAAATTTTTTCAAAAATATAAAATATTTTTTATATATTTTTTATAGTTACAAATATATATAAAATTTATCCCATTTGTATGGAAAATTTTAATTTTCAGACAATTTTTAACAAAATAAAAAAAAAATAAAAAAAATAATTTTTCATTTCTTTTTCAATTTCAGCGATTGTGTTATAAAGGTTGGTATATCAGTTTATTATGTGATCATAGCCTGATATCTTAGCTTTTATTTCCAGTTTAAATTTTAAAAATCTCTTAATAACAGTTGTAGTTATACGACTTTTTCTGTTCTAGCCTCGAAATTAATATTAATCATACGCTCAAGAGTCACAAAAATTAAAACTTAAATTTTTTTGTTTTATTTTAAACAAGTTTAAACACATTTTTTTTTAAATTAAATCTATTGTTAGACAGTTTTATTAAACAGGAAAGAAGTTTTTAAATTTTTTATAAAATTTAAAATTGAGACAATTTAAAAAAAATATTTACATTCCTTTTGAAATTTGAGGCATTTGATTACATAGCTTGGTAAAAATTTATAGTTATGTAATTACTGGTTGGCATCTCAGCTTTTATCTCCCGCTTAAATTTTAAACATTTCTTTGTAATTGTTTTTGTTATGGACAATTTTCTGCTGAAAACACCTAATCAATATTAATCATACGCTCAAGAGTAACAAAAATTAAAATTTAAATTTGTAAAGAAATTTTCACAACATTTTATTGAAATTTATTATTAAAGCTTTATTTAACATTCAAAATATTTAAAATTTTTTTTACAAAATTTTTATATTAAGACAAATAAAATGAAATATAAAAACGAAATTTATTTTTAAGAGAAAAGTTTTATTCAGGCTACTAGTTCAAATAATTAAGAATACTATTGTAAAGTACTGGAACAATTGGCAAATTGGAATGCATTTTCTACCCGGCCAAGGGCGTCTTCAGCAATCTTCATTGTCCACTATCACTCTGTAAATATCATCTATTTAACTCACCGTTTTTGAGAAATAGAGTACAAGAATTATGATTTATTTTTTTTTAATTTCTTTTGAAATTTAAGAAACTTTATTATATGGCTTAGTTCATATTTATAATTATGTCATTCGAGCCTGATATCTTAGCTTTTATTTCCAGTTTAAATATTAAAATTCCCTTTGATATTTCTTTTATTTAGGCTCGAGTTCATTAAATTTAATTTTCATTAAATTATTTTTACTGAAGTTAAACACCACTTTCTCTCATCAGAATTCTTTGCGTTCTAACCCCCTGCACCACTGCGGTGCCCACTAGCCAACATATGTAAATTCAACCAACAACCCAGGTTCGAATCCCAAGCCAAGAAAAATTATCCATAAAATTTTAATAATAATTTTTATGTAACAATTCCTACCTTCAGTAAAAATAATTTAATGAAAATTAAATTTAATGAACTCGAGCCGAAATAAAAGAAATATCAAAGATTTAAAATTGAAATCAAACCACTGTTGCTTGCAGAGTCAACAGTAGAATGTTTACATCTCAGGTACAAATGTTGAGATTTTAAGTATTTTTTCCAAAAGCAAATAGCAAAAGAATTTGACATTCTTAAAAAACAAAAACATTGTAGAAATTTAGTTCACACTATTAAGTTTTATTTGAAAATAGACAAACAGGAAGAAATATCAATGTTTTTAGTTTCTAGCAAAACTTTATTTAAACTTTGATTTACCTTGAAAATGTTGCTATATAAAGAGAGACAACATTAGAGATTCAACGACATTGCAACAAATTGTGAAAGGATTTTTATACCAGCACAAAGCTTTAGAAAAATCAGTTCTACTGAAATATTTTTTTTTATTTTCCCTTAAATGTGGCAGTTGGTTTGTTGACCAGGAATTTTTGTTGGTTTTTACATTTTGTGGCCAATTAAATTTTATGCTTTGCTTAATCTGGAAATTGTAATTGGCAAAATTGGTAAAGTGTTTTTGCGTTTACAGTTAGTGTAAATCTCTTTAGAACAGAAATGCAAGCCATTATAAATGCCAACGCAATTTGGCCAAAAAATAAGCAATTTTTTTTGCACCATACTTTTAAAAATGCCAATGCTTTCTGTATTAGCAAAAACATAATGTGAGTTTGGGGTATTTTCAAAACTAATTTTACGTCAGTATTTAAAAAAAAAACTCTTCAGATTTTTAGTTGTTGCTGTATAAGCTGTCAACATGGCATGAAATTAAATTCTTTTTAATTAAGTTTTTTTTGCTGGCTTGTGTAAAAGTAAAGCAATTTAAAACATGTTTTTTGCTACTTTTCGCATGAAACAATTGCATAAATAAATTTTTAAAAGCAATTGAACAACATTTAGTAGCTAAAAGTAAATTTTTTGGAAAAAATCTAATGTTGCAACTTAATTTTGTTCATGCAACAAGCTAAATTTGTAAAATATAAGTGTTAAAATAACCATTAAAAACATGTTTTAATAAAAAATTAACAAAAAAAAAAAAATATTTTAACTTGCAACATGAAAATAATTTGTAAACTAAGTTTCCAAATATATTTGTAGACCATTTACTTACAAACTGACATCTTTTTGGATTAACAATATGTTGCAATAAAAATATTTACTTGCAACAAATTAAAAATTTTTGAAATTGTAACACATATCTGATAAATAAATCTTGAGATTAATATTTTTCCAACAATGTTAATTAAACAATATGTTACTAACTGACGTATATATATACATATATTATATATAAACAATTTAGGCAAAATATAAAAGTTTTTCAAGATTTTAGTTTGAAATTATTTATGTTGCAAGTTTTAAAATTGTGTTCTTAACACGCTTATTAATAATTTTCTGTAATTTTATATTGATTATAAAAAGAAAAAAAAAAAAAACACATTTTTGGATAACATTCTTTCTTTAACGCATGTTGCATGTTTGAAGATTCAATTATTAAACAGTTTTTTTTGTGATTTTCTGTAATTCTGTGACGATTGTAAATGGAAAAAACATATTTTAGCATAAAAATCGTTTATATATTGCATGTTGCAAGTTTAAAAAGTTGATTTCGAAAACTTGAATTTATAGTTTTCTATAATTATGCAGTAATTTACAGTGTAGTAGAAAAAAGCATACTTATTTAAGCATGCAAATTTTGTATATTTCATATGATGCAAGTTCAAAATTAAAAAAAAAAATTAGAGCATAATTTGTTAAAAAAAAACGAAAAAATTCTGAAAATGTGGCAAGTTAAAAATTTAATACTTTTTTTTAAAGTATTGTATTTATAATGAATTTATTTTATATTAAAAATAATATTAAATTAAAAATGTGGTTTGAAAGTGAAATTCTGTAAAAAATTTTTACAGATTTCATTTTGCAAGATAATAAAAATTTGTTCTCTTAAACAATATTTTTACTCTTGTACTGTAAAAATAAAATTTTAGATATATTATATTCATTTTAAAAAGTACTTCTGCTTAACACTTACAAATTTTATTTCTTGCAAGTTTAAAATTTGAGGTTTTTGTAACCAATTGGAGTTCAAAAGCATATCTGGAAAATTTCAGACGTTTTAAGTTAAAATTTTGTTTAAATGTCAACTTAAGATTTTGTCATAGATTTATATGCCCCTTTTTAATGGCCATAAAATGTCACAAAAAAGGCCCTTGGCATTAAAACATTCAACATATAACTCTGTGGGAGTAAAACTGTTTACTCTTTTCTTTACATCAACACTCTCTGAGAGCAAAACCTCTATGGGTTTATGTTTTGATTATGCAGTGTGAGAAAAGAAAGCCAGTCAAATGAATTTGTTTTTTCGTGTGATTTGAAAACAAAATTTGTTGCTTTACTTAAAACTTTTCAATTCAGTTGTAAATTGCCGCCTGATGAGTAATGTTTGTTAGTTTTAACGGATAATAGAACTTAACAAGTTTTTTTTTCGAAACTGAGACATAGAATGCGTCGTAAATATGTGGCCTGTTATATAGATTTTAGTAAATAATTGCTAATGTTATTTGCAACACTATTACGTCGAAGGTATCAACTAGAGCTTGTTTTAAACTTTTTTGACATCCTTTATGAATTACTGCAGTTCT
This sequence comes from Bellardia pandia, assembly GCA_916048285.2. Classification (NCBI taxonomy): domain Eukaryota; kingdom Metazoa; phylum Arthropoda; class Insecta; order Diptera; family Calliphoridae; genus Bellardia; species Bellardia pandia. The sequence continues at coordinate 105,686,382 of OU696532.1, forward strand.
GGACAATTTTCCATTATAACATATAAATTAATATTAATCATACGTGTAGTATGCTCAAATGAATTTATTATAATTCTAACTGATAAAAGGTAGGAAGGGATAGGATAGGAAGGGTAGTGCACTAAGTGCACTTCCACTCGGAGACCCTGTGGTACATTGTGATAAAAGGCAACTTAATTCATTTAAAATAATACTAGAACTTTTGAAAATATGTTCAAAGTTGGTGAAAGAATTAAAATAATAAAATAAAAATAAATATTTTTTTTGGATTTTTCTTAAACTTTTAAAATTTTTGGTATAAATAAATTGTGTATAAAAAAAAAAAAAAAAAAAAAAAAAAAAAAAAAAAAAAAAAAAAAAATATTGCTTAAAAGATTAATATAACAAGGTCTAAACTTCTACTGGATTAAAAAATATTTCAGTTTTAATTACCAATTATTAAAGTTATTGAGCATTTACCCATATTATCTAGGAATTAATATTAATCATACGCATAGTATGAAATTTAATAAAATCATGTTTTCAGGGTTTTGGTGGGAAATTATGTATTTAAATAAGAATGAAGAACCATAATAATTTAAAAAGATAATAAATGTTAATAAAAAGAACACCAAATAAAGAAAGCAAAATAAAAAAATAATAAAATTTAAAAAATATAATTTTTATTTCCAAAAGATCAATATTTTTAGAATGAATTTTACTTACACGAAACATATTATAATATTAAAACAGAAATCTGAAATCTTAGCTTTTAACATTTTAAAATTACTTTAACAATTGCCGTTGTTCAGGACATTTTTTCTATATGACCATCTAATTAATATTACTCATACGTTGACAAACATTTTTTTAAATTTAATTTTTAACTCACTTTAATCGATTTCTTAGTGACAATTATGCTTTTAAATAATTAAAATTAATATCACATTTTTTTTCTATATTTTTAAAATTTTTCAAAATAGTTTATTTTTTATTTTGATTTGTTTTAAAATCAACAAAATTTTCTAATAAATCATTCTTGTAAGAAACATATTATAATATTAAACAAAACATGTTTTAGGCAATTTTTGCCAAATTTTTAAAAAATTTGTGAATTTAAAAAAAAAAACAAAAAAAAATCTAATAGTTTTAAAAAAACTGAATAAATGCATTGAAATCAATCAAATAGTTCATAAACATCAATTTACAAAATGTTGAAGGGTTTATTAAAAATTGATATTTTAATCACTTAAAATGGAATATTTAATGTTTTTCTTTGTCATGAAAACTCTTTTGAGGATATTTTATATATTTTGGCTGTAAATGTTGCTGTAAATATTTTTACAGCTGCTGCTTTCACACAGCAACAATCACAAACTTTCTATTATAAACAAAAAGAACATGAACAGCAAGCAGCCAAATCAATGATTTTGTTGCACGAACAACAGCTAGAATAGCAACAGAAACATTGAATACAACATCAGCAGCTGCAAAAATATTTAGTCATGAAATCCTTACAGGTAAGTGTTTCATTTTAAACTTGCAATTTGTCTTTCTGTTTTTTTTAGGCAGGGCATTGGTTGGTTTATCTGATAAGTTTAAGTCAAACAACACACCATCGCACTATAGTTTTTTTTAACAATGGCTAAAATCAACGAATTTAGGAACGAGGTGCTTGTCCACCCACCTTATTCTCCTTATTTAGCACCCAGTGACTTTTAGCTGTTTTCAAATGTAAAAAAAAATTCTTAGCTGGCAAGCGTTGAAGCTGCAATTACTGTTGTAAACCTTTATTTTGAAGGCCTTGAGGAAAACTGTTTTAATCAAGAGATATAATTGCTAGATAAGCGCTAGACTAAGTGTATTAAAGTTTCAGGAGATTATATTGAAAAATGAACATGTTTTTTAAACACCAACTAAATATTCTGTTTCTGTGCTAGGCTAAGAAGTTTTCAAACCGCCCTCGTATAATGGTAAATAAAAGGCAAATGCACCACCAAATAATTAGATATAACTTGGCGAGTTGCTGGAATCTTTTAACAGTACAATTTTGTATTGGGTTCTATTTATTATTTCTGTACATCAAGCACTTCCCTCCTTCATGCTTTCTTTAGCCACTGAAAAGCAATAGCAAAAACCACACAATATTTATAGCAGCTTAAAATTTATGCGCTCCCTTTTATTCCCTATAATGTTTGATGAGATTCTGGTAGTTTTTTTTTTTTATTTATTTTTGTAACAATGTTTATCTCTATTGCTATTATTGCTTTAAAACTGACACAATATTCTTTTATTGTTGTTCCTAACCAAGACGTATAATTGATATTAATTCATGGGTTATGTTAGGAAATTGCTTGTAACTTAAGCAATTCAATTCCAAAAATTTAATAAAGCAAATTTCCCTTGTGTAAAAACTTTTTGTTAAAAGCTAAATTCTTTATTTAATTAACGAAATTACTTTCAATTATTTAAAATAAATAAAAAGTCATGATGCCTACAAATGTGTTTGTGCCAAGTTTTTAGATTTATTTGCTTACTTTGGCTTACAACTAAAAGCATTCGTTAGTTTTCTATCTATTTTCTAATGTTGCCTAGTGTGGGAGTTTTTGGGGTAGTAGCTGCCTAGATTGTTTCACCCCCATAATTATACAAAAGTATTAACTTAAAATCATGCTCTCTGTTTTACATATATTTCCCATTCAACTGTAGATATCTCTGCAAAAGCTTAATGAAGTAAAAACTGAGCGCATCATTAGTGTGGATAATGTGAAATTAACTTTAACGTTTATGGAATTACGTTGCATGGAAATTTTGTGTTGTTTTTGGTGCAGCATCTCTCAGCTAAATTCACTTGGCTGTAGAAGTGCTTTTGATGTTGAACATTTTCTAAAAAGGTCTTTGCAGTTAATGCAGCAAAGTGTTTTAATAATTGAAAAAAAAAACACACAATTGAGTTTTCTTACAGAGTTAATTTTTAGTTTAATTCCCTTTAAAGAAATGTTGAAAATTTTATGCAAAAACTTATAAACTAATTTTCATTAAATTCAAGTATGATGAAATTATGTTTTAGTAGTGAAGTGTTTGCAAAGTTTATAAATTTTGAAGATTTGTGTTATTCTAAGCGTATGATTAATATTAATTAGAGTTTATGCTAAAGCAAATTTAAAAAGCTTTATTTAGGAAAAGTTGCAAACAAATTTTTAGGAAATTTTACTGCATGAGCATCTAGTTTGTTGCAGTAATGTTTTATGGGTAAGTTATTAACTAATTTGCCTCTTATTTTCTTGGTTGAAGCATTTTTTTGTTTTATGTAAAAAAAATTCTTTAACAACGACTTTTTAAAAAGAAAACTAATTCCCCACCCCCCCTCCTTCTTTTATTTTCCCCAAATAAATTATTAATTTAGCAGACCTTTAATTATGCTTTGTATGAGACATTAGTTGATAGACCTTCCAATTGCTCTTCTCAAGTAGGCCATCCAATAGCAAAGCGTTGCTTGCTGCCGCGTTGTTTAGATATGCTCCATACAAAATGTATTTTGACAGTTAAAAAAACGCTTGCCGCTGATATTTAGGGATGACTCTTAGAGCAAGCGGTAAGCGTTTTTTAACGGTCAAAATTTATCATGCTCATACATTTTGTATGGAGCACACCGAAACAATGCGGCCGCAACAGTTTGCTATTGAAAAATCCGATTTTGACAAGGCGTTTCACAGTGAAGTAAGTTGCAAAAGAAAATAAAACAAAAAACGAAAAATAAAACAACAATGTCCAGCTGTTACAATAAACAGTGTCGTTTTATTTATTTGTTTTATAATCCTGTTTTTATCGTTTGGACACAACGTTGCCGCTTTTGTTTAAGGATGGGGTATCAGCGTTAACGCTTAGCGTAAAAAAAACGTGCCGCTTACCGTCGGTATTTAGGGAGAGCTCTACAAATTCAAAAAAGCACCAAAAATTGTACGAAACGCACCAAGTTGGCAACGCTGCTTGTGTTGTTTTTGTACACAGGTTTTTGTTTGTTATTGCAAACAATATGAATATTTACGTTCGTAATTATGTGCTTATTTCTTTGTCTACTATAGCAAAGCTATTAAAGTATTTGTTGTATTTATTATTATTGGTTTGTAAATTATAAATTCTCTTTTCTGGCTGCTGTAGTAGATGCTGTTTATGTTACAAAGCTAAATATTTAATCTTAAATAAAAATTCATAATGATGATTGAAATATTAGAAAATGTTCTAACTAATGAACGACAGCGACTCTGCTGAGGATCTCTTTTGGAGTTCCTTCTAAAATCATCGTCTGTTTGCATGATGAAACATTTGTTGCATCATTCTTGCGACATTTTAAATTGTTTATTTCTCCTATTTCGCACATTCGCAAATGTGTTGCCATACAGGACCTAATTACATTACCGGTACTTTATACAGGCATTCAGATTCCTGATATTTCACTATTAAATTTTCTATTACATTTTTTGACCATATAGTATTGATTTATTTAAAATTAAAACAACAATTTGTTTGCTTTTTAATTTACATTTATTTATTCGCAGTGCTGCCAAAAAGCATCCCATGTAATCCCATAAAATGAAATTTCATCGTGTCAAGACTGCTGTTAAATGAAATGAAAATAATACAAGAGAAAGACGAAATATCAAATATATTGCTTCGTTTCACAAAGCCTGCAACACTAGCTACCCCGTACTCTCCGTACTCTCTGAACTCGAGTCGAAGGTAAAAGTCACAGCGTGTGAACTCCCCCTTAAAAATACAATTTGTAGGAAATAAGAGATTTTTTTAAACATAATGTTAAAATTAAATTATTAAAATTCCTTATAAAAGCAAAAAAAAAAAAAAAAATATTCAACAAATTTTTCACATTTAATGATTATCGCCATAAAATGGCGAATAATCGTAAAATATTCGAATAAATGACAAAAGAAATTCTGCAAAACTGTTATGAACAGCAAGTAAATTTTTAAATATTACACTAAAATTAAACAATTATTAAGATTTTGTTACAAAAATATCGGTTTAATTAACCAAATTAATTTACTGAATTTTATCCTCTTACTCAAATTTAGCAAGTTTGATGTTTTATGGATTTTTCCGTTTCAATTTTAAAGCCATTAATTTTCGTAAAAAAAAACTCTCCATTTTTTATTGTCAAAATTTAGTTTTTTAACAAAATATATGACTTTGTTTATTGCCATTTAAATGTTGTTTTTCAACGTTTTTGTAGAGTTTGTTTGCTGTTTTTTTTTCATTATTTATTTGCAGGCTATCATCAATCAAATGGCAGCTGGAATTAATATCAATCATACGCCCTGCAAATGCAAACAATAAATTTTTGAAGTTTTAACTTGAAACCCTCAACAATAAATAAAATCAAGCACATAAACATGAAATATTAAAAAACATACAAGTGTGAATATAAAATAGTTTAAAAAAAGAAGTTTTCTAGCACTTGTTTAAAGTATCAGCATTAAAAATACTGGCAAATCCAGATATAGCGAACAATATTTTTTTAAACGTATTTGTTTAATCAAAAAAAATTTATATGGAGATTTCATTTTGAATAAGTTTTAAGTGATGGGACATTAGCAGGTAGTACTAAGGTCTTTTGTTCTTTATTGTTCTTTAGAAGAATGACTTGAGTCATTAGCAAGGCTTAATAAAGATTTTGTTTCCAAAAATGATTAGACGATTAACAAATAAGCCCGCTTTATTTGCCTGACGATAACTTATAGCCAACCACACTTTATTATAAAATGATGAAATGATTTTGTGTCCTTTTAAAAATAAGAGTTTACTATTCTTTGTTTTCTAACTAAAGACTTAATTGGTAAATAATACGGTTCTGAAAATGATTCTACCATCAACACAAATTCACGCTTGTAGTGTAATTGTATATAAAAAACGATCATTCATTTTATTATCATTATATTTTTCACGCAATGCGGAAATTATTTTGTTTTTCTTATTTCTATTTTGTATTTTTAATATTTTACTTTTGTCATTTTAAAGGCTTGACAACATAAACATACGACTTTACTCCAAAGTTTGTTCACAATCAAGTAGTTGTATCATACAATATACAACATACAACATCACTTGTGAATTGCATATTATAATGATTATACATATGTTTGTAAATATTTGCTAATTTTAATTGAGAGAGCGTATGATTAATATTAATTAATTACAAGATTGTATTAAACAAATTTCTTTTTTTTAATGAGAATAAGCATAATGATCATTAATTTGTATTAAAAATTTATAAAGATTTCCTAATTATAGTTGATGAATTTTTTTCGGTAAACTGACTTTAATTTAATACTTCATATTCTATAGGCTTTTGTAAAGATTTGCTAACTTTAATTGAGAGCGTATGCTTAATATTGTATGAAATGGAATTTAATTTTTTAAGATATATTAAGCACTATAAAATTATAAGAAATTTTAGAATTATTTTGTAATGTTTTTAATATAATTTTGTATGAAACGTGTAAATTTAAATATTTTAAAACTTGAGTACAAAAATTTGATTATAAATTTTAATATTTAATTAATAGTGTTTCAAACTATTTGATTATTTAAGCAACGTAGCCAAATTTCAAATTTCTTTGAATGGTTCTAAATTGAAGTCTGAGTTGTTGAGAAATATTAAGTGCTATTAAATGATTAAAAATTTGTGATTTTATGCTACTATTTTGTAATGTATTAAATTTTCAAGCAATGTTGCCAAATTTACAATTTTCTGGAAATATCTTAATTTCAATATTTTTTAACTTGAGCACAATTTGTGACAAAAAACTCATTATAAATTTTATTAATACAATGCTTTTTAAAGTTATTAAACTTTTTAAGCAATGTTGCCAAATTTCAACTTGTGTTTAAATGGCTCGAAATAAAGGTCAAATATCTTGAGAAATCTTTAGCCACAACAAATTATTAAAATTTGTGATATTTAGACACTATTTTCAATAATTAAGCAATGTGTCCAAAGTTTATATTTTATTTAAGCATCAAAGCTTTAATTGTAAAAACTTAATGAAACATTTGCATTCCATTATTATTTGCCTTTAAACAAATTGCTTGTAATTTAAACTTTATAAACTTTTAATAGTCTTTGAAAAAAAATTTCAAAGTCATATGGTGGTCGGGGATTTTTTTGTATTTATTTATTTATTTATTTTATTATTATTTTACCACAATGGACCACAGGGTCTTAAAGCTAAGCTTAAAGCTAATCATGATGCATATGTATAGATTTGCTAATTTTAATGGAGAGCGTATGATTAATATTAATTACAAGGTTAAATTACACATTAACTTGTAATTTCTATAGTAAGCAAAAATTGCTGATTATTAAAAACTTGCCGAAAAGCTAAAGACTTCTTTAAATCTATAAATGTTTTCTAGTAATTTTATTCTTTAAATTTTAAACCAAAAACTTTAAGGCAAAGAGCCTACGCTTGTATAAAGCTGACACACTAAAACACATGTTTTCTTTCTCACTCATTTCATTTACTTCTTTTCAGCAAACTGAAATGGCAATTGCATGCCCATTTGCCTTCAATGCAACAGCCTCAATGGTTTCACTTAAATAAGTTTTTGGCACAGCAAAACACAGTTCTACCAAATAAAACTTCATGCTTGGCCATGATAATCATTATGCACAGACAGCAACTGACTTATATGTTCTTACAAATAACCATCTATCTATAAAGAATAATGTGCATTTATTGCCACTATAAAAACAAATTGCTGTTCTAGGTATTTGGTATGAACAAAGTCCTGGGAGTCCTGCTTAAGAAACAAGAAAAGTTTTGTTGATATTTGTAGTTAAAAGCATGTAAACATAATTCACAAGCAAAAAAGAATTGCAGACGAACATGATATTTTTGAATAGTTATTTGCAAAAATTAAACAACAACTAAATATTTCATAAATATGCTACAAAAGCTTGCAAGTTTGTTTAAGAAAGAACTGCAATTCAAATTATTTTACTATTTATAAAGTATAAAGTTATTCTACTTTGAAAAACTACTACTTGCCTTCAAACCCTCAACAAATTGTTTGGGAATGTCTATCAGTTATTAAGAAGAATTCAGATTAGAGCAGTAGTAAATGCAAATTATGAATTTTATTGTCTAATGGACAGTCCATGTCTTGAACTCTGTAAATTGAATTGGTTGTTATAAAAGCAACAGACTAAATGAATTTAAAATGTTAAACTTTGTTATTTGAACAAAAATTCATTGTAAAATGAACTTTAGTTATTATTTTTGTAAAGCAAGAATAATTAACAAAATAAAAATATCATTTACAGTAAATTAAATAAAACCAAAATACATATTTGAACAAATTTTAAATTTGGGTAAATAATTTACACAAAATTTATCAACAAACAGAAACTGAACAAACAAAGTGAATTGAGCAAATTGCTAAAGAAATTCATATTAATGAGATTTTCAAAATAATTAAAATTTCTTGAATAAATAAACTTAAACATGTTAAAGTCCATCATATTTTTTATTGTCTCACACTGTAAGCTGCTATTTGTTGACTTATTTCCGTTAAATACATATTTCAATACCTTATAATTACTAAAGAGACATACGTGTATATTATGGCTTTCACTCAAATATTTACTTGAATTCGACAAAGACAAGTGCCAAGAAATTAAAATGAATGTTGCACAACTAAACATACACCAATTACATTTAAAACCACACACAGAGAAAACACATAATTGTACATGTTCACCACATTAAGGTCAAAAAAACAATATTATGGTTACTGTAATTATTGTTATGAGTACGTTAACTATAATATGGTTAAGTTACGATTCAGATAATTATTACCATCATATATACGTTTGTGGTAACCATGTATATATTTATTGCAATCATGTTTATGATGAATTAATTTATCATAATTTTTTGCTCATTGATTATGATAGAGAACAACATAATATGGTATAATTTTTCAAAATAAAACTGATCACATTACATAATTGCTATAATCATATATATGATTACCACAATCATATGAATGTTAACTTAACCATATTATGGTTGCAGGAATCATGTAAATAATTACACTGACCATAATATTAAAAAAAAATGTTTAAAAATGTTAAAATAATTGTGCTGAACATGTACAATTATATTTTTTCTTTTAGTGCATATAAGGTCATTAAATTTGGACAAAATTGTTGTAACACTATCATGTATTAAAATTTAGTAATTTATTTTAGTACAAACACATGCTCACAGTCAATCATTTATAATTAAATACTCATATTTGAACAGCTAGCAATGCCATTGTCATCAAATGATATGTGGGGTTTCCTTATCATCAAAACAACGTGTCACACATGAAAGTAATGCCTTTTAAATAAATTAAAATTTGCACACACTTACAGTGGGTAATATTATAAAGAAATGTCAACATATATTAAACTTCTGAACTAATAATAAAGTTGTTAGCTTTGAAATTCTAAATAAAATGTTTTACATTTAGATCTTTTTTTTTAGAGATTGCGTGTGAAATACCTCACATGTCATCCAATTTTTAATCAGTATTGTTTGACAATTTTCCATGGAAATTTTCATACCACAAAGCCGTTTCCAAATTATTCAGCTGTATTACGAAAATCAGCGTTTTATGTAAACTTAGGGCAACATATTGCAACATCGACATTTTGGGCCAAAATTTACTTCTTGTATGATACGCGCTCGAATGTGTGTGAAGATAAATATGCCGAGTTAAATATGTTTTGACGTAAGCTCTTACGTCAAAACATATTTAACTCAAAAGTTAAATATGTTATGACGTAACGACATATTTAACTATATATTTAAATATGAAAACATATTCAAACAACATTTGATGAAAATAAAATTTATTTTAAATTAATTAAAGAACTATTATAAATTTATAGATTGTAATACAAATTATGTACCATTTTGGAAATTAGTTTTTTTATTTTCTGTTTTAAAAATTTTTTGAAAATTCAACTTCAAGAAAATCACTGATTCTCTGAAGGATTTTGGGCATATTTGGACAAATCCTGCTTTGTCGCTCATATGGACCATATGGAAAATGAAGCCCATGGACTACACTATAAGACGCTATAACCCGTTTTTCTGAATTGTATTTGTGAGTTTTTTAAAAAATTTTTGAAAATTCAACTTCAAGAAAATCACTGATTCTCTGAAGGATTTTGGGCATATTTGGACAAATCCTGCTTTGTCGCTCATATGGACCATATGGAAAATGAAGCCCATGGACTACACTATAAGACGCTATAACCCGTTTTTCTGAATTGTATTTGTGAGTTTTTTAAAAAATTTTTGAAAATTCAACTTCAAGAAAATCACTGATTCTCTGAAGGATTTTGGGCATATTTGGACAAATCCTGCTTTGTCGCTCATATGGACCATATGGAAAATGAAGCCCATGGACTACACTATAAGACGCTATAACCCGTTTTTCTGAATTGTATTTGTGAGTTTTTTAAAAAATTTTTGAAAATTCAACTTCAAGAAAATCACTGCTTCTCTGAAGGATTTTGGGCATATTTGGACAAATCCTGCTTTGTCGCTCATATGGACCATATGGAAAATGAAGCCCATGGACTACACTATAAGACGCTATAACCCGTTTTTCTGAATTGTATTTGTGAGTTTTTTAAAAAATTTTTGAAAATTCAACTTCAAGAAAATCACTGATTCTCTGAAGGATTTTGGGCATATTTGGACAAATCCTGCTTTGTCGCTCATATGGACCATATGGAAAATGAAGCCCATGGACTACACTATAAGACGCTATAACCCGTTTTTCTGAATTGTATTTGTGAGTTTTTTAAAAAATTTTTGAAAATTCAACTTCAAGAAAATCACTGATTCTCTGAAGGATTTTGGGCATATTTGGACAAATCCTGCTTTGTCGCTCATATGGACCATATGAAAAAAGAAGCCCATGGACTACACTATAAGACGCTATAACCCGTTTTTCTGAATTGTATTTGTGAGTTTTTTAAAAAATTTTTGAAAATTCAACTTCAAGAAAATCACTGATTCTCTGAAGGATTTTGGGCATATTTGGACAAATCCTGCTTTGTCGCTCATATGGACCATATGGAAAATGAAGCCCATGGACTACACTATAAGACGCTATAACCCGTTTTTCTGAATTGTATTTGTGAGTTTTTTAAAAAATTTTTGAAAATTCAACTTCAAGAAAATCACTGATTCTCTGAAGGATTTTGGGCATATTTGGACAAATCCTGCTTTGTCGCTCATATGGACCATATGGAAAATGAAGCCCATGGACTACACTATAAGACGCTATAACCCGTTTTTCTGAATTGTATTTGTGAGTTTTTTAAAAAATTTTTGAAAATTCAACTTCAAGAAAATCACTGATTCTCTGAAGGATTTTGGGCATATTTGGACAAATCCTGCTTTGTCGCTCATATGGACCATATGGAAAATGAAGCCCATGGACTACACTATAAGACGCTATAACCCGTTTTTCTGAATTGTATTTGTGAGTTTTTTAAAAAATTTTTGAAAATTCAACTTCAAGAAAATCACTGATTCTCTGAAGGATTTTGGGCATATTTGGACAAATCCTGCTTTGTCGCTCATATGGATCATATGGAAAATGAAGCCCATGGACTACACTATAAGACGCTATAACCCGTTTTTCTGAATTGTATTTGTGAGTTTTTTAAAAAATTTTTGAAAATTCAACTTCAAGAAAATCACTGATTCTCTGAAGGATTTTGGGCATATTTGGACAAATCCTGCTTTGTCGCTCATATGGACCATATGGAAAATGAAGCCCATGGACTACACTATAAGACGCTATAACCCGTTTTTCTGAATTGTATTTGTGAGTTTTTTAAAAAATTTTTGAAAATTCAACTTCAAGAAAATCACTGATTCTCTGAAGGATTTTGGGCATATTTGGACAAATCCTGCTTTGTCGCTCATATGGACCATATGGAAAATGAAGCCCATGGACTACACTATAAGACGCTATAACCCGTTTTTCTGAATTGTATTTGTGAGTTTTTTAAAAAATTTTTGAAAATTCAACTTCAAGAAAATCACTGATTCTCTGAAGGATTTTGGGCATATTTGGACAAATCCTGCTTTGTCGCTCATATGGATCATATGGAAAATGAAGCCCATGGACTACACTATAAGACGCTATAACCCGTTTTTCTGAATTGTATTTGTGAGTTTTTTAAAAAATTTTTTAAAATTCAACTTCAAGAAAATCACTGATTCTCTGAAGGATTTTGGGCATATTTGGACAAATCCTGCTTTGTCGCTCATATGGATCATATGGAAAATGAAGCCCATGGACTACACTATAAGACGCTATAACCCGTTTTTCTGAATTGTATTTGTGAGTTTTTTAAAAAATTTTTGAAAATTCAACTTCAAGAAAATCACTGATTCTCTGAAGGATTTTGGGCATATTTGGACAAATCCTGCTTTGTCGCTCATATGGACCATATGGAAAATGAAGCCCATGGACTACACTATAAGACGCTATAACCCGTTTTTCTGAATTGTATTTGTGAGTTTTTTAAAAAATTTTTGAAAATTCAACTTCAAGAAAATCACTGATTCTCTGAAGGATTTTGGGCATATTTGGACAAATCCTGCTTTGTCGCTCATATGGACCATATGGAAAATGAAGCCCATGGACTACACTATAAGACGCTATAACCCGTTTTTCTGAATTGTATTTGTGAGTTTTTTAAAAAATTTTTGAAAATTCAACTTCAAGAAAATCACTGATTCTCTGAAGGATTTTGGGCATATTTGGACAAATCCTGCTTTGTCGCTCATATGGACCATATGGAAAATGAAGCCCATGGACTACACTATAAGACGCTATAACCCGTTTTTCTGAATTGTATTTGTGAGTTTTTTAAAAAATTTTTGAAAATTCAACTTCAAGAAAATCACTGATTCTCTGAAGGATTTTGGGCATATTTGGACAAATCCTGCTTTGTCGCTCATATGGATCATATGGAAAATGAAGCCCATGGACTACACTATAAGACGCTATAACCCGTTTTTCTGAATTGTATTTGTGAGTTTTTTAAAAAATTTTTTAAAATTCAACTTCAAGAAAATCACTGATTCTCTGAAGGATTTTGGGCATATTTGGACAAATCCTGCTTTGTCGCTCATATGGATCATATGGAAAATGAAGCCCATGGACTACACTATAAGACGCTATAACCCGTTTTTCTGAATTGTATTTGTGAGTTTTTTAAAAAATTTTTGAAAATTCAACTTCAAGAAAATCACTGATTCTCTGAAGGATTTTGGGCATATTTGGACAAATCCTGCTTTGTCGCTCATATGGACCATATGAAAAATGAAGCCCATGGACTACACTATAAGACGCTATAACCCGTTTTTCTGAATTGTATTTGTGAGTTTTTTAAAAAATTTTTGAAAATTCAACTTCAAGAAAATCACTGATTCTCTGAAGGATTTTGGGCATATTTGGACAAATCCTGCTTTGTCGCTCATATGGATCATATGGAAAATGAAGCCCATGGACTACACTATAAGACGCTATAACCCGTTTTTCTGAATTGTATTTGTGAGTTTTTTAAAAAATTTTTGAAAATTCAACTTCAAGAAAATCACTGATTCTCTGAAGGATTTTGGGCATATTTGGACAAATCCTGCTTTGTCGCTCATATGGACCATATGGAAAATGAAGCCCATGGACTACACTATAAGACGCTATAACCCGTTTTTCTGAATTGTATTTGTGAGTTTTTTAAAAAATTTTTGAAAATTCAACTTCAAGAAAATCACTGATTCTCTGAAGGATTTTGGGCATATTTGGACAAATCCTGCTTTGTCGCTCATATGGACCATATGGAAAATGAAGCCCATGGACTACACTATAAGACGCTATAACCCGTTTTTCTGAATTGTATTTGTGAGTTTTTTAAAATTTTTTTGCAAATTCAACTTTAAGAAAATGGCAAAATGCAGAAAAAATAGTTTTTGCTTGCAAATTGAAACATTTGGGAAAATTTTATTTACTTTCCATAATTGGATGCTCAAAAAGTCGTTACAAAATATAGATTTGTAAATATTAGTATTAGTTGAACACATTTTGGTGTATAAATGGTTTAAAACAAATGATTGTTGTCACATGCGGTAGCATGGTGGATGTGTTTTTGACTAGTACACGGTGAGTTCGAGTTCAAATCTCGGGTTTTTTTTTTCGATACAATATTTTTTTTTAATAACATTTTTCATTAATATTTATATATTTTTCTTAATTAATAAGAAATTCTATCATATTTTATTACTTTATGTTTACAAAAATTCCAAATAAATAGATTTAAATAAGTGTTTTTTCAAAATTTTCAATTTAGACTTCTCTCAGGGAGGAGTCCAGTATGACAAATAATTTGGAAACATCATTTATTTTTTTGTGACTCAGTCTAATTTCATAATTTATTAGCGGTAATATCAAAGAAAAATCCATTTAATATTTTTTATCATGATCATACCTGCTTAGGTGTTGTGAGAAAAATGTAATCTGATAGATAACATTTATTTTAGGTCAATCAAACCACTCTATCATTTATGTGCTATTTTTGATTGTTATTAAAAATTAATGAGTATATGTATATACATAAGTACAAACAATTTTTAAATGATATGAATTAATATTGGAGAACTCCAACATTGATATTGATGCGTTTCAGAAACATGGTTTCATACAAGTATCACTGATCTTTCAATTTCTCTAAGTGGCTACAATTTAATAAGGCTTGATAGAGTTAGGCGCGGTGGTGGAGTGGCTATTTATATTAGAAAAGGCATAGCTTACAATATTAAAAGCACATCTTATAGTAATGATGATGGTGATAGTAATAATTGCTTGGTGGAATACGTCTTAATAGAAGTCATATCCGATAGAAGAAAATTACTGGTTGGAAGTTTGTACAGGCCTAATAATAATATACCAATGGAACCGTTTTTTTCAATTTTGGAGAACTTCACAGCTTTATATAATGACGTTGTCCTTGTGGGTGATTTCAACTCAAACCTTTTGACTGACAGTAGCATTATCGACATCTTGGCACCATTAGGACTTGTTCCAACTAACGTAACCACACCTACTCACTTTACCTCGTCCAATAGCACTCTAATAGATCTTCTCTTTGTTGGTAATAACAGGAATGTTCTATTTTACGACCAACTGTCTGCCTCGTGTTTTTCGAAACACGATTTATTGTTCATGACCTATAATTTTCAATTGCAAGTACCACCCTATTCAATAACTTTTCGTGATTTCGAAAATATTAATTACACCACACTGGAACTAGAATTACTCAGAGTTAATTGGAATGCAATCTATTTTATGGCTTCACCAGAGGATCAACTAGCCTTTCTTGAGCGTAATATATTATGTTTGATAAATCTGTTCCAATAAAAACCAAAATAGTGGGTCAAAAAAATAGACCATGGTTTTCACCATATATTAAGCAAGCTATTAAGCAAAGAGACTTAGCTTTTTCTCGTTGGAAACGGTTTAAAACAAACGATCTACACGTTGAATATTGTTCAGCAAGAAAGACAGTACACAAAATAATTAAGCAGGAAAAATCTAAATTTTACACTGAAAAATTCTCCACGGCTCTGGGATCAAAGAAAACCTGGGATATTGTAAAAGAAATTGGTGTTGGTAAATCTAGAAATTATGACCCTGTTCTTATTGTACCAGATGTTCTTAATGAAAAATTTTTGAATATTCCTTTTGTAGAAGCTGATATTAGTTTTTACAATCATAGCCATAACAATCGTGAACCTCATTATAACTTCTCTTTCGATTGCGTAGATCAGTTCGATGTTATAAGGGACTGTATGTTAATAAAATCAAATGCAGTTGGCGTCGACGAAATTCACCCAAGATTCTTTAAAATAATTCTTCCAATAATATTGCCCTATGTTACACATATATTCAACAATATAATCACCACTAGTCATTTTCCCTCAAATTGGAAAAAATATAAAATTATACCAATACCTAAAACTAAATCAGAATATAGGCCAATCGCTATTTTACCCTTTATGTCCAAAATATTTGAGAGGATAATACATAGTCAGATATCTAATTTCGTAAATGATCATAATTTGCTTAATGATAAGCAATCTGGGTTTCGGCAAAAACACAGTTGCATAACTGCTCTTGTAGATGTTGCGGAAGATATAAGAAGTGAGATAGATGAACGAAAAACCAATATTTTAGTACTTTTAGACCATTCGAAAGCTTTTGATACAGTCGATCATAACGTCCTATGTTATAAACTACAGCACATGTTTATGTTTTCTACAGCCGCTACACAACTAGTATTTACATATCTTACCAACAGGCATCAGTATGTTCAAAGTGGTAACGATAAATCAAATTTACTACCTGTTATGAGAGGTGTACCGCAGGGGTCAATTATTGAGCCTCTACTATTCTCGCTTTATGCTAATAACCTGCCGAGTCAACTTACGCACAGTAAAATCAGAATGTATGCTAACGATATATAAATTTACATCAGTTGTGATTTATCTAAAATTGAACAGTGTGTCTTAACTCTAAATACCGAGTTAAAACATATTTATAAATGGGCTACTGCTAATGGTCTTAGTATCAATCCAAAAAAGTCTAAATATCTTCTAATCCAAAAACGGACTACTATAAGTGATCATATACCGGATATTTTTCTTAATGACACACGTATAGAAAGGGTAAACTCAGCAAAAAATCTTGGAATTATCTTTAATAAGAACCTGACATGGAGCAATCATATTAATTATGCATGTGGCCGTACGTATTCCATGCTTAGAACTCTCTGGCAAACGCAGTATTGCACACCTGTCAAAATAAGAGTACTTCTTGCAAAAACCTATTTATTGCCAGTTCTGATGTATGGATGCGAATTATTTGCCAAATGCGATACCGCAAGTACAGGAAAACTAAACTCAGTTTACAAAAGTATTGTGCGCTATGTATATGGCGTGAAAAGGTTTGATTCTGTTTCGCCTTTTACGGCAAAACTATATGGTATTCAGTTTGATGCCATACTCAAAACAAGAGTACTGCTGTTCATGCACAAAATCGTGTATACCCAACAACCACAACATCTCTATAACCGCTTAACCCTATTGAGTTCTAATAGAGGAAAGCGAATCTTATTGTTTAGACATCATTGTTTAACTTCTGATTGGCAATTTTTTCTTAATGCAATCCGGCTTTGGAATCTACTCCCGCACAACATACAAATAATAAGTAACGCACTGAGATTTAAAAAATGCATTATTAATTTTTTTACATGTTAATTTGTTAACTAAACACTTTTCTTTTTCTTTTTTGTTTTCTTTTATAAATTTATAAATTAATTAGTTTAAACACTTTATCTTTAAGAATTATAATTTTTTTTTTCTTTTTAATGTTTCTGCTAAAACAATGTTCTAAATTGCAATAAGAGACTTTAAGTCTTGTGTATAGAATTGGAAATAAATAAATAAATAAATAAATAAATAATTTTTAATTATTTTGTATATGCCTTTTTTAAACGTCATAAATATATAAACCTATAAGTATATCTGAAATAACAACCAATGTATGCATTTTTATAAAATTAAAAAAAAAAATATCTCCAAAAAGTTTTAATTATTAATAATTACTTTTAAAAAATTTAAAATTTATATACATATTGCCCTTTTTTCTTAGGAATGAATTATAATTACCCTGTAGGAAGTCAAACACATTTTTAAGTAACTTCAAACTGGTTTTTTAATAAACACAACTAGTTGCTTAAGTGACTTTTTTTCTTGTCGTCGACTCATTATTTTAACATAGGCATGTCATAGGCTGTAGTCAATTGGTCACCTCTGCATGACTTTTAAATTGACTACTAATTACTTATTTCCCAACCAATTTATAGTTAATTAAAAAATTGGTTATTAATAATTGGTTTATACTAAATTATTTAAAAACCACTTTTTTTTAAATTAAATTTTAAACAATTTAATTTTAATTCTTTTTTGTCAAAATATATACATACATATATATATACGTATATACAATATATATTTATAAATAGAAATAATTATTAAAATAAAAAAAAAATAAAAAAATAAATGACTTAAAATAAAAGTTGTAATGAAAACAAGTAAATGCAAAGTTTGTACTGCTCATAGAAAGGCTGTTTTCATAAACGCAGTATGCAATGCAACATTTCATTGCATAGAGTTCATAATAGCATTTAGAAATATAATTTAAAAACTTTTATCACATAAAATATAAAGATATTAAAATTGAGCACCGTTTACCTCAAAGACCTTGTTTGCTTTGATTGACATGTGACATTTGACTTCAGCTTCTTTTGTTTTCTTTTATTACATTTTGCTTTTATTTATTTCTTACATGTTGTGCTTCCCCCCTTTCAAACTCACTTTTCAAAGAAAACAACAGCGCAAGAGACTTGCGCAATATGTTTAGTTGATATCTGAATGAGATTTAAACCAATTTGTAGTCATTTGCAAAATAATTAGTTTATAATTAATGTTTTTTATCAACTGACTATTTTATTTACTACAGGGTACTTGTACTTATATGCAAATATTGGCACATACATATACATATATGCTTCAAATACTAGCCAAATAAAAATCTTTACCTTCATACATATATATATTGTAATAATTTTTGTTATCTTTTTAATTAATAAATAATAAAATGATATAGTTTTTGAAAAAATTAAAAAAAAAATATCTTAAATTTTTTTCACTAAGCTCGGATTTACTTATCTCAACAACTTCTAGTTAGAAGAACTTTTCTTACAACTTTTAGATATATTCTATTTCAGACTTATATCATCTACTGTATTGAATTATATCATTATATACATTATAGCCAGTCATCTTCTTTACAAATCCTATATGCATTTGTTCGCCCACGTTGCCTCTATTCCCGGAAAACTCGACTCCTCCCTGAGAGAAGTCTAAATTTAAAATTTTGAAAAACCACTTATTTAAATCTATTTATTTGGAATTTTTGTAAACTTAAAGTAATAAAATATGATAGAATTTCTTATTAGTTAAAAAAAAAAAAATAAATATTAATGAAAAATATTATTAAAAAAAATATTGTATCGAAAGAAAACCCCGAGATTTGAACTCGGACTCACCGTGTACTAGTCAAAAACACATCCACCATGCTACCGCATGTGACAACAATCATATGTTTTAAACCATTTATACACCAAAATGTGTTCAACTAATACTAATATTTACAAATCTATATTTTGTAACGACTTTTTGAGCATCCAATTATGGAAAGTAAATAAAATTTTCCCAAATGTTTCAAGTTGCAAGCAAAAACTATTTTTTCTGCATTTTGCCATTTTCTTAAAGTTGAATTTGCAAAAAAATTTTAAAAAACTCACAAATACAATTCAGAAAAACGGGTTATAGCGTCTTATAGTGTAGTCCATGGGCTTCATTTTCCATATGGTCCATATGAGCGACAAAGCAGGATTTGTCCAAATATGCCCAAAATCCTTCAGAGAATCAGTGATTTTCTTGAAGTTGAATTTTCAAAAATTTTTTAAAAAACTCACAAATACAATTCAGAAAAACGGGTTATAGCGTCTTATAGTGTAGTCCATGGGCTTCATTTTCCATATGGTCCATATGAGCGACAAAGCAGGATTTGTCCAAATATGCCCAAAATCCTTCAGAGAATCAGTGATTTTCTTGAAGTTGAATTTTCAAAAATTTTTTAAAAAACTCACAAATACAATTCAGAAAAACGGGTTATAGCGTCTTATAGTGTAGTCCATGGGCTTCATTTTCCATATGGTCCATATGAGCGACAAAGCAGGATTTGTCCAAATATGCCCAAAATCCTTCAGAGAATCAGTGATTTTCTTGAAGTTGAATTTTCAAAAATTTTTTAAAAAACTCACAAATACAATTCAGAAAAACGGGTTATAGCGTCTTATAGTGTAGTCCATGGGCTTCATTTTCCATATGGTCCATATGAGCGACAAAGCAGGATTTGTCCAAATATGCCCAAAATCCTTCAGAGAATCAGTGATTTTCTTGAAGTTGAATTTTCAAAAATTTTTTAAAAAACTCACAAATACAATTCAGAAAAACGGGTTATAGCGTCTTATAGTGTAGTCCATGGGCTTCATTTTCCATATGGTCCATATGAGCGACAAAGCAGGATTTGTCCAAATATGCCCAAAATCCTTCAGAGAATCAGTGATTTTCTTGAAGTTGAATTTTCAAAAATTTTTTAAAAAACTCACAAATACAATTCAGAAAAACGGGTTATAGCGTCTTATAGTGTAGTCCATGGGCTTCATTTTCCATATGATCCATATGAGCGACAAAGCAGGATTTGTCCAAATATGCCCAAAATCCTTCAGAGAATCAGTGATTTTCTTGAAGTTGAATTTTCAAAAATTTTTTAAAAAACTCACAAATACAATTCAGAAAAACGGGTTATAGCGTCTTATAGTGTAGTCCATGGGCTTCATTTTCCATATGGTCCATATGAGCGACAAAGCAGGATTTGTCCAAATATGCCCAAAATCCTTCAGAGAATCAGTGATTTTCTTGAAGTTGAATTTTCAAAAATTTTTTAAAACAGAAAAGAAAAAAACTAATTTCCAAAATGGTACATAATTTGTATTACAATCTATAAATTTATAATAGTTCTTTAATTAATTTAAAATAAATTTTATTTTCATCAAATGTTGTTTGAATATGTTTTCATATTTAAATATATAGTTAAATATGTCGTTACGTCATAACATATTTAACTTTTGAGTTAAATATGTTTTGACGTAAGCTCTTACGTCAAAACATATTTAACTCGGCATATTTATCTTCACACACATCGCGCTCGAATATACTATATTCAATCTGAGTGAGTATTAGTAATGCAGATTTAATCATATTCTAACAAAGTTGACCTATGAAGTCTACCATTGTAACTCACCTTTTATTTTAATCAGCAATATCTTTCTTAAATATCGTTGGTGTGATCAGTCTTTTAATTGCTGAATTCATAAGAAACTACATATCAGCAAATAATTTTGATAAATAAATTTCCTTAAAAAATTAATTTTTTAAAATAGTAGTAGAAAAGTACTTTTCTGCAAATCTCTTATTTTTTTCATAAAAAATTGCTAAATGCATAAAAAATATTTTAATTAGCATTTGTAATATATAAATTCCAAAAAAAAAATATTTTTCAAAATAGTAGTAGAAAAGTACTTTTTTAAAAATCTTTTAAAAAGCACTTTTTCATATACAAATTGCTGAATTCATAAGAAGCTGTCAGCAAGCAATTTTGATAAATAAATTTCCTTAAAAACTTAATTTTAAAAATAGTAGTAGAAAAGTACTTTTCTGAAAATCTCTTATTTTTTTTATAAAAAATTGCTAAATGCATAAAAATATGTTAATTATGACATGGTTAATAATTAGAATTAACTTAATTATTGAAATCGAATACATACCAAGTTTGTAAATTTTTAAGTATGTATGTTTTCCCAGATAGAAAATGTTAAAAAAAAATTTGGCTTGAGGAGGCAGAAAATCACTGGGGATATAAGATGATTTAATGTCTAAAAGAAAAATGTTTAAAAAATTGTTTCTTCAAACTTAGTAATTTATATACATATATTTGATATCATTTTCAAATATTGCTTTCAACTCCTTTAAAACTTCACAACATAGTTATTATTAAATCCACTTTCAAATACACAAGATTATTAAGTTTTGAGGTAATAAATTATACCAATAGCCCTAGTCCAGTAATTATAACAAATACTTTAATAGATATAAAAGCTAATAATGAAGATGAATTTAAAACTAGGTAGATGACAATAAAATCGCACCAAAGTTTAAATTTAATTTGGAAATGCAGTTACAATCTTATTAAATTCTGCTTAAATACAACGAAAAAAATAATTAAAGCAGTCATGTTCAGCTCATACAACAATTTTTTAAAAAATTTACACACATTTGTTATGCTCTTTTAAAAACTTTCACATGCAAATGGTCATTGCCATTTTTATACCCTTCACCTTCATGAGAAGGGTATATATAAGTTTGTCATTTTGTTTGTAATTTCCACAAAATAATTTTCCGACCCTATAAAGTAAATATATTCTGGATCCTTATAGATAGCGGAGTCTATTAAGCCATGTCCGTCTGTCTGTCTGTCTGTTGAAAACAATTTTATTAAATCCCCAGATATCTTCGGGATACAAATCTTCAATAATTCTGTCAGACATGCTTTCGAGAAGATTGCTATTTAAAAGAAGCAAAATCCGTCCATAAATAACGGAGATATGACAACCTCTGAAAATTTCATCAAACAAAAACTATCAAACAAAGAGTATTAATATTGTTACGAACAACTTTATCAACAGATGGCGTGTTTATCGACATACAACTTGTTTAGCAGTAGTTTTGATTTATAAACATTTTTGTTATAAACTTAGCAATATGGCAACATTTAGTTTTAACGACTTTGGCTGAATATTCTAGACACGAACATTCTAGACTTGCAGTCACGAACATTCTAGTATATTAGTTTCGAACCTTCCAGAAATTATGATTGCTGTATAAATAGACTAACAGGGCCAACCAAATGAATCAGTTTATTGTGAGTCATTGTTGTGCAAACATCAAAGTGTTCGAAAACTTTAAGTGTGTTCTTAAACCGTAATATAAGTGTGTAAAAAGACAGTATGGAACAAACAGCTGTGATACGAAGTGTTAATAAATTTTAAAATGTGATCTTCTTATTTATTGTTGCAATTATTTATTTTTAAATTAATTATGTGTTTTATGTCGTGTTATATGTACTTTGTAAAACAAATATTGTTTTTGAAAAATAAAATGTGAAATGTAACTAAAGATAATTTATTAATAAAAAAAAAATCAATCCCTGAAGATGCTGGAAATATCCCAGTGAAACGTTGGAGGAAAAAAAGAAAAATTTAACAAATTGCCTTTTATTTGAATGGAAATACAGACCTTGGAAGTCTGATTAGAAAATTCTAAAAAAAAATCTATTGAAAATTATTAAAGAAAAAAGACAGTGTGTTTATTTTTAATTGTGTTTGTGTACATTTAAATAAATAAAGACTCGTTATATTTTCTTCAAACTACTTGACGCTTTTATTTTGCAATTAAAAAGCATTCGGTTTATTTAAAGGAAATAAATATATATATGCATGTATATAATATGATTATGCATCCACAACAAAGGTGAAGGGTATATAAGATTCGGCGTAGCCACTCTTACTTGTTTTTTCAGAAATTTATTAAGCATTGTTGTTGCTTCTTGTTGGAAGAATCATAGTAAACATGCGCTATTCAATTACAATTGAACACGAAAAATAAAAAACTGTTTTAGATGGACTTGTTTTTGTTTTTTTTTTCTCAAAATATATTGTTATTTACGGTGCCTGATATTTTGTCTGACAAAAACTTTGACGTTTTTTTCTTATTTTAAACGTTTGACATTATGTTTGCTGGACAAAATCTCTTGCCAATACATCTTAATTTTTTATTGAACATCACTGATTTAAAGTAAACTCTAGCGTTATTTCAGTAACCTAAATTCATTGCATACTTCAAGATGCTAATATTTTAAAAATGACAATGAAATCTGACCAAACTTAAAAAAAAATGAGTTTAATATTAAGTTTAACTTTATTTAAAAAATTTTACATTATCAATTTAACAATGTCTATTTAAGCTAACATATATACCGACTTAAAGCCAACATTCTACTTACATCATTAACATACATTAATGGAATACTAACACACATTTATGTAGCAAAAAAGTACCAATGAAAACTCATTAAAATTAAAAGAAGTTTTTATAATGAAGTGTCATTAAGATTCTCAATATTTAAATCCTCTTACTTTAGTTATAAAGGAAATATATATTTAAGCCTCAACTATAGCCATCATTCTAGATACTTACATCATTAACATAAATGCAAGGCATACCTACAGGTGCTCATATGTTTAAGAAGCGCTGATTGCAATGTTTTTACAAAAACCACAAACGCTGTATTTTTCCTCTGGAAAAATAACATTTAATTTCCTTAAATGCAGTTTTTACTCCAAAAAGAACAGAAAATATTTCTTTTTGTAAATTAAGCAACAAGAAAAACTCTGCTAAATGTAATGACCATTAACGCAGATTTTTGCCTTTGTTATTTTCCTGTTTCGCATTTCACTTTTAAAAGCAATTGGAGCTGAAAAATTATAATGTTTCAGATATGGAAACGACAGTAATAAAGTGAATAGTTTTAAGGAATTTATAAATTTCTGTTTTTTTGGATAAAAGTCAAGTAAAATATAATGAAAAATATAAAAAGAATTAAAGTAAATTACACAGAAAAGCTGATTTAATATGAAATGATATGAACAAGGAATAAGGATTTAAAATGAATAATGAATTTATATGCTCTTTAAAACTAAAAGATGATGAGGGTAAGATTCCATACCTTTTAGCAAGAAGAACAATTTGGGGAAGTTTTCAAAAATATATTCTTTTCAAGTAAAGAAAATTATGAAAAATACATTAAGCATTAAGTTGCAAGTCATGCCTGTTTTATTATAGTAATAAGACTCTTACAGGACCAATTCAAAATCTAATCCCAATTCTAAAATCAATATATATAGAAGCATTTTAAAAAACGAATTTTAAATTTTATATATTATTCTTCTTTTCAAACTGCACAACTTTAAATTCTTCCACAATAATTTGCTTTAACAAAGAATTTAATAAAAACATATTTTTACTCTGCATTATTTAATAGTTTTTGGCTGGAGTTTAAGACCTTTTGAACTCGAATCTTGCTTGTCTATGCATATGCCCTAATAGGTATAAAGTGGAGGTGTACCAGTTTTTACGAAATTATTTGTATTTGTATTTGTATGTATGGGAAAATTTTTTCATTTCCGGCTTTATTGTGGGATATTTCAAGGAACATATAATCAACAACATGTAACTGAGGTAATGAAATTAGGGTGGTCATCATTAGTGAAGAGAAATTGTAAAGAACATTTGCTTAAATTAAAATTCTAAGTTAGCAATTAATTAATCATTAAGTATCATATCGCATCGGCTTGTTTGACTGATCCCCAGACTAAATTTTCAATTCCCAAAAACTTTTAAAAAATCCCCATTTTAATTTTTTTTTTACCATTTTTTGTACAAAAAAAAACGAAATTTATATTTATATCTTTATATGCAGTAATAGTTAATAAATTTATAATTCTCCAGCCAAAATTTTGAATTCCCAAAAAATTTTTAAAAATCTCCATTTTTATTTTTACACTATTTTTTAGGAAAAAAACATAAAAAAAAATAAATTCCATGTGATTTTATATTTAGTTATTACAATTCGGTATCCCCAGGCAAAATTTAAAATTCCCAAAAACTTTTAAAAAAATCCCCACTCTCATATTAATACTCGAAAAACATATACGCCCATGTTCTGAAAAACGCAAAACGCTTAAAATTGGCGTTTTCAATATGAATTTGTATTTGAAAACGCCAATTTTAAGCGTTTTGCGTTTTTCAGAACATGGGCGATAATAAAAGTTATATGTGTTTTGATCTGATTTGTTTTGAAATTATTGCTTTTTCGTTTCTCCAGCCAAAATTTTAAATTCCCAAAAACTTTTTTTAAAATCCCCATAGAGGATTTCTTTTAAAAATTTGTATTTTATTGTTTATCGGTTTAATATATTAGATTCTAAATTTATTAAAACTAAAATTTTTTTTAATTATCATTTCATTTAGTAGGATTTTTGTTTTCCCAGAAAATGTGTAAATGACTTTCTCAAAGAAAATATTCTTATTCCTAAAAATTTCATAAATTTTGTTTTTTTTTTTGTAGAATACACAGAATATAAGTAAATTCAGATTTGTTATTAAGTTATTAATTTTTTTTATTTCTTCAGTAAAATTTTAAAATTCCCAAAAACTTTTTTAAAATCCCCAAAGAGTTTTTCTTTTGCAAATTTCCGTTTTATTATTTACCGGTTTAATATATTAGATTCTAAATTTATTTTAACCAAAATTTAATTTAATTTAGTAAGATTTTTATTTCCCCAGAAAATGAAGAATCGGCAAAAAAAAATTTTTTTTCTGTTCTTTTGAGCAACCTAATGAATTCATGATTTTTTTAACAAAAAATATTTTTATTGCCAAAAGTTTTATAATTTGTTGATTTTTTTGTATAATACATACTGAAAACAGAAACTCCCAAAAACTTTAACAAAATCCCCAAAAATTAAATTTTTAGTTTTTCATATTTTCTGTTTTATTAAAACAATTTTGTAAATATTTTATCTTGATGTTCGCTCTTTTTTACTTACAAAAGTTACCAGGCTAATGTAAATCCTTTTGCTCCTGGCATATGTATGTTTCCTTAAATTTTAAATGTAATATCTGTTATTTTGTTCACTATCTCCTTGTACTGTTTGGTCAAAAACCATATTTTTGTCATGGCTATGTTAGCAGTACTACAAGTACTTTCTCCCAATGACAACCCACATATACCTGGCTACGTTTGCTACTGTAAACGAAAAATTTCAAAATAGTAGAATAAAAATTCCAATTTACACAGGATGCAAATGTTTGGTTTTTTTTTAATGCAGAAATAAAGCAAAGCATAAAAACCAAATGTTACCGGAACTAAAAAGAAAACTGTAAAAAAAGAATTAAAAAAAATATTCTTTAAAACTGTATAACAGTTTAAATATAAACTTTCATGTCTTTATTGCTTGACAGAAAAATATCAGACAATACACAATTTCATGTTGTTTCCTGTTGAGGTTTTATATATTTCTTTCATGTGTTCAAAAGAATTAAATACCAGACAAGACAATAAGACTCAAATTAAATCAAATAATGAACAATAATATGAAAATACAATTAAAATGGCATTTAAAGCAAAGACATTAAGTTTTAGCAAGGAGACAAAAAATAGTTTTTCAATAATAAAACGCAAATGGTAGCAATGCAATGAATTAGAAAGAGTAGTATAAATAAACAATACCATACCCAATTTAAGGGTTTTTATTAGTTTTTTCTGTAAAACAAATATTGTGAGTTGTTAAATTAATATAATACTAGCTGAACCCGATGTGCTTCGCTACCCTCCTTACTTAGAAAGTAGGTGTAGAAGTAAGCATGATCGAAAAATATTATCATGTAATAAATATTTATGAGTTAAAACTGCACGCTGTGAAAATTTAAGATCGGTTAACAGGTCCAGCCTCCAATAAATCTTAAACAAAGGGGCGTGCTGCGCCCACTTTTCTTTTGGTACGTATTTCTATTCATGCCAATACCATATATAGCAAATACTGCCGCCGTTGGTCAAAAAATTCCCAAGATATAACGATTTTAAATTTTGGGTTATATGGGCGAGGCCACGCCTCTTTGTCCACTCACAATTTATATAGTCTAGAATTTATAATTTCGTAAGAATATCCTATTGTGAAAATTATATGACGATCTACGATTATTTCAATATTCCTATAAACCACTTTTCTCCTTGTACGTATGCCTACACAGTTTTGAAAACTATTCCCACTTTAGGATAAACTGTTTCTAGTGGCCAACTATGGTTATATAATATAAAAATGTAAAATTAATGTCTACATACGTTTGCTAATCAACTAATAGTGAAAATACGCAATTTTTTAAACTCTTCCCACTTTTCGAAAAACTGTTCCTAGTTGATAATTATTGATTTAGAATATAAAACTATGATATTAATGTCTATAAGTTCGCTAACCAACTAAAAGTGAACAAGTGCAATTTTTTAAACTCTTCCCACTATTAGAAAAGCTTTTCATAGTGGCTAATTATTGATTTATAATATAAAGGTATAAAATTAATATCTAGATAAATTTTTTAATCAACTAATAGTGAAAATGCGAAATTTTTTAAACTCTTCCCCATTTAAAAATACTGTTCCTAGTGGTTAATTATGGATTTATAATATAAAGCTATAAAATGATTGTCTATAGAGGTGTCCTAATTAGCTATTAGTGAAAATGGACTATTTTCTAAACTCTTCCCACTTTAAGAAAAACTGTTTCTAGTGGCTAATTATGGATTAATAATATAAGAATATAAAATTATGTCTATATACATACGTTTGATAATCAACTAATAGTGAAAACAAGAAGTTTCAAAAACTCTTCCCACTTTAAACGTACTTCAAGAAATACGTATATTGTTAGGTTTGTATTTGGAATCATAACCACTACACCAGCATTATTGTTTTAACTTTTTTATAACTTTTTATTTTTTCATTAAAAATTTATAAAAACAAATTCCCGCAACAGCTGATTCATACAAAAAACAAACTGCTGCAAATTCTCTTTCCCTCTCACTTACGTTACAATTCATACAATTCTCAATAACTTTACCGTAATTACTCTTTATCATAGCATACATTTCGGTGTTTTGTTTTATTTGCTAAAAACACATATGTACTCGTCGTATACATATTTAAATATTCATGTATTGAATATATAAATTTATATAAAAGTGGCAGAGTGTTTGTTTGTTTATTGACACAACTGCTGTAATGAAAAAGTGCAATCCGAAATGTTTTTGAATTAATATGGCTAAAAACGTTGTGGGAATTGAAATGATATACAGCCAGTCGAAAGTGGAACAATTGTATTATGAAAAATAAATGACATGTAAATAAACTTGTGAGCAGTGCAAAATATGTTATGAATGCCTAATTATTATTATTTGGAGTTGATGTTAAATAAAATACAGCAATTTATATTTACAAATGTTTTAAATAGAGCAATATGACATATTAGCGCAATTCACAATCTTGTGCAAATGGTATTGCATCATTGTAGTTGCAAAAAGCTTTAGCATATTTTTGCTTTTGTTGTGTTTTTTGTTAGTGCAAAAATATGCTAAACCTTTTTGCAACTACAATGATTCAATGCCATTTGCACAATATTGTGAATTGCGCTTTTATAAACATTGCAAGCCTTCATATGTTGTATGTCATGGTTTGTTTAACTTATGACAAGCTGTTAAAAATTTGCAATTTTAAATAGTAAATGGTGGATTTTAGAGATTTTTTTCAAAAGCTTAATGATTAGTATTCAAATTACTTAAATATATTTTTTGTTATTATATATTCATGATCTATAATTTATTCTATTGCTTGGTTCTCTCCTGCCAGAATGTTCAAACATATTTGATTATAATATTTAATTCTAAACTTTATGACTTTCTAAACGCATGTGTAACGTAGTTTTTTTTTTAAAGCGTATCATAATTCTCTCTTATTATTATCATAAATCCATCTATTTTGAAATAAATTTCATGCAGTTTATTTGAAAACAATACCTTCTTTAAGTTACACACCCAATATATTCTACACAAACAATTTTTTTTAAACAAACACAAACTGCGAAGCTTTTGGTTTGTCTGCAGAAAACACCCAGAGTCTTTGGCGGGAATCGAACCCACAACCCTCTGACTGATAGTCCGGCACACTATCGCATAGTCTATCGGGGCACTACTTCTACTTCAACTCTCCTTAACCTACTTAAATCATTCATTTATAGTTGAACGGCCCTACTTTATTAAATTCCTCTGTGTTACTTGCTTTATACTTGTGCAACATATAAATTAGTAAAAAAAAAACAACAATTAAATATTTAAATGAGATTTTTTTGACCTTTCACCCTAATTGACCATTATTCATTTAAATTATTTTTGCTGGTTTTCATTATTAACGATTTTTCTTTTTGTATTGAAAGCCACCACTGTTTTTTACACTGAACTCCAGACCACAATAGCTGGCAAATGGTTTAAAGCATAAATATTAAACAAACTGAAACATATTTGTTTCAACACATTAATTAAAATCGTAAAACAATTGCAAATTACTTTTATAAAATAGCAAGAAATAGCCACAAATCATGCAATTTTATAGAGTTTGCAAATTAATTAAATTTATTTTCTACACCTTTTCAAATTCAAATTGCAAAATTCCAAATTTGTATTGAGAAATATCAAATAACAAATTGATATAAAGAAATGTAAATTGATATTGAGAATATTCGAATTTTAAATTTACATTGAGAAATGTAAATTGAAAATGAGAAATCCAAATTTATGTTGAGAAATTTCAAATTTATATTAAGGAAATTATTTTATTCTATATTCTTCGACCTTTTTAATGATTTTTATTAAATAATTTTTAAGCTTGAGGTCACTTTTTTGTTTTTTATAAAAGATTTTTTATATATAAGAATTAAAAAATCTTTTATAAAAACAAAAAAAGTGACCTCAAGCTTAAAAATTATTTAATAAAAATATTAAGGATATTCAAATTCAAATTGAGAAAATAAAAACTGTAATTGAGAAATTGAAATTTGTATTTAAATTTTCAAATATTTTTTGTACTTATAAAACACATAATACGATTTTGAGTTAGAAATCTAATAAAAAATTTTTATTTCTCAATTTGACTTTGTGTTTTCTCAATATTAATTTGCATTTCTTAATTTCAATTCGATTTTTCTCAATAAAAATTTGTTTTTTTCTCATTTTCAATTTGTTATTTCTCAATATCAATTCGATGTTCTAAATTTCAATTTGATTTTTCTGAATATAAATTTGGATTTCTCAAATTCAGTTTGTTATTTTTCAATTTCAACTTGAAAAGGTGTAGAAAAATTTTACACAAACTGAACAACTATCATAAATAATAGCCTACTTAAGGGCGTAACGAATAAAATGCAATAAAAGTTTAATAGAAAAAATTTTTTAATTATATAGAGTGATTCAAGTAGAGATACTTTTTCCAATAACCTTTTTTTTACTGATCACGTGTATGCTGTCATGTTATTTTTGTTTAGTATTGCTTGGCATTTCATAAAGGAAAGACTTACGCCTGAACAACGTTTACAAATTGTTCAACTTTATTACAAAAATTCACGTTATGTGAGGAATGGGTTTCGTGCCGTTCGTTCAATTTATGGTCAACATATTCAGAATACTGAGCGTACTATTCACAACACCTTGGAGGAAAACATCACGGGTGTCATTCGCCAGTTACTAGTCGAAATGCTCGAACGAGTCACCAAAAATTGGACTCAACAAATAGACCATATGTGCGACGTAACAACGGCCAACATTTGATAGACATAATCTTCAAAATATAAATTGAACAAAAAATTATGCAACGGAACCAGACTTGCGGTCAAAATACCACACCTCCCTATGATTTCCACTGATATGCCATTTCAATTTCAACGATTACAGTTTCCCGTTAAATTTTCTTTTGCAATGACTATTAATAAAGCTCAAGGCCAGTCGTTGCAAGTTTGCGGAATAAATTTAGAATTTCCTAAATTTTCACACGTTCAACTGTACGTGTGTTGCATTTTCACGTGTTGGCAAGCCGTCGTCTTTATACAGTTTTGTTTTTATTAAAATGCCAATACTAAAAATATCATTTACCATCAAACACTGCAATAAATTTTTTTTGTTTTTGATGTTGTCACTTTAAAAAATTTATATACTTTTAAACTTTTTCAGGAAAATGTCTATTCTTGCTAGAAAATTTAATTTTTAATACAAAGACGTCAACGTATGTATGTATCCCAATAAGCATTTTGGCTGGAATTCAAGTGGAATTATATTTGAAATCCAGTCACAATTTCCAAGTGCCAGTGTTGAAACACAGTTGAATTCAATAGCGAATCCAAAAAAATTAACCATTGAATTACAGTCGAACAATTACAGTGTAATTCCAGCTTTGAATAACAGCAGTATGATTCAAGCCGAACCGAACCTGTTTACCGTTGAATTCAAGCATGGAATTTAAGAATGGAAAGAGGATGGATTTCAAATGTAATTCAAGCTTGGATTCACACTGGAATTCCAACATTGGAATTCACAAAAAAATTGTGCTTATTGGCATGTTATTGTCAGCAACGCGGACAGTGGTACTCTAGTAAGTTATAAACCAACATTTTCACTACTCTGCCTTGCTGCATAAGCCCTGCACACAGCCTTTGCTGCCTAATGAACTTTAAATTTAAATAAAAAAAAATCAAGTTTGTTTATTTCTCATACATATTGATATATTAAAGACAAACATTCATTATTTTAAATTTATTTATATTACAACCACAAAACATCACAGGACACTCCTAAGAACATTGTGAAAGATTAATTTGATATTGCATTATCTGCTAAACAAATATTTGCTTTATGATGAATTGTAATTGAATTTTATGATTTTATATTGATAACAATCTGGCTAATTGAATAGAAGTGGTTTCAAGCTAAATTTTAAAGTTTGTATAATTAAATCAATATAATCGAAGCTTAAATACTGTAATTGAATTTCCTTATAATAAACACAATTTATATGCTAATTTACTTATTACGAGGGAGGTTCGGAAACTTCTTAGTCTAGCACAGAAACAGAATAGTTAGTGTTTCAAAAATATTTTTAGTTATCAATACCAGTAAGAAAGTATAGTCGGTCAAGCCCGACCATATAATACCCTACACCCAGTATATGTATAAAACAGTTTTTCGTTATATGGCAGATATAACCTATTATGGACCGATAATTTTAAGATTTAGTGTCATGATGTCTGTGAATATAAGTATTATATGTGTTAAACTTTATCGCAATATTAATAATTTTAAACGATTTATAGAGCTTAAAGTGAATTACGGAGAGGGTCTTATATGGGAATTTCGACTAATTATAGACCGACTATTATAAAATTAGTTGTCATTATTTCTGTATATAAGAAACTTATTTGTGTCAAATTTTATTTGTATACCAACGTTTTTAAGAAATTTATGATCGTTAAAGTGAATTTCGAAAGTGGGCCTTATATGGGAGATACGACTAATTATGGACCGATCATAATAAAATTGTACTGTATTATTTTTATACATATGAAATAGATTTGGGTTTAATATTATTTGGACACCAACATTTTTGAGAGAGTTATGCTCTTTAAAGTGATTTTCGGAAGTGGGCCTTATATGGGAGCTACGAGTAATTATGAACCGATGTGCACAAAATTCGTAGATATGATTTGGCTTCATTTACCTTTCATTTATTATGAAATTTGTTTGGATACTTGCATAATTCAAACATTTATGATCGGTAAATCTCAATTTCAGGAGGACATTTGTATGGGCGCCAGGTGAAATAATGGACGGATATCCACCAGTTTCAATCCCGTCCATCCTTGGGCCGAAAAAATATCACGTACCAAATTTTATCGAAATATCTTCAAAATTGCGATTTTGAGTCGATCGGTATAATTTAAGCTGGGCGTTGGACCATTATTTCTGGGCGTTACAAACATCAGCATAAATCCAATATACCCTCCCCACTATGGTGGTGTAGGTTATAAAAATTTAAAACAACTGTAAGATTAATTATTTTAAAATATTGTAAGGTTTCCCTCTAAAATTTAATATACTTACAGTCTCATTTTAAATTGTAACAAATTCTCAAATGTGTGCGAAAAAAGTTTAACTCATTTTAAATAATAATAATAATAATAATTCCCGATATGTTTTTGCATTTATTATTCAGCCACTTATTATTAATTATCCTTTTATCCTCGTAAAAGGATCCATTAAAAACAATAAACTTTATTTCTGTTATGAATCGCTTTTGTGTGAAATTTTCTGTCATATTTTTGAATTTATGCCAGTGCAAATATTTGTGTTATAAGTGTGTGGTGCAAGTATTTGAAGTGTTTGAGTGGCCTCATATGTCTGGTTTTTATGTGCATGTTTTATCAGCATTACACTCTACATGATATATGAGCTTATGAATGATGTTTAGCTGTCGCAAAGCTGCTGAGATATGTAAAGTTAACAATATTGCATATATTTTAAAATATGTTGCTTTTGTTACTTTTTGTTGGTGTTTATACTAAATGGACGCATACTCTAGACATGTGAAATGTTTGGAAAAAAAAATTCCCACTTTTGAGTATTTATGACCGGTGTTTATTTGTACATTATTTGTTTGCTAATGTTTAAAATGTGTTAATTTTTTATGGCTGTTTGCTGTCGTTTCTGCTATTTGTCATATAGTGTCCTTGTTTTTTTTGCAGGTTTTTGGTGGATTTTTTCCAATATAAAATTGAGATGTTAAATAAAGTTGTTATTTTAGTCTGCTTTTGATATATATTACTCCTATGAGAAATTGTTGAGGTTGTATTTATGACAAATGGCTTGGAGGTTGTTTATCAACATTAGTATAAACATGTTTTTTGTACATTTATTTATTTATTGTCTCTTCATTACAAATGAACTAACAATAAGTTTTTCAAATCTTGTATCTAAAAAATTTCTAATAATTAGTCCAGCCAATGCCGGACGAAAATTGTTTGATGATTGTTGATTATGCATATTCAGTGGGCATTCTTCCTTCTTGTCTTCGACTCAGATATCCCTTCTGCTTAGTCGGTTTAATTTAAAAATACAACAGCAGAAGAAATGTATGATATAATATTAAAGGTTGAGAAGAGCAAGTGTGCTGGAAGTCATCTAATATTGCCAATAGTTTTCATTGAATGCATTGAAGAATTGAGTACATGTTTCATAAATATTTCTATACTTCTATATATCCTGATTCTTAAAAATATCCCAAAATTCTTCCTATACCAAAGGCATCAAATGCAAACTTGTTTCAGTAATACAGACATATAGCTTTGTTGTCTACTCTTGACAAAATATACGAAAAAATATTATTCAAACAGCTCTCCACGTACTTGAAAAATAATCATATGTTGTATGAAAATCAATATCTGCTCCTTTTGGAGCACATTTTTTACTTGGTAATCACTTGACCCCATATGCTGATCAATCGTGAGTCCTTAGAAAAATAGATTGTTCGCAATGAACATACGAAGCGTATGATTAATATTAATTATTGGATTATATTGAAAAACTCTACATAACTCTTTGGTTTTTTAAAGAATTTTAGTAAATATTGATAATTTTGAAAGCTACTATTATAATCTTTATGTTAAATGGAGGTCTTTAAAAAAACATTTACTAACAGATTTAAAATACACGCTTCAAAGTTAAAAAATTTAAATAAAAATTTTTTTTTTTTAGAAAATAAACAGAATTTATTTAAATTCAAAAGCTGTTTATTCTACAAACGATTGAATAGATTTTAAATTATTACTTTATGTAGCTTTAACTCGCTCTTTTTCTAAACTTATATTAATTAAATTAAACTATTGTTTAAGTTTTAACATGTGGAAATATAAGTCAGAAATAAATTACAAGTGTTTAGTAGCTGTTATTTTCACTACTTAATATACAATTGAAAAATGTTAACTATTATTTGTGTTATACACAGATTTTCATATTTATAAACTCTATTCTATTTCGTTTAGTAAAAACTGCTAGGTTAGGTTAGGTAGTAAGGCTGGTGTGAGTCACCTCACACCCTCACCCAGAGACCAATATGGTCCATTGCGATGCCTTAGATTCTCTACCAAATGTCTGACTAGTTTACATGTGTCTGACTGGTCTACAAATGTGTGACTTATCTCCATATGTCTGACTGGTCTACAAATGTGTGACTTATCTCCATATGTCTGACTCGTCTACCCAGAGTATTTGGCGGGAATCGAACCCGCAATCCTTTCACTTATAGTCCGGCACTCTATCGCCTAGTCTATCGGGGCACCCTCTGCTAACAAACTTTAACAAATGGCTATAATGAGTTTGTATTCTCACGCAGCGTAAGTTATTGCCGTTGCCTATTTAGCAAAATGAAATACAAACTATATCTCACGACCGTTTCTGTATATTTTTGGTGTTTTGTAAATAAACACTTACAAATTAAAACAAACTTTAACTGAACAAATAAATACAAATTAAAAACAACAAGCGGTCAATTTTTCTTCTGGTGCGTCTAATTGTTTTGTTTAAAAAAAACGAGCTTTTTAAAACAAACCTTAAACTCTTTTCTTTAGCTGGAAAAAAATTTGTTCAACAGCAGACACAACAACAGAATTCAGGCATTAGAATGATTTGAAATGACAAGAAAAAATAACAACAGGCGAAACTTTTTTGTTTTAACACTTTTTTTTTTTTATTGCAGACATTAATTTGCCTTAGAATTTTAGAAACTAAAGGAGGTAAACGACTCTAAATACTTGTATAAGAAAAACATTTTGAAGACGGAATAAGTTGGAAACTAACAATGTTTGTTATACTAAGTAAATATGTAGACAGTTTAGTAGTGAGCGTAAGTTGCACACATGATGTCATATCCTTTGTCAAGTAATGAAAAGTGTTGCATAATTTTAGGAGATGTATTTTTTTTTATTAAAACTGAATAAAGGCTTACAAAATATTTGTTAAACTATTTATTAACATTTTAAAATGTTTTAACTCTTTATACAAATTAAATCTTATTTATTTATTTACCAAAGTATAAGTTGTTGTAAAATCATTATTTTAAATTGAATAACCAGACTCCGTAAAGCCACAATTTATTACATTTTGTCTGCAATGATTTTTAAATAGCATGACTTTTCATCAATACTTAAGTTCATAACAAATTATACATTTACATGCAAATAAAAACCCACAAAATTCATTAAATGTGTTACTAACATGTGCAAATGGCAGTAAAAAATATGAAACTGCCTTTAAAAGAGCAGACTTACGGCATTTTCTTTTATAACTTATTTATTTTTAAATGCCAGCAAAATATTAAACACTTTAACAAGCATACTTTTCAAAAGAATTTATAACCATTTATTATGCAAATATATCAGGCAGAAAAGGATTCATATTAATCATAATTAGCATACATGTCACCAGATAAATCTGTCTGTGCATACATAAACACTTGGCTATTGTTTCATACAGCTTTGCTCATAATTACATTTAATTGTCTGTGTACATTTGTTAACTATGTATTGAAATGTTTTTAATAACAATTCATATATTTGTTTATATTTTAACTACTTGCACGTGATGAAAATACCTATACATATGTATTTATAGTTTCTATTTAATCGTGAATTTATTGAAACATAAAATGTTTAATATAATTTATGAGTGTCTTTAAATATAGTTTGAAATTTTATACAGCATGTTAGGAAATTTAATAATTGCAACATACTAGACGTATGTTTAATATTTATCAATTTAGGAGAAAATTTTCTAAAACTTTTTAATGTTTGAAATAAATGTTACAAGTAAAATAAGCAACAAAAAAGTAGAACAATTTTTATATAAAATAGACTAATTCTATATATAATTCTATATTAAAAATGTTGCACTCTTGTGTTGCTTATTTTACTTGTAACATTTATTTTAAACACAAAAGATTAAATAAAAATTAAATCAATATTAAATTTAAACCTGAATAATTTAAATTTAGAGTTTCTATAAATATTGTTTTATATTTTGAGCCGGTATGTTAAGAATTTTAATAAACAAACATAAAAAATTTCAACACACTTGAGGTATGATTAATATTAATTCTGGGGTTGTTAGAGAAAATTCTCTATAACTCTATAAATGTTTATAATAAATGTTAAAAGCAACGATAAAGTACAACACTATTTACATAGAATGAAATAAACAAGATAAAATAAAAATCTAAATTAACAGTAAATTTAAAAAAAAGTTTAAAAATATTGAGCTGCCATAAATAGCAAAATTAAATATTAAATTTAAATCTGAATAATTTAAATTTAGAGTTTCTAAAAATATTGTTTTATATTTTAAGCAGGCAAGTTAAGAATTTTAATAAACAAGGACACACAGGACGTATGATTAATATTAATTCTGGGATTGTTAGAGAAAATTGTCATAAGGGCCAGTTTCAAACAAAAAAACGCAATTTTTGTGTCCCCGCACTTTACACTACTATTTTAGGTAAAAAAACAAAAACAAAAAAAAAATTTAATATTTGACATTATTTATTGTTTACGTCTTGAGCGTCACACTTAGTTATTTTTCCTTAAAACGCTTATAATTGCAGTTTTTTAAATACATTGTTACAAGCCTATTACTTTGCAAGTAACCTCTAAGTTTAAGTCTTTTTTTTAACAAAAATTTACATATTTTCATATTAAAAAAAAAAAAATTAAAAATCAATGTGGATTGTGACATTGTGTTTATAATCGAAAAGGTGGTTTTCGCAAAAGTCAATCTTGAGAAACAAAAGAACATCGTAGTAAGTTTGAATTTCAAATATTTTTGCATTTTTAGCGCTTTTTTATACATATTTGGTGACGCTCAAGATAGAAATCATAGAAAACCAAAAAAAAAAAAAATCCAAAAATATTGATTTTTTTGAGAGCCGGATTCTTTATCAATTTCTACATAAATTGGCCACTCTTACAGGCGAATTGAAAAAACTTTAAAAATAAGCAAAACAAAACTTGACCCATATACATATTTTAAAAATGAAATTATTGTTCATGTTTATTTGCATTATTTTTGTTTTATTTTCGTTGAGTTTTAATTTATTAATTTTTAACCATTTATTTATATTTATCATATCTTGCATTAGATTATTTTGGCACTGTTCATCTGTTTCTGATTCATTAAAAATTAGAGTATCGTCCGCGTATAGCACTACTGCACATTTTCGAAGTACATTAGTTATATCATTTAGGTAAATAATAAATAGTAGAGCTCCAAGGAGTAATCCTTGCACAACCCCTCTCTTTCGATTTTAAAGTATTTATTTTCGTGATTTGTTTTCTATTAGTTAAGTATGATTGTAACCAATTTAATTATTTAGCTTATATTACGAAAATTCCCGTTTTACCTCAAATGAAGATGCAATTACAGTTGTAAACCACTATTTTGAAGGCCTTGAGGAAAGCTATTTTAATCCAGGGACATACTTGCTAGATAAGCGCTGGACTGTTGGATGTATTGAAGTTTCAGTAGATTAAATTGAAAAATAAAAATGTTTTTGAAAAACTAACTATACTCTTTCTGTGCTAGGCTGAGAAGCTTCTGAACCGTTCTTGTATTTATTTAAATTCATAATTAGTTTTTTAATCTATTTATAGACTTTATTTATTTAACCTTGTGGTTTAACTTTTTTTTATTCTTTTGCATCCTTCCTTAAAAATACTTTGATTTTCTAGCTTTAAATTAAGATTTTCTTAAGTATTTTATGTTTTTTCACAATGTTTTAACAAACTATTTTCGTTGTTAAAAAATTCTCTTAATTTAGTTTTGGTTTATTTTCTTATTGTCTTAAGAAACTTTAACTCTGCAGCCTACTAAAATTTATGCTTGTAGATTTTTGTTAATAAAGAAAAGTATTTTTCAAATTCATAAAATAAACTCTTGCCTACAAAAACTTTCTTTGATTAGGGATGTTGAAAACGAAAAGAATTATTGGATTTAAAAAGAACTAAATGTAATGGTTTTATAATCATTATTTTTGTACTAAAATGAAGTGCTGCTTGATTCTCTTTACTTTTTTTTTTTTTTTTGAAAAATCATTATTGCGTTTAATTATTTTTGGCATTCTAAAAAATCATTTGCCTTACTAGGTATTTGTGGCTCCTATTAGTTTTCGTTGTGACCAGATAGGTCCAAGAAAAAAATTAGTTCGATATGGAGGCAACTAATTGGAAATTTACCTCTTGAATAAAACAATGGCATCAGTCTTTTGGATCCAAGTAAACGGGTTTTGTATATGACTGAATTCTTAACAATTTAGAAGCAATAATAATACTTACAATCCGCCTACCAAATTGTTTAATTTTTCTTTGTGTAATGCTTTTAGACTTTCTCATTGTCATGCAAGTTTTACAAACTGAAAAAGTCTTATTTGCTTAAATATAATTGCAAAAATTTTCAGCGTAATTTAGTTTCAGCACAAAACACAAACATTTGCTTTACTTAATGGCTTGAAATGCAAAACGAAATGTGCTGTAAAATGGCAGGCAAAATTAATGTTTTTAATTGTTTTAAGAAAAATTTCTTTACTCTACAATTGAAAAACTTTCATCATATTTTCTTACAACAATTCAGTCTTCTCTAACAAAATGTAGTTTTTCTTAAGAATAATTTAAAGACAACAAACAAAATCTAGGTTGTGTGTGTTTTTTTTTTTTATAATAATAACGAGTAATTTAATAATAAATCTTAAGGAAAACTTAAGCGACCTACATTGAAAGCAAACACATAAGAATTTATGCATTCTTGAATGAAGGAAAGTAGTCAAAAGAACTGAGAATGTGATATAAGAAGAGAAAAATTTAGCATGGAAAATACTAAAGCATTTGTAATTTAAACTGATAAAAATGGGACTGAATTGTTAATAATTATAGAATTTATAAAAGATTATAAAACCTAATTATTTAGAAAACTGTAGAAAAACAAACAACTACTTTAACCAATTACTAAAATAATAGAAAATTATTAAACCGGTTTGATTTTAGTTTCTTGATAAAATTAAAATCTAATTTGGCAAACATTTTTTGCTTTAATACTTTTTTATATGCATGGTTTTAATCATCTAAAATGTAGTTGCTTTTTAGATTATTAAGGCTAAATTCCTCAGCTTATTTTACTAATTGCAAAAAAAACTTATGTTAATGATTATGAAATTTATAAAGCAATTTTATTGATTACCACTAAATTAATATTAATCATACGTAGAGTTGGTATTTTTTAGAATATAATGAATGAATGGTTACAATACCAAGGTCTATGTTTTAATACATTACTAACAATTGGCAAAATAATGTGATTTATTTTTCACTTTGATTTTTGTTTCTTTACAATTTGCAAAAAGAAAATATTTTTTGCAAAAACTTGTTGCTTGAATTCCCAATTACACTAAAGCCCTGATTTGCGTCGTTAATAGGGACCGGGGAAATGCGACGTAAACCGAAACGACGCAAATCGAATCAATTTTTTTCTATACAAATGTATTGACACAAAATTTCAAAGTCGACGCTAATCTGAATCAAAACGACGCAAAGCGGATTAAACCACATTTAGAAAAGCGACTCAAATCGAAACGACGCAAATAGAATAGACGCAAATCGGGGCTCTAGTGTATATGCATTATCTTTATCCAGTAAAATGATTTTTACATATTGTTATAGCTGAATTTCTCAGCATTTGTTTTTATTTTCAAACATACAATTTTGTTAAGAATAAGAAGAG
Organism: Bellardia pandia; assembly: GCA_916048285.2. Lineage (NCBI taxonomy): Eukaryota > Metazoa > Arthropoda > Insecta > Diptera > Calliphoridae > Bellardia > Bellardia pandia. The sequence continues at coordinate 105,727,730 of OU696532.1, forward strand.
CTATAAACAACTTTCACTTATAACCTCTGAATTAATATCAATCATACGTACAGTTGGTAACTATTAGGATGCAATAAATTTTGGTTCGAATTCAAAGGCCTAGGTTTCAATCAATTATTGAAACATGGAAAAATTAACAAAACACTTTGATGTTAGTTTTTTTATAAAGTAAAAATACAATTTGGAAACAGAAAATATTTTTCTCACACATTTAAAAATATAAATTCGAAAAAGAAAACATTTTTTTCAAAAATTTATTGCTTGAATACTTCATTATGTGCGTTAGGTTGAACGTCTAGAATAAATTTATTATTAGTTTGTTACAGCTGAATCTCTTAGCTTTTGTTTCCCCTTTCAAACATAAAATACTGTTAATAATTAAAAAAGTTATGAACAACTTGCACTCCTAACCTCGGTATTAATATTAATCATACGTACAGTTGCAATTTGTTTAGAATTTATTGAATTATGGCTGCCTTTCAATAAATTACTGAAAATTTGGAAAATAAACAAACTAGTGAAAGTAAAAATATAAATTGAAAAAAGAAAATATTTTTTTTTAAATATTTAAAACATAAATTAAAAAAAAAATATTTTGATTTTCAGAAAACGTTAAATTTAACATCTAGAATAAATTTATTTTCAGTTTATTATTCAATAGCTGAATCTCTCAGTTTTCCTTTTCGCTTCGAAACATAAACTGATCCTAACTCGCCTGAATACTATTAACTAAATATTTCGGTGTTTGAGTTACAATAAAGAGGTCATCTGTAGCTTTATCTTTATGAAAAGTTCCGCCTATTTTAAGCAAGATGCCTCCTGTGTTATTATTTTAAGGCATGCATAACAGGCCCCACAGAAGTTATTCAAAGTAGGGATATTCCTGACCTGGATCTATATCAGTATTTTCAGTGTTTTCTATAAAATTAAACAGACTGATTGATTTGTTGTATTATTGTTTATATTTATCGCTTTAGCAATTTGCCTTTATTGTCCCAAGAATACTAGACCTCCCCTAAATATTCTAAGCAATCATGTCATGATAACTGATAATAATCCTTGTAATACGCTGATATTTTGTTTTATTAAAAAGAGTCCTACATTGCTTCACCAGTCTATACTTTTATCATGATTATTGTAGTTAAGTAGAGCAATGTAACAATATACACGCAGCATTAAAAGCAACTCTTAAAGTAACACGATTAATTGTCTAGATCTCACTATTAAAGTTTGTCTTTATAATGTAAACATTGAAGATATGATGATCAGAAAAAGATTATACAATAGAGACACCAGCTTAAACTGGAAATAATAAAACTGCTTCGTAAGTCCTGTTTTACACTCTTCAGTTTTAGCTGACCAGTCTTTCTTTTCTTTAAACTTGCCATTTCATTCACACACGTTAATTCAATTGGCGTAATTTTTAATGCAAATCAATATGTATGAAAGGAATTAAGAAAATTGACTTTTTGTTCTCTTTCCCCTACTCATGCAAAAATACTTGCCTTGACGAGTCAGAATTGTAAAGTGTGAAAGCGAATTAATTAAACACATGGATTCTCGCACTTGAGGCTTATTTCTTAACTGCCTTCAAATCTTGATAAGATTTAATACTTTCTAAATCATCATCACCAGGCATAAACAAAAGAACTCTTATCTTTGCAAATTCACCAGCTAAAAGAAAATCTTTGTTGTCTTTAAAATTTCTGTAGATGAAGAAATTTTAAGGATTAAGAGACTTTTTGTAATGATGGTTTTAATAGTTTGTGGCTCAAAAGATTAAAAAACTAAAACAGCAGTCACGGTCGCTGTTTCTTTTTCTACTTTTTGTTAGTTTTTTTTTAAGCAGAGTATTAACCATACTTGAACATTTGTTGTTTTAGTGATACCAAAATGGTAGACAGGATAGCAAAGCTGTCAGCCTTTATGTAAAGAGTTCCTTTTAGCGGTAGATGTTGAAAATTTGCTTTTGTTTTAAAGCCGTTTTGCTATTTAGACCATGTAAGTCAGCTGTATTTACAAATTTATAAACATTTGTTGTGGTGATTTTACAACAAGTTCTTAACTTTTTGCCTTTTTAATATTTGATGAGAAGGACCATGATGGTGCTGAGAATAAAAATAATGATGCGGATTTAGTCCTTAAAAAAAGGCAAACTAAACAGTCATGTGTAAAAACATCAACATAGTTTTAGACTTTGTTTAAATAAAACAACTTTTAATTAAATAAAAGTTATTCGTACTGTTTCTTTTTATAATTTTTGTAAAGCTCTAAAAACCAAAGTTTTTGCTAAACTTTTCTCATTGCTGATTACTTTATTTCTGCTTATACTCGTAAATCAATGAATTTTAAAACATCAAAGTTTGTTTTAATTCAAAACAGTTGTTTTTTAAATTATCATGAATTAATCTGTAATTGCCTTTGTTTTTTTGCAGATAAGCTGTTTCAACTGTTATGACTGGTGAAAATCTTATATTCCGCTTCAAACCATTTATGGGCGAGAATTCGCCCTCTACTATTACTGCCTTAATACCCTTTTCACCATCTCTTCTTTCTTCAATGCGAAGACCCAAGAAGAGGAGAGCAAGTCACAGGAGGACTCTAAAAATGATAAACAGATTTTCATACATTATGGTGATCTTTCGAATGCCGAGCTAATGACTCAGTAGGTTTGATTTCATAAACAGTGTCTCGCATTCAAAGTCGGGCAATATGATTTTAAAAATTTGCTTTCAATGAACACTTGTGAACAAGATAAACAGGATGCTGACAAAACAACAAAACAATGCAAAATCATACGCAGAGAAAAAATATAGTTGTGCATGTTTATCACAACTATTCCAACTTTTTTACAATTTTTTTTTTAAATATTATGGTCACAGTAATAGTTTATATGATTGCGACAACCATAATATGATTGAATGATGATTCACACGATTATAGCAATTATATATATATGATTACAGTAATAATGTAATATTATTAGTGATCAGTTTTATAATAAAAGATTATATCATATTATGTTGTTCTCTATCATAATCAAATAGCAACAAATTATGATAATTGAAGTAATCATAAACATGATTGCCATAAATACATACATAGTTATTACAATTGTGTGTATGATTGTAGTAATCATCTGAATCGTAAGTTAACTATATTATGATTACCGCAATCATATCAATAATTACAGTGTCCATAATATAGTTGTGGTAAACATGTACAAATATATTTTTCTCTGTGTGTGCACATTAACAACTTTAACCACAAAACTAACGCAACAAGCAGTAAGGACAACAACAAAAATAATAGTTTTCAGAATCACTTTCTGAGTCGATGTCCGTCCGTTTGACTGACTGTCATGTAAAGCTTGTGCGCAGAGTACAGTTCGCATTTTTGCAGATATTTCGATAAAATTTGGTACGTGAAATTTTTTCGGCTCTAGAACGGATGGGATTGAAACTGGTGAAAATCGGTCCATTATTTCACCCGGCGCTCATACAAATGTCCTCCCGAAATTGGGATTTACCGATCAGAAATGTTTGAATTATGCAAGTATGAGAACAAATTTCACCACAAATGAGTGGCAAATGAAGCCAAATCAGATCTACAAATTCTGTGCCAATCGGTCCGTAATTTATCATAGCTCCCATGTAAGGCCCACTTTCGAAAATCACTTTAACCCTGGATGGTGACTGTTCGTCGAATCGACGAAGATCATATACTCTCTATCATATACATAACTCATAAAAAAGAGTCAAATTCGTATCGAATTTTAAGATAGAAAACATTTCTGTTGCATTATATTTTTTTTTGTTATTTCTTAAATAAAAATATTTTTGTTTATTTTTAACTTTAAAAACTGTTTCGCTAAAATTATTTATAGAAATTGTTTGTCGATTCAACGAAGATTAACCTTAATGTACAAAATTGAAGAGTAACCATCTACGGTTAAAGAGTGTAACTCATTTAAAAATGTCGGTATCCAAATAATATTAAACACAAATATATTTCATATACAGATATATTTTATAATGGTCGGTCTATAATTAGTCGAAACTCCCGTATAAGACCCTCTCCGTAATTCACATTAACCTCCATAGATTTTTTAAAAGTTTAACACAGAAATCATGACACTAAATTTTTGGATGATCGGTCCACAATTTAACCTAGTAACGCCCATAACCATATAACGCCCATTTTTGAAAAACTGTTTTATACATATACTGAGTGTGGGGTATTAAATGGTCGGGCTTGACCAACTATATTTTTTTACTTGTTATTAATATAAAATATAATATTATTAATATAATATAATATTATTGATACATTCTCTCAGAAGGTGTTCTAGAAGGCGTTTCATACACATTCAAAATTGCATTTGAAAAGAAAGTCAACAAATATTCATGATTTTATGAAGCAAACATGAATGGTTTTGCAATTATTCCTAAATACACAACAACAAACTTAATTTTGCTCACTTTGTTATATGAGAGTAATAAAAAGGAATAAAGAGAGCGTCTATAAATTTGGACTTTTATGAGAGTCTGTGGTGCAAAGTGTGCATTAATTTAAATTAATTTTAAATGAATTTAAAACTCCTTCTTTTATTTTTCTTAATGTAATTATTAATTTAACAAACCTTTAATTACGCCTTGTATGAGACATTAGTTGGTAGACCTTCCAATTGCCCTTCTCAAATAGGCCTTCTAGCAGTCATGTAACCAGTAGCGAATAGGCAAGACCTTGACTAAAAATAACACGCCATATAAAATTGAAACGATTTGGCTATGCGGCTGGAAGTCCTTGTGACTGCCAATGAAGGCCTACTAGAAGGCCTGTTTACAGTCACTTTTTCCCGCTTTGCTTATCTGCTGTAAATATTTGTTTGCTTTTTTACCCAATTTTTACCTCTCAATTTGTTGTTTTTAGCGCAAATGTGTCAAATTTATATGCAAAATTTATTAAGCTTTAAAAGCATTTTCATGTAAAGATGTCGTTGGCGTTTCATTAAATTTAGGCCGTTGACACTAATGAAATTTTAGATGGGTATATTTATAATATCAAGGATGTTGCTGTTGATTACTTTATTTGTCATTTGTTGTAATGAAATATATTGGAGAAATTTAAAACTTTTAAATAAAAAAATGTTTAAATGTCTAATAAGTTTTTAATAAATTTACTTTAATCAGTTAGGTGGCGGTGATTCGCGAACATCAGAGTAATTTCTTCAGAACTTAAGAGTAATTTTAAAACGTGGTTAAACTTCGAACAAATATGATTAATTGACATTTAAAATACGACATCGAAAACGTACATGATATCAAAGGAAATTTTAAAAGTTTTCAAAATCAATTATTTTAGTCCTTGTATTTCGGACTGAATTTCTAATTCTCTAAAATTTCTTATATAAAAAATCTTTTTTACAAGGTTCCATTGAAATTTAATTTTCATTGTAATTTAATGTCAATTGTTTTAGTCTTAAATTTCTAATATGAAATCAGTTTGATAAGATACCACTGGATTTTTATGTCGTGAGGTTTTAAGTATTTTTGCCTGCCCCTAATATTTCATTTCATTTTTATTTTTAATAGGGCAACAAACAGCGTCAAGTATGTGTGAGTGGGAGGATGTGTTGTTTTGTGCCATTTTTTCCCCCCCAACAACACGTTCATTTAAACATTGAAAATACTTTAACGGCCGTTTGCCTTAAATAAATGTAAGCAGGATGATGAGAAAGTATAAATGTGCTGGCATACTCTTCATTTAATATGTTAGTATGTTAAGTTGCTTTTGGTAGTTGTTATTTTTTTGCCACAAAATTAAAGCTAAAAATGCAAAAACTAAAGGAATATAAAACCAACAAATGAGAAACAATAACTAATACAAATAAAATTTAAATGCTTAAAAGAGAAATATGTACATAGAAAATCCTTGAGTAGTTAAATTCTACAAAAAAAATTCAAATTAGACTTTAAGAAAATATTAAAATTTTTCTTTTTATAAAAATTTTTTCTTATTTCTTCGAATAAGAAAAAATTTTTATAAAAAGTTTTTACATAGTACTCGCAAGAGGAAAAATTCTCATTTAGTTAAAATTTTTCTATAAAAATAAACTGCAATAACAGCCAGGAAAATGTCTTTAACTTTAATGGCTTGCTTATATAGGGTTATTCAAGTAGAGATACTTTTTTCAAATCTAGGGGAGGCAAAATGTATTTTTGATAAAATGCTTTTTTGACTGCCTTCGACTCAATTCAAATGGATAAAACTTTGTAGGCATTCACCGGGATAAAATCCGTGACAAGTTTGATTTTCCAAAGTGAAGCTAAATAAAAGCATTTAAAAACAACGATTTTGGCTGTTTTTAACGGGTTCCGATTGCAAAAAAAATAAATCTAAGCCGTGCAATATTAAAGCATTGGAAGAGATGGAGAGACTGCGAAATTTATCATAATATTAAATACTAATCCACAAGCGTAAAGTTTTATTATATGAATATAATTTTTTTTTTATTATATGAATTTACAGAAGGGTGGCCCCGTTTGTATGGAGAAAAATAATGTATCGATGTTCCCGACTAATATGAAAATCTGATTAATTTTAAGACTACATTTCTCAATTTTTTTGTCCTGGGGTCAATATTTGGTGAGCGGGATCAAAGGATAAAAATGTTCTTTTTATAGGTTTTTTGATTTTTTTTCACATTTCTTCCAAAGGTACTAAATGTAAATTTGGTATCATATGAAAGGTCTTTGAGAGGTGCATTAAATGGGTTATCAAAAATTAAAAAAAAAATTTTAAATTCAAAAATTTTCAAAATTTTAGACAACATTTTTTTTTTATTTTTTCATAGAATTTACTTAAATAAATAGTTGAAATTTCTTGAATATAAACATCATGCAATTTATGACGAAAATTCACGTTCTGTGAGGAATGTGTTTCGTGCACTTTGCTCAACTTATGGTCAACATAATCCGCCTATTGAGCGTATTATGCGCAACCATCTTGAGATCCAGCATTAATTCATTGTTGGATAATATTCGACCGAATAGACCACGCCCAGCAATGACTCTGACTGACGTATGGAACGACTTGGCGCATTTTACGTCGAGATCTTAAATTGAAAGCGTACAAAATACAGCTTGTGCAACAATTGATGGATTTATTGAGAGAACACTTCGGTGAGCACATAATTTCACGTTTTGGGCCGGTCGATTGACCATCAAGACCGTGTGATATAACACCGTTAGAATTTTTCCTGTGGGGATATTTATAGTCTAAAGTTTATGCGGACAAACCCGCTTCGATTCAGGCCTTGGAGGAAAACATCACATCACGCTTCTCATTCGCCAGTTGCCAGTCGAAATGCTCGAACAAGTCATCGATCTGCGTCGTAGCAACGGCCAACATTTGATAGACATAATTTTCAAAAAGTAAATGCCAAAGAATGTTCTTTCAAATATTCCCCATTAAATTGGAATTTTCTGTGTATTTTCTTTTCTTGAAAACAGCAGGGAACCTCGAAATCGATTACGCTTTACCCCCCGTTGCCACATGCAAGTGCAAGTTCGAAAAACTCAATACAATTACAATGTTTTACTAATACAATCATATTTTTCGCACTTACAGCTCAACTTGCGAGAGAATTTGGTTGTAAGCACTTGCCGTAAGTAGAATGACAAATAAATAAACAGTGCTACCAGTGTTAAAATAAAAGTTATGTTTATAACAAATTTTCGGGGTTTTACAAAAAATTATTAAGAAAAAAGAACAAAACTATTACACAACACATCTTAATAGTATTTTTAAATATTAATTTCATGCATTTATGAAAAAAATTGTAAATTACAAAATTTTTTTCCGTATTTTTTATGAGCTTGAAAATTAACAGAATTTTAAGAAAAAATTTTGTTTGAAGTTTCTTTGCTGACGACATTTCAAAAATAAACTTGCACTTGCTAGTGTAGCCACTCAAACAAATATTGTTGTTTTTCGGTATTTTTCGTAGATAATATGTATACTCAACTTGCAAGTAATTACTTGCATGTGGCAACGGGGGGTTAGATTAAAATTAACTAAAAGTTGGAAAATTGTACAAAGCATTAAAAATTGTTAAGTAATTTTAAGTTTGAAAAATGTTTCAAAATGTAATCTCATAAAGAAATATTTCCTCAGTGGACGTTTGATTAATATTAATTATAAGAATATGTGGATAAATTGCTGTAGAATGAAATTAAAGCTGACAAAATAGATTTTAATTACACTAAAGCAACTTTGTCATCTGAGCATATATTTTTTAAAAATTATATTTAGATTTTCCGTATCTTTAAAAATCTAATTTACCTTATTTTAAACAGGATTTACAACTTATTAAAACCAATTTAACACTTTTTTGATTAGTTTTCTGTAATTTTTTGTTTTATTTTATCAAAAAAATGTCAATGACCACGTTTGAGATTGTTTTTTTGTGTTAACACTTTTATATTGTTGATTTTTGGCATCTTGCCAGCTGCAATATCAAGCAAAAATAAATTTATGTTTGTTTTGCTTGTAAAACTAAAACTAAAAACTAATTTATTTTCTCAGTTTTGTTTTGTAGCCAGAGCCTGAAAGTTAAAATTATTAGAGGCAACATTTTTAAACCAATCGCAGCCAAAATAACATTATTCCCAAAATAGTGAAAAGAACTAATAAACAAGACAACAACTTGCTTGTTATTACTGCTATGGAATAATTAATAAATAAGACACTAACACTAGTAAGGAGATTTAATTTTTCGGACTAAAGGCAATAAAAAATATCTAAAAATTATATAATATTTTTCATTTTAAATAAAGCGGTATCCATTTCGAGGTGGCCTACTTTTTTAAAGAAAAAAAAAACACAGAAAATTCAAATTTAATGGGGAACAAGTGTCTGGTATGAAAGATTTAAAGATGGATTCATCCATTTGTTGTGAACAAAATACTTGTATTTGTTTGGACAAAGATTTTTTTTCATATGAATATTCTCTCTCTCTCTCTCTGAAAAAGAGTTGACGCCTCTCTTCATATGAAAAAAACTTTGCCCAAACCAGTATTTTGTTCGAAACAAAAGGCTGAATCCACCTTAAGTGTAGGTTTTCAAGTTGTAATTCAGTTTTGTTTAGAAATTATAAAAAAACTTTTGAAAAGAATAAAAAAAGATTCACTCATATTTAAATAAAATAAACAATTTAATCTAAAATAGTTTTAGATAGTTTTAGATTATATAATTTAAAAACTATTAAATCATATTCAATTAGCTTTCACCATCATGTTTTAAACTTGCTAAACCTTGACGACATTTTGTGTTTTGGAAACTTTTCAACCTAACTTCCTGATCCATATTAATCATACGTAACCAAAGAAAATAGTATTTCCATATTAATATTTTACCTATTCAAGTGTGATATTACGATGGAAATTAAATAATTTTGTGTTTTTCTGATAAATTTAATTCAAAGTGTTTGTTAGATTTAAACATTTTAAAAATATATGTTGAATTTTTTATATAATATGTCAGTTTTTTCTGCAATTCTATGTATTTAGTTTGTCATTTATGTTATTTTTATTTGAGGCATAATTTTTTTATTTATTGCTCTTTTATATTTTTTATTCATTCATTCATTTCCAAAAAAAACCAAACCTAAGTTTTTGTGTTAACGGTTTGTTAAGCTTTATTTGTGTGTTGCAAACACAAATTTAAATAAATGTGCAATGAAAATGTGCTAAAATTCAGCAAAAAGTCTAAAAAAACAGGCATTTACATCAATGTAAATATGAGTGTGGCTATTAAATTGCAAATAAAGGTAAAAATAAACTATTGAATTGGTTTTTATTAAACATATTTTTTTTATTCCACTAAATAGCAGCATGTATTTGTAATATAAATACTGAGTTAATAAATTTAAATTAAAAAATCAGAAGAAAATTTTCTAGTTCACATTTCATACAACAAATCATTGGCCTTCATTAAAAATTTACTGATGACACATTATACAGAAATTCCTCTAAAAGTCTCAAATATACCCAATTGTCTTACCATATTACTTTACAATAGTATTCTTTTAATTATTAAATTAATGAACACAAGCCAAATAAAAATAAATAACAAAAGTTTAGCAATTTTTCTGAAGAAGAAAAAAAACAGAAAACCTTTAAAATTAATTAAGTAAACCAATAGCACATGTACGATAATCAGTAGAAATCCTTTAGTTGAATTAAACATAAAGATAGTTTCTACTTGTGTTTTATTTAATTGTTGCCAATTTATGCTACTTCCACTGTGGAATTTTCCGTTCACTAAACACTTATAGTGACAAATTTTTTGTTTTTTTACTTTAAATCACAAACTGTTTTGAATTTTTGTAGATTTTGCTCAATTGTCTATGGTATATTTACCACAGATTTAATATTTATTTATAAATGAAACAAAAAAAAACTATATTTTTTATTCCCTACAATTTCTAGTCGGAAAATTCAAACAATAAAAATTTATAGTTATTTGCACAATGTTGCGTATGATTGATATTAAATGTAAATGATTTGAAATTGAAATAAATCATACGTCACAATGAACAAAACAAATGAAAAATTTTAAATTATTTAATTAAGGAACTTATTGTCAAGTTAAGTTTATTATAATTAATTTTTTAGTTTTTTTTTTCTTAATCAAAAGTTGTTGAACTTTTCATATTTGTTATCAGACAAAATTTTATTTCGGCTTGAGTTCATTAATTTAATAATTCAGAGAATACAAAAGAATAACAGTAATATTTTCAGAGAATTGTCACATTGCAATTACAATTATAATATTATTACAAATTGATTTGCTTTTTATGCAAATTTATGAGTTTTCTTTGTCTATCATCAGTTTAAATCAAAGACCGAAAATAACTCGTCCCTATAATCAAAAATTGGAATTGTGATTTATCAGCCATGTCACAGAATTGAATTCCGTTCAGAAGTGGAATTTTGTGCTTCTATAGAAAAAGTAAAACGAACAATTTTTTCGGAATGAAATCTAGATGTTCCTAAAACTACAATTCCACATAGCAAATTAAAAATTGTTCGTTTTGCTTTTTCTATAGAAGTAAAAAACGGAATTAATTCCACTTCTGAATGGAATTAAATTCTGTGACATGGCTGTATATTTTGTTTTTATTAATAAATCACACATAATAACTGTTATAGAATGACTTTGAATAATGACTATGAATAAATTCATGCATAGGTATGTTCAAATATTGTTTGAAGTAAAAAAGTATATTTGGTCAAGCCCGACCATATAATACCCTACACCCAGTATATCAATAAAACAGTTTTTCAGAAATCGGCGTTATATAGGAGATACAACCTATTATGGACCGATCATACAAATATTTAGTGTCATGATGTCTGTGAATATAAATATTATATGTGTTAAATTTTAGCTCGATATAAATACAGTCGAACTTCTCTATAGTGAACTTCTATACAATGAAGCTCTCCCTATTATGAATTGATTTCAAACACACAACTTTTTCCGTTCCAATTTCATTGTTTTTGATCTCCTTATAATGAATTTCCATACAATGAAGTTTTCTATACAATGAGGCAATTTTGCAGGTGTAATATTTGAATCACATGCGTTTTTGTCTCCATATAATGAATTTATTAAACAATTTTCTGTTGCGCATACTAACAACTCTGTGTACCGAGAAAGAGGAAAAAAAGAGTAAAATAGGAACAAAAAAAAAGAAGAAAGCCACATCAATAACAATTTTGACATCAGTTGCCGGTGGAAGAAAAATGGAAAAGTGTAACCCAAACTAATATGCCTAATAATTTTAAGTAAAAAGTGGGAGAAAATATAATTTCTGTAAAATGAAGTTTCTATATAATGAAGTGATTTTCTGGTACCGCCAAGATTCATTATAGGGAAGTTCGACTGTACTTTTAAACGATTTATGGAGCTTAAAGTGAATTACGAAGAGGCTCTTATATGGGAGTTTCGATTAATTATGGACCGACCATTATAAAATTAGGTGTCATTATTTCTGTATATAAGCAACTTATTTGTGTCAAATTTTATTTGGATACAACATTTTTAAGAAATTTATGATTGTTAAATTGATTTTCGGCAGTAGGCCTTATATGGGAGCTACGAGTAATTACGGACCGATCTGCACAAAATTTGTAGATGTTGTTTGACTTCATTTACCACTAATTTGTGATGAAATTTGTTTGGATACTTGCATAATTCAAACATTTATGATCGGTAAACCCCAATTCCGGGAGGGCATTTGTATGGGGGCTAGGTGAAATAATAGAGCGATTATCGAAATATTTTCAAAATTGCGTCCTGTACTCGTGAAATCGACTAAGAAAATGATTCTGAGTCGATCGGTATACTTTAATGGGTGTTGGACCAATATTTCTGGGCGTTACCAACATCAGCACAAATCCAATATATCCTCCCCACTATGGGAGGCTATAAATAGTGTGTTGCTTGGGAAACTATTGTAATGTGTTTAAGGGAGTTAGAATGAAAAATAAGCTGTCATTATCAAAATGAATCCTATAATGCTTAACCATGCCTCTAGGCACTCATCTTAAAAAAGACAATGGTGACAACTGTAACTGATTTTCTATGCCTAAAGGTTATTTACCAGTAGCTAATAAACGTACTAAAATATTTTTCAAATACAAAGGTAATTGGGGGTTTTTACATTTTGTTATCAAACGTTAGGTTAAATTTTTTTTCTCTCATATTTTTTTTATTTGCGAGAAACATTAAGCAAATCTTTTAAATTTAAAAATTAACTTAGCATAGTGAGCACGACTGAACCCAATACAAAAAAGTACAATTTATTTATATTAAGTTAAAATAAAAGTTTGATATTATCTATTGTCTAAAAGGAAGATCAAGTACTTCAAGTTGAATAGTTGAGTAGTTGAATAACATAGCAGGGGAGAATTTGTGATTGCTTGGATTTTATTTGAAGTAGTAAATTTTAAATGTCAGTAATTTTTTTTTGCTAAATTATTTATATTTTTAATATATAAATGTTTGTTCATCTACAACTTGCCTGTTGCCTATTGGCAATACATTAATCCATTAAACAATATTCTAGTCATAGCCTGAACAGTATTTTGTCATAGCACATTTTGCTTTTTATGTTAATTTTAAACATAAACAAGTTAGTCACAATTTTCTTTTACAATCCCCAAATTAATATTAATCATACATTCAGTGTGTTGTCATACTTTTTTATATTTGTTTATTATTAAAATTCTAAAAATGCTTGCATAAAATATAAAAGAGAATATTTATAGATAAACATAAATTATATTGCATATCTCATTTATCATTAAAATCATGCTTTTTATTAAAAAAATTATTATAAATATGTATTTACTTTCATCATGTGTTCGTTGAAACATTCATAAATTAAAATGGCAACAATGTGTCTTGTATAAACAAATATAAATTCTGCTGTTTAAAGCATTTAAAAATTATCATTCGAATACATAGTTTACAATTGTACATATAGACATGCCTGAATAATTCTGATCACAGTTGTATAATAAACACCCATTGATTAATGTCTGCACAAAGAGATCTATCTGGATACAGTCATATATATTATGATTAATATACAGTGGACTTTCGCCTTGCGGATACCTCATTAAAACGGGCACATCCCATACACAGACACTTTTTTTAATTCCGAAAAAAATCTTTGTGATGCTTACCAAAACCTCTCATAATGGGACAAATTTGTCAGTCGCTTAGTTGTCCGCTTATAGAGAGTACACTGTAAATCCTTTTGTGTCTGTAAAAAGTAAATTATTTGTTGAATTGTTTAATAATTTGTATGCATTTAAAGCAAAGGTTTTAAAAGCAAGTAAATTATAATTGAAAAGGCAGACCCATGCTTTACCGATTTTAAATGTATTTATAAATATTAAGGCAGTTATTTTGAATATATTTTCTATAGCAATTTGTATATAATCTTTTTTTAGAGTAACACATGTTGGTAATGGAATATCAATTATTTTTAGTTTATGCATTTTTATTTTGCATATAAATGTGTTATTTATCATACACTTTAATGTTGATGAAAAGTCATGCTGTGAATTCCATTTAAAATTCATTACACACAATTTTAAATAAATTGTGGGCAAATTTCAATTTAAAATATTCATTACGAACAAGCTTTTACAACTCGATATATGTAGTAATAAATAAGGGTTACTATTAGGGTTGCCAAGCGGGCTGGACTTGCACATCACGGGATTTCGGTATTTCGGGATTTCTGTTTTTTATTAACACAAATTGGTTTATTTGTAATAAAGGGCAGGACAGAAAATGCATTCCAATGTGCCCATTGTCTAATTATATTACTTATAATGGTATTCTTTGAATTATTAATTAAAAAGGAACTCAAGTTAAATAATTTTTTCTCTAATAAAATTAACTTATATTAATTATAAATATGTTTGAAATCAAACATTTCCTGTTCTCATAGCTAGAATTTTTAAATTTACTAAAAGTTTATAAACAAATTTTTATAAGCCATTAGAATATACGTGATGGTCGGGACCAGAAGCATTACGGATAATCGATTTTCACGATTAATCGAATAACAATTTTGATTATAAACTTCTTGAATACTTAAATTTTTGATATTTCTTTAGTCAGGTTCGAGTTCATTTAATTTAAATTAAATAAAAAAATATCAAAAATTTAAAAATTAACAGTTCGACTAAAAAATAATAATTGTTCTTAAAAATAGCTATGGCACAAGCTTGTTTGTAGTTGTTCTTCAAGTATTACACATAAAAAAAAATGTCGACGAAAGTGAACAAAAACATAATAAAACAAATGTATTCAGGTTTTCAAGACGAAGAATACTAAAAAAAACTGAAGGAAAGGAAGCAACATAAATTGAAAAATGATAATTACAGCAAAATTTCGAACCACCACACTTGTTAAAAGATTGATGTTTGACTGTTGGCTAGCAGGCACCGCAGTGGTGCAGAGGTTAAAACGCAAATAATTCTGATGAGAGAATGTGGTGATTCTCGAAACATGTAAATTCAACCCAGGTTCAATCCCCAGCTCAGCCAAGAAAAATTATCAAAAAAAATTTTAATAGAGATTTCATGTTCTAAAAACAATTCCCACAATTCCAGTAAAAATAATTTAATGAAAATTAAATTTAATGAACTCGAGCCTGATTAAGTAAAAACGTAATTTTTTACTGTCAAAGAAGGGTGAGACTATTCGTTAATATTTTATGTTTATAGTATATATATATAATTAAATTCGTGTATTCATCTGTGAACATGTGTTTTGTCGCTCATATGGATCATATGAAAAATGAAGCTCATGAGCGACAAAGCAGGATTTGTCCAAATATGCCCAAAATCCTTCAGAGGGTATTAAAGATTTATCACAGCCGAATATAGCACTCTAACTTGTTTATTCGGTATTTGTTTTTATAACAGTTGTGGGGGGCTTTTTCATATTTAAATTATGTACATTCATTAATTCATTCGTTTCGCAATCGACGTTTTTAATTCATTTCTAATAAAAAAATACTACTATTTCATCATCAAATTCACTCTTCAATTTTGGATTTTTTTCAGAATATACAAAAGTTTAATATGCCACTAATATTTAATATGTTTTTGAGCTTAAATAAAAGTACAATATCGCCAGAGATTCATGACACTACGACAAACGCTTTCACTGTTACTTTAACCGCATTTAAATTTTCAAATATTTGTTTAACTAAAACAAATTCCGTAAGTTTAATCTCTGTTATAGAAATTCCAATTCCAAAACCCTTAGACACAGTAATTTATGAATTGCAACTTTTCAAAATAAAATTCGTTGTTTTGAACAATAATCTGTTTGAAGTGTTTTTAATTTTACAGTAAATTATTTAAAAATTTCTAATTTAATTTTTGTTTTAGTTCGAGAACTTTACAAACAAAATTCGCTAAGTTGTTTCCAGTAATTTATTTCATACATCAAAGCTTGTGAAAATTTGTAAAAAATGTTAAAAGCTACCACATTTTTTGAATTCTTTGAGCGACAAACTTTTTAATTCCCGACAATCATTAAAAAATTCCTAAATTAGAAGGAGTTTTTTTTTAGTTCGAGAGCATTAAAAATTATTATTACCCATAAATTACTTTAATTGTAATATTTCAAAATAAGAATAATCTGTTTGAAGAGTTTTTAATTGTCTAGTAAATTATTTCAAAATTTCTAATATAATATTTTTTTTAGTTCGAGAACTTTATAAATAAAATTCGTTAAATTTTTGTCCAACAAATTAATTCATACATCAAAGTTTGTGCAAATTTGTAGCAAATTTGAAAGCTGATACATTTTTGAACTGCTTTGAGCGACAAACTTTTTAATTCATTGGGTGCCCCGATAGACTATGCGATAGTGTGCCGGACTATCAGTCAGAAGGTTGCGGGATTCCCGCCAAAGACTCTGGGTGTTTTCTGCAGACAAGCCAAAAAGCTTGGCTTTAAGAAGTCGTTTTTTTTAGTTCGAGAGCATTTTATAAATTAATTGTAACATTTCAATATAATAAGAATAATAATTTGAGAATAATCTGTTTGACGAGCTTTTAATTTTCCAGTAAATTATTACAAAATTTCTAATATAAAATTTTTTTTAGTTCGAGAACTTCACAAATAAAACTCGTTAAATTTTTTCCAGTAATTACTTCATACATCAAAGTTTGTGCAAATTTTTAACATATTTTAAAGTTTAAAGTTAAATTCAAGTCAGGCATCAAAAAAATTGCTAATTTATAAGGAGTGTTTTTAGTTCGAGAGCATTTGAAATTATTATTACCCATAAATTACTTTAATTGATTTTAATATATGTAATAAGAATAATAATTTAAGAATAATCTTTTTGAAGAGATTTTAATTTTTCCAGTAAATTATGTCATAGTTTAAAATTTCTAAAATTTTTTTATTTCGAGAACTTTAAAAATAAAATTCGCTTAATTCTTTCCTGTCGTCTGCAACTTATACTCACTAAAAATGTTTCTTTATATATACCAACAACATTAAACTAAATGCTTACATATTCATTTTTTAATTTATTCTGCTGTAAAAATAGTAATTTTTCTAAAGTTTTGGTTTTATTTAGAGTCGTTTTTACCTGTTTCAGTTTAACAATTCTACGAAAAAAGGAAGTTTTTTTTTTAGCAAATAAGAAAAAATATTTGCTTTTAATTCATTATGTTCTGTAAAATCTGTTGTATTATTTGCTGTTTAGTAAAATATTTACTTGCTACAGAAGAGAGTTTATCTCTTGTTTTAAAAATCTAGCTTTTCTTGCTTCTTAAACAAAATATTTAGAGGAGCAAGTAGAAACAAATGTTTTTCAGTTTATTAGTGTTTGTTCAGTTAAAGTTTGTTTCAATTTTATGTAAGTGTTTTTTACCTCTATTTATACATTAACAAATACATTTTCATCTTTCTTGCTTCATTCACTTCATTATTTACTAAGACCTGCTATTTCACATATATTCTTCATTTTAAACATAGTTTGTGTCTCAGCTTGCAAAATGGCAAACGGAAATTACTTAGCGGAGGTGCGTGAGAATAAATGCTTATTGTAGCCCCTAGTTAAAATTTCGTTTGCAAATGTTAGCAAATGAAATAGGACAACTTAAAAGCATGAGAAAACGTATTTATTGAAATGTCTGCTGAATTATTAGTTTACATTTTTCAATTGCTTGTTAAGTGGTGAAAATAAACAGCAAATAAACAAAAAGTATTTAGTTGTTTTTAACAATTTAACAGTTGAATCATTACAAAAAATAGCATTATCATCACATTGTGCAAATTTGAATCACTATACCGACTTTGAGAACATATCAGAAAATAATTATAAATGTCAAGATTTTGGTAATTTTATAAATTATTTAAATTTTTATTTCAATATTTTTTTTATCCTGAAGAAGCTACTCAAAGAGTAGCGAAATATTGAAATAAAAACTTATATATTTTATAAAAAATACCTAAAGCTTTACAGTCTTATTCAGAAAAAAAGTGGACTTCAAATGTACTTTAAGAAAATTTTGTATGAAAATTTTGTCTAAAAGCACTTCAAACCTACTTTATTTTTTATGAATACGTCAGTTAATAATTACCAAAATCTGAATTAAAAAACGGTCAAATAAACAATAATAAGAAATAATTATAAATGTCGTTATATGATAAGAAAAGATAAATTCGAATTTGAGTAGTACAGACAACAACCACATTTGCTAACATTGATAATGTTACAGTCAACAGACCACTGTTAAGCACTTAACAGCCAAATTTACTTGCATTTTGAAAAATGTAGCTTTTAGGATGAAATTCTCTAAAAGAATTTGAACAAATATCGAGTTGCACACGTATCCCACTATATAGAAAGGGTAGTCCAAAGGGTCCTAAATGAGACTACATTAGTCGAATATCTGAAATATTTTTGGAATTTGAATAAATCGAATTGTCAACCAACGGTAGACACAGAAAAAAAGTAACAACAAATTTGTAGTAATACAAAAATTTCTAATAATAATAATAAAGAATACACACGCATTGTAAACGTAGGTAAAATTTCATTCTAACTCACAACACGTAAAAAAAAGAAATATAATTCACGAATTCTATTTCTCAAAAAACGGTGAGTTAAATAGATGATGTTTCAAGATTGATCGTGGACAATGAAAATTGCTGATGACGCCCTTGGCAGGGTAGAAAATGAATTCCAGTTTGTCAATTGTCTAGAAAAATGTAACTTTACAATGGTATTCTTTGAGTTAAAAATGAACTCAAGCCAAAATAAGAAAAAATCTTCTCTAATAAATAATATAAAGTTCAACCATGTTCACTATGAAAAAAAACAGTAGTCTCTACAAATTAAATAAAATAAACTTATGTAGTTTTTTTTTGCTTGGGCCAGCACTCAGGGGACGACTCCTATTCATGCAATTCATTCTGTTGGAACTAGGAAAATGGGTTATGGCTGGGAGAATAGAGGGAGTTAGTGTTAGTTAACATTTGATTTGTGTGGCAGGGAAACGGAGAGTCCGGCTAAAGAACGAATTTTCCCTATAGTGTGTTGTGCAATCCACTGTCCAGTCGATCATGGATGGATGAGCCCTGACTGAAGAACGTGTATTACGTAAAAAACTACGTGTTTTGGGAAGAAGTTCCATAATTCAAGCAGAACACATTTCATTATAGTATCGATAGAACAGTTAAACACAACCCACATGGCGATGATGCTCCAATGAATCAATAGAGTTGGATACCCTACTGTCACAGATAAGCATCTTCGCCCTCTCCTGTACGCGGTCGAGTAACTTCAAAATAGACTTCGAAGCACCGGCCCATACATATTGAAATTTATTTCATAAACATTGATGCCAATGTATTTTATTTGTGCCTGTTTTTGGACTAATATTTTATAAAATAAGACAAGATCTGTCTTTGATTATTTACAATCGGCCGTATTTAATCAGTTCTGAATTTTAGACAAATTGTACAGTGATTAGTTCCCATATAGCGAATAGACAAACATAGAACAAGTCATTTTTTATTTCTTAAATCTATCATACAAATACTGCAAAAAATAGTTTATAATTTTTATTAAATTAATAAATTTAAACGTTTAAGAAAAAATATGTTTTTTACATTGAATTGTACAAATCCTAAAAATCCTATTTTTATAACGCCGTTATTAGAATGCCGATTTTACAAAATATTTTTCTCTTAAATTCAGATTTTTAATGAAAACCTTTGGTTATTTGGCCATTTTGACTTATAGTTTTTTATACTTAAATAAATGGTTTCTAACAGTTTTTTTTTATTGAGAGAAATTCATAGGTAAAACGGCAAATAAAATATTTAAAAACACTCACCTTTAGTTAGTTATTAGTTGTAGAAAGATGCTGAATATTCTCCTTTACACACTGAATTTATTTTAAAAACACTACTTTTTCCATAGATTTTATTATTTTATGTACACATGCATAAATACAATACATTTACATATGTATGTATGGATCTCTAACTTTATTTCATTATACATCTTGGATTTTTTTTTATTAGCATTTAACATAAACACTTTACTAATAACAATAACAACAACAACTTGCTAATAAACAACTCATTTATATTCTCACATTTAGAGTACATACTCTTTTTCTTTCGTACTCCTTACATTATTTTGTGAGACAAACACTCAACCGAACACTAAAAAACACCAAACGTCTGACAAACAATTACATTAATTTTTTGGCAAACTTCTATTTTTTAACACTTTTCAATGATATTTTGTACAAAACTATTAAGCAGCATGCTATTAATAATTTAAAGAAAAAATATTTTATTAGAAACGTTTGATTAAGGCGCTATTTTAATTTTAATATATCAATTAATCAACAAACAACAGACCACTTTACACATTTCATCATACTAAACTGTATGTTGTTGTTGGTATTTGAACAAATAAGAATGATTATTCTTTTTATTTTCTTTTATTTGCATTTAACCTAAACACTTTACTTCTTTAATAACAATAACAACAACAACAACATGCTATTGAAAAACTTATTATATTCTCACATTTGGAGTACTCTCACTCTCTCTCATACTCCTTACTTTGTTTGCGAGACAAACACTCAACCGAACATAAAGAAAACACCCAACACCCAACAAATAATTGCATTAAATATTTGAGCAACTTCTAACACTTTTTTCATTTATTTATTTAACACTTTTCACAAATATTTTTATATAAAACAATTAAGCGACATTTTATTTATAAATTAATGCAAAAATATTTTATTAAACGCGTTTAATAAAGGGGCTACGTTCATTTTAATACGACAATTAATCACTAAACAACCGGTCACTGTAGAAATTTCTAGAAAACTAAAGAAGTGTTTGAAGAATTAGCCGCTATTAAATGTAACGAAAACCATCAGAGATGGGCTCAGTAGTAAAGTGTACTTAAGTGTACTTGCATATAAAAATGGGCAGTGATACATTAAGGACTTACTGCAAACATTAAAGAATTTGTAACTATATTCTAGTATTTTAAATGTTACATGCAGATATTAAAGTGGAAATAATTTATAAAAAATTATTTTATACAATAGTTCCATATTATATATTGTACATGTATTTTAAATGAGACTTAAAATTTACAATATGCTAAAAAAATTAAAAAATTTAGTTTAAAAAAAAAGTATTTTAATAAATCGAGTGCATATTTATATCTTTGGCCCTTATATTGGATATTTTCAATGCTTTTAAGGTACAGTGGCGGTCACAAGGTTAACACACTTGCTATATATTGCCAACTAAAGCAAATATTTTCTCTTGTTCGTTATTTTTTAAACCTTTTATTTTTCTAATGTGTTACATGTCACTCTAATATTACGGCATTAACCTTTTTGTTTTATTTATTTGTTGCATTTTTCCAATCTCCAGTAATTTAACACTAAATAAAAATGTCATTCTCATAAGATAAACACAACAAAAAATTTCATCTAATTTGTTTGGGGAGCCACAAAAATGTATGTACATACATATATAAATATATTGAATTTTTATTATTTGTATTAAGATGATTTGTATTATCATTATTGTATTCTTACTATGTAATATTGTTATTCTGTCCATTTAGGCTTAATATTACGAAATAAATGAAATAAATACTCGTTAGAGCCAAACATCACTCTTTTGGAATTGCTTACTATTTGTGGATGTCATTCCACAAATTGGTAAAATGCTGTATGTTTGGAGGATGCTATGCGTATATCTTTGCATCAGATCCAAACCTACACAATTCGGATTCATCGCTCCAAAGGATACTTTTCCAGAACATTATTGATTTTTCTAGATGGTTATGGGCTAAAAAAATCCGGAACTGTAAGAACTTTTTTGTAATTTCTGGCTTATGCTGAACAATGTATTCACGCAAGTTTTTTTCATTTTGATGTCCAATAGACTACAATATAGTCTTGTGCTTTATATACCATCTTTCTCGAGCAAATCAAAATACTGGCATTCTAGCAATGGTGCTCACTCTAGAGTTCGACGGGTGAATAACCTTAGGCTGTTTCCCTGTGCTCCACTTTGTTTTAGCTAAGTCTAAATAATGTTTTTGACTTTAAATCTTTTGTTTCATAAAATATTTTTAGAACTTATTAACTCCTAAAAACATACCGTGAAAAACTAACAATAGGTATACAGATATAAATTTTCTTTAACGTTCTAAATTATTAACCACAAATAGAAAAAAGTATAGTTTACACCAATAGACAACAATTGCAGTTAATAATTATAATCATAAAAACTTTTTTTGAAATGACTTTTGAAATGTTCTAACCTCATGTCCACCACTTTATGTTCTTCGTAAATTTTTTTCGCGACTTTAAGAAGTACTTAAGAATGAATAAAATGAAAATTTTAAAGCTTACAAACCGTTTGCTTTTTAAATAATAATTTTGAAAATTGCTTTAAAAGCTATAGGTATAATATAATTATATTGTATTACATTTTGTACATATTCCTTATTTAATAATATCATGTTTTATATTAAATACAACATTCCATTGCTATTTTTTAATTATTGCATATGGTCCTTAATAATGCACTTCCCCCTTTAATATTTTATTAAGGTACCTTAATGTATGTATACGCTCATCTCTGATGTAATAGCAATGTTTTTGTTGTATTTACATTTAATAGTGGAGAATCAGCCTCTTTAAACTATGTACTCTATTATTTATTATAACAAAAATAACACGTTACTTTCTCCTATAACAACACATATTAATACACTACTATCATACACAGATTTTATTATTTTATTTACACATTCATAAATTCATTCCTATAAAGACATATATGCATGTATATAATTATGTATGTATTTCTTCTTTATTTCATGATTACTCTTATTTATTTTTGATTTCCTTTTAATGAGTTATTCCTAAACACTTTACTTTTTTAATACCCACAACAACAACAACATGCTATCAGCGTTGCCACGACCAAAAAAATTTTGTAACCAAAATGTAAAAAAAAAGTAACCAAAAGCAAAAAAAAGTAACCAAAATTTTTATATATTTAAAATTTTATTTTATTTATACTTCAGCTAAAAAATATATATGTAAAATATAAATTAACCATTGCATTTCAGTTTCTAGTTTAGTCTTATAATTAGGTACAATTGAAAGAAAAAAATAATTCAGCAATAACAATATTAATAAAAACCAAATGTAATTAATTTCATTAGATTTGTTACAAAACACTAGTAGATAAAGTTTAAGTAGATGAGGCTAAAAATCTGTCTTGAATGTTCTTAGATGATTTATCCATATAGCGAACGACTAGAACTAGTGATTTCTTTGTGGATACGTATGTTGTTTCGTCTACTATTAACGAAAACTTTCCTAACATTTCTGTTAATTGAGTTGCTTTACCTGCCACATTTAATGTGTTTCGCAATTTTGAGAGTCGGGACAGCGCTCCTCTAATAAGCCTGGTAGATAGTCCATTAATAAAAAAAGGCAAATTGTGGGTAATAAGAAACATTACTAATGTTAGCTCTGTTTGGTGCACTTGCTTATTAAGAGTTTCTTTTTGAGAACTTGCAAATGTTGTTTTTATTTTCCACATTTTGCTTATGACACTTTTTTTGTGTGCTTTCGTAAATAACTTACGTGATTTGGAATTTTTTTTCACAGGCAGCGCAGAAACAACATCGATCTTTGTTTCTTAGCCACGGAAACTCATCCAACCACAATACACGGAATTTTCTTTTCGTGCTGTTTTTAATATCACTAAACAACAAAATATTATTTAAAAAAAGTTATTGAAATTGAATGCAAATATGCCTATTCTCATCATCACTTCCAGAAGATAACTCGACATTATTAGTTTTACTTTGAGCAGCCTTTTTAAATAAAAATCTAACAAAAATAAAAATTGTGCTTAAAACCAATATTATTATTTTTTAATTCGAAGTACATACAAACTTATCCATTTTTTACGAAGGAAACCCAATCTTAACTATTTAAAAAACACTTTATTAATTAAAAATTAAATAGCACGCTAATTTGTAAAAAGCTTTTTTTGGTTTTCTGATAAAAAACATAATTTATGAATGTTTATTAAGGTCCGTTCATATCTAAAACAAAAGAATAATTAACTTGCTCCGATGTCAAACATCAATATGAAAATGCATTTAGTAGCATGTTTTTAGATGGTTTTTGTGAAGAACCTTTTACTCGTTCAACAATACAATGATTGTGTTTGTTATGTTTGGAGACAGGCATGTATTTTTTTGTAATCTTGTGTTTAGTGTTTTATTTTTAAAACACTTAAAATGTGGTAGTTTAGTTTATCACCAAAATTAGTGGTAAAAATTAAGTCAAAGTAAAAACAATGTAAAAAATGGTTACTTTTGTGTTAAAAAAAAGTAACCAAAACGGAAAAAAAGTACACAAGTACACATTGGAAAAAAAAGTAACCAATTTTGGTTAAAAGTAACCAAAACGGCAACGCTGCATGCTATTGAACAACTTTATTATATTCTCACATTTGGAGTACTCTCACTCTCTCCCATACTCCTTACTTTGTTTGCGAGACAAACACTCAACCGAACACGAAGAAAACACCCAACACCCAAAAAATAATTGCATTTAATATTTGAGCAACTTCTAACACATTTTTCATTTATTTATTTAACACTTTTCACAAATATTTTTATATAAAACTATTAAGCGACATTTTATTTATAATTTAATGCAAAAATATTTTATTAAACGCGTTTAATAAAGGCGCTACGTTCATTTTAATACAATTAATCACTAAACAACCGGTCACTGTAGAAATTTCTAAAAAACTAAAGAAGAATTGTCAGTATTTTGTTGTTGTTGTTATTGTTGCTGTTACTAGTAGGAGACCATAAGTTTAGCATGTTGTTGTTATTATGTAAGGCGTTATTGTTGTTATAATAAAAAGTGTAAGTGTTTTAAGAGTTAGCCGCTATTAAATGTAACGAAAACCATCAGAGATGGGCTCAGTGGTAAAGTGTACTTGCATATAAAAAGGGGCAGTGATACATTAAGTACTTACTGCAAACATTAAAGAATTTGTTACCATATTCTAGTATTTTAAATGTTACATGCAGATATTAAAGTGGAAATAATTTATAAAATATTATTTTATACAATAGTTCCATATTATATATTGTACATGTATTTTAAATGTGACTAAAAATTTACAATATGCTAAAAAAAATAAAAAATGTAGTTTAAAAAATAAAGTATTTTAATAAATCGAGTGCATATTTATATATTTGGCCCTTATATTGGATATTTTTCAATGCTTTTAAGGTACAGTGGCGGTCACAAGGTTAACACACTTGCTATATATTGCCAACTAAAGCAAATATTTTCTCTTGTTCGTTATTTTTTAAACCTTTTATTTTTCAAATGTGTTACATGCCACTCTAATATTACGGCACTACACTTTTTGTTTCATTTATTTGTTGCATTTTTCCAATCTCCAGTAATTTAACACTTAATAAAAATGTTATTCTCATAAGATAAACACAACAAAAAATTTCATCTAATTTGTTTGGGGAGCCACAAAAATGTATGTACATATATAAATAATGAAATGTATCATTATTTTTTCACAGCGAAATAATTAAAGTGGCAATTGTTTCACGTGGAATTTTCAATAACAGTTGACTGTCATCCAAAAGCTCTTCTGTCGCAGCAACAATAACTATTACTTGTTGTGTTGCTGCACAAGCGGTCAGTAATATTTGTTTATTCATTTTTATTTAACGATTTCGATTCAACACAGATTTTTAAATATTTTAACTTTTATTTATTTTCGATTTAAATTTACAAAAAAGCCAAACATATGTATGTGTTTTGTTTACAAAAGTACATTAACTACACGTCAAATTTTCCGTATGAAATAATTAATGTTGTTCAACATTTTTCCCAAATTTGAACAGACTACTAGGCTTTATGCTGAACAATGTATTCACGCAACTTTTTTTTATTAATTATTATTTTTATATTTCTTTTGTTGAGAGATGTCTTTGAATTGTAATGGAGCTTTAAATGGGACCCGCCACTGAGGTTTTATAAATTAAAGAATCCTCTTTAATGGTTGTTTTTCTACGTCTTGGAGTCTGTGTAACATTTTTATGTCCAATATACTACAATATATTCTTGTGCTTTATAGACCATCTTTCTCGAGCAAATCAAAATACTGGCATTCTAGCAATGGTGCTCACTCTAGAGTTCGACGGGTGAATAACCTTAGGCTGTTTCCCTGTGCTCCACTTTGTTTTAGCTAAGTCTAAATAATGTTTTTGACTTTAAATCTTTTGTTTCATAAAATATTTTTAGAACTTATTAACTCCTAAAAACATACCGTGAAAAACTAACAATAGGTATACAGATATAAATTTTCTTTAACGTTCTAAATTATTAACCACAAATAGAAAAAAGTATAGTTTACACCAATAGACAACAATTGCAGTTAATAATTATAATCATAAAAACTTTTTTTGAAATGACTTTTGAAATGTTCTAACCTCATGCCCACCACTTTATGTTCTTCGTAAATTTTTTTCTCGACTTTAAGAAATGCCAAAGGAAGAATAAAATGCAAATTTTAAAGCCTAAAAACCTTTTGCTTTTTAAATAATAACTTTGAAAATTGCTTTAAAAGCTATAGGTATAATATAATTGTATTGTATCACATTTTTTACATATTCTTTATTTCATAATATCATGTATTATATTAAATACAACATTCCATTGCATAATTATTGCATTTGGTCCTTAATAATGCACTTCCCCGTTTCATATTTTATTAAGGTACTTTCATGTATGTATACGCTCATCTCTGATTAAATAGCAATGTTTTTGTTGTATTTACATTTAATAGTGGGTAATCAGCCTCTTTAAAGTACTCTATTATATATTATAACAAAAATAACACGTTACTTTTTCCTATAACAACACATATTAATACATTTCTTACACACACAGATAGCTTCACACAAGTAACAGCAACAGCTAGAACAACTACAATAACTGTCGATTCCTTTAGTTATTTGCATTCTTCTTTAGTTTTCTAGAAATTTGTGAAGTCATCTGTTGTTTAGTGATTGATTGTCGTATTAAAATTAACAAAGCGCCTTAACTAAACGCGTTTAATAAAATATTTCTGCATTAATTTATAAATAAAATGTTGCTTAATAGCTTTATATAAAAATATTTGTGAAAAACATTAAATAATTAAAAGAAAAAAGTGTTGGAAGTTGGTCAAAAAAATAATGCAATTTTTTGTCAGGCGTTTTGTTAGTGTTCGGTTGAGTGTTTGTCTCACTAATAAAGTATGGAGTACAAGAGAGCATAAGTAATGTAAATGGGAGAGTATTGTCCAATAGCATGTTGTTGTTGTTATTGTTATTAAAGAAGTAAAGTGTTTAGGTTAAATGCTAATAAAAGAAAATAAAAAGAATAATCACTCTTTAAACACTTCCACTTTTTATTCTAACAACAATAACACCTTATTTGCAGGGTTGTCAGATTTTTTTGAGCTCCGTCGCCAAAACGGATGTAAAAAATCGCCAAAATTCGCCAAAATCCGATTTTGTGCAGTTTTTAATTTTTTTTATTATTTAAAAGAAATAAATTTTGTTTACACAAAAAAACCTACTTCAATTTTTAAGTCAAAAATCGCCAAAAATTGAGAAAAAACCAAAAAAATCGCCAAAAATAATTTTTTTTTAGTTTTTGTTAAATTTTTTTTATTTAATACATTAATTGTTACTTATTAAACAATATTTTAGTAAAACATATACACATTTATATCCGTTTTTGTATTTTTTACTATTTAAAAAATTTTAAAACTTTGTTAAAAGAGAGTTTTAAATTACATAAAAATGGAGATCATATTTAAAAAAAGTAAAATTAAGTAGATGAGTCCTCTTAGACGTAAACTTCATTCTCAGCGATTTCATTACTAGAGTCTTGACTTTCATACATAGTTGAGTTGAATTTGTTTATCATTTCATTAGTCGGTGTAAGCGAATTGCAGTAGTCGAGTTTTTGTATTGAAAAGAGCCTTTCAACGCAGACATTACTGTATCGTGATAATCAAACACTTTTGGTCAAAATTCAAGTAAATTTCTTGGAATTTCGTTATTAAAATAATTATTCCAATTTATGAACGGAAGCTTTCCCCATTGAGTTTCATACACGCCTATTGCTACATTTGGATCCATAAATGGTCTTAATGTTTCTTGAACAACGCCAAATTTAGTTTGAGATAATGTATTCGCGCACTTTGAAATAGAAAATTGTCCAAAAGCTTTAAAAAAGTTCATTTTTTCTGGTAATCTGCTTATCATCTCTTTTAAAAGTTTTTTTAAATACACAAAACAGTTTTCTTTAAGTACGATTATTTCTACTTCGCCCAATTTCGCATTTCTTAATTCTGTTTCAAACTCTGCAAAATCAATTGCATCTAAAGGCAAAAATTAATTTGAAGAATCAATAGCTGCATGTAAATCATTGAAAAATGTTTCATTGTTTTCAGTATTATATAAAACAGAAGGTTTGAAAACTTTTGTTGAAGACATAAGAAGTGTACAATACATTTTTTCATGCATGCTTCCGGCATCTATGCTGTCCGATTGAAATTCCAAATTCAGATGATTCATTTCGTTGACAATTGGATTTATAAAAACCAAAAAAAAAAACGATTTTTTCATCACATAATTCATTATAGATGTTTTGGGCAATTGGATTTATAAAAACCAAAAAAAGACGATTTTTTTCATCACATAATTCATTATAGATGTTTTGGTGAAAATCGCCAAGAAAATCGCCAGTGATATCAAAAATCGCCAAAAAATCGCCATGTCGCCAAACGGAAAATCTCGACGCCAAACACGTTTCAAAATCGCCACGTTTGGCGAGAAATCGCCATATCTGACAGCCCTGCTTATTTGCTTAAATACCAACAACAACATACAGTTTAGTATGATTGTCTCCTACTAGCAACAGCAACAATTCGATTCCTTTTGTTATTTGCATTCTTCTTTAGTTTTCTGGAAATGTGTAAAGTGGGCTGTTGTTTGTTGATTAATTGTCATATTAAAATTAATGTCGCGCCTTAATCCAATGTTTTTAATAAAATATTTTTTCTTTAAATTATAAATAACATGCTGCTTAATAGTTTTGTATAAAAATATCATTGAAAAGTGTTAAAAAAAAATAGAAGTTTGCCAAAAAATTAATGTAATTGTTTGTCAGACGTTTGGTGTTTTTTAGTGTTCGGTTGAGTGTTTGTCTCACAAAATAATGTAAGGAGTACGAAAGAAAAAGAGTACTCTAAATGTGAGAATATAAATGAGTTGTTTTTTAAGAATTTGTTGTTGTTATTGTTATTAGTAAAGTGTTTAGGTTAAATGCTAATAAAAAGAAATCAAAAACATATGTATAATGAAATGAAGTAGAGATCCATACACACATACATATGTAAATGTATTGTATTTATGCATGTGTATATAAAATAATGAAATCTATGGAAAAATAGTGTTTTTAGAAAAAATTATATGTGTGAAAGAGAATATGCAGCATCTTTTTACAACTTTTAAAAACTAATTATAGGTGAGTGTTTTTAAATATTTTATTTGCCGTTTATGTGAATTTTCCTTAATAAAAAGCTTTTATAAACCATTTATTATACTTTTAAAAACTATAATGGCCAAATACCAAACAAAAATATTTTGAAAAATCGGCATTCTAATAACGGCGTTAAATAATAAATCAACGTAAATAATCAAGGAGAGATGTTGTCTGATTTAATACAAAAATTTTCATAAATTTTGTTTTATTTGTAAATTATTATTGTAAACTATTATTTAAATAAGAATTGTAATTTTTTGCTAAAAAGTTAAATTTTTGTACTTTTTCTAAAAATTATGTATTTGTACAAGAGAGAATGGATGATTCAGAAGGTTTTTCTGCAAAACTGTAAGAACTTTTCGCAAAATATTAAAAGTTGATGATAAGAAGATTAAATGTTAAGAATACTTGACAAGTTAAAAGCAAATAATTAACGAAATTGCAAGTTGCATAAAAACAACAAAATGCGGAATAATAATAAACAAGTTAAAGGCGAACTTGAGAAAGAACAAGTTGGTTATTTTAAGACATGCTTTTATACCAGTTTAAGAGACTAAAATAAGGACACTAGTTATGGAAATAATAACCTTTTTAAATAATAAATGGCGATTTTAAAATACATTAAAACTATTTTCAAAATACATTATCCCATTTTTGCCCGAAATAATTTTTTTCTCAAATTTGAAAACTAATTTATTTTTCCTTCTTTATGTACATACGTCAAATTAATAGCTTTGGAAACAGCGTTACCGTTGATGCGACTAAAGTGGCAATTTGACCCTTTTACAGATGCCTTGCCACTTTTTTTGTACTTTTTTTTTGTTTTAGTTGATACATATTAGTTTTTTTTATTAATTTTTTTATTATATGCATACGTAAACATACATCATATACAACATTTAAATAAAAAAAATACAATTTTTATTTTTGTTTTGTTTATTTTCCATCTTTTTAGAAGTGGTGCCCCTTTTTTTTAATAAATCCCCTTTTTGTGCGACTTTCTCAAATTTGTCAACGGTAACGCTGTTTGAAAAGAATTAAAAAAGAGAAATTGTAAAAAGAGTGAATTTGGGCACGTTCCAATTTTGAAACACCGGGCTCACAGAAACATTGAACAAAATAAAACACTGAACATTCCAATTCCAAGTTGTTCCAATATTGGAACAACGGGAAAAATGGGTTATGATAGCATTTTTTTTAAACCAACTCAATTCAAAAATTTCCTAAAACAAAGTTGAATTTTGTTTTTTGTCCAACACAATATTCTGTTTTAATTGCCACAATCTTCACCAAGAATTAAATGAAAGAATATTTAAATTTCTGTGATTATGTTTGGAATTAATAAATTATCTCTTAAGTACAATACAATTTTCATTCATATATTTTAGCATTAATATTAAACAGGAAAAATGTTTAAGAAGTTTAATTAAAATTACATTTAAAGCTGCTTTCCCGGCAGCTTCCATTTTACAACTGATTTACCTGAATTTAAATTTGTTAAAATTTTACATAATACATTGCATAATTCACTTTAACATTAGTGCTATTCACAATCGTTTGCAAATGTTATTGCATCATTACATTTGCACAAAGGTTTGCTCTACACTAACACAAGATTGTGAACTGCGCCAATGTTTAGTAGCAACATTGTTGAGGTAAAATTTGCAAATGTATTCTCTACGTCATTCACTTGTAAAGAAGCGTAATATTAGTTTAAACACAAACAAATAGGTTTTTGGCAAATTATAGAACTTTACCAGGAATTGCAGACACGAAAAGAGTGACGTTAAAAGAAATGAGAAAATAAAATTATTGTGGAAACTTTGATAATACAAAATCTGATAGTTAGCAAAGATTCAAATAGAGGCAAGTGCAATTTAAATTTGAATTATTAAATAAATTTTTCTTAATAGAAAATATCAATGCAAAATACAATTCATATAAATAGTGTGGTTAACTAAACCTTTTTTTGCATTTAGAATAGATCACTCGATTGCCACAATAGGCCAATTAGCAACTATTTTTATGGTGCTAATTTCGAGCACACTAAAATGATTGTTCCGAACAAATTCTTTGCAGTCAAACGATTAAATAAAATTTCATAAATTTGATTGGCGCAAATTGTCAAATTGGCGATAAAGGACAATAATTGATGTTTACCAGTCACACGATTGTTACAATATACGGCAGCACTGCCAAACATCTGTTGTTTTTAATTGCAAACTTTATTTTTGTTTATTTACGTACATGAAAATCTAAAAAAATTAAATAACAGAAGTTCAAATGATTTCTTCGCAAAAGAAAATTCCAGCTGCAATAATTATTTTAAGTAAATTAGAAAAACAGAGTGTTAAATGAAGAATTTGGATCAGAGAGTGACTGGCAAAAAGAAGCACTGATGGTGCATACGAAAAAACATTAACATTTAATATTGGCTGTTCTTCTACAGCCAATATTAAACCATTTATTGCACTGTACTCGTAGGCCCAAGATGAACTTACACTTGGGGTTTTTTCTTCCTTTTGGGCCAATGAGTTTGTGATTGCTAGAATGGAGAGTAAACAAATTCCGTGTCCAGGGGATCAAGTATTGTAATTAGTATATTTACAACAATTAAAACCAATTTTACTTGCAGATATACATTTTCACAAAAAAGGAACAATTAAAAAAAAAATTAATATTAGCGCTTATTGACTACTTTGATTGCCGCTCAAGAAACCAATAAATATTGGCGGAATTACAACATTTTTATTGCCACATTATTGCCCTTCGAGTAGACACCCGATTGCCGTGCCACGGTTGCATTTAATTGGGACAAATAAGTAAAATATTGATTGTCGCTGGTTGCCGTATGAACCAATTCAGACGATTGGTGCATCAAACACACCGATAATTGTTATATTGCGGCAATCATGTAATCTTACCTTTACAGATAGTTTCTTTTAACTACAATATGTACAAGTTTTCGACTAAAAACACCTCTGTTTCCTAATTTCAAATGCCCATTCTTAATAATATTTTGTATAACTAAAAGAATGGACTTCACTATTGAAATAAAATTGTTAGTTTCTGTTCTCTACAAGTTTGCGATGCAAAACACCTCTTGTTGGCACTACCCTGTTCTATTATAAAACTTCATAATAATGGCGTTTGCATTTCAGTATCATTCCAACTATAATACCTATTGTGCAAATGATTTGATGCAATACAAACACATTTTCCACACAAGCAAATCTATTTTTATAAATGTATATTTTGGTAATGTACGAGTAGATGGAGGATTTCGAAAATGTATGTCTATGTATTCATATCAAGTAATTAGAAATAATGTTTAACTATCCAGCGGGAAAAATTGCAAGTGCTTCCATTTGCAGGCCTTATAAAAGACCTGTTTACATATTCTAAACAAGTAAGAAAATCTAGTCGGTCAAGCTCGACCATATAATACCCTACACTCAATATATGTATATAATAGTAAATGAGCGCTATGTGGGAGATATAACCTATTGTGGACTGATCATCAAAAAATTTAGTGTCATGATTTCTGTGTTAAACTTTATCCCGATATAAATACTTTTAAAAGATTTATGGAGCTTAAAGTGAATTACGGAGAGGGTCTTATATGGCAGTCTCGACTAATTAGGGGCCAATCATAATAAAATTGTACCGTATTATTTTTATACATATGAAATATATTTGTGTTCAATATTATTTGGAAACCAACATTTTTGAGAGCGTTATGTTCTTTAAAGTGATTTTCGGAAGTGGGCCTTATATGGGAGCTACGAGTAATTATGGATCGATCTGTACAAAGTTCGTAAATGTGATTTGGCTTTAGTTACCACTCATTTGTGATGAAATTTGTTTGGATACTTGCAAATTTTAAACAATTATGATCAGTAAACTCCTATTTCGGGAGGATATTTGTATGGGGGCCAGGTGAAATAATGAACCGATTTCCACCAGTTTCAATCCCATCCATCCTTGGGTCGAAAAAATATCACGTACCAAATTTTATCGAAATATCTTCAAAATTGCGACCTGTACTCTGCGCACAAGCTATACATGGACAACCAGCCAGCCAGACGGACGGACATTGTTAAATCAACTGAGTCGATCGGTATACTTTAAGGTGGGCGTTGGACCAATATTTCTGGGCGTTACAGACATCAGCACAAATCCAATATACCCTCCCCACGATGGTGGTCTAGGGTATAATTAAATAAGAAATAAAATGATGTATCTAAAATTTTACGGATTTTATTAAGTTTTTTCCTTCGTCTGTAAAGTAACAAAAATCGAGTTAGGCCTTTTTTATATTAAGCTATCGATATATTTTGTATTTTGTATAAAGCTGCTCTATAAAAATGTCCAAAAATGCCTGGCCAGGCCCTGGTGTTCGCTTAAGGTTTAAATACAATTTAAATATTTGTTTTTTTAAAGAACTGAAATATTTACACAAACTCCTTGATCAAATATTTCACACTCATTGATTGTGAAACTTTCAAAATCTAACCTGAATCAATATTTTCTTATTGGTTGGCAAATTTGTAATCCACTCGGTATGACAGTCATTAAATAAAGGCTCTATTATAAAATTCAGTTTTCATTTACAGTTTGTTGCAGTTTTGATTACATTGCAACTTCCGTTATATTTAAATAAACTTCCGTTAGAATTTCAACGGAAATCCTTTAAATATATATTTACACACATGTTTAATAAAATTGTTTAAATAGTGGCAGATAGTGTAAGGTTTGTAAATCTAATTTAATTGAAAATGATAAATGTCATTAAACATTTATCAAAATTTAAAGGGCGAATGCCAGAAATATTAGGAAGGTGAGTTAGGTATATAATAAATCAATTAAGTTATTAGTTAAAATGATTTATCCACGTAATTACAGTCGGGCTACGATTATCCGTAATGTTCGGGATCAGAAGCATTACCGATAAACGATTTTCACGGTTGAGCGAATAACAATTTTGATTATATATGTATATCACATTGGTGAACATACATATTTACATTAGAAAACAAATCAATTCAAGAAGTTTATGTAGGGACTTTTTGCTTTCAAGCCACATAAAAATTTATATTTTTGAATTATTGACTTTTTACATAATTTAACAAATATGTATAGAAATGAACTTTAGTTTAAGTCCACAAGTAACTTATTTTTAGTTCGAATTATAGTTTTTTTTATTTTTTTAATGGGTGAAGTCATTATGTTCAAATGTGCCCCCCATACGGGGCAGCTTTGAACTAGGCTGGGGCAGCTTTGAACGGAAATTTTTTCTTGTAGCGCTTATGTCCAAAAATAACATAAACAGTTATATTTTTTATATATATTAAATTCGATTTATTTATTAAGACAAAACATAAACATTAACAATTAAAAAAAAAAAAAAAAATCAGATCAAAAATAAGTTTTATATTATTAAGACGGAAAAGGTCTTGCGATTTCTTTAAAGCATCATGATCAGCATTGGATTCGTCATTTTCAGAAAATAAGAGAGACTCAACAATGTTTGGTACTTCGGTTGATAAATTAACATGTTCAAAGGTGCCCCCTTTTTCTTTGTTCAAACCTGAACTGGCATGCCATTTCACGGAAATTTATAATAAATATATTTTTTTTTACATAAATATCAATTAACTTAACTTAATTTTGTTTGAAATGAATTTTGGACAGCAATAGATTCCTTTAAATTCCAACTACATTCGGTGGACGACTGAAAAAACTAGCAAAAGTTGTTAACGTTGCTAGAAAACAAGGTTAGCATGTGAAAAACTCGGTTAAGGGTCGGAAAAAATGTTAAACTGAGATTTTATCAACATTGTTCAAAGGTGCCCCGTGTTCAAACGTGCCCTCCTCTTCCCTACATTTTTAAATTAAATAATTATCTATAGATTAAATTTTCTACTGGAAACATGAGGCAAAAAAAGAATATTACGCAATAAAAGTCTAAAATTTCTTAAAAGAAGTGGTGCAATATTTTTCAACTTTTTTCTTGAATTGCGATAAACTTGAATTTAATCCTGCTCTGTAATTCCGGAACAACCAGAGCTATCCAGGAAATTAAGCAATTTGCTAGATGCCTCTATCGCTTCTGTTAAAATGGTTTCTGAAAAAATTACGTCGTCTTTATCTGGCTTAGATTCATGTGAGTTATTGTTTGTCATGGTTATAACTTTTTATCTGACAAAACAGCAAATTAGGAGGCATTTTCATCAAATTTGGGCCATATCTCTATATCCTCTGTGGTAAAGTCTTGGGTAATATTGATAATTTGTGTCACATTCTTAAGCGTATTGGATATTTCCAAATATATAACGAAAATCAATGAATTTTTGCTTGAATATATTTTAAAAAATGTCATTATCTGGGCCCAGCGTTTTCCAAAACTTTACAAGTAACAGTATCCCAGGCATTATCAATAGACCACAAGACTTTCTTTATATTAAATTCTTTCTTAAATTCTGCTCTATTCTTTAACGAGATAATGCCATTTAAAACTCCATATTTTTTAGACAGTGTGCCCCGATAGACTAGGCGATAGAGTGCCGAACTATCAGTCAAAGGGTTGCGGGTTCGATTCCCGCCAAAGACTCTGGGTAGACGAGTCAGACATATGTAGACCAGTCAGACATATGGTGATAAGTCACATATTTGTAGACCAGTCAGACACATGTAACCTAGTCAGACATTTGGTAGAGATCTAAGGCATCGCAATGGACCATATTGGTTTCTGGGTGAGGGTGTGAGGTGACTCACACCAGCCTTCCTACCTAACCTAACCTAACCTAACCTAGCCTAACCTAACCTAACCTAGACTTAAAATCATGAACGTCTGGTTGTACCGGGCAGTTGTAAGACCGATTTTCTTACAAAAATTGGTTTTCATTACGGATTTTTTCCTTTTTTGTTTTCTATGTTTGTTGATGGAGGTGGGAATGTTTCAATATTTTTATATTTATTTATTATAGCAAAACAAAATCTCAAATTAAATTTCCAGCCAAGAAATTTGTATATTTAACTTGAATTAATATACATATAGTGTCATTGATTTCAAAGTTTAAGTAATATATGTTGGCTAAATTATTATTAACTTCATTTTAACTTTAAAAAAAAGTAATTCCTTTAAAAACAAAAAAGTTACATTTGATTTAACAAACTAACCTCAAAATTAATATCAATCATACGCACCATTGTGCACAATGTTGAAATAAATGTTAATACCTAGATAACTTGAAAACTAATTAACCTATCAAAGTAAAACTTGATACAAAGATAAAGGAGAGGACTGATTTGTAGAACAAATGTCATAACACCGTGTAAAGTTAATAGACTTAACACAACAGTTTGTCAAAATGTCTAAAAATATTGGAAAATTTTTAAAATCAATAGATTTTTTAAGTATATATATTGCTGGCAGTTGAACTTAAAGTTTATAAATTTTATTGCAAGAATCTCATTATTTTACTCATTTCTTTCATTGGGTATAAGTAATTATGTTGTTGATTATTGTTATCCTTTTTGTAATATGCAAGAGTACATGTTTGCAATTCATGTGCTCTCATATAGTTCTGTAATATAGTTTTTCTTCTTACTGCATATTAACATTCTTGTGTTCATACGTATTTATTATGATGTTGTTAAAGCTATAATCTGCTATTGTAATTGTAAATAATAACATTGTTTGTATTTGTTTTTTGTTTTGCTGTTTTACAGTATAAATGTGTTGGAGCAGGAGTTGTTTATAAGACTACTAACACTCTGCTTTAGAAAACTTATATGCTTAAATAAAATTATACTTTACTATATTTAAGTATATTTACTAAAAATTTACTCTAAAAAGTAGAACAACACAAACTGCTCTATAACATGGGTGATAAAGGGTGTTTCATTTATTTAGGTTTTTATTTTCTTAGATCACTCGTGAATATTGTTATATTGTCATCATAGTATAATGTCGATATATTAGACAGAGCAACTTGGAAACACATGCACCGCAACAGACTACTTCTTCAAATTATATATGTCTGTATTCCTGAAATAAAGTTACTCTAGTCGTTATCATATAGTGAGCATTATCGAGAATCTGATACCACTATTGCAAATACCATACACAAATTTGAGACTAAAGTTATGGTCACACAAGGCAAATATTTACTCAATTACTTGGTTTAGCATACATTTTTTTACTCTTACCACAAATTTTACTATTCATCTGAATTGTAATTTAACCAGATTATGGTTGCAGAAATCATATAAATAACTACAGTGACTTTATTATCGCTACTTGGCGTATGTAGATTTTTTTTACCAATAAACGCAAAGTTTTGGTGTTCATACGTTCATGAAAAAAACGCTAAAGTAACCAATTTTGGAGTAAGGTACCAATGATGAGCTAGAAAAGCTTTTAACGTGGCGCATGCAACTGCTTCATTAATAATTTTATAGTTTTGCAACTGCTTTAATAAACTAAGATCATTGAGAGGAGCGTATTGAGGCCAATTTTTCATATATATTCTTAAAATAAATGAACTAAATTCAAACAAGGCATCAGTTTTTGAATTGTCGAAACTCTCTAAATGTATCACTCTTTCTTTTAATAACTTGTTTCTCCAAATGCTGATATTTTTAAAATACACTTTGTTACAACAGATAAGTTAAGAAGCTGCAGACATTTTATGAAAAGTGCAGTTGTTTTTTTTTTTTATATACAAGAGTTTAGTATAATGTTTATATGGTTGGATATGTGTAAGCGTTTTCTGCAACACTTTATGACATTAATTTAAATCACGTATCATTTAATATACACTAGTGATACAAACAGCAACTTATAATCAAAGTAAGGAGTGTGTCATCAAGAGATTTAAATGTGAAAACTAATGAAAGAAAGTATTTGTTTTACAAATACATCTAGTTTGAGAACCATGATTTTTGTTTGAAATTGTTACATCTAGAACTGTTGCTAAAGAAAGAAGCTAAGGAACCAGTACTCATGTTCTCTAACTTCAGTGAAAACTTCTCGCGGCGTTAAGATGTGACACAAAATAGTCCATCGTTTCGCGAAAAGTGAGCAAAAATATGTCTGCAAAAGTACGGTCACACTTGGCAATTATTTTCCGAAAAAGACGTTACCACTAAATAAAATATCTTTAAACTCGTTTATTGATTAAAAAAAATTAAAAAAACTTAATAAAATTTTTAAAGTTTCACACCTTATTTTCTCTAGTTTGCACTTTTTCACAATTCTGTTTTATATTTATATATGTATTTATATGTAAACACAAGTAGTATACGAGTACATGTGTTTATTATACGTTTGTGTGTGCTAATGCATGCAGAAGTTGTGTAGACTAGATTGTCTTTTTTCGTATCCTGCTGCTGTTGTTCTTTATGTATTTTCACTTTAAATGCTGTTTTGCTGTGAATTTCTCTTTAGGTTGCAAAACAAGGTTAAATATCTAGATGATATTGCAGATTAGAGATTACTTTGGCGCCATTTAGTTGTTTTTAAGTACGTATTTGCAAGGCAGCATAGTGGGCAAGAAAATGTAAAAATTTCTAAACATTTTTAAAGCTATATAAATACCCATGATTGAAGCTAAAATGCAGATATATAAGGAGACATGATAGAAGCTAAAATGCAGCTATATAAAGACTAATGATTGAAGCTAAAATGCAGCTATACAAAGAGCCATGATTGAAGCTAAAATGCAGCTATGTAAAGACTAATGATTGAAGCTAATATGCAGCTATATAAAGACCCATGATTGAAGCTAAAATGATCTAGATAAAGACACAGATTTTAAGCTGAAAGGCAGCTATATAAAGACCTATGACTGAAGCTGAAATGCAACTAAATTAAGACCCATGATTGAAGCTTTAATGCAGCTATAAAGACTCATAATTTAAGCTAAAATGCAGCTATACAAAGATCCATGATTGAAGCTAAAATGCAGCTATACAAAGAGCCTTGATTGAAGCTAAAGTGCAGCTATATAAAGACACAGATTTTAAGCTGAAAGGCAGCTATATAAAGACCTATGACTGAAGCTGAAATGCAACTAAATTAAGACCCATGATTGAAGCTTTAATGCAACTATATAAAGACTAATGATTGAAGCTAAAATGCAGCTATAAAGACCCATACCTTAAGCTAAAATGCAGCTATATACAGAGCCATGATTGAATCTAAAATGCAGCTATACAAAGAGCCATGATTGAAGCTAAAATTCAGCTCTATAAAGACCTATGATTGAAGCTAAAATGCAGCTATATAAAGACCCAGGATTGAAGCATAAATTCAGCTCTATAAAGACCTATGATTGAAGCTAAAATACAGCTATATAAGGACCCATAATTGAAGCGAAAATACGACATTATAAAGAGCCATGATTGAAGCTAAATACGTATAAAACTAAGGGCCGTGATTAAAGTGCAAGTGATTAAAACTAGTAATACTTTTCTGTTTTTTTTAAACGCTAGTGTTTAAAATAAACTAAAAATATTCAGAACCGTCTAAAATATTGGCATACAGAAAATGACACAAATTATTGTCTTCTTTAATATTTGTCTCTTCAATCTTTAAACTAAATTTGTGGCTTCACTTTTCACAGTAATTGTCTCACTGTTCATGACAGCAGTCATATTTACATTATTGTTCAGAGTATTGTTGGCTTTGAGCTGGCTTTGGAGAAAAATTTAAAAGGAAATGAAACTGTTTCGTCTGTTAGTGTTTCCCAAAAAACATGGGTTTGAATAATTTCTAAATGCGAATTTTGGAGCTTAATAAAAAAGTAAAAATTAGAGAATATACTTTTAAAAATCATAGTAAATTTAGATGTAAAATGCAAGGGTATAGGAATTGTTTTTAAAGCGACAGAAATAACTTGGACATTTGTTTTCTGAAAGAAGTACTAACATTAGTGCGAAAAGTACAGATACAAAATGTATTAAATAATTTTCCTTTTAATCAAACGAGTAGTTTATAATAAATATTTAAAAAAAATAGGCGCTGGTAAGTTTTGTTTTATATATGGTGAATTTCACGTCAAGTGACCCAATTTTAAAAATCGATGTCTTCCGATTTGGATGAAATTTGCACCAAGGTTAGTACTATTGGAAGTAGGCCGGACACAAATTTTCAGCTCTATCAGTCCAGAAGTGCCGGAGTTAGAGGGGGTCAAAGTTGGACATTTTGGTCATACAGGGGTTTTTTTAAATGAGTGTAACTTTTCACCTATTGGTCCTATCAAAAATTGTCCAAAGGACTTTAGATAGCTATTTCTTCAGTCATTCCAAAAATATTTTTTTTTTAATTTTAAAAAAAATTTTTTTTTAATTTTTTTTTAAAATTATTTTTTTTTTTAAATTTGGGCCCTTTTTTCAAAAGAAGGCTTATACAATTTACTTTAAAATTGTCCAAAGGACTTAGGATAGCTATTTCTTCAATCATTCCAAAAATATTTTTTTTTAATTTTTTTTTTAAATTATTTTTTTTTTAAAATTGGGTCCTTTTTTAAAAAGAAAGCTTATACAATTTACTTTAAGGCCTTAATGGGATAAGAGTGGGATATCTATCAAAAAAATTATTTTTTAGCTCAAGAAAAGGATTTTTCAATATTTGGCACTTCTCTAACTCCGGCACTTCGGGACTAATAGAGCTGAAAATTTGTGCGTGGCTTACTATCCAATAGTACTTACCTTGCTGCCAATTTCATTCAAATCGGAAGACATCGTAACGTAAAATTCACCATATACAAATTATTGAATATTTCGAGAAAACTTAGGAACTTTTTTGTAATTTCTTGCATGAAACATTTTAAGGACATTGCTTAAAATATTAAAGAAACTGAAGACATCAACATCGATCAACACTGCATTGAACTTAAAATTAAAAATTATTAAAATATTAATAAAAAAAGTTTAAATAAATTTAAAAGGTTGTGTTTGAATTTTTTTAAAGCAGGTTTTTAATTAATATTAATCATACACCTGTTTACAAAAAGTAAATATATGACAATGAAATGATTAAAGATTATTTTTCAGTGTATTTTTTATTTAACTATAACCTTCTTATAATGCAGTTATAAATACTTTTGGCAATAACAAGCCAAAACAACACTATCTGTATGTTGCACACACTAGAAAACAAACAACATGACAACAATAGCACTAACAAGCAACAGCAAAACAACGAGAGCTGCAACAACAAAGTGTTGTTAATCCATTTGTTTTGTTTGCAAACAGCAAACTGTATAAAATAAGTAAAAAAAAAAAACACTGTCACACACTTTAGTACTCGTTTAGCAAACATACATACATATTTATGGCACCAGCCACGGTGACACTTTAGTTTAAACTGGTGACACAAAGATAATTAAGGAAGATATAGAAATTGTACTGCAACAGCAACAAAATGCCAGCAGAAATTGGTCAAATAAATGAAATTGAAAATGACAGCAATAATCTATGTACATGTTTACTTAAGATTATTTTTATAGAATTTTTTAACATTTCTTGAAAAAAAAATCAAAGATTTGAATACAATTTAAGTTTAAAAAGAAGATTAAATGGAAATTTGTTTATTAATTTTTAGAGTTTTCTGTTTTTTTTCATAATGAACCATTTTTAAACTTTTGATATTTATTATTAAAGAAAATTTTACTTGGTTTGAGTTCATTAATTTTATAATGCAAATAATACCATTGTAATATTCTTGGTATATTATTTGTGAGATATATCAATAGCCAACAGTACTCTACTAACACTTTAAAATCCCAAAAATAGTTCACTTTCATATGATGAACTTTGCTCTACAGACAACTCTACAGACTCGGCCCTTTGTTCCTACTAGGAACCATAGGACATAATATATACAGACACTATAGTGGGCATATACTAATATACCAGCACATATATTTGTAATTAGATGTCCCGGAATTATCTACCAAAAAAATCTATGTTCACAACAACCAGGCTTAGCCCAATCCAAAGGAATCCGTTGCCCAATTTATGTTTTCCCGGACTGGCTATCCCGGAAGAACGTCGTTAATATGAATTTTATCCAAGATATAATGGCTAATGGCAGTAAAATTTTCTTGAAGCATAAAATAAGAAATTTGGGTGCAAGCAGCCAAGCAAAATAGCATTAGCACCAATTCCGTATGTGTTATTTTCAATTTAATTACCTTATAGCAAACGTAATTGTTGCAATTATGTTGTCGATGACAAGCCAGTCAAAACGGAAACGGAAAATAAAATTTTTTTGTTTAGATTACTACATTTTTTGCATTTCAATGCTGTGCAGATTTCAGTACAAGCGTATGATTAATATTAATTCCCAGCTTGTATTGGAAACTTATTCAAAGTTCTTTAGGTTTTATAAAGATTAAAGAGATATAAAAATATTTGAAGACGTTAAACTACAGAGAATTTACATAACATTTAGGTTTGTAGACATTAAAGAAATATTTCTAAAGAAAATAAAATTCAAATTTCAAAATAGTAAAATAAATTGTAATATTTTGTATTATGTATAATATGTATAAATGTGAGAGCTAGCTTAGCTGTCTCTCCTTTCTTTGTTTTAAGATAACTAATATTTGCAATTTACTACACTGAGCGTATGATTAATATTAATTCCCAGGTTGTTTTGGAAATTTATACACAACTTGTTTAAATTGACACAGATTAAAGAAATTTCAAAAGAATTAAATTAACTAAACTTTAAGAAATGTATACAAGTTAAATAAAAATTTAGTGTTTAAAGAAGTTGGCTTAGAAATTAAAATTAAATTTGATATCAGAAATAATTAAATTTATTTTCCTGTCTCAACAAAAATTTTTTTGATTTTTTTTTATATAAGTTTAATAAGTGATTTAAAATTAATAAATTTTTAATGAACTATAATAAACGGCAAACATTATAAGTAAGTTGTACAATTGACTATAGAGAACGTATGATTAATATTAATTCCCAATTTGTTTTGGAAATTTATTCAAAAATAATTGCAATAACTAAATTTTAGTTGAACAATAAAGTCATATACAAATTTAGTGGTTTCAGAAATTAATGTAGAAATTTTAATTTATTTTAAAATTTAGAATAATACAATTTATATTCCCACCCAAACATAGCTGGTATTAAAAATCTTTATTAAAAAAAAATTATTTACACAAGATATTAGTTTAGTGTTTTTTAATAAACTCTGATTTTCTACAAAAAACTGCAAAGGGTTTAAAGCAACAATTTTACAAATTGTTTTTGAAAGCTATTTAATACAATGAGTAAATATTCATTCTCCACTGATAATAAAAGTTTGCCACATAAAACAACTGCTTTGCATGTTTTTATACAAGTAGTTGATGTAATTCATACTGTATTTATCTACAAAATATCTAAAAACAGTTTGTAAAGATATCAAAATCCATTTACGTTCATATCGGAAAGAACTCCTTGTAGTGTAATTTTAAATACACAATTACTGGTTGAAGTCAAGGGTAAGAAACACACAGCCTCAATGTGTTTTAGACTGAGTAATATTGTTTCAACACTTCAACTGTAAGAGTTGAGTGTTAGAGTAACGTTAAACTGACAGTAAGTTAAATAAGCAGCTTTATTATCATAAAAAGAGTGCGAGTAAATGTATTTGAAATAACAATAAAATAGAAACACAACTCAAAATATTAAAATAAATATTGGGAATGTGACAAATATTCAGTAAGGGGTGGAAACATTTTAAATCGCACGCAATATTAAAATAATGGAAAAACAAATTTTATATATTTAGATTTTTAAAGGC
Source organism: Bellardia pandia (assembly GCA_916048285.2). Taxonomy (NCBI): domain Eukaryota; kingdom Metazoa; phylum Arthropoda; class Insecta; order Diptera; family Calliphoridae; genus Bellardia; species Bellardia pandia. Next base: position 105,772,337 of record OU696532.1, read on the forward strand.
ACATTTACTCGTTTAGAGTTTTAAAAACATCAAGTTACATAAAGGGTGGTTAAATTGTAAGGGCTGATGTTGAATGTGAACCACACCTAAACGCCAAGCTTTTTTCCGAATTTTATTTGACATTTCTCTATTTCAGACTTACTCGATTTGAACCATGGAGATATACACAATCCAACAACGTGTTAAAGTTATCCAGACTTATTATGAAAATGGGCGTTCAAATCAAAATGCATATCGTGCACTTCGTGATTTTTTTGGTCAATTTGATCGTCCAAATGTGCGTACAATCGCAAAAATCGTGGAAAAATTCGAGCAAACCGAATTGGTGTGAGAACACCAGTGCATGCTCGTACAGCTCGTACTGCAGAAAATATTGCTGCTGTTCGCGATAGTGTGGCTGAAGAGCCGTCCACCTCAACTCGTCGTCGTGCTCAACAATTGCACCTCTCACGCTCGTCGTTGATGAACATTATGCATAAAGACTTGCATTTACACGCTTACAAGGTGCAATTGGCTCAAGAACTAAAGCCTCTTGACCATTCCAAACGTCGTGAATGGGCAGAATGGTGGCAAGAAATGGCAACAGTGGATGATCAATTTTCGAAGAAAATCATCTTCAGTGATGAGGCACATTTTCACCTCAGTGGATTCGTCAATAAACAGAATTGCCGCATTTGGGCGAATGAGAATCCAAGAGTGATTGTCGAAAAACCAATGCACTCACAAAGTGTGACTGTTTGGTGCGGTTTATGGGCTGGCGGCATCATCGGGCCGTATTTTTTCCAAAATGAGGCCGGTCAGGCAGTTACTGTGAATGGTGTTCGCTATCGTGAGATGATAACGAACTTTTTATGGCCCGAATTGGAAGATATGGATGTGGACGATATGTGGTTTCAGCAGGACGGTGCCACTTGCCACACAGCTAACGAAACAATGGCTCTTTTGCGCAACAAATTCAATGGCCGTGTTATCTCACGTAATGGCGATGTCAATTGGCCGCCAAGATCATGTGATTTGACACCGTTGGACTTTTTTCTTTGGGGTTATTTGAAAGAAAAGGTGTACATCGATAAGCCAGCAACAATTCAAGAGCTAAAGGATGAGATAATTCGGCACATTAACGGCATAGAACCTCCATTATGCCTCAGGGTCATCGAAAATTTGGACCATCCGATGGAGGTGTGCCGCCGTGGTCGCGGCGCCCATTTGGCCGATATTTTGCTCCATACATAATTGATACCAATATATCATAATAAAATAAAATTACAATAATTTCCTAAATAGTTTGTGTTTTATTCAAAATCAACATCGGCCCTTGAAATTTAACCACCCTTTACAAGCAACCACTTACTCACTGGCTTATTTGAATATTTACTTTAAAATTACCCTTGATTTGTTTTACAATATTTCTGAAAATATTTAGAATGGAGGAGAGTATAAATAATACCGTAAAAACTAGAGCGGCATTGAAGCCCAATACGAGAAGCATACAAACTGATTGAAAAATCTAAGGCAATACAAAATTTTTTGAAATTTAAATTTAATTTTAAATTAAATAAATTTGATTTCAATGACATTTTAATTTACATTTACAGAAAAAAAGTAATTTTCAAAATCAATCTTTAAGGCAATCATTTCTTTAGTTTAAAATAATTATACTTATTTCCACTTGTTTTGCTGTGGTTTTACTTCAGCTTTGGTGTGGAAGAGTCAATACAATTTGCCAGCTTAACAAACAGTTACTAACTCTACCTCAGTTTACATTGCATTCAATCATTGCAATATAAATTAGTTTTTTTTATCAACTCCTCTAGATATTGTTTGAAATCTTCTTTTTGTCCTTTTTAAAAAAAATATATTTACCACCAGCATTGGAGGGAATATCCTGAGTTGCTAAAACCTTTCTTTAAAAATTTATTTTCAGCTGGTATTAAGTAACTTTTGTTCACAGAGTTAAACCCCAAGACTATTTACACTTTGCACAGAATTCTGCCTCGACAAATACCCAGCAACATGATATCAAAAACACCAAGGACATTATAAAAACCAAGTTACTCAAAAATAAAAAAACTTACCCTCAAGGTTTTTACAAGGATTTTCTTATAATAAGAGTCTTACACAAAAAAACACCAGGACACTGTGGAAAACATTAAAAACATCAGGAAAGCAAATGAAAATTGATGATAACAGGACAATACGCGTTTAAGTTTCCTGGTAAAATATATAAAAATAAAGGAGTAAAGTTTCATACTGATAGATTTCTTTATTCTATTTATTTTTTCTTTTGGTTACTTTACAATTTCATGGCAGTTTCTTTCTTTTTTTTTTTTGCGGTAAAGTTTTATTATTTGTTACAATTTTTAAGGAAGGAAAGGAACTATTTTTAATAATAATAATAATAATAATGTTAAAGCTTAATGTTAAGTGTTAGAGTTAAAAAATCCATTTATTAGATAATTTGATATAAAGGGTGGTTAAATTTCAAGGGCCGATGTTGATTTTGAATAAAACACAAACTATTTAGGAAATTATTGTAATTTTATTTTATTATGATATATTGATATTACTCAATTATGTATGGAGCAAAATATCGGCCAAATGGGCGCCGCGACCACGGCGACACACCTCCATCTGATGGTTCAAATTTTCGATGACCCTGAGGCATAATGGAGGTTCTATGCCGTTTATGTGCCGAATTATCTCATCCTTTAGCTCTTGAATTGTTGCTGGCTTATCGACGTACACCTTTTCTTTCAAATAACCCCAAAGAAAGAAGTCCAACAGTGTCAAACCCGGTTTGCTCGAATTTTTCCACGATTTTTGCGATTGTACGCTCATTTGGACGATCAAATTGACCAAAAAAATCACGAAGTGCACGATATGCATTTTGATTTGAACGCCCATTTTCATAATAAGTCTGGATAACTATAACACGTTGTTGGATTGTGTATCTCTCCATGGTTCAAATTGAGTAAGTCTGAAATAGAGAAATGGCAAATAAAATTCGGAAAAAAGCTTGGCGTTTAGGTGTGATTAACATTCAATATCGGCCCTTGCTATTTAAAAACCCTTTATTAGGGGATTTGTAAACTTAAACAAAAAACACTAAGAAAAAAATGATTTGACAATACGAGTACATATAATAAAAGTTTTAGAAAATAAAAAAGAAGTTAAGAAATTACGGATCTTATAACATAAAATGTCTTTATTTGTGCTAAAAAAAAAGAGATACAAATGCTTACAGCAATTTGCAGTGCAATTTGTATTTCCCATGATTAGTTTAAGCTTCAATATGTACTAATATCGGTTATACGGCAATTATGCTATTGGATTTTGTAGCTGTCAGTCAATAACACAGTAAAAAAATATACGTGTGTCGGCGTTTTGATAGATCGCATCAGAATTTCATTTAAGAAGCGCTTAAAAATTTCCAGCTCTGGCCTGTTCTTGCAGCATATCGGTATATAAAACTATGTTTTCTTTACGTGTGAGGTGTAGGGTATGTTCAGCATTTTTGTAGATAATGGTATGACAAATATTTTTTTAGAACATATTAACCCTCTAACTCCCCCCCTCATAACGACATTTTTAGCTTTATTCTAAGAAATTGTAAAAAACACCCCGAAAAAGGGGAAGGGCGGGGATGAAATGTACTAAAAAAATGTTGGCCATAAAATTTTACTATATATGTATGTCAGAACACACCAAAACCCAAAACTTAAAACAAACAGTAAAAACCAATCAAATTCAGTATTGGAGTGTCAAACCTTCCCGCCAGAGATGGGATGACCCACATATGTGAACAATAACTAACTTTTTTCATACAAATTCTGTAAATTACAGTAAGAATCGGTAATTACATCAATTGTAAATGATCAAAATTTAATAAAATTTCAAAACATTTAAAATAAAATCACATTAGTGAATTACGATGAACAGGTAATATTGTCGTTCAAACAATATAGAAAATACTAATAAAATTTGCACCAAGACTGAATAGAAAAAAAACACGCAATAAGGTTACTCTTGTCTTATAACTAGTGTAGTTGTTGTATTTCTTATTGCGTTTAGGTGGAGGGTATTAAAGATATAGCATTCTAACTGGTTTGAATTTAATTACTTTTTTCGTACAAATTCTACTGCAGTTGGATTTTTAATTGCTTTGGCGGGCAGAGGTGAAGTAGAACTCTTATTTCAAATATGCTATTGCCTAATTCAACACTAATGTTATGATTAGTCTCACAGAGAGCCCTAATAGTATTTGCTTAAAAACATATAAATATATACAAAATCGTTATATCAATCAAAATATTTTTATCTTAGGAAATTAACTAAAAAATCAAAGTTTTAAGTTCAGAAAAACCGTAATTCTACCCTATTCTATTGTTTTTTACTCCTGTCAAACATATACTTAAATTCCAAAACATTTTATACTTGATAATGGAAATATTTACGAATTTACGACATATCACAGTAAAAAATGTGCTCCAAAAGGAGCAGGTTTTATGTATGAATTTATACCTCAAATCGCTTCAAACCTGCTGGTGGGATACATGATTGTTGTATGAGGTATTCCCGGTTTGGAGGACTACTTTCTGCTGACAATAAGCGCTTATTTTAACCTAATCAAACATACAAATAAAGCACTTTTCTAAAGTGTTTTACGTCACTTCGCGCACAACAATCAAAGAACAAATTCTATCTGAATGTTTTTGCTTAAGAAAAATTCATAGTAACTGAGAAGCGCGTTACACGTTTTGTAATTGGCTTTCGTTGTCATACGTAAATCTGTTTCCTATAATTTCATTTTTGTTTTTTTCGCTTTAAAACCTTCTTCGTTGTCAGTCCTAAAAAAGCACCTGTTTTGTATATTTTATACGTAAGCATTTACTGCTTTAAAAGAGCGTTTTTATTGAAGCGCTCGATTATGAGCTTTTTCTTTTAAGTGCTTCAAAAAACACGAATTTTTTTTACTGGGATGTGTCTATAATAACCATGTTTTCGGTAATATGTCATTTAATAAATTTAAAAAGATTTGTAGTGAATGTTGGAAAGATTCATATCACAGTCAATAAAGGACGTTCTAGAAAGGGTTTTTATGATTTTATTCAACTGTAAGATGATATTAGATATAAAGATTATTAAAACTAGATCAGAAGCAGATAAAGCTGTAAAGTCATTTTCAGAAAAACCCTCAATATATTAAATTAAATTTAATCTTATTAAATTTCAACTTATCAAAACTATCATGTGCAAATTTCATAGCTTTCTATTGCACATAGTCCTGTTCACAGGTAAAACTATGATATATAGAAATCAATTTCGCATACAAGTATGACAACTTTACACCAACAACATGAATGTTGTCACCCACATTTTAAATTTCCTTAACATCAACTGCAAAACAAAAATGAGAGACAACACAAAAAAAAAAAACAAAAAAAAAAGCCAACCTAAATCCTTTATACAAAATTGAGGACAATGGCTTTAATAAACAACAACAAATAAAAAATCCAGCATATACATATGTACACACAAAGCGATTGGAAAGTTCTACACTGCAAATGTGCGAGAGGAAGGAAAATTAAAATGTGTAAACAAACAATAACAATGTTCTACAATAAAAAAAATTGTTATAAAATTAAAAAAAAAAAGTAGTTTGCAGTTTTGTTGAAAGCGACATACTGTTGGACATTTAGCGTTAATGACAGAGATGCAGACACATACATATACTAAATAATAGAGCAATTCACAATATTGTGCAAATCGTATTGCATCATTGCATTTACAAAAAGATTTAGTATATTTTTGCTCTTGCTGTATTTTTTGTTAGTGTAGAGTAAACATTTTTTATTTTAAACCTTTTTGCAAATGCAATGATGCAATACCATTTGCACAAGTTTGTGAATTGCACTAATATAAAAAAAATTATCAAACATTTTATTATTTTAATGCAGGGCAACGTATGTGGGAATGAGGAAATTGTTATTAAACCAAATTGAAGTGACCAGATCAGGTATTACAAATGAACCATATTTAGACTAGGTCTTAGAAGTGTACTAGAACTGAACTATTTAATAACATAAGAAATTGAAGTAAACACAACTAAAAAAAAAGAAAAATTGTTTTAAATACGAAAAGTTTGCTTTGAGCATCTCTGGTCCCTCTATTGCCATTTACACAAAATTTTTTGTTTTTTGAAATATAGCTACAAGCTAAACACAAAAACGACTTGAATTAACAAACACACCCTGATGTTGGAGTTTAATTAGTGGGGACAATTGTGCCATGAAATTAAAATGAGAAATAAATTCGGAAAGAAAGTCATTTCAATACTAAAGAAATAATATTTGCACAGTCACAAGATATTGATTTATTCAAAGTTGATAATTGTTTTTAAATTCCGAACTTTTATTAATGTAGCATTTTTACGCTAATTGTATAGGGTGTTTTGTTTAGATGTACACCAACACTTCCCTTTGCGTAGTTTCGTTTTGCATTTTAGTACTAATTTTTACTGGGCGTCGTTAAATTTTCAAGGTTGCGTTGTTTTGGGTTCGAGTCTTTAATTTTTTTTTTTGTTAAATTTAACATTTAAACATCATTAGATCCTAAAACGATGGCCCGTACAATGAGTGCTTTGATGATCCATTACCATTAATACCTTTAAGTAAAATGGTTATTCAGACAAAAGCATTAAACATATTCGCCACACACACGTTTATAAGTGAACAAGTAAAACATTATCCCACGATATTGCTAGTGGTAGTAATACAGACAATTAGATTAGGTTAGGTCAGCAGGCAGCCATAGCTATAGTTACTACAGCTCACTTAGGTCCATTCGTTGGTCATTTCGTGTTGCCTGAACAGAGATGAATAGAAGAAAGAACAAAGGGGATGTTAAAGAAACAGAGACAGAGAGAGATAGGGAGTAGATGTGGACAGGTAGGAGAAGAAAATGTCACAAGAAGAAGAAGATGTCGGGTCCGGAAGGTTTAGAAGAAAGACCGCGCCGCTTAATGGCCAGTAGTTCCACTGCAAGTGAAGGGATTGGGTCTGAAATCATGATAGCCAATTGATATTCCTAATAAAGGCATTGAAAAAAATGAAGCTCGTGATCTTGGTGACCTTTGGTTTCAGCAAGACGGCGCCACTTTTTATTTTTTTTTTTAAAGAGAAGTAACACTCAGGCAATTAATGGGCCTATATATAATTGCGTTACTTTCTTTGGAAAGGGGATAGATTGAAGAAGTCAAGGTGGTGAAAGTAAAAGAAAGCTTTATATCACAACTGTGCAATTGCGCATTATGTTTGTGTTTAGTGCATCATTGCAGCACCTCTGGTGGTGAGTAGGCGCATTAATCTTAAAGCTTGATTAATTATTTTACTTCGGTGGCATTTGAATGCTATACCATCGAAGGAGGGCGCTGTGATAAATATTAGTTATGGCGGATAGAAAGAAAACTAATAATTATCAGAAACTGTTGTTGTTTGAGTGGCATTGGCATCAATCGCACAAATCAATGGATTTATTGAGAGAACACTTCGGTGAGCACATAAGTTCACGTTTTGGGCCCGTCGATTGGCCACCAAGATCGTGTGATATCACACCGTTAGACTTTTACCTGTGGCGATATGTAAAGTCTAAAGTTTTTGCGGACAAACCCGCTTCGAGTCATCGGAAATTGGACTCAACGGATAGACCATCTGTGACGTAGTAATGACCAATATTTGATAGACATAATCTTCAAAAAATAAATGCCAAGGGATGTTCTTTCAAATGATAATAAATATTCCCCATTAAATTTGAATTATCTGGGTTTTTTTCTTTAAAAATATAGAGAACCAAGAAAAGGATCACATTTCAAGTTCACATTTTTTTGATAAAAAAAAACTCTGCGCACAAGGTTTACATGGGCAGCCAGCTAGGGGGAGGGACATCGTTAAATCAACTAAAAAAGTTATGCTAACTCGATCAGTATACTTTAAGCTGGATGTTAGACTAATAATTTTAGAATAAATATTCAATTTAAGTAATGCGAAGTTGAAATATTTGTTCCTAATTGATATCAGTAACACCAGGCGTATGATTAATATTAATTTTTAGGTTGTGTTACAAAAGTTTAACTCAGAAAGTACTAAAGTAATTTTTTACTGTCAAAGAAGGGTGAGACTATTCGTTAATATTTTATGTTTATAGTATATATAATTAAGATCATGTATACATCTGTGAACAACTTCAAAAATGCAAACTAAGTTATCAAAATTTTTGATAAAAAAAAAACTTAAACAATTTTCATTAAATTTTGCCACTTTAGTCCTACAACTTTCAGCACAAGAAGAATAAAAACAGAGTTTTTGTAATAAAATTATATGGTTGATTTAATTCCTTAAATACAATCAGGCATTTTCTGTACATTTAGAAAATTTTACGTTAAATATTCGCAACTCTTAACATACAAGAACATATTTCTATACGAATTTGAGGTCCAGCATAAGTGCCATACTTTTATATGCTTCACTGCATACTAAGAACATATACATATAGAAATATACTGGAGTACAGTCAAGCATTTACCTTAACATACTCCAGAGATTTATGCAGCATAAAGAGAGAAAAAAATATTGAAATTCTGTTGTATTTACGAGGGCGGTTCGGAAACTTCTTAGTCTATTACAGAAAGAGAATAGTTAGGCCGCGTTTTCACTATGTTTTCACTATGTCATATTTGTTGCCATAGTGAAATCATTTTTGCAAACATAGATGACGCCATATGACAACCCGTTTTCATACAATTGCCACCAATTTGGACAACTTTCAAAAACATTTTTATTTTTCACTACAATTTCCTGAAACTAAAATAGTCCAACGTTCTTGGTTAAAATAGTTTTCCTCAAGGTCTTTAAAATAGTGGTTTACAACATTAATTGCATCTTCATTTGAGGTAAAACGCTTACCAGCTAGGAATTTTTTAAGATTTTGGAACAGGTAAAAGTCACTGGGAGTTAAATCAGGAGTATAAGGTGGGTGGTCAAGCAACTCGTACTTTAATTCGTTAATTTCAGACATTGTTGAAACACTATGTTGCGTTGTCTTGATAAAAAATTATGTTTTTATATTGTAAGCCATTTAATTGATCTAAAATGTTGCAATAGCACTCTGAATTTATTGTTTTAGCCTTTTGCAGACAGTCAATCAATAAAATCTCTTTGAAGTCCCAAAAAACCATCCTAACAGCCGATTGAATTGTTTTCGCCTTCTTTGGTGCACTTCCTGCAGCTTCACACCATTTGCTTGGATGGTTCTTTGGTCTCTGGAGTATAGTAGAGGATCCATGTCTCATCAACAGTTATGAAACGACGATTAAAATCCAGTTTATTTTTCTTAAAACAATCCAAACAAGCTTGAATAGTTTTCATTCTTATGCGTTTTTGGTCGAATGTTAACAAATGCGGCAGCCATCTTGCAGAAAGCTTTTTTTTCTATTGTAAAAAAAAATTGCGGATGCGTCTTTTTTTAAACACCAGTTTCTATATGAAGGAGTTGGCAGATCTAAAAGATATTTAACGTGTGTGATGGAAGTTTCCAAAAAAAAACACTTAACTTCTTTCTGTTTATAAGCTAAGAAGTTTCCGAATAGCCCTCGTAATACCTACATTTTGCCAAACACCTGCTGGTTATGCGAGTATATTTCAAGCGGTTTATTTAATTTTTCAAAGTTTTGCTGCTATTGCTGGTAAATGTGAGTTTTGTATATGAGCAGCTGACATGTGTTTTAAATAAGTTTGTTAGAAAAACTGACAGTATTGAGGGTTTCGTAAAGCCAATTTAAGCAAACAAACATTGGACAGAGATAGGGTAGACTACCTATATATGCAAACACTAAATTTTTATTAAATCAATTTTAATTTAGAGTACATACAACTAAGAACCACGAAAAACTAGATGAGTTTATTAAAAAAAATTGTCAAAAAATTTTAAATTACACAGTAAGTTCAGCAAGAAACTCTACAATTACTAGAGACTCATAAGGATGTTTAATATTTCCTATTGGAAGAAAGTAATCTTAAACAGTTGCCAAACTTTATGAAGTTTTAAAGTTCATGCTGATTAAATAAAGCATAAGCCTAAACTAAGATCGGTTTTAAATAAAACCTAAAATAAGACACTCTACAGCACTTGACTTGCAATAAAATTTTCACCATAGATGATTATTTATTTAGGGAGGAAAGACTGAAGCCCACCTTTATAAGGAACCGCAATTGATGTTCAATTATTTAAGCAGACACGATTGAAGATTCAATACAACTGTAAAAGGAACCACGATTGAAGATTCTGTATAAAACGAGCGATGATTGATTGAGTATTTAAGAAGTCACGATTGATATTCAATCATTTAAGGAGCAAGGATTGAAACTCAACTATATAAGGAGCAAGGATTGATTTTCAATTATGTGAAGAATCACGATTGATGTTAAACTCTGTAAGAAGCCTAATTTAATGTTCAATTCTTTATGGAAGAAAGATTGAAGCTAAACTATATAAGGAGATATGATTGATGTTTAATTATTTAAGGAGACACGATTGAAGATTCTGTATAAAATGAGCGACGATTGATTGATTACTTAAGAAGCCACGATTGACATTCAATCATTTAAGGAACAAGGATTGAAACTCAACTATATAAGAAGCAGCGATTGATTTTCAATTATATGAAAAATCACGATTGATGTTAAATTTCAATTAATATTCAAATCTTTATGGAGAAAAGATTGAAGCTAAACTATATAAGGAGATATGATTGATGTTTAATTATTGAAGAAGACACGATTGAACAACAATATATTTCAACTATATTAGATGACACGATTGATGTATAATTGACGAAGAAGTCAAAATTGATTCAATTCTTTATGGAGCCAAGATTTATGTTCAATTAAATGTGTAGCCAGTGAGAATCCAATACAACTATAAAATAAGTAGCAGCTTAAGAGACACAATATTTAAAATAAAGAGTAAACTACTAATTTAAACAAAACTTTGAACTTTCTTATTTTTTTTAAACAAATTTTCAATTTATTTAAAAACTTAAGTAAAGCAATATTTTAGTTACAAGTAAATTCAGCACAAACAATTTGAGGCTTAATATAAATAAACAGAAGGGTTGAATTTATTAGTCAATAGAAATTAAAAAAATCGATTAACAATTACCCGTATTATAGGCAATTTTTCGTCACTACTTCTTAATTAATATTAATCATACGTTCAGTATATCTAAAATGTTTGTTTTATCTATAACTTTGGCTATTATGCACTCAGTCATGAAATTTTAATAGAATTTCAAAACTAAAGCATTTCGTTTTAATTTTTCCAAACACAGGTTTTTAAATGTCGTTTTAATTATAAACAATTTATTAAATTAAGTGGGTACATTTGGATAGAAATAAATTTAATTTCTATTAAATATAAAATGCTGTGTATTATTTTTAAATCCACTACCAAAAAGATATGAGGTATATTGGGTTTGTCAATACGTTTATAACACATCGAAACAGTAATCGTTGAGCCAAAATATAGAAAATATAGAACAATGAAATTTTTATAAAACATTCTTTGATCTACCGAATTGTTTGACATTGAAAATTGGCTAAATAGATAAAAGTTTCAACTACCTGGATATTTTTTAGATATGTTTTGCTATATTCCTCATATATACTGCAGATAATATCATGAAATTCTGCACACTTTATTTTTATTACAGAAGTACAATTCCTGTTGAAAATGGTATGAATCGGTAGACGATTTCTTAAAGCCCCCATTCAAATGTCTTCCCGTAATATTGATTTAGGGTACATATGTGTCTATAGAAAAGTCGTATCTAAACAAGATTCATGTAAAGTAAAATCTGAAAACGATATTTTATTTCCATCGTTCCATATTTTGACCATAGCCTCCATATAAAATCCACTTCCGAAAATCACTAAAAAACGCATATATCTCTTATAAAAATCACTGTCGAAATTTAACAGAAGTAATACGTAATAATTGTCGTACCAAATTTGACCCATATAGTTCCCATATAAAATCCACTTCCGAAAACAACCACCGAATATACAGGGGTAAAAATTTTCACGTTTAAAAAAGCATTAATCTGTTTTCTAGGGCTTGTTGGTTAAAGTAAATCGCTTTTTGTTACACGCTGCAGAAATATAAATAACCTGTAAATTATTGACTATAACTGGAATATGCATAAAATTCTTATAACTTATAAAATTCAACTAAAACAAACCTAAAATAAATAGAAATTACGGTGCAGTATTTCATGAAGTTGGCCCCATAATAAGTGATTTATAAGATTCGGCACAGCCGAATATAAACTCTTACGTGCTTTTTTATTAATAATTAAAATATAAAATCTAACATCTATGTATATTCCAAACAGATTATTAAATTAAACAATGGTTTTGCAACAGGATGTATGTAGGAACAAAATATGTAGCAAATGAATTGTATAATTAAAATATTATTAAATTAATTTGATACAGTCAAATTAATATTAATCATACGTTCAGTATGTGAAAATATAAAGCAATATAAAATTAGGAGTGCCCAAGCCCTATATTCTTGGTGCTCTTTTGTATTTGTGTTTTGTATACTCATTGCAGCACTCAACACTAGCAATACGAAATACACAAACAACTTTGCCTTATTTGTTTTTTTTTTGTCGCATTTTACTCTATACACGCAAGCGCAAATCAACAACACTTTCGTATGCTCTACTGGTAAACATTGATGACTGCGATCGTCAATGTAGATTTTGTTTTTGTTTAACGTATGATACCGTTTAAAAAAGTGTGTTGGTTCTTTGTATGTATTGGCTTTTACAACAAAAAATACTGAATAAAAATTAGTTTTTATTTAAATGTATTGGTGTTTGCTCTTACATAAGCAACTTTTGGGCACTGCTGGTTTAAACCATTTTGAAAATATAAATGAATTTAAATGTTAATTGCCGACACCAGTACCAATAAGACAATAATTCAATTTACTTTTAATGATTAAAATCATAGTTCTAATTCACACCAAGCAATTCTTTCAACTGAGCTGATTAACTTTTAGACATCGTGGTGAGGGAAATATAAGACGAGTACACACTTGATTGTACTAGCAATTCGTTTTACTCTCTCATTCGTACATATGTGTATACAAATGTGTGTTTACTCTTAAACAAATATGAACACCAAAGAAAATGCAACGAAATTGAAAATTGTATCAATGTTTTACATAAAAATTGCTGCGTGTAAATAGGGACTTAGCGACTTTTATATAGATATTTTTATTAGCTAAATTTAGCTTGTAAATAAAAAAGTTTATGGCCATTTGCGCTATTACATAACAACACCATAAAAATCCTAATAAAAAGTACATATCAGCAATTAAATTGTCTTTGTGCACATGAAATAAATAAAAGTACTGAAATGTTTAAAAATTCATTAGTTTAATCAAGCCATATATTAGAAGAATGTTTTCTTCATTAATCAATCGCTGGTTTTTGTTTCAACTTCACAAACCCTAAATCACTTAAATGTGTTTGCAACACTTCTGGTTCTTAATTGTTGCATACTTTATATTCTTTCTAATGTGTTTCCAACACATGTGTTTTTTTAATCTCATTTATATGCTTTTAAATACACAATTTTGCTCACATTCTTATCCACATTTTCATCTGTTCTATACATTTCAGTTTTTGTCATTAATAAAATTGTTAAAATTAATGGCAAATTAAAATCAAATTAACCCAGTTGGCAGAAAATGTGATAATAATTTGTAAAATGCAATTCTTGTAGGGAATGTATGAAATGGCAAACATGTCTGTCTGTTTGTCAATTCCTTTATTGTCAAGTTCGAATGAGAATTCCAGCAAAATAAACAACAAAACATATAATTAAATTTTGCTTAATGTAGACATGATTATTAACATACAACTAAATTTGTTATAGTGAATTACGGAGAGGGTCTTATATGGAAGTTTCGACTTATTATGGACCAGCCATTATAAAATTAGGTGTAATTATTTCTGTATATAAGAAAGTAGAATTTTATTTGGATATTAACATTTTTGAGAGAGTTGTGCTCTTTAAAGTGATTTTCGAAAGTGGGCCTTATTTGGGAGCTACCAGTAATTATGGACCGATCTCAACAAAATTTATAAATGTAATTTAGCTTCATTTACCACTCATTTGTGATGAAATCTGTTTGGATACTTGCATAATTCAAACATTTATGATCGGTAAATCCCAATTTCAAGAGGACAATTGTATGGGGGCCAGGTAAAATAATGGACCGATTTCAACCAGTTTCAATCCCATCCGTCCTTGGGCCGAAAAAAATATCACGTACCAAATTTTATCGAAATATGTTCAAAATTGCGTCCTGTACTCTGCGCACAAGCTTTACATGGACAGCCAGCCAGCCAGACGGACGGACGGACGAGCATGGTTAAATCGACTCAGGAAGTTATTTTGAGTCGATCGGTATACTTTAAGGTGGGTGTTGGACCAATATTTCTGGGCGTTACAAACATCAGCACAAATCCAATATATCCTCCCCACTATGGTGGTGTAGGGTATAAAAATTGCCAATTAAGATATTGTTAAAAGATTGTACATGTAAGATTACTGCCAACGTAATTAAGGATCGAATACGTTTAAATAATAAAAGTATAATAATCCAATTATAAAATTATAATTTTAAATTTAAATAAATAAGTTAAATTAAATAAAAAATTGGTTTTATTAAACAACTTAATTAGGTATTAAAATAATCCAATAGGTAATTTCTAATTTCAGTTAACAATTCAAATAATGAGTTACACTAATTTCAAATTACGAATGAAAAGTTAAAAGATTAACAGTCTAATTCATAAAAACTTATCAAGGATTTATAACAGACTTATAAGTCAAATATCCATACAAAATTTGCTTTATAAGCCTGTTATAAACCTTTGACAAGTGTTATGAATAAGGGGGTAAAAATCTTTGTATTTTATTAATTCGGTGTGAGGCCTGTTTACTTAAAAATATAAACTGTTGTTAGTTTTTAATTCATATTGCTTTAACTCTAATGCAATGTTGTCCCATGTTGATGTCCTAAGTTTCTTTTACTGACTGTTAAAAGATTTTCATGATTTTGGCACAAGACAAAAGCTAAGTTTTGGAGTTGTAACTCTTTGCCATATGTTGTTACATTTCTGGTATTATGTTCATATGTATTTTCTCAAAAAAAAACAGAAATAATAATAATTTGTTCATAAATTGTATCACACTGTGTGTTTATTACTTAAATAGGGACCTTTTAGTATAAAAAGCTTTCTACCTCAAATACATATATAATTATACCTGACAGTTTTTTACTCCCACATTTGTAAATCATAATTTATAGAAACATTTCTTTGGAAAATGTTCGCTTTTATTATTTCAAAATATTTTCTAATATATTAAAAACATTCTTCAGCTCGCCTAAGTTACGACTGTAAATAAATGTTGCACAATTTCTGAAAAGACTTGAAAAAAAAAAACGTTCATTTAGTTTGTATATGGCTTTGGAATTTATTTACAAAACTTTTCTTTTTGGCATTTAGTGCCAAACAAATCCTCGAATAAACATTTTTATTATTGTTAGATTTCATATAAATATTCCTGGTCTAGTTATGTCATATAGGTAAAGTGAAGCTATAAACTAAATAAAGGGAATGTAAATTGAAGGAATGATAACTATAAGTAAGAAATGTATGTAAACAGAAGCAAACAGTAAGAGAAAAACATGGTTGTGTTAAACATAATCTAAAAGCAATATATTATGATAAGATTTTTTTTATTTTTTATTTTTACTTTTTTATTAATTTATTATTATATTATTATTAATAAATATTGAATCTGCCTTATTTCCTTAGGCCTAACAATAAGTATTCAAATCTTAAAACTAAAATTAAAACTAATTGCTCTCTAACAGAGCATTAATTTGTTATTTGCCGATAAGCTCTACGAAGCCTCGACTGCGTCTGGCTCTGAGCTAGAATTCTAGCAAGCGGATTCGGGTGGATTTGTAGCTTTTTGATGTATTTCTCGATAAGATTTATGATTGAAACGTAATATTTTCCCTACAAAATCATAAAATTGTCATCCATAATCATATTATGATCCAAACTAATAATAATATGACCCTATGTAACCACATTATAGTTTAAAGTAATCATAATATGACCCAAAGTATTCAATATACGATTCAAAGTATTCTTATTATGATTTAAAGCAATCATATTAATTTTTTCATTAAAACGCCATTTGTTTATTGAATTTGTGGTGGTATTTCCTGGTTTGTAAAATAAATAAAATAAATAAAATTAAAACTTATAGCAAACAAAATGCTGTAGACTAAATTATAAATAGATCTAACAGATTTTTTTTTTATTTTGTTAAAGATAAGTAATTTTTCTAGTTTTAGAATTGTTTCAAATGTTTATAGTAATTCAATATTATTAAAATCATATTCAAATAACAATTATTTGTGTATCACAACAATATATTCTTTCCAAAAAGACACAGTGTAGTTGTCGTAACCATGTCCAATCATATTTTTTTCTCCGCGTGTAAATAACTCACAACTAAACATTTTTCCCATATGATTTCTTATGCATTATATTGTTTATAATTTTTACATCATGTTAAATAAATGATATTAGTAGTTATATTATTAAATATCTTGTTTTTTTGTGAATTTTTAAAAAGTTTTGTTATTTTTGTGCATTTTTGGGGAATTTTCAAAAAGTATTTGGGAATTCAAACTTTAAGTTTCTAAACTAAAATAATACATTAGTTTTTTTATAAAAATTTCAAGAAATTAAAAAAATTGCTTTAAAAGCTGGATTATGGACTTCCCCATAAAAAAGATTTTGGGAATTTCTAAAAAGTCTGTGTGAACTTAAATTTTTACTTTAGAAAAAATACCATTTAATGTAATTTGAAGAATTGGTTCTAAAGTCGAGTTTAAGACTTGCCCGGAAAAACGGAATTTTAGGAATTTCTTAAAATTATACGGGAATGTGAATGTTTCTAAAAGAAAGATAATTTTAAATATTGAATTTATATATGACCATAAAATCTTGTTTTTTGTGAATTTTTAACAAGTTTTGTTATTTTAGTGCATTTTTGGGGAATTTTCAAAAAGTATTTGGGAATTTAAACTTTAAGTTTTTAAACTAAAAAAATACAATAGTTTTTTATAAAAATTTCAAGAAATTAAAAAAATTGCTTTTAAAGCTGGATTATAGACTTCCCCGAAAAAGAGATTTTGGGAATTTCAAAAATTATTAGTAAATGTCAATGATTTTATAGTAAGATAATTTTAAATATTAAATAACTACCGAAAATTGTTTCTAAAGCTGGGTTTTAGACTTCCCCGAAAACAAAGGGATATTGGGGAATTTTTAAAAAGTATTTAGAATTTTGAAGTCTTTAAGGTTAACTAAAGAACTTAATAATTTTTATTAAAAATTCCAAAAAAAAAACTTTTAAGGCTGGGTTTTAAACTTGTCCGGTAAGGTAATTTAAGGTAAAATAACTTGATAATTTTCTTTAAAAATTCCAAAAAAATCAAAAAATAACTTTTAAGGCTGGGTTTTAAACTTCCCCGGCAAAAAGATTTTGGGAATTTTTTAAAAGTATTTGGGAATTAAAATTTTTTGTTTTATTAATAAAATAAAACCATATTTAGACTAAAATATATAAAAAACTGTTGCTAAAAAAACGATTTTAAACTTCCCCAGTTTCTGAAAACTTTTTGGGAATTTAAATTTTAAGTATTTAAAGTGTCAGTTGTCCAAAAATATTACTGTACAATGGTATTCTTTGCATTATTAATTAAAATGAACTCTCTAGCCTAATAAAATTTCTCAAAAAAGTTTTATGTTCTCATAACGTTTCCTTTAGCAATTTTTTTTTGTAATCGTATTCTTTTAAAGTCCTGCTGATTGTCTGGTTGTTGGAAAATATTTTTCATTATTATATGGCCCTCACAAATTCGAATGCATTTGCAGTTAGCATTACCATATTTTTCAGTTATTTATGGTAATTCATGGAGCATACAAAACTATGTGGCACAAAATGGCAACAGAGAAAGGGATTTAAGACTTAACGTTTTATGGTGTTTCTACAGTTTTCCATTTTTCTGGATTTGTGTAAAAAGCAACATATTTTACTATCTGTTAAACTGAAATGCCTACTAACATACAAATACAAATATTCCACATGTTTGTCTTACTGAGTTATAGTTACTGGAATAATCTTGTTATCCATGTAAAAAAATTGACGTGCTGCCGAATATTTCAAGGAAAATTATTCGAAATTTTTATTAAAAAATCAAAAAGCAAGTTAATAATTTTGACTTCTAGAAACTACTTAAAACAATTGTTAAAGAAATTTTTTTATAAGAAGACTTTATAAAACTTTTAAACAAAATAATCTTAATTTAACTAAAGAGAGAGAATTTACACCAAGCAACAAACTTTTTGTAAAAACAAATAATTGTTTAACAAAATTTTTCCAAATAATAGGATTTAAAATATATTCCTAATTCTCAAGTTAAAAATAGTAGTAGAAATACTACTTTTTCAAAAGTATTAAATATATGAACTTTCATTCTATAATTTGATTGTTAATAAAATTACAACAAAATGAAAATATTTTTGCCTAAAATTGTTTGCCGAAAGTAGTAAATTTCTACTACTTTTTTACAAAAAGTCATAAAATTAAAAATGTTTTAGTAAATTTATTCTTTAAAGAAACATGATTTCAAAAATATAAAAATTTTTCATTTTCAAAATAGTAGTAGAAATACTACTTTTTTCGAAAGTTTTAAATAAATGAACTTCCATTCTTTAATTTAATTGTTAATAAAATTACATAAAAAATTAAAATATTTTTGCTCAAAATTGTTGGCCAAAAGTAGTAAATTTCTACTACTTTTTTTTACAAAAAGTCATAAAATTTAAAAATTTTTTAGTAAAATTTATTCTTTAAAGAAACATGATTTCAAAAATATAAAAATTTTTCATTTTCAAAATAGTAGTAGAAATACTACTTTTTTCGAAAGTTTTAAATAAATGAACTTTCATTCTATAGTTTGATTTTTAATAAAATTACATAGAAAATGAAAATATTTTTGCTCAAAATTGTTGGCCAAAAGTAGTAAATTTCTACTACTTTTTTTTACAAAAAGTCATAAAATTTAAAAATTTTTTAGTAAAATTTATTCTTTAAAGAAACATGATTTTAAAAATATGTATTAATCATGCAATAAATATTAAAATAAATTACTATAATAAACAAAATGTTAACTCAGAAAAAATGCGATATTGAAAGTGAAACGCAGTGAATGATATTGCTGATATTGGTCGTTGACTGAACTAATGGATATATAAAAAAATCCGCCTTATTTTACATTATAAATACTATAGGTGGCATTTTACCAACTACACAACCACATATGGTGTTGGCGTCGGTGTTTTACTTATAGGTTGGTCAATATGCAATAATATTCCCTGGGGAATATTTTTTTATTTAATATTATTGTAATTTAAAATATACGTACTTTTGTTTGTGTTTTGTATAGTAAATGCCATTCACAGTGGTAGAAAAAATCATATAAAAAAGGAATGTTTGTAAACATTTATTAAAGTCCTGCAAAAACATTTTATTAAATATGGGAGAGGGGGCGCGTTTATACCCGGGGCACCTTTGAACTATTTTGATGAAATCTCAGTTGAATATTTTTTCCGACCCTTAACCGAGTTTTTCACATGCCAACCTTGTTTTCTAGCAACGTCAACAACTTTTGCTGGTTTTTTCAGTCGTAGACCGAATGTAGTTGGGTGAACAAGTTTTCACAGTGTCATTGTAAATTTTTTTATTTTTATTTTTTTTTTTTTGTAAGAGTGTAAGAAGTATTCAGTGATCGTTTTCTTTCGTGAAAGAAATTTATTGCACTCCAAAATTCATTTCAAACAAAATTAAGTTAAGTTATTTGATATTTATGTAAAAAAAATATATTTATTATAAATTTCCGTGAAATGGCAGTTCAAGTTTGAACAAAGAAAAAGGGGGCACCTTTGAACATGTTAATTTATCAACCGAAGTACCAAACATTGTTGATTCTCTCTTATTTTCTGAAAATGACGAATCCAATGCTGATCATGATGCTTTAAAGGAAAATGTAATGTCAAGGCCTGAAATCGCAAGGCCTTTTCCGTCTTAATAATATAAAACTTATTTTTGTTTTAAATTTTTTTTATTTTTTAATTGTTAATGTTGATGTTTTTCTTAATAAATAAATCGAATTTATTATATATAAAAAAATAACTGTTTATGTTATTTTTGGACATAAGCGCTACAAGAAAAAATTGCCGTTCAAAGCTGCCCCAGCCCAGTTCAAAGCTGCCCCGTATGGGGGCACATTTAAACACAATTATTGAACACAATCTATTAAAAAAATAAAAAAAAAAATATATAAAAAATAAGTTACTTGTAGACTTAAGCTAAAGTTTATTTCCATATATATTAGTTAAATTATGTAAAAAGTCAATAATTCAAAAATATAAATTTTTATGTGGCTTGAAAGCAAAAAGTGTTCTAAGGTGCCCCTCTCTCCTCCACGTAGTTTATTGTAATTCAGTAGATTTAAGAAATTAAAAATTTGCTAACAAATCACTGGCATTTTTCTCTCTCGACCCACTGTCTTATTTATAAGGTAAAAGTGTGCATGTTAATTCCCCCCCCCCAAAAAAAAAGTTCAATACTTTAAATTTTATTTCCCTCACAAAACTTTGTGACATTTTAATTTATTTTAATTTAGTTGACTGCAAGCTCATGTTCACGTCCAATATTTATAAGGATTAATACAACAACGAAAACTATATTGAGTCTGTAAAATATACAGCACCAATATTGTCAATTTATTTATAGCCTGACAAGGTGAGTGACTTTGTGTATTTTTAACGACAACTAAAATAAACATACATGTTCAATTTATAAGTGATGTTGTAGTGTCGTAGCAGTTGTACGTCTTCTGAATTTACAATAGTTGTACAAATATTGTTGGTAGTTTTAATATAAATATTTTGTACAACAATTGCGATATTTTTACATGTTTTTTGAATATCGTATGAAAGTTTAACAGCTGTCAAAAGTTCAAATATGCATCCCAATCAAATAATTAGTCAAATCATAAACTTAAACTTAAAATAAGAAAATAAAATTAATAAACAACAAATTTAAATAATAGAGATTTTTGTAAAGCATGCTTTACATAAAAAAGTAACCTAAATCAATAAATCCAAAACCGAATATAAAAAAACTCTAATCTTAACCACTGTCTGTTACATAGTCAACAGAAGAATATTTAAACAAAAGCTGAATATTGACATTTTAAGTGCTTTTCACAAATAGCAAATATTTTCAACGAGTATATGAATAGTTACAAGAATACTTTGCCACACTTGCAATTTGGATCACACTAAGAAATCAAATTTTCATTTACATTTACTACAATGAACAATGACAACAAAAATGCAAAAAAAAAAGAAAAAACTAAAGATAAACTTAGATTTACCTTGAGATTTTCACTGATACATACATAGATTGATGTCATCAGAGTTTCAACAGCATTGTAACAAATAGTGAGGTCTACTTCTGGGCTTTTAACTAATTTCTATATTTGTTTTTAGAAAATATTTCGTTTTTACATTTTTCAGTTTTTTTCCAGCATTTCATTTAATAGTTTTTCAAAGATTTTTTGGTTTTTGTCTGCTGTGGCCAATTAAAGTTTATGCTTTGCTTAAACTCTAAATTTTAATTGAAAGCATTGGTTAAGTGGCTGTTGCGTTTTTAATGAGTGCAACTTGCACCAAACAATATTACAAAACCCAATACATTTTTGATATAAAAAGGCTTTAATTTTTTTTACAGCTTAATTTTAGTAAAACCAATGTTTGCTTATTTGTTGCTTGTTAATGGTTTCGGTATTTTAGCCGCAGTGTATTTAGTGATTGTTGCACAAAAACTAATGCTGGTTTTTAGCTGTCGGCATTTGGGTTTTTTTTTAAACGAATTTTCCGCCATTATTAAAATCTTTCTAAGGGATTATTTGTTTGCTGCTATAGAAACTGTCAACAGGGCATAAAATGAATTTTTTTCCATTTAAGTTTTTTTATGGGATTTTACAACTGGCCATGCGAATTAATGGTAAACAAACTTATAAAGTATAAAATCAAGCAAACTTAAGGTGGTTTTACACGTTATGTATTTTGCAGTGTGCTTAAGTTTTTATTTTATAGCATATATTATTGCAATAATGCTGCAAGTTACAATTATTTAATTTTTTTAATCAATTTTTTTTTAAACTATATTTGCAAAAACACAAAACTTCCGCTAAAATAATCATAACAAACAGAGCTGTTGTCTTCTATTATAGATTATGTCACATGAAACTAAAAACCGACGTGTGAAAGCAAAAATTATAAATTGTCAATTTTGACAGACATGCACTATTACATATGTCTTGTAAAACTGACAAGTGCACTGCAAAATACATACACAGAGAGAAAAATGGCATTCTAAAATTAAGTTTATTTTTCTCAGTTTTAGCCTGAAATTTTCAAGTACGTTTTTACTAGTTCATTCACTTAAAATAAGTTAAAATCGGGATTGATTTGATAAATCAAGCGCAGATTTTCTTAAAACAAGAATATTGTTCTTGATTTAAGTAAAAAACTTTTAAATTAAATCCAATTTGTTCTTAAATCAAGAGGATAAATCTTAAAACGAAAACTAAGACTTATTTTACTTAAATTAAGAAAAAAAATCCTAAATCAATCCCAGAGAAGAGAAGCTCTCAAAATCATTTTTTATAATTTATTGAGTAAGAAATTCTTACTTTACGTCCAATTTGCTCTTAAATCAAGAAGATAATTCTTAAAGCGAAAATTAAGACTTATTTTTACTTGAATTAAGACAAAAAAAAACTTATATTTTGAGAAAAAATTGGAGCAATAAAATTTACTCTTTCAGTTGCTCTCAATATTGTAACGTGTAGTTACAAAAACAACCCTCATGCTAATATAACGTGTTGTTACAAAACACACACTTCCTACCTATTATAATTCTCAAATTGTTTATGTGAATTTTAATAACAAGCAAGTAAGAATAGGAGTACCGATCCAGTTATAATATGTTCCGAACGAACAAAATATAACCAGACGAGGCCTTGGCTCTTACTTCATAATATTGTAGCCGTAGTTAGCCGACCGAGATCCGAAGTATTTATCTCGTATTATTTAGCTCATTTTGGAATTAATTATATCTCGGGCTTTCTTAAATCAATCCGATTTTAGGATTACATCAAATATGAATTAGAGCTTATATCTTTTTTTAAAATTCTTGAACCAAGCTCATTTTGGGATTAATTCAAACTCGGACATACTTAAATCAGTCTCATTTTTGGATTACATCAAGTACGAATTCGGGCTTAATTCTAGTTTATAATTCTTGAATCAAGCTTATTTAGGGATTAATTCAATCTCAGCTATTCTTAAGATTTTTTGACTTGATGAATCCGTACTTGAATCAAGTATTTTGTACTCGGTATAAGAAAATCCGTACTTACCCTACTATTGACACCGCTACGGATTAATTTAAGTATGGATTACTAAATTTTTTTTTTTTTTTTGAGTGCACCGTCTAAAACCACCTTTATGCTAATCAAAACATTAACCTTAATAAAGCCTTTAAAATAGTTTATTTGTTAAAATTAATATATTTTAAAGGGGTTTTCTACAAGAGCTTTATTTTTCAATAGGGGTTTTACAGGAACAATGTGCAAATTTTGACATTTTACTTGTTAACATAGCTGTAGTAGAAAATTTAAATTGTTGCAATGCATTCAATTGCGCTCGAAAATTTACTATGATTAAGGTGAATCCTTAAAACGACAAAGTTGGTCGCAATATTGGAAACGAATAAAATATAATAAAAATTAAAAACGAACAAGAGTTTTTATATTTTTAATAAAAGAGACCTCAAGCTAAAATTTGGTTCTATAAAGAACCACGATTGAAGCGAAAACTTGGTTTTGTAAAGAGCCACGATTGAAGCTTAAATTTGGTTCTACAAAAAACCACGTTTGAAGCTTAAATTTGGTTTTAAAAAGAGCCACGATTGAAGCTTAAATTTGGTTCTACAAAAAACCACGTTTAAAGCTAAAATTTAGTTTCATAAACAGCCACGATAGAAGCAAACATTTTGTTTGATAAATAGTCGTGATTGAAGCTAAAATTTGGTTTTATAAAGATCCACGATTAAAAATTCTATTTTAAAAAGAGCTACGGTTGAAGCTAAAATTTTGTTCTACAAAAAAAAAAAAAAACACGTTTGAAGCTAAAATTTAGTTTCATAAAATTTCGTTTCAAAAAGATTCGTGATAACAGCTGTAATCAAACAAGTTTGAATTCCTGATATAAATTCTTTTAACTGTTTAAAGATAATTGAAGATAATTGAATAAGAAAATAATTTATCTTATTATCCAGTCAACGAATAATAAAAATCTATACAGCTGAAAAGAACAATTCCTGTTAATAAAATGTTTGGTCTTTAACGTATGATTAGTAGAAATAATTTTTTGTGCTTTTCTCACATTTTCAAACTTTTGCTTTTAGTTCTTTATATGACCTTAGTCTGACTTTACACTAAACCTTTCCTTTACCCTATATGACATGTCCATAATAAATATCTTAATAATAGAAACGACCAGAAAAACAAAAAGTTTGAAATAGATGTAAAAATGTTTTTTCAGATTCTTACTTAATACAGTTTGACACTTTTAAAGATAGAATTTCTTGGAGTATTGTAAATAAAATTAAACAAATGATTAGACAGACAAATGGGTAGATGTACTAAAAATAATAGAGTTCAACAATGGCATAAAGTCTATTTTTGTTGTGGTTTATTGTTTCAAAAGAAATGTAAAGCAAGTGGTGTCTCAAAACATTTATATCAAATTATTTTTGAAGTCTGTTTTATTACTATAATTTTTAAAAAAATTTGTTGATATGGTTTTTATCTAAACAGAAATTATAGAAAATAATACAAAACGCCAAAATATACCAAATCTTCATTTTCTATTCCCTATTATATAAAAACACTTTTAAAATCATTTAATTTTATCAAAAATATTGCTGCAACATGTTGTTAATTACAAACATTTTGTACCAAGTTGCTTAAAATATTTATTTATTTATTTAATTTTTAAAACGTTGTCCTAATTGTAAAGGAAATTTTATGGTTTTTATTGCTATTTATTTAGAAAACTTTAAATCTGTGTTGTGTTGTTGCAACATCAGCTATTAGCTAAAATTTATGTCATTAGTTCACCTAGTTTATTGTCATTTAGACAATTGTACTTGTTTTTATTTGTCGAACGTTTCAGTTCAATAAATTTATATTATTATGAGAATAAATATTGTATGATTTTCAATTTTCACTAAAGTCTGCTCTACAGAGCAAAGGTTGAGTTTGTAGATGAGATTTTTAAGGTTTAATTTTTTCACTTTTTTATCAGTTGATGTTAAATATATGATAATAATAATAAAAAAAACTATAAGTACAATAAAAACTAAAGGAAAATACAAACCAGCAACATGTTGTTATTTAAGAAATTAATACAAAAATATTCCAAAAATTTCAGCCAAACTTTCATCAAATTGAAAAAGTTTGGAATCTCTAAAAAGATTTTTTGTTATTATTTAAAAAAAATTTAATTCTTATTTTTACAATATTATAATAATGATACCTCAGCGCCCCTTTGGGCCTTATTGAGGCGAGTTGTTTCTACTATCATAGTTTTCTTAATATTTTTACTCGTATAACTATGTATATTGAAACTTGCCACTTTTAAAAGAAATTCTGCAATTCCACACAATTCGCTTGGCAAGTCAACAAAGTGGCTGGTTTAACTACACTTGAGTATCTATTTATTTGTACATCATTCACCAGATAATCTCCAAACAGCATTACAAATTGTAACAAAACAGTTACCAAAATTAAAAAAAAACTAGTCAAAAAGCCATAAAAACTTTCATTTTTCTTGCAACGTTACCATAATGCTATAGATAATCGTATATTGCATTCAATCAGCCCATTGACCAGCATTATTTTTCGCTGTCTTTCTTGTTTTTCATCTGCAGACTCATCTTTCAATTAAATAACTGGTTTTTTCTTGCAATTTCATTGCTTTTCTTTTGCAACAATCGACAATGATATGTTGATGTGTTCTGTTTTATGGCAACCGTATCAATGGTTTAACTGACATACGATTACAAATGACATCAAGAAAAGCAATTGATTTCACTTGCAAAAAAGTTTGTCTAAATTTCGTATCAATATACAAACACACAGTAAAAGTGTTGCACTTAAACTTGCTGCCATTTGTTTATAATTTATGAGTTAAATGTTAATAACGAAGAGAAGATCATGCTGTTTTTTAGGCAACAACTATGTCATTAAGATGATTTCTATTGATTATTCGTTTATAAAAAAAATGTACATTACTTAAAAGCAAAACTAATAATTAACATTAATTTGTTTGAAAAGAAAGAAATGGAATTGTTGAGGCAACAAGACATCTTGTCAATAAAGCGAATAAATAAACATTTCCAAATTCAGATATTTATTTTTTATATATTAAAAGAAATTGCTTGAAATATCTCAAAAAATCGTAAATCTAAAGAAAAATTTTAATAACAGAAATACTGTACTTGCAACATAAAAAAAATAAATAATTAGTTTATTCATATATGTAACTATATAATATAGATATGTACAATGTACATAATCCAAAAGTATTATTTCCACGGAAAAAATTTTGTGGCAACAAAAATTTGATCTTGCAACATGTTATTTTTAAGTAAAAAATTATCCAGATTTAATCTTTATAAGTAATTTGAATACGTAAACAAATTTTTACAAGAAAATACCAATAAATTTTAATATTCGTACTTGCAACATAAGGACATTTTACAAAAAATCTTTAAAAAAATCTAAATTATATGATAAAACAAAGTATTTAATAAGATAAAAGTTATATTTGCAATAAAAAATTTTGTGGCAACAAAAATTTGAGCTTGCGACTTGACAATTTTAAGTAAAAAGTTTTCCAGCTTTTATATTTAAAACCAATTTAATTACTTACACAAATTTTTACTACAAAATAGTGATAAATTTCAATATTGGTACTTGCAACATAAGAATTTTTATATGAAATCTTAAAAAACTAAATTATATGGCAATACAAAGTATTTAATAAGCTAAAAGTTATATGTATTTCCAAAAAAAAACGTTGTTGCAACAAATAATTTGATCTTGCAACATGGCATTTTTAAGTTAAAAATTATCTAGATTTTATTTTTACACTTAAAAATGCCTACAATAAACTAATGACAAATTCAAATATTAGTACATACTTGCAACATAAGGATTTTTTATATGAAATCTTAAAAAATTGAATTATATGACAATACAACGTATTTAATAAGCTAAAAGTTATATTACATACTAAGAAAAAAAATGTTTTACATGTGTACATGTTGCCTATTCTCTTGTGAAAGATAACGGACTTCACTGGTGCTGTAATTCTTGCAGAAAAATTGGTGTTACTTTCTACCGTTTTTCCCAAGGAAACAAAACCCGTTTCTCAGAAATCCAAGATGAAGCAAATAAACTATTGGATAGAATTTCTAGCTATGGCAAGCTATTTGAAGATTTCAAAAGTTTGGATTCCATAAAATCTCCTGTTCAGTCTTCACCCAAAAGGCGTAAATCATCTAGAATAAACAATCAAGATAAACAAGACGACCTTCACACCGACTCCTCAAAATCTGATGCTGCTACTTCTTCTGATCATTGTATTCCTTTAAAAAATTCTGTTTCAACCTCATCACAAAACCCTACTATGGCAGTACGTGATGTTCCACTAAATAATGATCCATTAGAAAATCCTGTTGCCTTTAGTTCTTCCATCGACAGTAACCCTGCAACTAATTTAAATTATGCCGAAGTTTTAATAAATAATGGGAACAATCCTAAGTAGTTCTCACAGAGAATTAAGAAAAGTTCCTCCAAAAAAACAGATTTTTATATCACGCTTTGCATTCGACACTTCTGCTGATGATATTGATTTCTATATTAAATCAAAGCTTAAACAAAATGCAGATATTACTGTTCGTAAATTCACTTATTCACAAACGAGGAGCATAACGTCTTTTAAAATAACTGTTCCGTTTAATATCTTTGATCGCGTTGTTGACCCGTCATTTTGGCCAAACCATGTTATAGTCCGAGAATATGAATACAATATAAACCAACGTGGAAATAATATTGTACACCTCCCACCTCGTCAACTAACAACAAAAAATTTTTTTTGCAACATCGCAATTTTTGCTTCATATTGAACACACACAGAAATGGCAAAGCTAAACGTATTACATTTCATTGGAAAAATGTAGGTAACTTTACAAATTTGTTGTTTGCTTTTAGATAATATATAATAATATTGTTTGAAATATAGAATGAAAATATTGCTTGTAATAGTTTTTCTGAACAAATTAGCATTTTCTCTAAAATATAGGCAGTTAACTAATGACCATAACAATAATCATAGAAATCTTATCCGTATTTTTTATTCTTGGCATCAATAAAGAATCCGTTTGCAATATTTTTTCCAACACTGTATATTAATTCTAACAAGTTGCACATATTCAACTTAACTTTTCTCATAGCTTTTCTTAAGAAAAATGTACATTTAGCGTAAAAAAATCAATGTTACTATCACTTAATGCACATTACATCTAACTTTGTTTGTTAAAATCATTAGCCATAACAGCAAACTACACCAGCATCTACTTATTTCTTATTGCCACTAATAACTTTATCTAGCAAATTTATGCTCAAGGTAAAATTATTAAAAACTGTACCAACTTCTTACCACAACTTCATCAACTATTTTCAAGTTAAACAAAAAAAACTAAAACATACAGTCTTTCTATATAATACACCATAGACTGGCAATAGAAATGCCGGTTGTTTGTTTTGTTTTGCTAACTTTATTCTCTACTTACTCAAGTTTTATTAATTTTTTTTCTGTTTTTTGTATGTGTATATTGTACATGTTTAAAAACACTTTACCAGACTACACCCAGCAGTAACACTCCCAAAATCAACAACCACTTGGCAAAGAGACAACAAATTTCACATTTAGTGTATTTGCAATGTTTGTTTTTCTGAGCTTAAATTTTAAGAGAGTTTATTTAAGAACAGCGAAAATTATACTGTCTCTAAATTCTTCTTTACAACCTTATAACAAAGATTTCTTCGTCACAATACTTAGCAAGTTGCGGTAGGACAAGAGTGTCAACTAGCAAACAAGTAAAATAGAGACACACAGACCAACAGATAGAATATTAACACACTAACTTACCCACCGACATTTAAAAAATAAAACATTAAAGGAAACCAAAACATAGTCACACGAACAAACAAAAACACAAATATATTACAAGCTCCAACAACCCTACAAATACAAAGTATTAAAGGCTTCTAAAAGTATTTAACAACAAGAACAACAATGTGATAAAGTTGTAAATACAACCACAATAACAACAATATTGTCAACA
The DNA here is from genome assembly GCA_916048285.2 of Bellardia pandia. Lineage (NCBI taxonomy): Eukaryota > Metazoa > Arthropoda > Insecta > Diptera > Calliphoridae > Bellardia > Bellardia pandia. Next base: position 105,802,114 of record OU696532.1, read on the forward strand.
TGAGCTAACAGAAACATTAATGATGACAATGAAATGTAGGTAAAAGGCTGTGTTTTCACAAATTTATTCTGATTCTCTTTTTTTCATCTACTCTCCGGCTTACTCTCTCTATGGGGTGTATTTGAGTAAAGTTTTGTTTTGAGAATTTTTGTTTACACTTTAAAGTGTTCATGTTGCCAGTAAAAATTATATTGCTAAAACATGCCTTAGTACTATAACATGTTGCAATAAATTTTTCTTGTAAAAATCAGTTTGTTTTAATCCGTGCAACACATTTTGTAAATTTGTGTTTAAACTTTAAAGTTAAGGGTAAATACATTTTACGTAAATCTCTTTACAAATGACAATAATTTTTTGTATATTTGAAACATATATACATATATGTATGTTGCAAGTTATACATTATGTTTCACCTTCAAATTTGTTTATTTTGATTGTTTGTCATAATAATATTTACTATATTTTGGAATTTTCAATGGAAAATATTATAAGTTATAAACAAAATTTATGATATTTTTATGTTGTATGTATATTCAAAATTATGTTGCAAGCAAAAAAATTTCTTGTTTTAATAATTAAAAAAAAAATAGAAATTTTCAATGTGGCAAGTTAGAAATTATGTTGCAAGTTGAAAGAATTTATATTTCACTTAATATGTATTTTTAATTCTACTAAACTCTTTTATGTTATAAACAATGTGGCAAGCTAAAAATTATGTTGCAAGTTTAAAGAATTTGCATTTAACTTAGTATGTTTACTTATACAAAGCTCTTTTATATTATAAACAGAATTTATTTTAAATGTTGCAAGTTAGAAATTATGTTGCAAGTTGAAAGAATTTATATTTAAATTAATATTTTTATTTCTACAAAGCTGTTTTATGTTATAAACAGAATTTATTTTATATTTTATATGTTGCAAGTTGAAAGAATTTATATTTCACAATATGTTTTTACTTCTATAAAGCTGTTTTATGTTATAAAGAGAATTTATTTTATATGTTGCAAGTTAGAAATTATGTTGCAAGTTGAAATAATTTATATTTCACTTAATAGTGTTACTTCTACAAAACTCTTTTATGTTATAAACAATGTGGCAAGTTAGAAATTATGTTGCAAGTTGAAAGAATATATATTTAAATTAATATTTTTATTTCTACGAAGCTGTTTTAGGTTATAAACAGAATTAATTTTATATTTTATATCTTGCAAGTTCAAAATTATGTTGCAAGTTGAAAGAATTTATATTTCATAATATATTTTTCCTTCTACAAAGCTGTTTTTTAAAGAGAATTTATTTTATATGTTGCAAGTTAGAAATTATGTTGCAAATTGAAAGAATTTGTATTTAGCGTAATATTTTTTAGATGTAGTATATTATTTAATTTATTTTTTTAAGTTCTTATGACTTGTGCTTAAAATTTATTAAAAATTTAATATGTTGCAAGTTTACATAAATAAAGCACGTTTAACGTTTTTAGTGCTGCTATATAACAATTGTATTTGCTTTAAGTTTTTTATAATTTTTAAAATTATTTCTTGTTTATTTTACATGTTGCAAGTTCAAAAATGCTGTTGCAAGTTAAAATGGTTAAAGCTACTTGAATTTGTCTAACATTTCTTTTAATTTTGTGTAGAGTTTCTTGCAATTTTAATGTGTTGCAAATTCGAAGTTAGTTTATCTGAAAAATAGTTTATAATAAATCTTAAGCAAATTAAGGTTCTTTATTTTTTAATAATTCTGTAGTTGTAAAATAATACAATTTAATAAAAAATTCTTTGTATGTATGTATTTTCTTTTTACCAGAAAGGCCCTCTCTCTCAAATCCCCTACAAATCACCAAACACGTGAGTAATATTTAGTTTTACTCTTTGGGAGAGTGTGGTGAGTTAACCACACTCTGAGCATAACACAAACTTGCTTTGCCTCACTGATTTCCAATTGTGATGATTTTTGTTACAAATATTCTCAGTGGTAAAGGTGGTGATAGTGATGATGGTTTAATAAAATTCAAGCAAAAACAAAAGCAAAGATTGCTCTAACACATACGCACTTACCATACAAGTGCTGTTTAAAATCCAGTTAAATGTGCATGCTTGCGGCATGCAATCGCATGTGATTTTACCATTTGATGCTGTATGCTTTCAAACTTTTCATTTCAGTTGCAATTTGGCGCTTGACGCGTAACGATTAGTGTAACGGTTGAAAGCTGAGCTGAATAAAAATAAAAGTGTTGTATTCTGAAATAAATAAAAAGAGAAGAAGGAAAAATAATTTAAATTAAATTGAAACAGCATAAGAAAACATAAAATATTAAAAAACGTCTTGAGTGATTTTTGTGAACAAAAATTTTAAATCATAAATTATTAAAATTCAATACAAAATTTTTTACACACTTTAATTAATACAATGTGCGTGTTTTAAAGCAAATGTGCGTAAATTTTTCTATTACTAAAAAGGAAAATATAAAAACAAATCAAACCATTTATTCCATAACGCGGATGCGACTTTTACTAGCTCGCCTAAGTGTTTTAAACAACTTGATTTAATGAAATTCAAACTAATTTAAACGGTTTCATGCTGAAGTTTTTTTTTTCATTTCTGTGTGTTTTAAAAACTTGTCTAGTTTTTTTTACGTTGCAGCGAAAGTTTTTGTTTTTGTTTAAATGTAGTTGTGCAAGTTTTTCAATTATTATCATCAGCAGCAATAACATCATGGCCAGTTTTAATTGAAAATTTTGCATTTTCAATTTGTGTTGTTATAAAGTGTGGTGCTTTTATTATGCTGCATATAAAAACAAATGTGGATAAAACTGATTGATGAATGGAATTATGAGGTGCGTCTATGAGTGAACAAGTGTGAGTGAATGTGAGTTTTAACAATTTTGTTTTTTGTTAATTTGTAAATTTATGAGTTTAATACTCTACATCAATATTTTAAAGTTTTTAGAAAGTAAAAGATCTGCAAACATATCAAATAAAACCTTTGAATTAGAGTTTGGATTTCTACATATACTCTGTTTAGAGACAAATAGATTTTTCACGAGTTAATAAAAAAAGGTACGGTCACACTTGGCAAATATTTGCCAAAAAAGATGTGACCACTAAATCAAATATATTTGATAATAAATAATAATAAAAAAAACATGGTCATTGCGTATTAAATGTTTAAAGAGCAACTAACTTTATTTACAAAAATTACCTTAAGACCACTGATCGATTTAAGGTACGGTCACACTTGGCAAATATTTGCCAAAAAAAATGTAACCACTAAATCAAATATATTTCTATTCGGTTAATCACTTAAAAAAAACTTCGTTTATTTAGAACAAGACACAACAAATATTTAGTTCTATTTTAATTGATGATGTTTGATCTTGCAAAACATTTATGAGAGTGAAAACAACTGGTTACGCTTCTTTGAGTAAATATTTGCCAAGTGTGACCATACCTTTACTTATGTAGTTTAGCTATTACTCGCTTAGAATATCTACTTTTTGGTATTGTTAAATAATGTCCTTAATTGCACTTGACAGTTGCTGTATTATTTTTTTACACTTTGTATTACAATTTAAGTTGTTTTGGATAATTTGCAAAAAGTGTTTAGCATCAGCAAACTGAATTAATGTCAAACTAAGTCATTAACAAAGCAAACTAAGTCATTAACAAAGCAAATACTTAAAAATCTGTCAGTAAATATTTCAAAAGACTTGTGCAAAATTGTTTATTTACCAAGAATATTTATTTTCTAATTTGTTTTGTAAATTATTTTGTTTGTTTGATTGTACACATTTGTTATAGCCACTGTAGGTATGTAAGTTTGTTACTCTTTGTCACTGGGTCACCACATGTTTCAGATTAAAAGGGATATTGTTTGCTTTGTATTAAATATGTTGCTGATATGGAAATTGTTTAATGGCCGGTTTATGTTGTTGCTTATTTTTTTATGGCAAATGAAAAGCGTAGTTGTCTGCTGCCTGCAAGCATTAAAGTGAAATTTTTTTGATCCAGTTTTGAAAAGAAGCATTAAGCCGTTTATTGTATATTTTTTCAATCAATTCAGAGATTTAAAAATCTTTTGGAAATTGTTTAAATTATAAAACATGTTTACAAAATAACACTATTTTAATATTAATCATATATGGTTTTCTAAATTTTAATGTTCTTTTAAATAAGAATTCCTGGAATCATCCAGCGAGCCCAGTTTGATAGGGCTTAGATCTATTACCCAGAAAGACTAGGCTCAGATAAAGCAATTCTTTATAGTCTTCTTTTGGTTGCCTGTCTTCAAGCTGGCCTTTAATAAAAGGAGGAATTCACTAAAAGCAAAGCTTTAAGGCAACTATTTCCGAATCTGTCAAGACTTGCACAATGCTGGTGCTTTTTTGAGGAAGTTGAAATTTCTCTATAAATCAATTTTTTTGTTGGTTCATAGATTGATTGCAGTTATCCTCATTTGGATTCTGTTGAATTCTTTAGATTTTCCAGTAACTCTTCATATCGTGCAAGAAGATTACAAAGCAAAAAATTCGAAATTTGAAAAAAAACCTTAAAAATAGTATAACTGTGGAACGGTACGAGCAAATTCAAAAATTATGTACTCTTAATTATTAAGAACTAATAGATCTTTCAAACTTTTTTTGTTTTTTTTTTTAATTTTCATATAAGGCGTTATTTACGAAATTTATGAAAAATTGTAACGTAGGGTAACTAAATGAGCAAATTCATTGCCGAAACTTTTAGTTTTTGCATATAGAAAATCTGAAAAAAAATCTCAAAAATACTTTACCCTATAAACTTTCAAATTAGGCTTGAGCCCCAAAGAAAAAAATTTTTTTTTGAAGCAGTTACCCCCCAGGATTAAAGATAATGTAAAAACAATTCCAGAAATATTTTTTTTATTTTTTTTTGCCACGCGTACAAATACCGCCCTTTTAGTATTTTGTTCACTGTGTCGCTATTTTTAGTCCGATCATAACATTTTATATACCGGCGTTCATGGCTCTGTAAGGGCTACACTTCTGTCCTTAACCATTTTTTACTACTGCGTCAAATTCTAGTTCTGACTTTTAAAAACTTGGTTCGTAGCCACAATAATTTTAAATATTTTTGAACGAATTTTTGATAGTCATGAATTATTCTAAAGTAGAGCAATACAAAATTGTTTAAATATTATTAATTTTTCTAAGGCTTTTAAATTTAGCCTATAACCTATATATCAAATATTGATACAATACAGTTTTTGTTGGTGTTAAATATGGTTTATTAAACATGTATTTATGTATTTTATGTATATTAAAAGTCTTTACGATTGAGGAGATAGAAGAAAAATCGAAACAGGAACTGTTGGCGATACCAAAAAGCGCGTTTCAGAAGTGTTTCGAGGATTGGAAAAAATACTGGCATAAGTGTATTCTATATCTGAGTATGAGTATATCTGAATATTTGATCAGACCTCGTAGTGTGATTGTTTATTCAACTATTTGTGTACAATGTGTTATACCATATTTGCGGATTAAATAAAGGATATTGTTTGCATTAAATCTAAAGTCTTTATGTTGTTGTTAAATAGAAAATTGTTTAATGGCCGTTGTATATCTACTGTACTACTGATGTATTTGTTTTATTTTTGTGGCAAATTCAAAAACTTTGTGAGGATTACAAAATAATGTTTTGTTATCCCTTTTCCAATTATGCGTAATATTTTAGATTAGGAAGATTTACAAAACAATTTGACAACATTAAATTTTACACCTAATAATTGAATATTAATGGCAAATTAAATGAATAAGTGGATTACAATAAGTTTTTAAGAAAAAGCAAATGAAGTTTAAATATTTTGTTAATACTTAAAATATTTTAAATATTTTTTTAATATATATCAGTTTTAACATATATATTTTATTTCAAGGCCATAGCTGTGTTAGAAGTAGCTTTTGTATGGCAATGAAATTTTAAGAATTCTTATTAAATTTCATAACTTGTAAAATATTTCTTATTATAGCTCTAAATTAATATTAAACATACGTTAAGGAAGCGTAAATTATTTAAAAAACAGTTTATATACTATTAGAAAAAATCTTTTAGAATGATATAAAACATGAGAAAATATTTTAAAAGCTGTTTGGCGTTTGCTTTTTTAAAAAACTGCATTAACCGATTAGTATTTAAAGTAAACAAATAATTCTTATTTTCCTCAATATTAAAAATCTTTGTATTTTAATAATTATTTTATTAATTCGATTTTATATAAAAACCAATATTTCGTTGGTTATCCTTTTTTTAATTTTTTTTTTATAATTTATTTATTAAATCTTCATAAGCTTAAAAACTATTTGCTCTCAGCTGAGAGAGCCATAATGGACAATTGGGCCCTAAATTAGTAGGGTAGTACATCAGCTCTAGGAAGCCCTGTTTCTGTTTGAATTTTAGTAAGCACTCTCGCAAAAGGGGTTCGGATGGTTTTACAACTTCAAGATATAGCTCTCTCGCGAACCGTTTTTCATCATTAACCACTGATACTTCTAAATCTCTATGGATGTATTCATTCCTTATGTAAAATAGTGCTCCCGTCATGGTTCTCAGAATTTTCGAGAAAAACTGCCGGATTTAACGAATTTTTCAATATAACGAATGGGCCTGACAATATATAATTCGTTAACCCGGGAAACCACTGTATATCCCAATTGGCGTCAAAACAGTCTTATACAGGATGACTTTAAAATCAATGCTTAATTTAAATTGGTCGTTAATTAGCCACTGCATATTAGAAGCTTTCAGTCTCATATGAAACGTAACGTGTCTACTTTTCGATGCCACACTTGATGCACACTTGAATACACATGTGAGCTAAGAATGGCAATGTCGTTGGCAAATCAGAGGTGTATATCAAGTAGAGTAGATCTGATTTCGTAGTCACTTGTCACATAATCACTGTATTTAACCCTAAATAAGCGATCCGATAGGTAAGACTTTAGTAATCTGTGAGTACTGACAGCTAGTAAGCATTTAATCTTAGGTATTGGACCTTTATGCCAAACTTTATTAAATAACTGTGCAATACAAATTATTAATTTTATTTAAGTAGTACAGAAACCAATTTAATTTTTTGACATTTCCCGTTTTTAATATGACGTGCTCATTTGCCTACCTACAATAACTAAAAACCGTAAAAGGAACAGTTGATTGCCTCACGCGGCCGCATGCTGCTTACATTAAGCCTTGCACTATTACAAATACTTTTCAGGAATTACAAAATCAGTTTGTAAGATTTAAATAAAGAATAATATTTTAAAAACTTTTCTATTTGTTAAAAAAAAATGCACAAAATTTATAGAGATATGGGAAATCTTTATTAAAGCCGATGCAACGATCTATATTACTCCATGTTTAAGAATGATTTCATGTAAATGTTTACATACTCCGTCCGACATGTCGGCCACAAAAAACAGTGGAATTTTCAGGATGCAGGATGCATTGGCAGTTCTTGCAATAATACAACAATTTTGATTGTTTGAAATGTGATTCTAATCATAAAATAGAAGAAATGCATTTTTCTTAAACGAGCATGAATTTTTATAATAAAATTCAATAAACTGCAAGTGTTTCAAGCTGAAATTACTGACCAAACTGAACATGTTTAATAACAACATGTTACACGAATATTGCTGAGCTGCCAAATTGAAAGTTGTTTAAAAAAAATCACCCTTTACAATACAAAGCTGAAATACAAAAGCTTTAGACAACGAAAAATTCCAACATTTACTATTTCTTTACACAGTTTTTCCTTTACCTAGTTAAACACAATACCAATCCCCAATTAATTAACTAATTTCATTCTCTTTATACGTCCTAAAAGGTGAAATCAACTTTCATTTATATGACTTTTTTCTTCATTTGTATTATCTGTTTAATGACTGTATAACTTGATTTCAAAATGAACTATTTTTGGGCAGACCCCAGTTATTATTTTATCTTCCTTATTTAATTTTTTTTAAACCATATTTTTAGTTGCCTTTTTCTCTTTTGGTAATGGCATTAGTTTTGTTATAGATAGTTACTTTCTTTCTATATGCTACACTAACATAATAATGGTATATATACTTAATTAACAAAAAATTTCATTAAAATATTGCTGGCGAATATAAAATAAACTACAGTTGAACTTCTATAAATTGAATCACCATTATGCAGGAAAAAACTTAAAATTTGGGTATAAAATTTCAACATATTCTTAATTTGGAAAAACACCAACTATGGAAATACTTTTAATACCAATTCATTATACCCTTTACCACCATAGTGGATTTGTGCTGATGTTTGTAACGCTTTGAAATATTGGTCCAACACCCACCTTAAAGTATACCAAACGACTCAGAACTGTCAAAAAAAAGGCCATTGAAAAAAGTATCTCTACTTGAATTATTCTAAAGGGTGTTTTTTTACAGGTTTGTTTTTCGAAAAGAGATAAAACTGGCATTTTGTGGTCAAAGCTGGCAACTCTAATGTCATTTATGTTCAGTTTGGTTTGCCATTTCATCATAAACAGGTTGACAAAAGAACAACGCTTGCAAATCGAGCAAATTTATTTCGAAAATAACGGTTCAGTTCGCGAAGTTTACCGCAAGCTCTGTCCATTTTATGGTCGACATAATCGTCCATCAGAGCAATTAATTCGGTTAACCATGGATCGTTTTCGCACTACGTTTACTCTATGTGATAATACGCATCCGCAGAGACGTCGAACAGTGCGCACCGAAGAAACAATTGCCGCTGTAGAGCAAAGTGTTGAAGAGGACCCGAATTAATGGAGACCGGTATAGAGCCATGATAACCGACTATTTTGTTCCCGAATTGGATGACATGAATGTGGATGAGTTGTGGTTCCAACAAGACGGCACTACATGCCACACAGCGCACGCCACAATCGATTTATTGAAGGAAACATTCGATGAGCGCATAATTTCGCGGAATGGACCTGTCAATTGGCCACCAAGATCGTGTGATTTGACACCATTGGATTATTTTCTTTGGGGATATGTGAAGTCGGTCGTCTACGCCAACAAACGAGAAATGTTAGGGGAATTGGAAGCCAACATTCGTGGCGTTATTGCCGACATACGGCCCCATATGTTCGAAAAAGTGGTTGAAAATTGGACCTGTAGAATTGGCTTTATTCGAGCCAGCCGCGGCGGCCACATGCCTGAAATAATATTTAAACATTAATGGCATAAAATTATCCTTCCAATAAAGCCAAATTGATGGTCATTGAAACGATTTTCTTGTGTTTTATTTCAATTCGAAGTTCTATACCTCTCAAAAAACACCCTCTATATAACTAATGACTAAAATGACAAGTTTAAACTTTAAACTTTAAACACTTTCTCTAACACAAATATGGCAATATTATGAACTTAAATAAAAAACGAATAGAAAATCTGTTAGTTTAAAGAAAACTCAGTGTAAATATTATAAAATGCAAAATTGCAGAGTAAAAAATTTAAAATTGTATTATTATTTTTTCATAATTATTAAATTTGTATAATAAAATAAACATACAGAAAACATATTATAACACTAAAAGATAGCCTGAAATTTTAGCTTTTATAAGTGCTTAAAATTTTAAAAATCGTTAAGAAATTTTTAGAGTTATAGACAATTGTTTTACAGAAGCTAATAAATAATATTAATCATACGCATGGTAGTACAAAATTATTAAAAATCAACATTTAACACTTTGCCACCAAATTTAATGGGGGAAATGTGAACTTAAATGAAGATATGAAAGATAGTTTACTAGTTGAAAGTAAAATTAGGGGAAATATTTCAAAACTAAACATAAAATTAGTTAAATATTGTTTTATGCGTTTGCTTAAAATATGTATCTTTACCACCCTCGTTTATATTATCTTTAGTATATAAATATATTTGCTTGTTCATTGCTAAGCACAAGTATTCAAGTATGTATATAAAAGTATCTTTGTGTCTGTATGTCTGTCTCTATTATTTGTGTGCTTTAAAGCATGTGCTCTTGTGCCGGCTTATAATTTCTAACAACAGCACACAAACCCACAACACATACGCCAAACAAAACCGCCACAAAAAAGAGCACAACGGAACCAACAAAAACAAAAAAAGGCAATAGTAAGGGGAAAAAACGGTTTTCAGCAATTTATGTTCTTCAAAAAAAACCATAACAGTGAAAAACAGCAGGGTAGTAACGTAAAAAACAACATAAATGTATATGTGTAAATTGAATTTGGCTTGAGTATAACTAAACTCTGTACAATATTTTGTTTTTGTAAGATAAAGACAAAAAAAAACATACTTTTTTTATAAACAACTTTGGCAGTCTTAACATGAATGACATGCCATACATATCAACAACAACATCATCATTATCTGCATCAACATTTTATGGCAGCCAGACCAAAAACAGACACATACTTGTAGCAACAGTCAGCCTCTTCCTTTTGCTAAATTTCAGGAAAGAGATAGTGGCGTAGAAGGTGTTTTTATAGTTATGGTTCTTGTTTGTCTTTATGAAAAATAGAAACCCTTCAACCGTATATTTTCTTTGACGCTAGTAATTTCTCTTCTAAAGCCTCAATGTTGTTTTGCTACAATTTTAAAGCGAATTTTGTTTTAGAGCAATATGGTGGAATATTTTGCAATTAGTTGGAATTGTTATTCTTGCTAAAAGTGTAAAATAAGTTATGAAGATTTTAGGAAATTGTAATTTTGTTAGAAATGTTATTAAAACACACAACACAGCTCTCAATTTTAGGTACGTAATGACTTTACTTGCATAATTTATACTAGGTGGCGCAAAAGTAATCCTCCTATCAGAAAATGCTATAAATTTTGCGAGGCCCCTAATGTCAGTTCTGTCAGCAATATTTCGCATGTGTTTACAGAACTGACATTTATAGCATTTTCTGATAGGAGGATTACTTTTGCGCCACCTTGTATAAAAACTGGTCGCCTGTGATAAGTTTGAAAGGGTAAGTTTTAACTTGAAATTTCGTATCCAAAAATACATTTTATTAAAATTGAAAGTAAAACTTTGAACACAAATTTGCATTTTTTGTAAAAAAAAATTGTAATTTGGGAGACACTCAAATAAAGTACCTAATGTGACAGTAATTGAGATCAGGATTGTCAGATTTTTTTTACCTACGTCGCCAAAACAGTTGCCAGAAATCGCCAAAATAAAAAAAAAATAAAAAAAAAATGCCACCAGAGTCAAATTTTTAAATTAACATTTTATTTTCCATATGTGACCCGGCCTATGAAAAGATGGCTTATGACTCAAAAAATAAATTGTGAGACACATTATGTTTTTCTTTCATTTATTGCTCTTCGTTCTCTACATTTTCAGTACACTTCTAAGCAGTGCTGCCAATTTAGCTCTTTTGTGGCTAAATTTAGCCATTTTCAATCCTTTTTAGCCACAAAAAATGAATTTAGCTCTTAGCCTCTGTTTTAGCCATTTTTCATTTTATTTAGCTATTTTTTTAGCCATTTTCTCATATAAGAACAATTTTAGGGTTTTCTAAATTTAACATTAATAATCGGTTTAATGTTAAATGCATAATTATGATATGATTAAATATAAATTAGTGCACAAAAAAACGCTATTAGTGAACACTGGCACTGCTAGTTGTAATAAAAATAAATAATACTACAAGGAAATACAACTTTGCTCAAAACACTTTTTTACAATGTGTTAAGCTAAATTTACACGATTGAAATGTTCTTCAAAATTGCTCTTCAAAATGCTTCAAACTCGTGTAAACAGCAAAATTTCTTCAAAATTTATTTATTTAATAACTATTAATAACGATTAATAACTATTAATAACGATTAAATAAATAAATTTTGCTGTTTACACGAGTTTGAAGCATTTTGAAGAGCAATTTTGAAGAAAATTTCAATCGTGTAAATCTAGCTTTACTTCCAAATATTCAAAAAGGGGAAAAACGTGTATTAACTATAAGTATATAGAAACATTAAAAAAGCAAGATATGGATAAGAAGTACAAACAAGCATTTAGGAAAGAGTGGCTTAATAATCCAAAAGTTAAAGATTGGATACAAGAATGTAAATATTGCAAATGTGAAATTAATGCAAAATATTTCAACCTTAACAACCACGCCGATATCAGAAAGCATATATGTAAATGCTGTTGTAAGTGTGTCCGGAACTAACCTGCTGCCCTTCAAACCTATTTGCTTAAATCTACAAAAGCAAGAAGCCTCTTTATGTATGTTCTTAGCAGTCCACAGCTCTATTGTCACGATCAATCACTTAGGAGTAAATTTAACTGCACTGCTGTAGCAATCTCATTAAAAATGTTCTGGGTCCTCATTTTCAATGAAGACCTTATGAAAGATATTGGGGATTGCTGTTATAGTTTTTTAATAGATGAATTTAGTAATGTTACATTGACCAACATTTTTGGTATGTATTTGTATTTTATTATTGTTTATATTAATTGTTTGTATAAAAATATATTTTAGTCGAAGCAAACGTAAAATTGTATCCACATTTCTAAACATTGAAAAACTGGAAGGTGGCACAGCCCATAACATTTTAAAGGGAGTAAAAAATTGTCTTAAACAAATAAATAATTTTCATAGTTATTTATGAACTATTTAAAAACTTTTATCTTTGTTTTGTTATAAATAATTTTATTCTATATTCTTCGACCTTTTTAATGATTTTTATTAAATAATTTTTAAGCTTGAGGTCACTTTTTTGTTTTTTATAAAAGATTTTTTAATTCTTATATATAATTCACTCAATATTTCGATTTCCTTTGGAAATATTCTTCAAAATTAACTCCTGAAGAAGATTTCCAAAGGATTAAAAAATCTTTTATAAAAAACAAAAAAGTGACCTCAAGCTTAAAAATTATTTAATAAAAATTTGTTTTGTTATATAAAAACTAAAAGTAAAATATGATCTCTTGTGTAATTATTACTATCAGACAATAAAATATGAATTATTTTTGGTTTTTGTTTAATTCATCAGACTTTTTAATTCAATAATGTTTAGCCATTTTCTTTAGCTATTTTTTAGCCATTTTTAGTAATGAAGTTTTGGCAACACTGTTAATAATACTAAAATTTAGAATTTTAGCAAATTAAAGAAAGAGTTTATTAAATTTTCCTTTTACTGAAACAGATAAAACCAAACCAAAGAATGCTTATTTATGCACATGAATGCATTTAAAAACTCTACAGGAAACAAGTGACTGACCAAAACGGAAATAGACTACAACTATAACAGAAATATTTAAACATGTATATAAATATAAAAATATACACTATATATACATTAACATGCTGGTAAATAGTTTCAACATTTTTTTTATCTAAAATATAATGCTCAATCAAACTGGTCTATACATTTGTATATTCTAAACTATAATCTTTTGGTTGAAATGAGAAATATTCAACATGTTTAAAAACTTAAAAGTAAACACATGTTTTAAAATGCTGTTATTGAGTTTGAACATGTTTTTGTGTATAAAAACTTAAGAAATTTAGTTGTTAACATATTAAATATTTAAACTTTCCTCAATCTAACTGGTTTATGCTGCATCTGCTTAATATATTCTCGTACATAATTTTGTCCTTGTTCTTAAGTAACGTATTGTCTTATTTATTTGCTTACTTCCTGGTAGGCTTTTAAATTTATTTATTTAGTTGTTTTCTGCCCATTCTTTATACACTTAACACTTTACAAACAAATGTTTTTTTGCCTCTACTTTTCATTTCTTTTTTTTTTCTTATTTGTAAGAATATTTAACAATAAAAAATAAAACTTTCCAAATGGTTGCATTTTATTTGATTACAGTTTTTGTGCTGCTCTCCAAATGTTCAAATGATTTATAAGTTCTAAACTATTTGTCAAAAATTGTTGAAGTAATAAATGCTGACACATGTATGACGATTATCTGTTCCTTGGAAAGTAAAAAATGCAAATTTGATAAGTTTTGCAAGTGCAAAGAATTGAAATGGGAATATTAAGATTTTTCTATTTCTTTCTTATTTTTATTGATGATCTAAATATGTTTGGACAAATATGTTGCCAAAAGGACATTAATATTTAGGAGAAAGTAGTAATTTATTTTTATATTTATGAGAGTTTCTAAATAAGTTTTGCTATAAATCAACTAGGTCCCAATTTACACAAAGCAATTCTTAAAGCTAAGCTAATTACTTTTTAAGTTGGATTCACTTCACTTCGTTCTGAACAAAATATTTTTTTCGGACAAAGTTTTTTTTCCATACGAATATTTTATCTCTCTTCAAAAGAGAGACATCAAACTTCATATGAAAAAAACTTTGTCCTAACAAATATTTTCTCTCTCTCTTAAAAAGACACATCATCAGGGAAGGATAAGACGAGTGCAGACTTGATTGTACTAGCAATTCGTGTTACTCTCTTATTTATATTACATGATTGATTTGACTGATTTAAGCAATTATATTGTGATGTGTGAACACCGAAGAAATTTCAATATTTGCAATAAAAATAGCTTCGTGTAAATTGGGACTAAAAAACTTATTTATATTTAAACTTAGTTTCAATTAAAATTACACTCCAACTATTTATAAATCCTTGCAAATCTAGAGTATTAAGAATTATTTATCTTTGGTAGTTGTATAAAAATGTCAAGAGAACTAAAACTAAAATATATTTATCATCTAACCAGTAAAATTGCACATATGAGAGAATTTTATTATTTTATGAAAATTTGTGGAATTTGGAAATAGCTCATACATTTTTATATAAAATCCCGACATTTTCACAACATTCACAAGTATTCTGTATAACCAAGCAACCAAAACCCCTGTTGGAAAAATTAAACTCAGCCCATGTTATATACCAGCAACCCACCAACTATTTAGCCATTCAAACTGTCAGTTTTGTAAGATTTGTTTGCCTTCTTTATTCAACATTTTCAATGTTTATTAATGAATGTAAATGAGCAAAGGCAAAGTTTAAATATAAATTAAAAATAGTTACAGAGCGGCAAACACTGCAATATCCCAGAAACAATACACACATGACCAGTTACATAGGTTTGAGCCTGTAGGCACATGTTTTATATCCTTATAATGTAAGAAAATACTATATGTGTGAATTGGTGTGTCTGAGTTTGTTGGTTTGGTACTAGCATAGGGTAAATGGACTTTATATAATAAATGATTTTTAAACAATGTTTCTAGATTATGGCTATATTTTTCAAACATTTGTATTTCTATTAACACACATGCAAACCCATAATTTCAAAGCATACTTTTCGGCCTGTAGTAATAAACCAGCAAATTTTAATATTATTATTAACATTATGAATGATCTTCATTTATAATAAAGTTGTTATTTTAAAGGTGTAAGGACATTTTCTTGCAAAATTTGGTTTCTAAACCTTTGATTTACAATAAATAAGGAGTTTAAAATATTGTGATGGTTTTACCTTTATTTTAAACAATAAACTGAAAAAAAATTATTCCCAAATAATATTTGAAAATTCCTCCATAAGGGATTTTTTGGTTAAATTTTAGGAATTTAAATTTTTGTAGGAAAATCAAGATTTTTATGATTTTATTGTTAAAAATTTAATATAATGCATACGCAAGTCATATATGAAACTTTCTTTTGGGTATTTAAATTATCTTGTAGTAATTAAAAACTTTCAAGTTTTTATTCTTAAAAAAAAAATAAAAAATAATAATTCCCAGTTTAGTTTTGAAAATCTCTTGTAAGGGCATTTTTGGTTTAATTTTGCGAATTTAAGTTTTCTTTAAAAAAAAATTCAATCATTTTATGATTTTATTGTTAAAAAAATAAATTCCAAGTCAATTTTAATTTTAAATTTCAAGTCAAGTTTAAGGGCAGACAATAATTTCAGGATTTTATTGTAAAAATTATTAGGATTTTATTGGGGGATGTTTGGTTAAATTTTGGGAATTTAAATTTTCTTTAATAAATTCAATAATTTCGTGATTTTATTGTCAAAAAAATAAAAAGGATAAATCCCAGATAATATTCGACAATTCCACTAAAGGTGATTTTTGGTTAAATTTTGGGAATTTAAATTTTCTTGTGGTAATAAAAAATTTTGTAGTTTTTAGTGTTATAAAAATAAAAGATTTCCCAGTTAAATTTTGAAAATCCCTGGTAAGGGGATTTGCTTATTTTTTGGGAATTTAAGTTTTCTTTAAAAAAATTCAATCATTTCATGATTTTATTATTAAAAAACGAAAAAAATAAATTCCCAGTTAATTTTCGAAAATCCTTTTTGTAGTAGATTTTTAGTTAAATTTTAGGAATTTAAATTTTATTTAAGATATTCAATAATTTCCCCTTATGCAGGGGATTCTTGGTTAAATTTTGGGAATTATAATTATCTTGCATAATTTCGTAATAAATTCCAAGTCAATTTTAATTTTAAATTTCAAGTCAATGTTAAGGGCAGACAATAATTTCGTGATTTTATTGTAAAAAATTATAAGAATTGAATTGGCAGTTAATTTTTATTATTTTTTTTACTGGGGATTTTTGGTTTAATTTTTGGAATTTAAATTTTCTTTAATAAATTCAATAATTTCGTGATTTTATTGGCAAAAAAAAATCCCAGGTAATTTTCGAGAATTCCACGTAGAGGGGATTTTTAGTTTAATTTTGGGAATTTAAATTTTCTTGTAGTAATTAAAAATTTTGTAGTTTTTAGTGTTAAAAAAAATAAAACAAAAGATTTCCCAGTTAAATTTTGAAAATCCCTTGTAAGGAGATTTGTTTAATTTTTGGGAATTAAGTTTGCTTTACAAAATTTAATAATTTCATGATTTTATTATTAAAAAACGAAGAAAAATAAATCCCAGTTAATTTTCTAAAATTCTTTTTATAGTAGATTTTTGGTTAAATTTTGGGAATTATAATTTTCTTCAATAATTTCGTGATTTTATTGTTAAAAACTGAAAATAAATAATTCACAGTTAAATTTTAAAAATCCCGTGTAAGGTAATTTTGGTTTAATTTTGAGAATGAAGAACAAATATTTTCTTGTGTTTCTAAATATTATCCACTATTATTTATTTGTTACTTAGCTTAAACTGATGTAAGTTTTAGATTTGCTAATTTAATATTTTCTTGAGTTTCTAAATATTTAAACCAACAGTGTCATCCTCTTGATTTTTAATTTAAGTTTTAAATTTACTAACGACAATTTTTACTGAGTTTCCAAAAATTTAAAACTTAAGGTAATATTTATGCAGTAGCTGTATTTCTTTTTATTTATAAACTCTTGTGTAAACTGAATTCAACTTTATTTTATTGCAAAAAAGCAACAAAACGATTGAACAACAGCTGAACCAGGAAGAAATGAAATATTAATAAAACTCTAATGTTAGGCCATACAAAATGCTGCTAAAGTCAAGTGAATTTAATGATGAATGGCTTGCTAAAGAAAACTAGAAAAAATGAATGATTAATATTTATAGAAATAGCAATTGCTACAAAGCTTTCGATATGAATAAGTGTTTTATATTCACATCTCTCTACAATGATGAAGCAATTGTACACAATTTTCACTGGTTTGATCATAGAGAGTTTGCAAAATTATGAATTAAAAATGAAAGAAGCCATAGTTGCTATACAATTTTGCAATGTATTTCAATATATTTGCAATTTGAATTTAAATTTTGCTTAGAAAAGCCAACCTGTAAATAAGAAATTTTAACAGAAAACTTAAATTGTTGTATCAAATATTCAGCAGAGTCAATAATGTTAAGAACCTCAAAATCAAATACAGTCAACTGGGAATAAGTCACAATTTACAAGTGGCAATTTAAATGGAAATGATTGATACAATTTTTCCTTGAAGTTGCTTTGGTGTTCACACAGCACAGTATTTTTATTTGAGAGTTTACACACGTTTCTATTACACATATGTAATACAAATAAGAGAGTAACACGAATTACTAGTAAAATCAAGTGGGTACTCGTCTTATCTTCCCCTCTCCCCGATGTCGTAACGAGGATTTACCCATTCGTTCTGAACAAAATATTTGTTAGAACAAAGTTTTTTTTCATGTGAAGTTTAATGTCTCTGTTTTTAACAGCTTAATAACAGCTTATGCTGTTATTAAATTTGAATACAAAAACGAAAGTTTTGCTAAAATAAAAACTGTTGCTTGATATTGCTAGAAATTTCATGCAACTAACAAAATCATTGAAGAAATTACCACAAAATCTTCTTGCCACAAACGTAGACACGCGACTAAGATCATTAAAGCATTAAGTGGAAATAACGTGCAACATATACATATATGTAAGTAGCAAGTAAGCAAGAAACCAAATACAGATGATAAGCTGGTTTGTTTTTAAATGGATAATTAATTTAAAATCAAGAGTTGGAAAAATTAAAGCAAGAAATTCAAGATATTTTAAAGTAACAAATGCAACAGCTAATGAGACCTAAAAACGCACTGATTTTGAAAAGGAAATTTTGTATTTGTATTTAAAAAAAAAAAAACAAAATTTGCTGTGGCATCTAAAGTTATGAGCAACAACTTTAAAGATTATTTAATTTCAAATTGGTAGACACTTGCGGCTTGAGTACAGCAAATTATTTGTTAATATCAGTTTTACTAACATTTTAAAGCCTGCCAACCACACTTTTACTTTCATTGCATTTATTTGCAGCTAAACAAAACTTTGTAAAATGTTCCATATATACAAATTTGGTTGTTCAACCAGTAAATGTCACTTTTGTTTAGCAAAAGCCCAAAAATCAAATATGAAAGTTAATGGCTGCAATGAAAGTTGTGCAAAATATAAACAATGACTCTCCTGTTAACAATTAACACTGTTTTTCATGCAGTATTAGTACAAAAAAGAAAAAAAAGCCAGCATCATTGTGGCAACATCAAACAACACAAAGTTTTAGTGTTATATTGACATTTGCTGTTTAGTTAACAGCCTAGTTGTTGGGTAAATATTTACATAACAGCAAAACAAAGGCCAAAACTTGTTCAATAACTGTTGCTAATAAATGAAGTAGAAATTGCTTAAACAAAATCTGTAATAATGCCACAAATTTAGTTATTATTGCCAGAAACAACTGCATAGTGAAAAACCATTTTTGTATTTCACACAAATTTTATTGAAATCTAAATGCTCTCCAGCAATCACTATTACGTTTATCCGTTTGGAATTGCTTTTAAGAATTGGTCCTTGCAGCAGTCTACTACATTTTTCAAGTGTTTTACAAATGAATTAGAAAAATCACACAATAAAACTCAAAATAAAATTGTTATTTATCAGCATGTAGTTTAAAGTTGTGGTTTGTTTTATTGGCTTAATTCATTCTGGAACTTAAAGGCCAGTTTTTAAAATAAAGACCAAAAAGATTTTAACCCTAGGTTAGGTTAGGTCAGCAGTCAGCCATAGTTAGTACAGCTCACTTAGGTCCATTCGTTGTTCCTTTTGTGTTGCCTGAAAAGAGATGAATAGAAGAAAGAACAAAGGGGATATATGTTGTAGAGACAGAGAGAGAGAGAGAGATAGTAGATGTGGAGAGGTAAGAGAAGAAAATGTCAAGAGATGAAGAAGATGTCAGGTCGGGAGAGTTTTGAAGAAAAGATGGATGGCCAGTAGTTCCACTGCAAGTAAAGGGATTGGGTCTGAAATCATGATAGCCAATTGCTATTCCTAATGAAGGCATTGATACGCTCTAATTTCAGGTCTGATATTTCAGATAGATTATTGAGACAGAGAAGATGAGAGAATGTTTCCTCCTCTTCTTCATCTCTACAACTCCTGCAGAAATCATTATAGGGCAGACCTAATCTTCTGGCATGATTGCCGAATTTGCAGTGTCCAGTAATAACTGAACCATTCGAGAACCATTGGTAAACTAAAATACTAACTATTGTTTAACTATTACTATTAAGACTATGAATTTAGCCATTATTCAAATTCGTAAGACATATTTAATTGTAAACTTTATTCTCATAGCAACAGCTATTAGTTGACTAATATTTAACCAACGATATTTGGGGGTTTAACTAATGGCAAACTAAGCATTGCGAATAAAGAATCATTAGTTAAGCCTTTGCCATTAGCTAACTAAAGACTGTGAATTTAGCCATAAGTCGCTTAATTGTAATCGTTGTAGTTTTAGCACATACAACGTTCGTTCTCTATTTAGTCTAGGCCAGATAAGTCGTGTTCTTACACAGGTTTTATTAATTTTAAAATGTGATAGTTTAAAATTGACTTTAAAATGTTGTGTGATTTTCCACACATAAGAAATTTCTATGTATTTAACTTAAAGAACAGTTTTTTTTTTGTAATCAATTGTGTTTTACTGATTCCGAAATAATTTTTAGAAAGAGTTATTTAAAAATTGAGCTTGTGTGGTTTTCCACACATATGTAATTTATATGTATTCTGCTCTGTTGTTTCAAAAATATATTTTGTTAACAAGATATTTCAAAATTGACTTTGAAATGTTGTATGATTTTCCACACATAAGAAATTTCTAAGTATTTTTCAATAGAAACAATATTTTTTGTCAGCCAAAATTTTTTAAAAGAGATCTTTATTTGCCCAGCTGGTCTGAGCAAACTGATAGTAAAATCTGTCTATTTTAACCCTAGAAAGGTAAGCTAAGTACGAGTATATCTCGCAGACGTATTTATGTCTTTTTAATTTTGTACTCTCTCTTTGCTGTTTATGCTCAATATACTCAGTTAGTATCGATGCTTGTGCGTGAGTTTTTGGCCAAATACAAAACCATTATCATGCCTCAACCACCGTATACACCGGCTGACTTTTTCCCTTTCCCAAAACTGAAGACACCGATGAAAGCAAAGCGTTTTGCTACGATTGAAGAGATAAAAGAAAAATCGAAACAGAAGCTGTTGGCGATACCAAAAAGCGCGTTTCAGGAGTGTTTCGAGGATTGGAAAATACGCTGTCATAAGTGTTATTATATATGAGGGGGATTACTTTGAAGGGGACAAGTTAGTTATTGATGAATAAATAAATACTTTTTGAAAAAATTTAAAATTGATCAGACCTCGTACAAACATATTGATTCTGCTTTTTATACAAACACACAAAATATAGAATTATAAATTGGTTTAGTCTCTTTCTCTATTGTTTTGATTTTATTTACTGCATTCTCTACAGATCCAGTATAGGGCCTGGCTGGGTACTGGTGTTACAAATATGAAGTTTAAGTTATTTAAATTTTTTTTTTATTAAAAATACCTTGATTGAGGAATTAATAGAAAGGGGCTCCGCTTAAGATATCTAAGTAAAAAAAACTATAATAAACTATATTAAAAAATGCCTGGCCAGGC
Organism: Bellardia pandia; assembly: GCA_916048285.2. NCBI lineage: Eukaryota > Metazoa > Arthropoda > Insecta > Diptera > Calliphoridae > Bellardia > Bellardia pandia. The sequence goes on from OU696532.1 coordinate 105,823,500, forward strand.
CCTGGTGTTCGCTTAAGGGTTAATAAAGCTGTTAATACTTGGAAAACTCAATTTCATAACTTAGGCTATTAATAATAAACCTAAATACTGCATTTCTCTTAATATTTTCTTATTCTTTCTTTTTTATTTCTCCAGATCATGCTAAAAACCAGCAAACAGTAAAACGTATCAACTAGTAAAAAAAAATAATTTCCGCTTAAAGCCAACCATCGACATTGCAACAATAAAAATATTTTAATTAACAACTTTTAGCCGCTGAAATCATATTAAAAAGAAACCAACACAAACAGCATTTCATTTTCCATAAAAGAATTGAAATCATTCAAAACTAAAATTAATAACCTTCTACAAAATGTTAAACATTTTAAAATTGCTACTAAAACCTTTAAAAACGGAATATTTAATGATTTTGTTTGCCATGAAGTCTGTAGCAATGATATTTTCCATATGTTGGTTAATGGTTGTAGTAAATGCTGCTGCCACCCAGCAACAACAATCGCAAACTCTTAATTACAAACAGCAATTACAATATCAAATGCAACAGCAGGACAAATTTGAGTATCAACAGCATATGAAGCAACAACAGCAATTCTATCAGCAGCAATATCAGCAGCAACCAGCATCACCCACAGCAATGGCTTTGTTACCAGAACAGCAACAGCAACAGCAGGAACATGCACAGAAGCAGAGACTTCAGCAGCAGCAGCAGCAACAGCAACAACAATATTTATCAGTAAAACCCCTACAGGTTAGTGGTTGTTCAATACTTTTCCTTTGGTATAAAATTATAAATTTTCCTTTTGTTTCTTGAGCAAGATATTTAGAAACCGCTATAAATATTTTCTAACTATCATTTTCGTGTCTGGTTTTATTTAAAAGGATATTATTTTTTGCTTTTATGTTGAACTTAAGGATATTGGAAATGCTTAAAATTTATGGTTGTAGATATATTCTGCGAAATGATATAAATTTAAAAGCCATAAACCGTAAAGAACAGAACAGTAGCAAATCAGCAAGGGAAGGCAATACTTTTTATTACGAATTGTTTAACTTTAAGTGGATTTTTCATTTAAGTTATGGTCACACTTGGCAAATATTTGATGAAAACTACTAAATAAAATGTGTTTTAATTTTTAAGTTTATTTGGGAAACTTCTTTTACTAAGGCACATTGTTGCATTAAATTTAGTTGAATTCTATTGGAGGCAGTTTTCTTTTACAAACGTCGTTTTTCATTGGCCAAAAATATGTAACTTTTGAATCGATAGAGATATTTTGGTGGAAATTCCAACCATTAAAAAACAAACAAAAACAAATTTGAGCACTACATTTTTTATTTATTTATACCTAGTAGAGGTCTGCATGTGTGCGATTAAATGACACACGAATTCACACATCAAACTAGCAAGTAGTGTGTTGTGTGTGATTTAAGAATCACACAAAATTTATTGTGTGTAAAAAATAACATATTGTGCAAAGCGTTCAATTCATTATGTGAGTGTTGTGAGAGAAATATTTGATTCAACTGTAAATAACAAATATGCTGTTTTACACTAGTAAATACAATTATATTTATGTAAATCAAAACTAAAGAAAAAAAAACAAGACTGCTGGGAAACCGAAACACAACAACTTAGTAAACGCCGGTATCAAAACAAAGAACGTAAGGAAAATTTAATAAATAGGGGAAAACCCAATTTTAACAAAATACAACAAATACACGAATGCATTGTGTGATTTTTAACTTCACACAGGTTTTTTTATTGTGAGATGTATGAATTTGAGTTTATCAAGCAATACAATATAATTGAGACGCACAAACAATTAGTGTCACTTTTTCATCAACGCTGTTGTGTTGATCTTTCATTTAAAATGATTGAACATGAATGACTAGTTCTCATTTATTTTACACATTTGAATTGAAAATCAAATACACACACAACATCATTTGGCTGCCAAATACATTTGTGCAGACTTCTAATACCTAGTGAATGTTATTTACTTTACTGTTTCCCAACTCTGACTGTGCTAATTGCATTTTTTTTTTGTATCTTCTCATTGAGTTTTTTTTAACTATTTAAGGCGTATTATGCGTTAACAGAATAAAATAATATTTGAGTGAGTTTACAATTGGGATCACCGTAACACATTCCTTACATTCTTCACATTCTTTCGTTTCTGTAGGCAAAGCTTAAGCTGTGTATAGACGGTCGTCAGATATTACAACGTTGTCAGATCTAGCAATGTGCTAGCAATGTACTGACATTGAAAAATTGTTAGCAAAAGGTAAATTGTCAGTTCAGATGACTGTAAGAAAACTAACAATTTCATTGGCACACAATTGTCACACCGAAATGGTTTTTCCAAAATGTTATTAATGCACACTTGTTTGTTTATTTTAAATAGTTGCATTTAGAACTAATTTCTATGACAATGCTGCCATTGGCAGATGCATAAACTTTGCACATATGACAATGAAAAGTGTTTGACAATTGTCTTAAAACAATGACAATGACAAAAGTTTCTTTTTGTTTCTTTTTTTCTGATCAATGATTTTATTTTATATTATTTTTGAGGTTTTAGTTTTTTTCCTCACGGACTATTTGATTAATAATTCTTCCTTTTCCTTCTAACAAATGTGAATAAAAATTTCAATTTACACGAGTGTTAGATGTCTGACAATATTTTTGTATTGCAATGTACTGAAAATGCTTTTTCTTACAACGTTGGAAGACAAAAATTTTAAGTACACACGGTTGTTAGACATTTTCTGAACATTTTTCGGACAACTTTGTAATAACTGACGACCGTCTATACATAGCTTTTGTTACGTGCCGGTCAATTTCGAATGTGTGTTGTTTCAACAACCAGACGTAATGTAACGGATCAAATTCAATGGTTAAGGGGTATGAATAGTTGTATACCAGCTATCTCTAAATCTCATGTTCGTAGTTCTCAACCCGAGTATTTGGTATGCAAACATATTATGTACTCTACATACCCTTAGACTATCACCGTGGTCAGGTGATAAACCAGGATAACCGAGAATAACGAGTATTCGAATAGATAATTAATCTACCTTCTGCATTAAACTGCTGTCAACCTCACAGTTTACTTTGACAACCCTCTTATATTCCTTTTGTAACTAAACAAAACACTTAAAATATTAAAAAAATTATGTTTCATGAATTCCTAAACTACATTTGAAAACAACGACAAGTTGAGAGCTGTGCAAAGTTAAAACCTCTAAAACGAAGAACAGCAAAGCTGGGAGACTTAAGACATTCTAAGGACATCAATGAAATTTGTTGAGGATTTTTAAAACAAATGTTTTTAAAGAAGTTTTGTATTATTTGTATTCTTTTCAATATAAATAAATAAATTTGAATTTAGCGAAGCAGAAAATTAAGTGCACAGAGGATTTTAGCTTCTAGACAAACATTGTCAAACATATTTTCAAGCAGATGATAATATATATGAATATAATGGAACTATGGGAAACATTGTGCAAATTTTGTTGTAAGTCTGTTAAAATCGTATTTTTTTTATTTTTGAAACTAAGGCGTATGATTAATATTAATACATTTGTTATGTTGGAATATTGTTAATAACTTGAGCAGTTTTTAATAGATTTATAAGTTTTAAATTAAAGATGAAAGCCAATTTTATTGGCTTTAATTATAAATATCAATTTTTTTCTTAATTTAGCTTTTTCTTTGTTTAAGGCAGATAAAGTTTTGAGTTATAATTCCTTAAATTTTTGCATTTTTCATTAAATACAAGTATTTCTTTTAAGTTCTTCTTTTTTTCGTAATCACTTTAAAAACCCACCATGATTGATGATTGTTTTTTTTTTCTAAGTAGATTTTGTAATTTCTTTAATGTTTGTTGTGGATGTGCTTTAGCATTAATTTTACATAAGCTGCTGTCATAAATTTCAACTGCTCTCAAAGCTGTGGCGAAAGTACTTAGCAAGAATGATAAAATAAAGATTACGCCATGCGCATGATTTCCCGTTATGTGACGTAGAAGGGCCATACTAAGGGTTACCAATAATGTTTCATGTGTTAAAATTAAAATTTCTTGCGAAAAAGGTGTGTTTTATGTGATAGTTGGCAACCTTGCAATTGAAATTACTCAGAGAGTTCTAAAAAATATTTCATCGGGTTTTGATAAAATAAATAAATTTGACATTGCATTTGGTGATAAATTATATTTAATTAATTAAAAACGTTCATTGTCGTGTAAAAAAGTGTATATAAAAGCTGTTAAAAAAAGAAAAACAAACAAAAAAAAGCAACAAAAAATATAAACATGAAGTGTGCAGTGGGCAAATGCAAGCAAAACAGCAGTAAAAAAACAAGTGAGAAAAAATAAAATTTTTGATATGTTTAATAAAACCTGATATATTTTTTTGCTATAGATATATCGTTTTACAATTTTCCCAAAGATGCAGGACAAAGGAAGCTTTGGGTTATGTTTTGCAATCGATGCAAACCCATAGATGTTAAAAAGGATAGAATTTGTGCCTTACATTTCAAACAGGAGGATTTTGAAAGAAATTTGATATTTGAGATGGGTTAGTCAGCATATATTTAATTGTTGCAGTTCATTACTTCATAATTATGAATAGGATTTAGCAATCGGCGTGCACCAAAGTTGAAACCGGGAGCAGTTCCGACCATAGACAGCACTATTGAAAATGAAATTCCAAATCAATCTGAAATTCAAAATGAAATTGCAAATCAAATTGAAATTCCAAACACTCCAAAGACGACTGACATTAAGGAAGATAGTCGAGAACAGTACATAAATACTTTATAACTTTTCTCACATACAATTGCACAATCTATAACGCGAGCTGCAAGTTTAGGACATTTGACAAATCAAAATTGGAGCGAATGTCATCAATTGTTTAAACTAGTAATTACTTTTTTTTAAATAATAGCAAAATTATTTTTGTGATTTTCTTTTACTAGACCAATGACTGGTTTGATGTCATGAATTCAAGGGTGCCGAGACAAGATACAAAAGAGAGATTGCACGCATATGGTTTGGCACCAGAAATACAAAATGATATCTTAAATAATATGACGAAAATGATGTCAGAAAGCCGTGTGATTGGCAAAAATAAACTGTTACCATTTCAAAAAGGTATAATGTTATATAATATGTTTAAAAATCTTTGACTAAAATCTAAAACACTTATTTCACAGGCATCATTCAATCAAATAACGCTTTACAAATGCTACATATCGCACTAAAGAATCGATATAATATTGACTATATCTTAACGTATAGATTAAATCAGGATGTTCTGGAAAATTTTTTTGGAATAATTAGATCGAAAGGCGGACTTCACGATCACCCCGATCGTCAAGAATTTAAATATAGACTTCGGTCATATATTCTAGGCTACAACGAAGGCATTTTAAGTACTGAAGCAAATGTCGAAGTCGACAATACGCCTGATTTAGATAAAACTAATTCTTTAACAAGTAAACCTCAACATACAATTTTAAATAACACATTGTTTAATTTTTCATGTGTTTTTTTCCAGGTACTATACTTAAGCATATTAATTCTAGTATCCAAGAAGAAACCGAAAATAATGAAACCGATGAGGTGAAAAAACTTTTTTTTAGATGCAGAATGTTTTTTAGAATGAGATTACTTAATGCCGAAATTGTCCAAAATATTAACAAAAGAAAAAGGAAAATGAATAAAATAATAACATAAAGAAAAATGGCCTTTAATTCTTTTTGAAAATATTGTTAGATCATTTTTATTAAATGAAATAAATATAAATAAAAAACTAATGCCCGTATTCATAAAACTGTATAATGACATAAAATACATTTTTAACTACAAAATAATTTGAAGAGAAAAATTATAAATTGTCCCACTGTTATGTTTACTCATAAACATTACAGTTTGAGAGCTGAAAATTATTAGCCAATAGAAACACAGAATGTGTGACGTCACAGGGCCAAAATGCGCAGAACATTTAAAAATTGTACGCGTGTTGGCGTAATCTTTATTTTATCATTCTTGGTACTTAGTGTATTATATAATTTGTATTTGGATAATTTGAAATACCAAAATTACTTAAACGGAAGCAACTGAGAGTTGGGGAATATTAAAACCACTAAAACAAAGAGCAGGCATTATCATAATAACAGGAAATTTGTCTAAAACAGTGGGAAGGTAAAACACAATTTAAGAATATTAATGAAATATGGTAAACTAAAGAGGACTGCAAATAAATGTTTATAAAACAGTATGTATACAAAAGATGATTAATTATAATTGAAGGTTTTGATATTATATATCCACAAGAATTCGTTAGTGTTTGGCATTATTTTAAGAAAGTAAATAATACAGATCAAACAATCGAACATACGTAACTCACGAAATTTTAAAATAACGGTTACTTTTTGATCAGACCTCGTATATTTGTTTTGCTTATTTAAAGAAACGTTTAACGTTTAATAACAAAATGTGTAATAATTCAATATTAACGCCTAATTAAGGTATTTGCAATTGCTTTTAAATTTAATCTTTAGTTTTAAGTAAATTCAAAGGTAAGCAATATTAACCCTAGGATGTCTGACTGCCTGGGCAGTGGTAAGTGACTCTACTGGGCCCGGCGAGGTTCTTTACTGCCCTTTTAAGCTTTTAATTGATTGCTGGGATTGTGTAGTGTGTAGAAGTCTTGTACCACACTAATTGTCAATGCGTGGCTCAGACTAGGGCGTGGGGTGTTGGTGGGTGTTAATGATGCCTTAAAAATATTTTTTTTTTACTCACATTTTTGCAACTTAACGTCAATCAGAAGATCAACTGTGTTGAATGTGGATCAGCTGTCATTAATTTTCTATATGGGCTTCATGAGGCTTCATAAACAGACAAAGTTGTTCTACCAAATTAATAGTAACAATATTTTACTGAATTCATTATGTTCAGAAGGCATAAGCGCTAGTTGGCATAAAATATTTCTTCGCTCAGAGCAATGGTAACAACTTGGCGACTACTCAAAATCAAAATGGGCCTCGAAAAGCCCAGTTGAACATCCTAGGGTTAATGGCAATATGTTTTTAAAGTCGAAAGTTTTATAAATCTCCAATTTGTCATTATAATAATCACAATATTATGTGTTATCTCCATGACTTTGTGTTTTCTAAAGTAAATGATTTTAATTTAACTTAATTCTATGTAATTTAAAACATATTTATTTACAACTTCTACATATTCAGCCTGACCAGACTTTTGCTTGCTTTCTATTATTAATTGCACATTGAACTAGTAAAATGTATTAAACAACATTAGCATAAGTCTGTTTGTAAATGTTGGTGTGTGTGATTCTAGGTAACATTAGTTGTAATGACTTTAGGGCATAATGTGGTCATATGAAAACACTTTATGTGTTAAGGATTTGTCTTATTGCCAAAATCTATGTTGTGGCTTTTAATCAGAAACCAAGCAATTCAGCTTACAGTTAAGTAATATTAAGTGATTACATTAAATTTTAAACACAAGCAAAAGAGTATAAACATTTGTAATTAATTTACAAAATATTTTGCCACTAGCTATGTATATAAAACATTGGGAGATTAAAATTTAAGATGTCAATGACGATGCTTGTGCTAGTCGCCCGAGCACGTCAACAACCGATGAAAACATTGAAGCAGTAAAGAAAATGATTTTGGATAATCATCGAATCACTAACAGAGAGGTTGGCGAAGATGTTGGCATATCGATCGGCTAATGCCAAGCAATTTTTACGGATGTTTTAGGCATGAAACTTACGACAGCGAAGATTGTATCAAAATTGCTAAATTTTGAACAAAAAACGTCGCATGGACATCGCTCAGGAGCTGTTGAACATCGTCACAGAATCCAGATTTCCTCAAAAAGGTCAAAACTGGTGACGAATCATGGGTGTATGACTATATGACATTGAAACCAAAGCCCAATCATCCCAATGGAAACGTCAAGACCGAGAAAAGCACGTCAAGTTCGGTCAAATGTAAAGGTTTTGCTCACTGTTTTCTTCGACTGCAATGGCATGGTGCATCATGAATTCTTGCCAGAAGATCGCACGGTCAATAAAGTTATGCACCGTTTGCGAGAAGCAATTCGTCAGAAACGCATAGAATTGTGGAAAACCCAGTCATGGATTTTGCACCATAATAACGCACCAGCTCACACATCGATGCTTGTGCGTGAGTTTTTGGCCAAAAACAAAACCGTTATCATGCTTTAACCACCGTATTCAGCGGACTTGACCCCCGCTGACTTTTTCCTCTTTCCAAAACTGAAGACACCGATGAAAGGAAAGCGTTTTATTACGATTGAGGAGATAAAAGGAAAATCGAAAGATACCAAAAGCGCGTTTCAGAAGTGTTTCGAGGATTGGAAAAAATGCTGGCATAAGTGTATTCTATATCTGAGGGGGATTACTATGAAGGGGACCAGATAGTTATTGATGAATAATTAAATACTTTTTGAAGAAATTTAAAATAATGGTTATTTTTTGATCAGACCTCGTATGTAAGAAAATTTCTTTTTTTAACTTAAGCTTTTCATAATAAATTGTTCAGAGATTTTACAACTATACTTTCTCTAAAATTAAATTTAGCTTTGTCCATTTGTAAACTTTTTGTTTTAGAAGTTAAATTGTTTATTTAATAAACAAAATTACTTGCATTTACTTCCAACAATTATAATGTTATGATGCTTACGAATTGTTTTGTGTCTAGTTTTCATATATATTTTCCTATTTTTTCTAATTCCCAAAAGTATTTAATAATTTTTCTCTTGTTATAAACATTTTCCTAGCTAAATTGATGTCTTTTAGCATTTAATTAGTTTATAAATTGAGTTGGGTTGAAAACTTAATTTGTCATCGTTGTTTAATTTCCTCAACCATTGTAGGAGGAGTTTCAAGTGGAGCAGTGAGTTGCTGGTTTTGTGTTAAGTGTTAACTGAAAATTATGTTTTCTGTTCTATAAATATTTTCCCTTCAACGGACTGTCTTTCTGCAAAAGATTAATGAGCTGAAAACTAAGCGCATCATTGGTGTTAAGAATTTGCTATTAACAGCAAATATTTTGAAATTACTTTGCAGGGATATTTTGTGCTGCTCTTAATGCTGCATATGTATATAATCTAAGTTTACTTTTCTAAAGAAGTACTGTTGATGCTTGAAACACCCTTGGAAACGTTTTAGGGGAGTTTATTTTAAAAAGTTTTTTGCAAGCTTTTGCGAAATATTAATGATGCAAAACCTAAGCTCTTCATTAGTGTTAATAATATTAAATTAGCTGCAACGATGTTTGAATTATGTTGCAGGAAAATTTTGTGTTGCTTTTGATTTAACATCTAAGTTCACTTTGATGCTCAAAACAGCCTTTGTAGGCAAAAACCTGTTGGAGCAGTTACTTTTAAAAAAATCTGTTTGCAGCAGCTAATGAAACGTAGTGTTTCTTTAATTTATAGAAAGCCTTTTCCTGCAATAATTGGTAACTTAATTTTCTTGCAAAATTAGTTGAAAGCGTGCACAAAGAGTTTAGAACAAATCATGATAATACTGAAATAGCTGAGCTTCAAATTAAGTTTTATTAGTGAATGATTTGTTTAATTGGGAAAAAATTTAAATGTTTCAAAGGGCACATCTTTGATTGTTAATTTGTAATTTGTGGTTATGTTAAAGCAAAGTTAAACATTTGTTAACTTAATTTTATGGAATTGTAGCAAACACATAAATGACTTGATATTTGCTTTAATAGGAATTTAATGATTTCTATTAGTCTAAGCGTATGATTAATATTAATTACAGGCTAGAAATGTTGAAATTAACATATTTCATTTTAAGAACAATTATTATTTTTAGTCGAACTGTTAATTTTTTGATATTTCTTTAGTCAGACTCGAGTTCATGAAATTTAATTTTCATTAAATTTATTTTATTTTTGGAAAAACAATTCCTACCTTCAGTAAAAATAATTTAATGAAAATTAAATTTAATGAACTCGAGCCTGACTAAAGAAATATCAAAAAAAAATATTTCATTTTATTTTAAAATTTAAATATCAAAGAGCAATTATTTTTAGCTTGAATGTTTGAATATGAGGCGTATGATTAATATTAATTAAAAATTATTTTAATAAAAGTTTTATAGAAAATGCAAATATTAAACAATGTTAAAAGCCTCACAAACAATTGGGTGAGGTGAATTTAGACGAAATTGGTTTCTATTTACTTTAGTAACATTCTTTTTTCAAACATTACTTACGTTCTTAATTTTAATGACTTCCAGAATTCAATATTTCGTTGCAATTATTCGCCACTTTTTGTATTACTAATTATATACTAAAAAATGTATATATTTTAGAGAAGTTATAAATTATAAAATCCAAAAAATTTACTTCAAATAAATAGATTTAATCAAGTTAGTCCGCTTTCACACGTTTTAATTCTGACTCTTCAAGGCGAGTAATGTTAGTTGAGAAGGGAAAAGAAAATAAAGGCTAGACACATTTGATGGTACTAAACAAATTTCTTATTTCCTTTTGTTTAAAGTTGTTTGCATGAGAAAGTAAAAACTTGATGGTAAAGAGCACGAAAATTAAAGATACGCGTGTGAAAGAAATTCAAAAAAGAATTGAACAAAAACTGGTCAGCTAAAATTGAAACGTGCGATGCTCCCCCTCTAAAAATACAGTGTGAAAGGTGCACCATTTTTTAAATTTATAGTGTGACATTTATAGAAAAGAACACACTAGACTTTAGCAGTGTTGACATTTTTTCAGAAAAGAACACAAAAAAAATAAAAAGGATGCGAAATGGGAAAAACGTGTAACATTTTGCCAGAAAAGAAAACGCCATTAAAGAAATATAAACTGTTTAAAAATAAAAGAACAGTTGCCATTGTTGGCATTTGCAGTAATTAGAAAAGAAAGAACAAATGTAATATGTGTAAATTTGTTTAATATTTCTTCATAATTCTAAATTATTATTTATTTAATTTATATAATTCTGATGTTTAAAAACCCAATAATGTCAATTAAAACTTTTCATATAATATTTTATGCCTGTCACACACGTGGTTAAAATTGCAACCATTTTCGTATACAACTCTCCAGGCACACTCATAATAAAACCTCAACATTTTGATTATAATTTGCTTGAGTTTTTGGAATGTATGTGTTTGAAATGACATAGTTAAAAATATATTTTCATGCAACAAGCATTTAATTTAAATGTAGAATTATAAAATACGTTATGTAAATTAAGCAATTATCATCTTATTATGTGGAAAACAGTTGGGAAAATTACTTAAATTAAACAACCTAGAAAACCCAGCAAAAACTTTACTTAGGCCGCGTTTTCACTATGTTTTCACTATGTCATTTTTGTTATCAAATTGTCCAAATTGTTGGCAATTGAATGAAAACGGGTTGTCATATGGTGTCATGCATGATTGCAAACATAGATGGCAACCCGTTTTCATACAATTGCCAACAATTTGGACAATTTGACAACAAAAATGACATAGTGAAAACCAAGCATAACAAAAATAACAACTAAAGGGATTAAACATACAGTTCAATGTTTTGAAATCAAATAGGTTTCAAAGCCTATTGTGCTAATTGAAAGAACCGCGTAACTCGAAAATTGTATAGTTTTTGTAAGTTAAATAAAAAAAGCGAAATTCAGCAACAAAATTAATTTCAAGTAGGACTTTAATCCGAGCAGGCATTTTAGAAATTTTTTTTTTTTTTTGCAAAAATAAGAATTATATTTCTTTGCAAAATCACTAAAATTTGAATGTTCACCTTGCAGAAATACACACAAGCAACTAGCATTTACTCGCTTACGTAAGTTTTCCATTTCGGGTTTTTCAATAAGAGCGCTATAAAAGTTTTTTTTAATAAAACAAAAACTGTTTTGGATATCAATGAAATTCTTTATTCCTGTAAAAGTACGTTTGATGCCATTATGTATGGAACTCGATATCTTTTGCATGGCCACCACGGGCACGCTTGCAGCAGTCCAGACGCTGAAACCAATTTTCGACGGTTTTCAAGCATAAATCATACGAAGTTCATTAATCGTCGCTGGCTTGTTGCCATAGACCATAGACTTGACGTAGCCCCACAGGAAATAGTCTAACGGCGTCAAATCGCACGACCGAGGCGGCAAATCGACTGGACCATTTTGTGAGATACGATTTAGTTTTAGCCACTCGGTGCAGCGTTTGTCGGTAAAAAAATGTAACACTGATACATTCTATTAAAAAATATTCTTAATTATTCATATATAATAGCGCAATTCACAATGTTGTGCAAATGTATTGCTTCATTGCATTTGCAAAAAAGTATATTTTTGCTTTACACTAACAAAATACACAGCAAGAGCAAAAATATGCTAAACCTTTGATGCAATACCATTTGCACAAGATTGTGAATTGCGCTAATGTTCTTCCTATAGCAGTTTTAATGCAATGGTCAAAAATATTAATCATTATCGTATTAGAAATTTATTAAGTAAATAAAATTAAATAAGTTAAGTCCCACATATTTTCCATTTTATCACACTGTTAGCTTCTATTTGTTTTTTTTTTTTTTTAATTTCCATTAAATACATATTTCAACAACACATAATTACCACAGAGACACATTTTATGGCTTGCAATCAAAAATTTACAAAATTACAAAATATTGCAAGTACTTGATTCCGACAAGCATAAGTGTAAATAAATTAACATTAATAATGGACAACTAAACATGCACAACTAAATTTAAAACCTTTATGTATGAGGAATGAGGCCATCAAGTTAAGTCAAATTTGTTATGAAATGTTCTTGTATTAAAATTTAATAATCTAATTTACAGCAGAGCCATATTCGTAGTCATTTCTCATGCATTGATTCATAAACCATTTGGAATGGGATTATGACATTTTACTACTATACATAAAATAATATTATTAAAACAATGTTTGTAATATTATTTTTTATTGGTTTTTACATTCAATAGCCTTGGAATAATATGTATGAAATCTAATCTAATGCCATCCAAGTTTATCATTAGTTTCTCTATTTATCCCTTTTTATCTTTTATCGTTACTTATATAATCTCAACAATTGCAGGTCTTTACACGATGCCCATTTTTCTTCGGTTCTAAGCTTTATAAACATATTCCAAAATTCTACTCCATTTAGCTATCATTATACGAGGGTGGTTCCGAAACTTCTTAGCCTAGCGCAGAAAGAGAATAGTGAGTTTTTCAAAAACATTTTTATTTTTCAATATAATCTTCTGAAACTTCAATGCTTATCTAGCAATGCTATCCCTTGATTAAATAGTCAGTACACCCAACCATCAGGCTATACAAGAATTTTTATATCCATATTTCAAATGTTATTTTTATTTTCAAACAAAGATTTTCACCCTATTCACCTTTAGCAATAACCTACATGTGACGAATTTGATAGTATGTATTTATATATCATACATTTGTATTTGAAATACATTTAATGGGGTCCTCTTTTCATCGTACAGATTTCATGATAATGAATTATTAAAAATCTGCAATAAAAATTTAAATTCGTAAAAATCACATTTTCGGAAAAAAAAATTAAAAAACGCACTGAAATTAAAAAAAGTGCACTGCGCACCAACTGAGGAATTTTTCGCACAAAAAAGAATAAAAAACATCACCAAGTTAACAACGCTGTTTATTAAATCTGCATAATTCTAAAGGTTTATACAGATTCTTTAACAGTTTTCTTAAAATAGTTCGTATTTATAAAAATCATATTTAATATTTGCAAAGTTCCATATTATTAGCATTTGTGACAGCTTAGTTTTTTTTTTTTCGAAAAGTTGTTAAAGAAAATTGTGCTCGTACTCTTTACTTAATTTATTGAAACATTTTCAAAGATAGTAGCAGATTTTCACACCCACTTTGTCACGTATACATTTTGTAATGTCCCTGTAATTTTGTAAAGTTTATATCGGGTTATAAATATGTAATTTTCTCACTTCTGTACCTACATGTCAACTACTGGTATTGTATCTTTTTTTATCTATAACAATATCCTTTTATTTTCCATTATGTTTGTGTTAAATTTAACTCTGTTGTTATAATGTTTTGTTACAGATAATCCAATTATGTATGCAAGTGCTGGTATTGTTTTTGTTCATAACAAATTCTGCTATATTATTAAAAAGGTTACAAACTTTATAAAAACAACTGCATACTCATTACAACATTATAAAGAGTCTTTCTTTATCACAACAACAATGACGACAATGATAAACGTCATAACAAATATATGTTTATGAAGTGGTAATTATGCATGTATGTACGTTATACATGTATCATTTATACATTGTAATTATTTATGTCTGCAAATAATACACTCACCACATATGTACATGCCTAACTGACCCTTTTACACCTTCACCTACTCACCTAACCAATTTCGCTCTCTAGCTGAAGCAAGAGAGGGTGTTACTGTTATTTGCTGAGAGAGTAGAAGCAATAGTGTGTATGCAAGTTTATGTTTATTATTGTTTTTTTTTTTAACCCAGTAAAGTAAAGGTAATTTGTTTTTGGAAAATATATGCATGTTTATGTTAGTTAGTATACATACGAGTACAAATGTTAATTATTGTTTTCTTTGGCTGCTTTCGCAAAGCCAGTAGAGTTCTTGTTGTAGGTATACATATGTACATATGTATGTATGTTAATTTTGGTTTATAAATTATGGGTTAGATTTTATATTTCTTTGACTTAATTATTATTTTCATTATTTTTTTTATTAGAAAGTTAAACCTTTAATCGTAAACACAACTTCATTAGGGATTATATATTAATATGATAATAAAAGAAGTAGTGGAACATAAATTTTTGAAAAATAAGTTTATTTAATTTTTTTTTTAAGTTTTCACTTTGTTGGTAAAATTTAGATCATAAACTATGGATGAGCGGAAACTACAGCACAATATTTTATAAGATATTAAATATTAAATATAAAATTAAAATAATTGTTAATGTATGTACATATGTACATATATTTAATTTTGAACTTTTATATTTTAGTAAAAAGTAAAAAGGAATACATACATACAGTTTAGGTTATTTAAAAAAATATATTTAAGCATAAACAATTTGCTTATTGTTGCTTGTGTTTCTGTTTTTTTTTTTTTGCCGCTGGCGGTGGCATTTGACAGACTATAGCCCCGGATTTATAGTCGTTGCTAGTGCAATTTATATGGCAATTGTGTAATCGCTTTATTGTCATCATTATCATGTCACAATATGGTGCTGGTTTCTAAAGCTAAGTTTTGCCAAGTGTAGCTACATTATGTTTACGTGACCATAAAACAAATATTATGCTGATACGTACACGCAGAGAAAAAACATGGTTGCACAGGGTTACGACAACTACACTGTGTTTTTTGGTAACAATATATTGTTGTGATACACAAATAATTGTTATTTTAAATTGATTTTAATAATATTTGAATTACTATAACTATTGAATATGGATTACTGAAACATAATTGTTTTTAAAAAAATATTTACCACAACTATTGTATGATAAATATTCAAACATATTATGTTAGTTACAACAATTTAATTAAATGATAAGTTTCTATATTTGTACTCATATTATGTTTAAAATGCAAACAAAATATATTTAATTTTAATAATATTTTGTTTTTACCATTTGTCGAATGCTTTTGAATCAATGCAGTAGTTTGTTTGCGTGATATCAGATTATATAGTTGGAATTAAATGTTTCAATACTTGAAAAAAACAATTCGTATTTAAAATATACTAAAATTTACTACAAAATACACAATTTTCAAAAGTAGTGTAAAAGACCTAAATAAATTGTACATATAATAAATAATCTGAAATTTTACAAAAAAAAATCTATTAAACATAACTAAAAATAAATGTAAATTTTGTAAATAATATGATTATTAGATATCATATTATGATTTATTTCGATTATAATATGATTATTATATATTTTAATATGATTACTTTAAACTATAATATGGTTACCTTGGGTCGTAATATAACATCATATTATAGACTAATAGGATTATATTAGACTATAATATGATGTTATAATATCAAATTATGATTAACAAGAAAATATTATGATGAAATATTACGATGATAATTGATCATAATATGATATTTCATGGCACTTATATTCATCATAATATGTTCTGACTACAATCATAAATCTTATCATAATATGTTGCTCTTAGATTATGTTTACCACCATATTTACCATATTCTTTCTCTGTGTGTATCCAAAACATTACCACAATTACCAGTATGCAACACTTTTGTAAACATTTGAGAAATAATATATTTTAATGAAGGCTCATTTATTCGTGTGAAAGCTTAACCGATAAACTGTGATAAAACTGTTATTATTAATCATTTTTTATTTTAAGGCATACCGTAAAAATAGTGTCTTTAAGAACATCTTTTGTGACTCTATAACAACTGAAGGAGTTTAAAATTTGTTCACAGAATTTCCTGTATTTTTTGGGCAGTTAGAAAAGTTATCCTAAATACTTACACATATACTGTCTGTTGCCCAAATGTGACATTAAAATTTAAGCTTGCTTTGTAGTGGCAGTAACATCTTGCACAAAAACAAACCACAAATGTATTCAATGACATATTGATGCAATGACTGGCTGACACAATGGCTAGCTCAAGGGCTGTCTAAGTATTGTGAAAGAACATCACAATGTGGTCCTATTGATGATGGTGATTATGCAGCTAGTGTTAATGATGCTGCTGGCTGTGGCTTTTGTTAGCCAATAAAAGCATGGTTGTCGTTCGTTCAATTCATATATATGGCAAGCAAGTAAATGCAACATTATAATAGTTGACACTGTCTTACTTTCTACAGCAAAATTTTCAAGTGTAGCTACAATTTACTCATATTACCAAAAACAGCAAATATTGCTCTAATATATCGTGCCAATAATTTGCTTTAATACATATAAATTTAAATTTAAATTCACGCAATTTCTCTAAACCCAACAAACATATGAACATCCCATAAAACCCAACTCCTTTGTCGGCTGAACTATTTGCGATTATACATATGTTTCCATAGGTGCCCTATATTGAGTTTTTTCACACATTTCTTATACATTTGTTTACATGTTCATTAAAAGCATCGGCATTGTGTTTAAAGCACATTGTCAACCTAGCAAATTTTACTCAGCTGTTCATTATTTTCTAAAGAGTGTATAAGTTCAATTGTATGTCACTGAGTTTATGTTTCAACCGGAAATATTCAATGTTAAGTAGGCAGACACCCAACTCAAACAAGTGCTGACATGCAATACAATACACCGTGGAACGAGTGTATAAATGTATGTATGTGCTAGAGTTCGCAAGTACTTTACAACTTTTCACTACTAAGACAAATAAAGTAGAAGTACACTTAAACAACTACGCAAATATATGTATGTACCTAAAAATATATATACAGTCATACATATATACCTACTTTTATGCTATGTATTATTTATGTACGGCTTAACAAGCCCACTTCCGTTTCCATGACGCAAAAATCTGTATTTCACTCATCCAAGCAACTTTACATACTTTGCAAACAATATGCCTATACAAGAGCAACTACACTGTTAAAAATGTAAACGTTTCATGAGAAATTAGTTACTTTGTTTTTTTTTGCATTTTAAGAAATTGCACAAAACTCTTTCTCTACTTTCTAAGTTACCAGAGAGAAATAGTTGTTGAAATAAAGAATAGTTTTTATAAACTTGTTCACCTATTTACTTAATTGTATTTAATGCTTAGTAAGACTTGCTTATGTACAGTTTCTATGAGTATTCAATTAAAATACAGTTTTAATTTTTTCTTTGTCTGCTAGGAATTCTATTTGAAACATTCTTCTTTAATGCTTTTCAAATTTACCCCCTGGCCCACGATGTCGAACGATAACGTTCGCTTAGATAAAACTTAAGACACAAACTTGATTGAGTAAAAAATAGATACGATAAAAAGTTTGTGTCTTAAGTCTTATCTAAGCGAACGTTATCGTTCGACATCGTGGGCCAGAAGGTTAAAGTTTTTTTATTAGTTTTATAGCAGTCTATAAGTAGAATTCTGAGAAAAGTTTGTAAGAAATGTTAAAAAAAAAATAAACAACAGAAAACTTTTAAATTATTATTTAAAGTCTAGCAAAACTGGCTCCTTTCCCCAACTATAGAATTTAATGAATTTATTTCAAAATATTCTAGCTCTCTACAATTGTGTAAAACTCATTCTAAAAATGTTTGTAATCCCAAAACACTTATTTGTAGAGTCCGATTGAGTGCGGTTTCGGTACCTGTTTAGCACAACAATGTCAACATTTTTAATTATTCATATAATTGCAGTAATCATAATATGGTTAAGTTACGATTCAGATGATTACTACCATCATATATACGATTGTAACGGATGACTCAAGTAGAGATGATATTTTCAATAGCCTTATTCTGACAGATGACGTGTGAGTCGTGTCATGCTGTCGTGTTATTTTTGTTTAGTATTGTTTGGCAGTTCACAATGGAAAGACTTACGCCTGAACAACATTTACAAATCGTTCAATTTTATTACGAAAATTCACGTTCTGTGAGGAATGTGTTTCGTGCACTTTGCTCAACTTATGGTCAGCTTAATTGACCTACTGAGCGTACTATTCGCTACACTTTATTACAAACATAACATTATTACTATAATCATATACATATATGATTACTATAATCATGTGAATTATAACTTAAGCATATTATGGTTGTCGCAATCATATAAATAATTACTGTGACCATAATATTTAAAAAAAATAAAAAAAAAATGCTGGTATAGTTGTAATTAACATGCACAACTATATTTTTTCTCAGCACGTGATTAGGCCAAAAATACCAAGAATACCAATACTCGGGTGCCGGTCATATTTTGACCGAAGTTAATGGTAGGTATATTTTAAAAGTTTCGGTTTGTTTCCGATTAGGCTGAAACTAAAACTAAAATTAATAAGTAGTTAATTAGTAAACTTTATTGAGACTTATTTTTTTCATAATTTAAGATTTACAAACATTTATTGTAAGAAGACTTAAAACTATAGCGTATTATTTTAATTACATAAATATTCATTTGGTTATGCGACAGGCTTAACAAAAGTAAAGAAAACTTAATTATATGAAAAATTAATTTGTAATTAGTAAATTGAATGTAATAATGTTTGCTCACGACATTTAGCTATACTTGCAGATTTATATCTACCTTAATAAATCCTAAAATTAATTTAAAGCAAAAATAATAAAACTAAATAAAAATACCAAATTTACCCCCAGGAGTTGTACATAAAATTCATATAAAATTCCAACCGTGGAAAGGTAATTAGTGTTTGACCAACTAATTCCTTGCTCGTTTGACAAAATATCTTGCATTATATTGCCTTCGAAGAAAGACAGTCTATCAACAAAACATTGCATCAAGTGTAGAGCATAAAAGGAAATTGGAGATATTTTGGCCTTCTCATAAATAAATTTATTTGAAAACCTTTTATTATAAGTTTTAAAAATTTTCTCTGTGCATTTTCTTAAAATGTGGAGTTCAAATATTTCCATTTTCCTCATTATTGTTTTTGAAATGCTAAACCATATTGGAAATGCATATAAAAGTATTGGTCTAATACTTGCTTTATATAAAAGTAATTTAGTCATAATTGGCAATGTTTTACTATTAAATAGTCTTGAAAAGGCACCTTTAACCCGATTAGCCTTCTCCAAATTATATACAACATGCTTGTTGAACTTTAAAAGCTTACTAAAGTTTACTTCCAGGTATTTTATATTGTCTTTTAATATGATTTCAGAACCATTTAATTTTAATTTCAAATTAATAAATATTTGCCATTTAAACAAAATAAAAAACCTTCAGCCTAAAACTAGGCCTCTTATATTCATTCGTGTTTTTTTTTCTAGATTTTATAATTGAAATAAACACATACATACATACTTGTTGTTATATTAGCAGCAGTAAGCCTAAATTTACGTACATTTACGTATTACGTACATAAACATATTTTAAATACAAAATAAACAAAGCAAATCATACTCTACTAAAAATATTCTTGTAATAAAAAAATTTATTGTATTTTTTAATTCGACCATGAATTAAAAACCACAAAAGAATTATTTTTGCTATGATGTTTTTGTGTTTCTTTCTCTCTCTCTCTCTCTCTCTCTCTCTTTCTCTTGTTTTAAATTATATATACAGTTTAAGCAATTCGTTTAATTTATTTAAATTTCTAAAGAATATCTTATTTCTATGAATATTATTATTATTATTTGATTGTTCATCGTCTTTAGTCATTTCATCTTATATTGAATGAATTAAAAACTGAATCAAGTTTTCTCCATATTTGAATACTTGTCTTTTAAAATTTTGTTATTAACAGAGATTTTTTTTAACTAAACATTTTTACTGTTTTTATTTATGTGGTTTAAATATTATTGTATTTTAAAATTTTGCCATGAATTAAAAACCACAAAAGAAATCTTTTTGCCAACAGTTTTTTCTGTTTCTTTCTCTCGGCTATTTTAAATCTTTTGTTGTTGCTGTTGTTATTTTAAAATGACCTTAATTTTGTAGTTTTAGTTCTACCATATTTGCCAAGTGAAAAATAAAATATTAATTTACTAAAAGAAAGAAATGTTTAGATTTGTGTGAAAGTTTTATGAATGCAGACTAAAATGTTTGACACATTTGAATATAAACCAAATAGTAGCAAGATTTTTGTTGAAGCTTCCATAAATAAAGAAAATATATTAAAAACTCAAACAATAATGCAATAAAAGAGTGAATTGTGACTAAATAATGAAAGGTTTTAGTCGCTTGGTAGAAAATTAGTTAATATTACTATATGAGAATTATTCCTCTTGTGTTTAAATAGAAGTAAACCTTCGAATAAAAATTTTTATTAATATTACTATAAAATTTAATTAAACTGTCCACTTATGTCGTATATAAATATATATCAAAACAGTTTATAACAATAAGGTTTAATAAT
Source organism: Bellardia pandia (assembly GCA_916048285.2). Classification (NCBI taxonomy): domain Eukaryota; kingdom Metazoa; phylum Arthropoda; class Insecta; order Diptera; family Calliphoridae; genus Bellardia; species Bellardia pandia. The sequence goes on from OU696532.1 coordinate 105,844,641, forward strand.
GTTATAACTAAGTTTCAGCAACTGACTTACTGAACGTATGATTAATATTAATTATTGTTTTTTTAGAAAAAGTGGATGTAGTTTCTTTATAATATGTCCAAAAGCTAGATAATTTTTAACAGAATTTTAAAGTAGTGTTAAATTATTGCAATTGAAATTGATTTTTTACTTTAAAATAATATTTCGTTAAGAAAATATATTCGCTAATAAAAAAATACTAAACTACCCCAACTAGGGAAATATTTTCCCGTTAATGGGAATTTGGAAATATTATAAAATTTTTAACAAAATCTTTCAAATATAACTAACAATAAAATTATTGCCATTTACCTACTTTTAAATAAATTCCTAATAGAAGATTTAAAATCCCCGAATTAGGAATTTAAGATAATTTGAAAATATCAACTAAATCTTATAAAAAAATCATTATAAATATTAAATTGTTAACATTTTTGTTAAATTCCCAAAACATATTCAAAAATTACCCAAGGGAGGAAATATTTTTCGCATAATAGGAATTTGAAAATATTAGATAATTTTTGATAATTAATTTTCATTAAATTATTTTTACTGAAGTAGGAATTGTTTTACAACTTGAAAAATTTATTTTTGATAATTTTTCTTGACTGGGTTGTTGGTTGAATTTACATATGTTTCGAGAAACACCACTTTCTCTCATCAGAATTCTTTTTTGCGTTCTGACCCCTTGCACCACTACGGTGCCTGCTAGCCAACAGACAAACATCAATCTTTTAACCAGTGACTAGTGGTTCGAAGTTTTCTGTAATTATCATTTTTATTAATTTCTATTATAGTTGTTTTTCCTTTTCTTCAGTTCTTTTCCTTTCGTATTCATATCAAGACTTCGTCTCGGAAACCTGAATAAAATCATCAATAAAAAATCCACGGCAGATTTTTCCCTTTTTATTTTTTTAACATTGAATTTAAATAGGAAAAATGGGAAAAGGGAAAAAAACTTCCGCGGAATTTTTATTCATGATTGGGCTGATTCCTTTTATGCAAATATGAAGTGAAATATGTATATTGTCTTCAAAATACATACATAGTTACACATTATGAAGTAAATCTACTGATACTTTGTTACTTAAGCTTAATTTATTACTTATTTACTTACTATTTTTATTTAAATAACATTTATTTTCTAAAGTAACTAAATAACTAAATAAAGATTTCCTAAACAAATTATAAATCTTTTAATAGCTATAATCCTTTAATAAAGTATTCATATATTTTAGAAATAAGTAAAATATTTATTTTAAATTTTGTATATTTTTAAGTTTTTTTAGTAATAAATTGACTAAGCAACAACCCAATAAGCATAATGGGCTAGAAAAATGCAATAGTCAATTTAGGTACTTCCTTTGATTTGTTTCTTTCATGCATGTTGATTTGCATTGAAAAGTATGAAAACTGAATTGACGTGTGGGAATGAAATGGCAAGTTCCAAAGAGAATTGAAGAAAAACTGTTCAGCTAAAACTGAAGGGTGTGAAACAAGACTTATATAGAATACGAGTAAATAGCAACAGGTTGTATTTCGTTAGTATTAAAAATCAGAGTGAAAATTTTATTACACTATTTCAAAATATTGAAAATATAAAACATTATTTTGATTAGTTGATTCAAATCTATTTTGATGTTCAAAGTGTCATTTTTAAAGTACATTTTATATTTCGAACATACACTGTGGGACAAAATAAAGTGCGGTTTCAAATATTTCCCGTTCTTTTTTTTTATTAAAACTTGTATTTAAAATTTTCTAAGTTTTATTTTTAATTCAGTTACTATTTTATCTAATATTTATGTACTTCTTTGCAAAGTCTAGCCGCTTTTTTATATTTGCAGCTTGTAAAAGAGGCTTTTTCTTTCTTAACGAACGTACTTTTTAGACCGCTTTCGTTAAGTCTTCTTTGGACAGTTCGAGTCGAAATATTTAATTCTACTTCCTGCTTTATATCTCTGGCTGTTGTAAAAGAATTTATATTTGCTACAATTGTAATATAATCATCGTCTAGTTTTGCTTTCTGCCACATAAGTTCTTTAGGCTTTTGTTTGTTTTTCTTATTTTAAACAAAGCAATTATTTTTCTCATCGCACAATCCGATATCTTATACTTAGAACTCAAAACTTTCTGTTTTATTCCAATTTGGTACCAACATCTCTTTTCGCTATTCGTTTAAAAAAGAAAGTCTGGGTCTAGTCTTAGTTTATGTATATTAAAGTAATATTAAATTAAATAAATAAATAAATAACAACTTAAATAAATAATTCAGATACTCCAACAAATAAGGGACTGTGATTAAATAATTGGGCAATTTCACGTCAAGTGCCCCAATTTTTAAAATCAATGTCTTCCGATTTGGATGAAATTTCCACTATTGGATAGTAGGCCAGACCCATATTTTCAGCTCTATCAGTCCAGAACTGCCAGAGTTAGAGGTGGTCAAAGTTACACAGTTTGGTCATACAAAAATGGTCCTAGCAAAAATTGTCCAAAGGACTTTAGATAGCTATTTCATCAATCATTCCAAAAATATTTTTTTTTAATTTAAAAAAAAAACAGAGTTTTTATATTTTTAATAAAAGGGTCCTCAAGCCGAACTAAAAAAAAATTTTAATTTTTTTTAAACAATTTTTTTTTTAAATTTTTTTTCAATTTGGGCCCTTTTTTGCCCCACAGTGTATTTTAGGTGAACAGTGGAAGCCATAGTAGGAGAGCTGAAAAAAGTAGGGCCGTTTAGAACACAACTGAAATTGTTTCCAAAATGGTTTTTACAAAATTTATACATTTTACTATAACGGGTGATGCAAGTAGAGGTACTTTTCTCAATAGCTTTTTTTAGACAGATCACGTGTGAGTCGTGTCATGCTGTCATGTTATTTTTGTTTAGTATTGTTTGGCATTTCATAATGGAAAGACTTACGCCTGAACATCGTTTACAAATCGTTCAACTTTATTACGAAAATTTGCGTTCTGTGAGGAATGTGTTTCGTGCACTTTGCTCAACTTATGGTCAACATAATCGGCGTTTTGAGCGTATTATTCGCAACACCATCACCCATTTTGAGACCCAACATTCATTATTGAATAATATTCAAGCGAATAGCCCACGTCCAGCACTCTGTGGTGTGGTTTGTGAGCAGGTGGAATATTCGGCACATATTTCTTTAAAAATCATTCCGATGCGAATGTAACCGTGAATGGCGACCGTTATCGTGCCATGATAACTAACTATTTGATGCCTGAAATTGAAGCTCGTGACCTCGGTGCCACTTCCCATACATCGCATCAATCAATGGATTTATTGAAAGAACACTTCGGTGAGCACATAATTTAACGTTTTGGGCCGGTCGAGTGGCCATAAAGATCGTGTGATATCACACCGTTAGACTTTTCCTGTGGTGATATGTAAAGTCTAAAGTATATGAGTACAAACCCGCTTCGATTCAGGCCTTGGAGGAAAACATCACGTGTGTCATTCGCCAGTTACCAGTCGAAAATTAGACTCAACGGATAGGCCATCTGCAACGTAGCAACGGCCAATATTTGATAGATATACTGACGTATTCATAAAAAATAAAGTGGATTTGAAGTGAGCTTTTGGACAAAAGTTTTATACAAAATTTTCTTAAAGTATATTTGAAGTCTACTTTAATTTTTTGTGAATAGGGGCAATAATCTTTAAAAATTAAATGCCAAAGAATGTTCTTTCAAATGATAATAAACATTCCCCATTAAATTTGAATTTTCTATGTTATTTTTTTTTTTCTTTAAAAAAAAGTAGGGAACCCCGTAATAGATCACGCTTTATTAATATTTTGGGTCAGCATTTCCTTGTTTAGATTATTAAACATTTTTTACTTTATTAAAAATTATATTTTCTTCAAGCTTAGGGACAAAATTTCTTTTTATTTATTTCATATTGCTTGCAATATTTCGCTAAATAAATAAATAAAAAGAAATTTTGTCCCTAAAAGCTTCAAGAAAATACAATATTTGATGTCCTCGTTTAACTAAAACAAGTTCTTAGATCGGGGAGAATAGTTTGTCTTGTACTTTTGTTATTTAAACCACAATTTCTAGTATTTGGCAAAGATGATAGAATAAAGTTCGTTTGCAAATTGTACAAAACATATAAAACATAATTCTGAACTCTGTTTTTATTCCCTTAGGCCACTGTTTGCTTTGCTTAATTTTAAATATTTAAACTACTTTACCTAAGTGTCACTTTTCGTATTGTCAATCTATTTATAGACAGACACTTTTATAACTATAAATGTATGCAGCAGAAAAAGTAGCACAAATGTCAATTAATTGAATGACACATTCATTCGTTATACATACAACCACATTCAAGTGTAAAACGTAGTAAGTCTTATACTTTTTAGCTCTAGTGCCTGCTCAACATTTTCATAGGAATCATGGCTGCATAAGATAATATTTTATTTTAAAATCAACAAACACATACATACTTATGCACACAACATAAAAGCTGCTATAGTTTGCACAACATTGACACATTTACGGTTCAAAGTTTAAATAAATAATGCAAATGTTTCATTCGTTGTTCATTTGTCGTTTTTTTACAGAATATATTTTTGTAAATTCAATTTAAATTATTATATAGTTTCAAAAGACAAACATTAAACATTGTGCACATAAGTAGCCTGATGTTATATTGCAAGTGTTGCAATATTTCTATAGCATACATTTAGGTTAGCTATTTTAATACATTAATTATAAAGTTTACTTTTCGGCAATTTGGTTTCAATCATTTATTTAGTTTTGTTTTACTTTTTGTGTCATACAAAAAGTTGTCTTTTTTAAAAATATTAGACAATTTGCATTAAACTTATTTAATTAATATTAATGCAAACATTTCTCCACAAAGTTATTTTAATGGATTACATGAAGTTTCAACTGAAACAAAATTGCAAATTAAATGTTATTCAGGGAATTTTGTGTTTTTTATGGGTCAATTTAAAAAAAAACGTAATTTTTGTGTCCCCTCCCCGCACTTTACACTACTATTTTAGGTAAAAAAAAACCAAAATGTGAGAGTGATCAGCGAGGAATATGTAACAAAAAAACGTAATTCTCAAATTTGTATGTTTGTTTTTTTTGTGTTTATTCAAAATGGTGTTTTGTTACAAAAGCATGTGTCCCCCGTTAAAATTTTTAGTAAGCAAAATAAAATCAAGAATAAAAAAATATGTGTTTTGATTTGTTATAGTCGTCGAAACTTAAAACGAATTTGGCGTTGCAAAGAAAGGTTGTCCCCACAATTTGCATAGAGCGTCACTTTTTTATAAATCAACTAATATTACTAGTTTTCAATTTTAAGTTTAAATAAAGTAAATAACGTAAGGAAAGTACAAACTTTTATTATTACAAAAGTGAAAAAGCGAAAAAAAATCTATTTAAGAAAGTGTGCATTTGCGTAGTTTTTGTGTAAGGGCGCGATAAAATTTCATGAGCGTCACGCTAATTTTTCTAAAAGTGAATATATTAAATGTAAAAAATTTATGTTGACAATCATTGTTTACATGGTTTCAACTTATCTTTTTATAATTTGTGAATTTGAGAAATAAATTGCCTACGAAAAAAACCAAAATAGACAAACATTTCATAAGCATCACTTTTGAAATATATTGCTTCAATAAATATCTTGAGCGTCACACGCAGTTTTTTTTTCAATACATTGTTACAAGGCTATTACTTTGCAAGTAACCTCTAAGTTCTAGTCTTTTTTTAACAAAAATGTACATATTTTCATATTAAAATTTTAAAATACCTGTCATTTAAAAAAAAAATTAAAAATCAAGGTGCATCATGATTTTGTGTTTATAATCGAAAAGGTGATTTTCGCAAAAGTCAATCTTAAGAAATAAAAGAACATCGTAGTAAGCTTAAATTGCAAATATTTTTGCATTTTTAGCGATTTTTTATACATATTTGGTGTGTGACGCTCAATATACAAATTATAGAAAACCTAAAAAAAATCCAAAAATATTGATTGTTTTGAGAGCCTAAAAGTACCACCGGATTCTTCATCAATTTCTACATAAATTGGCCACTCTTACAGGCGAATTGAAAAAAACTTTAAAAATAAGCAAAACAAAACTCGTTCTGTACGTTTGATTTTTAAATTGATCCTTATACATAGTAGTTTTTATTTTATTACGATAATATTTCATAATATTTCGATTTTCAAATACATTTTAAAGTTATACTTGTTCTATACAAAATTAAATTGTCTCAATTTAAATGCAATGTTAAATAAATTTTAATGTCATTGGTAGAAAATTTGAATTGAATTTTTCTAAATATTTTTTCAAAATTCTAGTGGCATTCCTTATCGTTTTCCTACTTCATATTCGCATATTTATAATTCTGTTTGCATACCTAATTTAGTGTCTAGTTCAGTTGCCAATAATATTCCTAATCACTTGCCAAGTGATATTTTTTTACATATTTTTAATACAATACTAATTTATATAAACTCCCCTTTTATTTTTTTTACTACTAACTTGTATTATTTTAAACTTTTCTTTGCTATTTACTCCATTTAACTGTTCTGACACATTTCTTATTTTTTTCACTTATTTCTACATTTTTGCTTAAGAGTGGTTTAACCCTCAAAATGAGTAAAACTCTAGTTAACAGTTTTTTTTCCTACATTTTGCTTTACAAAAAAGTTGTACATGTTTTTGACATTGCCACGTACTCCTCAAGTTATGCAGCCTTTTATTTTTGTTTAATTAACATACTTAAAATATGCAATATTCAGCAGAGTTTAAATACTCGTTTAAATACTGCCTCAGTAGCAGAACTAAAAGGAAAACTCTAAAAAAGCAAACCGATTAATAGCACCAATCAAAATCGTTTCTAAATATATGCAAAAGTATTCTTGTATTCCACAACCAGCCCTAAAAGTTTTTCTATTAACTGAAAATTGTGATGAGAAGAAAATATTTTAGTTTATGGTTTTTTATTGTATTTTATATTTAAATTGAGTTGTTTAAATTAGTTTGTAAATATAAATAAACGATTTTTTTTTAAAACTTAATATGCATTTTAGTCGTTATGCCCTTAAGTAGGCAATGATTTATGCTATTTTTGCTTGTTGAGTAAATATTTTCAACACCTTTTCAAGTTGCAATTAAGAACAAACAAATTGAAATTCAGTAAACCATTGATATATAGAAAAATCGAACTGAACTTCAGTAAAATTGAATTGATATTAAAAAATAACAAATGGAAAATGATAAATACAAAATTGATAATACGAAAAGCCGTATTGAAATTAAGAAATGTAAATTTAAATTGAGAATATACAATTTGAAATTAAGAAATCGAGATTGATATTGAGCAAACACAGAGAAATAATTAGAGAAGTAATTGAACTAATATTTATCTCTTTAAGAGAAAAGTTTTTTTTTTATTCAGGCTAATAGTTCGAATTTTCAAGAATACTATTGTAACGTACTGGAACAATTTGCAAACTGGAATGCATTTTCTACCCTGCCAAGGGTGTCATCAGCAATTTTCGTTGTACACGATTCATCTGTAAACATCATCTATTTAACTCGCCGGTTTTTGAGAAATGGAATTAAAGTAATCTCATTTTTTTTTTGAAGTGTTTTGAGTTAGAACGAAATTTTACAAAAAAAAAAAAAAAAATAAGAAACAAAAAGAAATAAAATAAAATTTAATTTATTTTATTTCTTTTTTTATTTTCTCAATTTTAATTTGAATATATTTAATATCAATTACCATTTATTAATTTCAATTTCAACATCAATTTGGATTTCTTATTTGCAATTTGTTTTTACTTAATATGAATTTGGAATTTTAATATTCTAAATATTAATTTACATTTGGGCGATTCTATTCTGATGGGTGCAACATTTAGACGCTTTAAACGTCTTTTACTAATTTTCAATTAAGTTATTTCTAGAAGGGGTAATATTTTTCTATATACTATTGTTATCTATTTACAAGAATTTATATGAAACGACCAAATAGCCACGAGAGAGCTTTAAAGTGCAAGACGGGTGCAATCAAATTGGCCAACTTTCATAAGATCATACCACAAAAGCACAAAACTCTGTTAATTTTTAAACTTTTATTGTATTATTTTTTTTATTGTGAAAGATGAGATATCAGACGATGATTATCAAATCAAACAGCCTAGAGAAATATAATCCAATAAAAAGAAATTTGCTCTTTAAGCCATGACGGGTGCAACATGAATGCATTTTCTGTTCGCGCCAAATCTATGAATCTTAATGCTTCGAAGTGCACAACAAATTTATATTTAAGCTTACGTCTAAAAAAGATTATATTATTATAAAATATAGATATTTTACTTAAAATTTGCATCAAAAAAAGTATCAAATAGTGTGATTTGTTGAAAGTTGTCTAGAATAAAATCGTCCATTTCTTAATTACAATTTATTTTTTCTCAATATTATTTTAAATTTTAGAATTTCAATTTGCTATTTCTCAATATAAATTTGGAATTTAAATACATATTCTCAATATTTCTGAATTTCAATTTGATATTTCTCAACATAAATTTGGATTTCTTAATTTCAATTTACATTTCTTACTATCAATTTTATATTTCTCAATAAAAATTTGGATTTCTTAATTTCAATTTTTTATTTCTCAATGTAAATTTAGAATTCGAATATTCTCAATATCAATTTACATTTCTTAATATCAATTTTATATTTCTCCATATAAATTTGAAATTTCTCAATTTCAATTTGAAAGTAGAAAATAAATTTAATTAATTTCCAAACTCTATAAAATTGCATGATTTGTGGCCATTTCTTGCTATTTTGTAAAAGTAATTTACAATTGTTTTACGATTTTAATTAATGTTTTAAAACAAACATGTTTCAGTTTGTGTAATATTTATGCTTTAAACAATTTGCCAGCCATTGCGGTCTGGAGTTCAGTGTAAAAAACAGTGGTGGCTTTCAATACAAAAAGAAAAATAATTTATAATGAAAACCAGCAAAAATAATTTAAATGAATAATGGTCAATTAGGGTGAAAGGTCAAAAAAATCTCATTTAAATATTTAATTGTTGTTTTTTTTTACTAATTTATATGTTGCACAAGTATAAAGCAAGTAACACAGAGGAATTTAATAAAGTAGGGGCGTTCTACTATAAATGATTTAAATAGTTTAAGGAAAGTAGAAGTAGGAGGTAATGTTTTCAAATAAACTGTATGTAATTTATTTGAAAATAGATGTTTTTATGCTCAATGCTAAGAGGAAAATTCAGCAAAGTTTTTTAAAAAGCTTTGTTACAGTTTTGAAAACCATTTTTAAGGGAACTAACATTTTGTATAAAAAAGTAAAGTTACGGTCACATTTGTCGCTTTGTTTCACAATACCTGCGATACTAGCTACCCCGTACTCTCCACTACGTATTTCAACTATAAACTCGAGAGGCAGGAGAAATGTCGCAGAAAAAATTCGCAGCGTGTGAACCCACTCTTACAATTATTTCATTTTTTTAACCATTTTTTTTTAAATTATATTTGCAAGAAATAAAATCAAAATAATCATAAAAAAAACAGCTGTTGTCTTCTATTGTAAATGAAACTAAAAATCGATGTGTGAAAACAAAAATTATAAACTGCCTGTAAATTGCCAATTTTGACAACTGACAAGCACACTACAAAGTACATACCGTCTAAAACCACCACCACCTTAAAACCACACTCTATATTTGCTTAGTTGTCTAGAAAATACTAAAATAACTGAAGCACCTTTCTACATTTCAGTGTAAATGCTTTCATTATTTTTTTTTAATTTTTTGTTGAAAAAAAAACATAAATAAAAGATCATTTAAATGGCATAATTATGTTGTAATTAATCTACATGAATAATGGTTTATAAAAATGTTGTTAAGTATCCTTTAAAATATTAATTGTTTTATAAAGTCAACAACATTTAAAATATATTTCATGCAATTATTTTTATTATTTATTTAAATCATTTCTCTTTTATTGTTTACTCAATTCATTTTAACATTAATTAAGTTAATTTAAACAGTTTTGTAATTAATTTAAATGAAACAAATGAAATGACTATTAATTAAGGTTTAAAAGTGTTAATAGAGTGATAAAAACAAAATAAAAAAGTAATTTATTTAGGTGTTTTTTTTTTTTTGTGTCTTTATGGATCGATAATATACAAAGAAAAATATAGTTGTACATGTTTACCACAACAATATCAACATTTTTAAAAGTTTTTCAACAATATTATGTTCACTGTAATTATTTTTCTGATTGCACTAACCATAATATGGTTAAGTTACGATTCACATGATTACTACAATCATATATATAATTGTAGTAACTATGTATATATTTCTTGCAATGATGTTTATGATAAATCCAATTATCATAATTTGTTGCTCTTTGATTATAATAGAGAATAACAAAATATGGTATAATTTTTCATCATAAAACTGATCACCATAAACATTACATATTTGCTATAATCATATATAATCATATATATAATTGAATGTGAATGGTAACTTAACCATAATATTTCTTATTTAATTATATAAATATGTTGCAATAGTTGTGGTAAACATGCACAATTATATTTTTTCTCTGCGTGTAACACAGACTACTAAGCCAGTGTTATTTATGTTATTGCCTTTTTACCGTATATTGTCTGTTCGTGAAGCATCATGAATCCACTTCCTACTCTGATAGATGTGTTAAAGATGGACGTCAGATGATTTAATACTTTCATATATGATATAATAAAATGTTTTATTGATTCAATAAATTTTTTTTATTGAGTGAAAAAATTACGAATAAATTACAATTTAGGTCATTGGTTTTGCGAAAAAGTTTATCGCCGGAAATTAAAAAAAAAAACAAAAATTGGATACCGGGAATTTTGTTATTGAATGCTAAAATTATTTTTTTCGATTGTTTTTTATGTGCTATGTAGACCTTTTATATTGTTAAAAATCTTTCTATTTTATTAGTTCGGCTTATTTTTTTCTGTGTACGCACAACGGGATGATTTGGCTGAAGACCTAATAGCGTAGACAGACGACAGCGTTAATGTGGATTAAAATCTCACTAATGTGAATTAAGATTTTACCATGACAGACGACAGTTTCTGCATTTAAAACAGCATTTAAACAGCTGTTTGTTTGTAAACAACTGTTTTATTATGAAAAAATTTGTTTGGCATTTGGTGAAAAATCAGTATTTATTTGAAATAAAAAACTGAAATTACTTTTGCTGAAACTGCTCCATAATGCAAAAATTGTTCATACACTAGCAACCATCAACCTGAACGTGTTGCTACATGTGGGGACCGCAGTGGGACACTCTGAAATAAGAGAAAGGCAATTGTGGAAATTTATTTTTATTATTTTAATTTTACAATTGTCTTCTTCTTCTTGTTTTAGAATAGTAAACAATTTGATAACATATGATTGATTTTCGACAATGTTGCCATATTGAAATAGCTAAATGCAGTATAAATTCACTCTGATTTTGTGCATTAAGATGGGATATTTCACGAGTTAATTTGAATTAAGACTGCTAATGCAAATTAACTGTGTCGTTTGTCTACGCTATAAGTTCTTCAGATTCCGTAAATTGTTTTCCTTTTCTTGAAATCACTTTTTAAAGTTGATAAAGTTAATTGTAATAATTGTGTAAAGTATTTTACCGCGTGAGTGCGAAATTACTAGATACTGGCAATGGTTGTAATGCACTCCTCCAAAGATAATTTGACACTTAATTTATTTAATAAAACTAAACTTAATGACTAAACATAATAATCTTAAAACTAAAATAGAACATATGAGTACTAGTACTATCCTGATAAGAATATCTCTTAAACGCATGTGTAAAGTGACATGAGTGTCATTTATTATATGCCCAATGTACATACACATGAGCTTAAAAAGTCATAAAATTTTACTTAAAGACTACAATTAAATAATATAATCAAAAATGTTTGCACATTCTGACAAGGGAAAATCAAGCAATAGAATAAATGAATTTTTGTAGAATAAAAAAAACATGTTAAAGTAATTTGAATCTCTAAAATCCAACATTTAAAATTGCCAATTTTTCACAGCTTGTCCTGAATAAAACAATGAATGAAAGCATATTGTTTATATTTTTAATATGCCATATTGCTCTATTTAAAACATTTTATAAATATAAATTGAGATATGTTTCATTTAACATCAGCTGCAAATAATAATAATTAAGCATTCATGACATATTTTGCACTGCTCACTAGTATATTTAATAATTGTAATTAATTTTGCATAATGCAATTGTTTTACTCACTTCTGACTGTCTGTATATCATTTCAATTCCCACAATGTTTTTAGCCAGATTTATTCAAAAACATTTCGGATTGCACTTTTTCATTACAGCAGTTGTGTCAATACATAAACAGACACTCTGCCACTTTTATATGAATTTAAATACATATGCAATGCATGAATATTTAAATATGTATTTTTAACAAATAAAACAAAACACCAAAATGTATGCTACGATAAAGCGTAATTACGGTAAAGTTATTGAGAATTGTATGAATTTGTACGTAAGTGAGAGGGAGAGAGAATATGCAGCAGCATAAGTACAATATTATTTTAAATGTTCTTTTTGTATGAATCATACTATTAAAAAAATATAAAATTATAAAAAAAATTTAAAAAAAAATTTTTGGTTTGGTTTTCATACCACGTATTTAAATAAACAAAAGATTTATGTTTAAAAAAAAATTACAATAGTTTTTTTGCCATACCATATGTTTTAGTAAAATACTACTGAGAAAGCTTAAATTGTTTTTCCCAAAGTTTATTTATTTTCTACTCTCTTTTTAATTAGTTAAATGGTGCCACTTCCTTTTTATTTTTAAAACACAATTTGCTTTCTTTTGAAAAAAATTTAATTTTTCTTTTAATAACATTTTTAAATTATTTTCACATTACTTTTCTGTTCTGTCCTTGGTGGTTTTATTATCTTGTCTGGTATTTAATTGTGGCAAAAAATGAAAAAAATATATAAAACCTCAACTGAAAACAACATGAAATTGTGTATTGTCTGGCATTTTTCTGTCAAGGAATAAAGACATGGAAAGTCTATATTTAAACTGTAATATAATTTCAAAAAATATTTTTTTACAAATTCTTATTTTTATAGTTTTCTTTTACATCCGCTACTATTTCGTTTTTGTTTGGTTTCTTTGCATCCAAACATTTGCATCCTGTGTAAATTGGAATTTTTATAGTTTTTGTTTACGTTAGCAAACGTAGCCAGGAATATGTGGGTGATTTTGGGCAGTAAGATTTTATAGTACTGCTGCCATGGCCAAGACAAAAATATGTGTTTGACCAAACAGCAGAAAGGAAATATGAATGAAATAACAGACATTACATTTAAACTCTCAGGAAACGTACTTACATATGCAAGGAATAAAAGGATTTACATTAATCTGATAACTTTTATAAGTAAAATATACCTAAATCAAAATAAAATATTGTTTGCAGTTGGAAAAGTAACAAAACAGTTATAATTTTATAGAAAATATTGAAAAACAAAATGTAAATTTTTTTTATTAAAGTTTTTGGAAATTTGAAATTTTGTTTGGGGAATCACTGAAACTTTGAATTATTATAAAATAACATAAAAACTTATATTCTGTGTTCAGTATTCTACAAAAAAAAAAACAACAATTTATGAAAACTTGAGTACTAAAAATGTTTTCTTTGATAAAATCATCAAATCATTAAGTTGCTTAGAAGAAAATACGAGTAAAAATTTTGTGGCAATTCCACATTTCCCACATGGGGAAACAAAAATCTTAACAAATGAAATGATAATTAAATGAAATTTTAGTTTAAATAAATTTAGATTCTTACAGTCTAATTCATAAAAACTATTAAGGGTTTATAACAGGCTTATAAAGCAAATATCCTGTTGTAAACCTTTGCCAAGTTTTATGAATTAGGGGGTAAGTTATTAAACCGGTAAACAAAAAATGGAAATTTGTCAAAGAAAAACTCTTTCAGGATTTTTAAAAAGTTTTTAGAAATTCACAATTTTAGCAGGAGAAACGAAAAAGCAATAATTTAAAAACAAATCACATAGAAATATAACTTTTATTAAATGCTTATTCCTAAAAATAAATGCGAAAATAAAAATTTTAGCTATGAGAACTGTTTATATTTATAATTGATAAAAATATATCTCGTATTTATATTTTTTATACGAAATATAATAAAAGTAATGATTTTTTAAAAGAAAAAAAATTTGGGGATTTTCAAAAAGTTTTTGGGAATTTATAATTTTGGTGAAGAAATTAAAAAGGAATAATTTAATAACAATTTAAATGAAAATATAACTTTTATTATCAGCCCAATCATGAATAAAAACTCCGCGGGAGTTTTTTCCCTTTTTCCAATTTTTCCTATTCATATTCAATGTTAGAAAAATAAAAAGAGAAAAAACTGTTTTTCTCCAAAAAAAATGTATAACAAATAAAATTGAGATTTTTTAAAAAATTTTGGGAATAGATAATTTAAGCTAAATACACAAATGTAATAATAAATATATAACTTTTTTATATATTTTTCCGTAAAAAAACAGTGTAAAAATAAAAATGGGGATTTTTGAAAAAGTTTTTGGGAATTTAAAATTTTGGCTAGAGAAATATAAAATTACTAACTATTACTATCTGTAAAGATATAAATATAATTTGCGATTATTTGTTGTAGAAAAATGGTATAAAAATAAAATAGGGATTTTTTAAAAGTTTTTTGGGAATTTAAAATTTAAGCTGGCTATACACAAATGTAATGATTAAATATTAAATCAAGTAAAAATAAACCATTTACTATATTTTATATACATATATATATATTTATATTATATTTTTATATTTTTCCTCAAAAAAATGGGGATTTTGATTGAATTGAACTTAAGTTCTTGTTACACAGAATACTTTAAAAAAAAACAAAATTCAACATTTTGAACTCAGTCAGTCTGCTTCCATAAAAATCCAATTCAATTTACACAGTTCAAGTATGTCCATTAGACAATAAAATTCATAATTTGCATTTACACCAATACCTCGCTTTGCGTCGTTTCCATTTGCATTTTTTCCAAGTTGCGTCTCTGCTTAATTAGTGGTAATTTTCACTGTGCACCGTTAGATTTTCGAGGTTGCGTTGTTCAGGGTTCGAGTCTTTATTTTTTTTTGAAATTTTTACAAAATCTCTGACATTATTAGATGCTAAAACGAAGTTTTTTGATGATCGAAATTTTTTTTATTTGATTTAAAAATCAGACAAAAGCAAATGACTTAATTGATGACATAAAAAGTAAAACATTATCCAACAATTGCTACAAGGAAATTTATTTTACGTTGAAAAAAAGCTGTTCAACAAACATTGGACCAATTTTTTGGTGGCGACTTAGTATTTTCATTACCCTGGAATCTATTTACGATCTTTACATGGTTTGCTATAGAAAATCCTAATTCACTTTGCGTCGTTTCAATTTGCGTCGTGTGTTTTTTTTGGACCGCAAAGTGAGGTATTGGTGTACTGTTGCTTTAACTGATAGACATTCGCAAACAATTTGTTTAGGGTTTGAAGAAAAGTACTAGTTTTTGCAGTAAAATACTACATACTTTCACTAACTAACTTACAGTAAATAACTTGAATTTATATTGTTTATTTTGACATTTAAACTTGGAAGTTTTTGTAGAATATTTATGAAATATTTTGTTGTTGAATTTTTGCAAATAACTTTTCCAAAATATCAAGTTCGTTTTTGTTTTTGTGCATGTAAAACATGTTTATATGCCTTTAACTGCAAATATCTACACAATATTTTAGTTGTTACTTAAGCAAGACTCCCCAGAGCCTAATAGTTTATGGTAGATAGTAATACCTTTTATGCTTTTATACAAAATCTCTAGTTAAGCAATTTCTTATTATTTTTAGGACAAACACATGCAACACAAAGGCTCTATAGTGTTTGCTTATACTCATTATACCTTGTAGATAGATGGTTATTTGTAAGAACATTTAAATCTGTTGATATCTGTGTAAAATAATCATCATGGCCAAGGATATTGTTTAATTTTGTGGAAATGTTTTCTGTCTGGCAAAAACTTTTTCTAAGAGAATACATTGAAGGTAAATGTGCCAGCAATAAACTGTTGTTCTTTACTTTTAAGTTTATAGTTTTAAATTTTTATGTCCATTAGTTTTTATTTACTATAAATAAATAAATGTTAATCATACGCTTTAGATTACAGTTTTTAAATCTTTATTTGTATAAGTTTAATAGAAAAATTCCAAATCCAAAGTAGGAATGGGGAAAAAACATCGATGTTTTAAAAACACTCGATGTATTGTGTCGAAACATCGATATAATCCAATGTTTTTTTTTTTGCTCCTAAACAATCGGAAAACATCGATGTTTTCTTTCGATGCATCGAAATGACAAATTGTATACAGAACGTGTATATTGGTATATAAACGTGTATACATATCTAACATTTTAGACCCTCGATTCAAAAAAATGCACTTTAATGATGCAATAGCCGTTGCCAATGCTGTATCAAAGATCAAGGAATTAATGAAAAATACTCTTTGCAAAATGAAAATATTGAATCTGACTCAGAAAAATCTCATAAAAGTGAGGATACTTTTTCATTATGGATTAGCTATTATAAACTGATTTATAGAAATTGGAAAAGCAACAAGACTGAAGATATATTGTCTGATGAACTTTAAGTTTAGTTGAGGACCCCTGTTTGAAGACTGTACGAAAATCCGTTGGATATTTGGAAATATTATAAGTCATAGTTTTCCAAGCTTTGAAAGATCGCTTTTAAATACCTTACAATGGTGGGAACATCGGTTCCGGTGGGCACATCGGACCCAACAAAGAAACAGATTGACTGGTGAAAGACTTGGTAAAGTTTTATTTCTAAACAGTTTTGAAAAAAAGTATTGGGAGATGTAAAATAAATTTAAGATTTTTCGAAAATATAATAATAATAAATATTTAAAAAAAAAAATATCGATGCAACATCGATGTATGTTTGTGATGCATCGAAAAAAACATCGATGTTTTTTTTTTGCAGTGTCCATCCCCAATCCAAAGCTAAGAAATCAAACTGTATGATTATTAAAATTAAAAGCCTGTTTTATAAACATGAAATCCATTATGATATAAATATTTGAATTTCTAAAATCAACTGCAGTATTTCACACATATCCAACTAATCATTAAATCAGCTATTCTTGCCTTTATATCTTTAAAATTCTATAATTAGTATAAAAGATATAAAATAAAAGCTGTTTTGGATTTTAATTAAAAATTAATCATGCGTTAGAGTGGATATTATTACTTAACATTTTAACCGAATATAGAAAATACTGTTATACAAAAGATTTTCTATAGAAACCACTGTTATACAAAAGATTTTCTATAGAAATTACTGTTATACACAAGATTTTCAATAGCAAATACTGTTATACACAAGATTTTCTATAGAAACCACTGTTATACAAAAGATTTTCTATAGAAACTACTGTTATACACAAGATTTTCTATAGCAAATACTGTTATACACAAGATTTTCTATAGCAAATACTGTTATTCAAAAGATTTTCTATATAAAATACTATTATACAATATATTTTCTATAGAAAATACTGTTATACACAAGATTTTCTATAGAAAATACTGTTATACAGAATATTTTCCATAAAAAATACTGTTATACAAAAGATTTTCTATAAAAAATACTATAATACAGAAGAATTTCTATAGCAAATACTGTTATACAAAAGATTTTCTATAGAAAATACTGTTATACACAAAATTTTCTATAGAAATTACTGTTAAACAAAAGATTTTTTTATAGAAAATACTGTTATACAGAAGATTTTCTATAGCGAATACTGTTATACAAAAGATTTTCTATAGAAAATACTGTTATACACAAGATTTTCTATAGCGAATACTGTTATACACAAGATTTTCTATAGAAACCACTGTTATACACAAGATTTTCTATATCAAATACTTTTATACACAAATATTTCTATAGAAAATACTGTTATACACAAGATTTTCTATAGAAAATATGAAATTTTCTTTTGGAATCAAGCCTAAGAATTTAAAATTATTAAATAAAAAATTGAATTTCGATTGACTTGCAAATCTGTAACTCCAAATAATTGCAAAATTTAGTTTTACTTTCTATTTCGTAGCAAACATGAAGTGCAAAGCTTAACATTCATATAAAACATTTATTTAATGTTTTGTTGAGAGCACAAGTTCAAATTTCAAAAAATTTTTTGTACTCGTACTAAACTTCATGGCGTATGATTGATATTAATACAAGCTGTTATTTGATTGATGATAGACTAAAAATAACTAATTGAAAAAAAACAACAAACAAACTCAACAACAACTAGGAAAAAATAACATTTAAATGGCTATAGAAGTGGCAATAAAAAACACATTTTTATTTTTTCAATAAAAATTTATGGTTATTTAAAAAAAAAACAAACAAAATAAAATTTAAAGAACACTGTAAAATAAACAGAAATTTAATTTAAATGTTCAAATATTCAAATATTTAAACATTTATTTATTTATTTAAATTAATTTTAAGGTTTTAACAATAAACAGTAAAATATATTTATTACTGCGATATTTAAAAGCAACTTGTACAGCTCCATTATAGAGCAAAAGTTTTCGAACAGTTCATTTAGTTGAAAAAACAAGTGAATTATTTGAAACAATTCATTTCTGAAATACCTCTCAATAAAAAAGTAGGGAACCTCGAAACGGATCACGCTTTACCATTTGAAATCTATTATTGGTCTATCATGAAAAGTTGTTACTATATTAGAGAATTAAAAAAAAATGTTGTCTTGTTTTACAAGCATTTTACACTTTTACACTCAGTGTTATATAAACTAAACAAATTAATTATTTTTTTTTTTTTTTTTTTTTTTGTAAATAAAAGACAACCCAAAGTTTCTTAAGTTGGTAAGATATTTTGAACCAATAAATACAAATAAACCCCCAAAAACTTGACTTAAATAAATAACTATAAAAGTTAGAAACAACAAAGAAATTATTGAGACTTCTTATGTTTAGACTTGCAAGTACTTAGAAGGAAAAGGCAAAGTAAAATTGGGTTGCAATTGTGTTTTCAAACTTTTTGTCTACTTGTTTTCTTTCTTTTCTTTTTTTTTTTGCTCTTGATGAAAGTGTTTTTTATTATTTTAAATTACAAGTTCTATACAGAAAAACTTGTTGGCCTGTTTAAAGGAATAGTTATATTTTTTTTCTATTTTCTTTAGAATATAAAAAAAATTTAGGAGGAAAAATGGCTGGAAGGAAGAAAAAATATATTGTCGAATTTCCTTTTACTGGTAAGAGTTACAATGTGACATAAACACCGAAAAGAAAATCTAAAGTTACAGGAAATAAAAGTAAAAAACTTTATTTGAGTATAATTTTTTGTTGAAATGAATTCTGTTAAAAGTTATCTAACCATGGTAGGGGAAAAAAGCAGTAACGGAGAAATGACAATACTTGTGTATAGACAGTTCTAGTAACGGACAACTTAATAACACTTTACAAAAAAATATATTCACCAAAAAAAGATTTGTCGAAGTCAATAAATAGTTTGCAGTTTGGTATTCACTCGTAATCTCTACTTTCTTTCTTCAATTTTAAAATTTTTCAAATTTCTAAAACTTTCTGCCGTTCTCAGAAATTTTCTTCTATCTTTCTTTTTTTATATAAATTAATTATATACATTTATAAATTATATATACTACGAACAAAAGCAGTATTATACTCAATATCACGATATCACAACAGTTAGGGACTTAAGTCTTGAGTCTTCTTTAAAGCTTCTCCTAATAAACAATTGGTTTAAAAATTATAGTTTAAGTTAATAAAATTACACTTCATTATAGGAAATAACTTGTAGCTAAAAGAAAAAAATAATTTTTAAATTCTTTAGAAAAATTTAAAGACTTGTTACGTAAAATAGTTTATTTGGTTAAATTATCTATGTAAGTTTTAAATTATCTATGTAATTTTTTTAGAAAATTACCAGCAAATTTATTAAATTATAAATTAAAACAAATTTGTCATACTGAGCGTATGATTAATATTAATTCTGTTTAAAACAAATTTATCATACTGAGCGTATGATTAATATTAATTATAAGGTTATGCTGAATAACTTGTAATAACTTGATGATTAGTTATAACATTTCTATAGTTAAAGATTTATTCAATAGCCAAGATTTCAAGGTTTGTTAGCAAATAAATATGTTGTTATTGAAAACTTTTTAACCCGCAACTTGTTTGCTCAAATAAATTGTTGATTTGTTTAGAGGAGTTTTTCATCAGTGCGCCTTCAAAATTTCCCAAACTGTTACAAATATAAACTTAATATTCTTAAATGAACAATTAAAATTTCTTTTCAATTTTGCATTATATCAGCTGATGTTTCTATACATGCCACTACTTTTACTGTAAGGCACTTGGTAAAAGAACAAATAATAGAAAACAAAAAGTGGAACACATTTATAAAAGCAGTTAAGTAATATATGTAGAAAGTCTGCCATTACTATTTTTATTTTATTTTGCATGTGTTTTTTGAGGTCTTTGACTTGGGAGTAAAAGTTTTCGTTTTTTTTTAAATTTTTTTTTTTTGCAGAAACAATAACTAACCATAACTTTGGTAAAATATTTGTACAATATTTTGGCAATAATTCATTTGTTTTACACACAAATTTTGTTTGTTTCTTATCAAATTTACCAGGAAATAAAATAGAATACTGAGAAAAATGTAGAGATATAAATAAGCAACATCTTTAAGAGATTAAAGTGAAATTTTAGGGAAAAGAACATATGATAAAGTTTTTATTTAAACTTTCTTTTAAAAATAACATAAATTGCTAAAATAAATCTTTTTAACAACTTTAATTGAAATTCATGAGTTAAGGTACGGTCACACTTGGCAAATATTTGCCAAAAAAAAAAAACAAAAAGACGTAACCATAAAATAAAATATATTTGAACTTGTTGTTCTGGGTTTTTCTAGAACAGCACACAACAAATATTATTATTTTATTTGATGCTATTTGAACTTGCAAAACTTTTGTAAGAGTTGTTGTAAAACAAGTGGTCACGCTTTTTTGAGTAAATATTTGCCATGTGTGAACATACCTTTAGTGATAGCAACAAAACATACAATTAGGGGGAAGAGAAACCGCTACACATTCAACTTGTGATTCTATTGAATTGATTTGTTATATAGAATTACAAAATAGCCTCTGGATCCTTTTATATAAGTCTTAATTGAAAAATAACGATAATCTGTCATCACTTATTTTGTTTAATAGAAATATAAATTTTGTATTCGGAAGTGGAATTAATTAGATATTTTTATTTTATAGAAATGTAAAACGAACAAACTTTTCGCAATGAAACCTAGAAATACTTAATGTTACAATTACACATAGCAAATTAAAAGTGGTTTCATTCCGAAAAAAATTTTCGTTTTGCTTTTTCTATAGAAGCAAAAAACGGAATTAATTCCACTTCCGAACGGAATTAAATTCTGTGACATGGCTGATAAAATAGGCTGTACATAAAAGAGTGTCTCGAAAAAAAAAAGTTCGCGGTACACCACCGAATATGAAGTATTGTTGCAAGACAATTTCGAAAAAAAAAAAATTTTTTGTTTTTTTTTTTTTGCCGAAAGTAGAGGTCGCCAAAATACAATTTTTGTTATATCTGCGGCATTTATAGTCCGATCTCAAAGTGTGATATATCGATGTTTTTGTCTTGAGGAGATCTATCGATGGTATTATCTTGCATTTACCTCAAATATCCCGTTTTAGTATTTACTCACCAGATCTCAGTTTCTACCACCCTAATGTAACACCCTAATATCAGAAAATAAAAGCTCACAAAAAATTATTACACTTTTGTAAAGTTAGTTTTTCGATAATTCCAACAGAACTATTGAAAAAATAAATTTTTGTTTTTTTGCCGAACGTAGGGGTTACAGTTTTAAATTTGTTTGTCATATCATCGGCATTTATAGTCCGACCTCAAAGTTGTCGTGAAGAGACCAATGTTTTGAAAAGAAGGATAATCTTTGATCACTTATTTTTCTTAATCAAAATCGATTTTTTACTGGCAATTGTACATCATTTCTTTTCGAAATTCAAAGCGAAGAAAGGTCAACTATTAAAATCCTTAAAGATTTCTTTCTCTTTTTTTTCTAAAATATTCTAATATTCTATACAAAAGTTGGTTTGGTATTCTAATTTGTAAATAATTTTATTCTATTTTCTTCGACCTTTTTAATGATTTTTATTAAATGATTTTTAAGCTTGAGGTCACTTTTTTGTTTTTTATAAAAAAAATAATTTAATAAAATAATTTTTAATTGACCTCAAGCTTAAAAATTATTCAATGAAAATATTCTAGTTTATTTATATATTTATATGCTGTTCGTTTGAAATATTTTCAAATCCGATTGTTTAACATCAAATCTCTATAAACATTTAAACAAACATGTAGATTTATTGTTTTATTATTTGTTATTTTGATATACAAGCGCTCATTTGGACACTTTAAGCGTTTTATTTTATTTGCATTTCCAAATAAACAATTTTTATTTCTGCATATTTTATTGTTTATATTTCTTTTTATATTGGAATTTTTTATTTGCCAACAAATTCAAATACCAAACACTGATAAACCTAAAAACATTGAAACTTGTACGATACGTTCTTTTTTTTCAATATGCAAATATTGATAGAAAAAAAAATGTTAGCAAATAATGGAAAATGATAAAAGGAAAGAGAAACAGAATGGAAATCATAATCCTCTGTTTATATAGTTTGATATGTATGTAGATGATATATGTGCAAAAATCATGAAAAACGATAAATAAATATTACAACATCTTTATTTTCAAATAACTTGAGGCATAAATCACATTTCCTTTTAAAAATTAAACAGTGATTCTGTACAATTGCTAAGGCAAAATCACATTTATTAATATATTATTTTCAAAGAAGATATAATGTTATAGTAAAGTTTTAAATTTTCTTTTAAACTCAAAACAAACAAGCAATTTTTTTTATTAAACAATTTCAAGCTTTAAATGATAAAATTGCATTTGCACAAATATATCAAAGTTTGCATTGTGTTATGTATGTGTTTTCTTGGTCTTATGTCTAAAAAACGCATTAGTTTGATATTAATTAAAATAAAATGTGGTAAACACTTTTTGCAAATTATACAATTAATTAGAGAAGGAAATGAACTAATATTTTTAAGAGAAAAGTTTTTAATCAGGCTAATAGTTCAAATAATCAAGAATACTATTGTAAAGTACTGGAACAGTTGGCAAATTGGAATGCATTTTCTACCCGGCAAAGGGCGTCCTCAGCAATCTTCATTGTCCACTATCACTCTGTAAATATCATCTATTTAACTCAAAAATTTAATTTTGGGTTATATGGGCGACACCACGCCTCTTTGTTCGCTCACAACTATGTACGAAATATCATCGACCTAGATCAAAAAATGCCCAAAATATGGGTTATATGGGCGATGCCAAGCGCCATTGTCCACTCACAACTTTATTTAGTCAAGAATTTATTATTTCGTAAGAATATCCTATTGTAAAAATTTAATGACGATCGGTCCAGTAGTTAAGACTACATATATTACTATTTTTTATTTTTCTAAAAAGGGGCGTAGTCCCACCCACTTTTCTTCCGGTACGTATTTCTAATTATATCAATACCATATGTACCAAATATCATCGACATAGGTAAAAAAATGCCAAAATATGGCGATTTAAATTTTTAAGTTATGAATAGTGTCACTCCCGTTTTTTCAATCAAAACTTCATATAGCCTATTATTGCTTCCACAGTCACAGTAATACTGTGTTCAGATAAGAAACTTAATTGAGTCAATATTCGGTTAATTTTTAGCTTGCTCAATAATCATTTGACAGTTGGAAAACAATACAAAAAATACTCTAAATGTTTGTTGTGTTTCTATGTAAACAAACTTACCTTCACATTGACTTTTCAATGATTTCTTTTGTTTTCACAGTTGTGAACAGTGTTGCATTCGAAATCTTACTCAATATTATAACAATTTCGTACTTATTGCGCAAGAATTAATTGAGATTTATATGGAATATTGAACTCAATAATGGCGTTAATTGCGATTATCGCAATTAAGGTTCATATCTGAACACGCTATAACATGGATTTGGCCTCCTATTAAGCACAAACATACAGACAGACAGACAAGATTAAGATATCCGACTATCCGAATGAACTAATAATCGTTGTTTTGCATTGTTAACTATAACGAGACAAAATTAATTGATGTATGCAAAAGTTAACTTACTGCTGTTGCATATTATTATTTTTTTAAACATAGGTTAGCCTTAAAATGTTTGTTGAATAACATGAACTTCAATCCTCAAATATTAAAAGAAATACTGAAAGTTAGTTATTTATTTTCAATAAAAAAAATCAAAACTTGTTGCGCTTTTTTTCATTTTGGTGCGTTTTGCAATTTCAATGTTGACAACACTGCTAATAATGAGCTGCACGCATTATTTTATGAAAATATCGAAAATCATAGTTCAATAGGTTGCTTTTCAAACCAAAAAAAAAAAAAAAAGAAGCCTTTCTACTAAAGGCCTTATGACACTACATTTTTAATGCATTGTCCAAGTTTTGGTGAACAGTACAAATATAATGTAATAGAAAAATTTACCAAGTGCAAAGAGTTCAGCAGTATTAAGATAAATAGCAAACTGTCAAACATTTTACTAAAGTTATCGATAAAAAATGAAGTTATGTCAAAAAAAAGGTAAAATTTTTCAACTTAAAATTGACATTTCAAGCTTCAAATATTAAAAGTGTTGCTGAATCAGCGGTTTATGGGCAAATTTGGCGATTTACCGTTTTTTTGTTCGTTTTGTTTTTATGTTTCTCATAAACAAAAAGTTGACAACATTTAATAGAAAAAAAAACTAAAAGGCTTTTCTGTTTACATTTTTTATAGTTTGCTTTTTCTAACATTTTCTGTTTCTTTCTATCAATTCTATATCAATTCAATGAACAAAAAATGTAGTATCATAAGGGCTTAAGAAAGTTGTGAAAGTGTAGCATTAATTTTGTTATTGCTTTACAAATATTTGTAGTTTGACGAATTTTAATTGAATTTTATGATTTCATATTGATAACAGTTTGACTAATTGAATTTATTAATGTTTTTTGTAATTAATTTTACAATTTTGTATAATTAAGTCAATATGCGTGTAGTTTCAATCATTTTAATTTAATTTTAATATGATAAACAAACAGTATATGCTAATTTACATAATAGGGCAATTCACAATCTTGTGCAAATGGTATTGCATTATTGCTTTTAAAAAATATTTTTGCTCTATACTAATAAAATATACAGAAATACACATGCTAATGTTTACTTGCAATAATGCAATACCATTTGCACAAGACTGTGAATTGCGCTATTATTTCCAGCAATAGGGAATGAAGTTTGCGTTTGTAAATTTATAATTAATTACCTACATATACGTATATAAAAGAAAGCTCATGTATTCTCTTTAATTTACTAGCAACTGCTAGCTAACTTTAACTAATGGCAACAAATAGCATTTCTTCTCACTCAAGTATAAATCCTGCTAAGTTATTTCCGTTTCCTATTTTAAACCCTGAAGAGAGCAGAGAGTAGTACTGTGCAGTAAAAGGTTAAAGAGAATATTTGTATAGTTTTGTTGTGTATTTGTTAATAAACACAAAAAAACACTTGAAAATTTTAAACTGAATAAAAAAATACCAACTAAAAACAACAATTGGTAATTTATTTTTTTTAATGTTGGTCTAAATGTTTTGTTTAAGAAAAAAGAAAAAACTAAAACAAACAAAAGATAAACTTGTTTCTTTAAAAATAAAATAATTTGTTAAACAACAAACAATACAATAGAATGAATTAAAATGGTAACAAAAGAAAGAAATACCTAGTATAGGCGGAACTTTTTTTCTCCCACCTTTTTTGCTCTTTCTATGGCAGACTTTCTTTTTTTGCCTTAGAATTTTACAAACTAAAGGAGGTAACTGACACTAAACAAAAGAAAAACATTATTAAAAGCTATTTTTTTTGGACAGAATAAGTTGTAAACTAAAAATGTAAACTAAGTGCTAGTTTGGTGTTTTTGGTAAATATGTAGAAAATTTTACAGTGAGAATAAGTTGCAGGCATGATGTCAAGTCCAACAAATAGTGGTGCATACTTTTAGGTGGTGCATTTTATTATTATTAAATTATTTAATTTATTTTAGGGCTTACAAACCCTTAGGGCCTAATTAATCAAGATTATTCCTATGGTCAATACAAAAGTATAATTTATACATATAAAAAATTTCAAAGTTTTTGTATATATGTTTATTATCAGCCACTATGATAATACGGGACGTCATCAGCATAGTCTTGTTTCATACTCTGACCAGTTTTTCTTCAACTCTATTTGGAACTTGCCATTTCATTCACACACGTCAATTCAATTTTCTTACTTTTTCAAGCAAATCAACATGCATGAAAGAAAAAAACAAAAGGAACTAAAAAAAATTGACTAGTACCGTCAAGTTTGTACCCCTTTTATTCTCTTTTCCCTTCTCAGCCAAAAAAAAAATACTTGCCTTAACGAGTCAGAATTGAAGAGTGTAAAAGCGGTCATATGTATAACATTTATAAAATTGTAACTGCCGGTGCAAGTCATTCAAATAAATCATAAATAGTAGAGGCCCCAAAATAGAGCCTTAAGGCACCCATCTAAAGGTTTTTAGAGTTGTGAAAATAATATATCCAGACTGGACAGATTGATACCTGTTATTAAGAAAAGACCAGAATAGCTTATAGGCTGATGAACCACAATCAAATTGTAATGATTATTTATTAAATAATATTTCATGGCTTAAGGAGTCAAAGGCTTTGCTTTAATCAAAAAATATGAGCATCGTATTAGTTTTTCGGTCCATATTACTTCTTATGTCTTCGATACAATCTAAGGCCTGATGAATACCTACTCAAATACTTGCGAAAATTAAGATGTTTCAAAAGCTGCTCTCTTAAGTATTTTCGGGCAAATATTAAATATGCTTACGGGGAGAGGTGACTTAATGTTCGGTACAGGAATAACTCTCCCAACTTTCCAACTATCTGGAAACTTTAATGAAGTTATAAATATATTAAAAAAAACTGCAATTGGCGAGGAATATAGAGAAATATTAACCATCAGGTCCAGTAAAATTAGTTATTATGGCCATCATCGCCTCGTAAATCTTGTTTTTACTAGCATTTCGAAAAAGTAAAACCAAAGTTAAATATTTAAAAATATTCTATATTTTATTCATTAATATCATAAAATATTTCTAACTACCCAGCAAAAACTTTGCTTATATTCAACATTGCGCACAAAAAAACGTACTTTTTCTAGTAGATTTAAAAATAGTCTGGTCGACAATTTCCTATTACTTTTTAACTTAATTTGTAAGTGATGTTTTTGCTGGGTATCTATAAAAAAGCAACTGCGTAATACAAGGTGGCGCAAAAGTAATCCTCCTATCAGAAAATGCTATAAATTTTGCGATTGGCCCCTAATGTCAGTTCTGTTTTGACATTTGTGTAACAAAATCACATGTGAAATACACGTTAATAAACAATGTTACGCTACACTGCTCCAGAACGCGGAATATTGCTGACAGAACTGGCATTAGGGGCCTCGCAAAATTTATAGCATTTTCTGATAGGAGGATTACTTTTGCGCCACCTTATATATTAATAGTAAATTTTATTTATTTCTGTATTTTTTAAATATTTTGTAAATCAATTTTATATTAGAATTAATTTAGGAACACTGAGAGTATGTACTCATAATAATTATTTTATAAAAATTTATGAATTTAATGAAACACAAAATTGTAACAAATTGTTCATATAATTTATGTGTATCTATGAATATTCCGTTTTTATATTTTGTGCAAGGATACTCAGAATTTTAATAAAAAAAAAACATACCAGTAAAAATGTCAACACACAGAACGAATGATTAATTTTAATTCTTGAGTTATTAGAGAAAATTGTCTATAACTTTTTTATGTTTTAATATAAAATGATGATAAAAGCAAATTTAAATCATGGCCGCAATATTGTTTTAATATAACAAAATTATACAACAATATATTGAATTTTAATACAATCAGCTTTAATTTATAAATATTCTAGATTTTTTATCAGTGTAGTTTTTGTAGTTTTCTTTATAACAACCGTTGTTTCTTACGTATTTCCTTAATTCTTTCTTACTTTAAATACTTTGTTACAAATAAAGAACATTAATCCCTAACATAATTGCATGTTTACTAATACTGGGCAAAAATATAAAAGCATAGTAATCGCTTTAAATTATTTCCAAGTAGAAAATTTAAAATACTAAAAACTTGTCATTAAGATTTTTCTAACAAGTGAAATAACTTAAATGCTCTAAGAAAATGCTAAGAACAAAGTTTTTTCTGATGCTGTTGCAAGTCACTTTTTAATTGCAGCAACCGTCTGCAACACTTTTCGACAACAACACATGTTAACAAAGTTGCCAACAAAAATGTGCTGAAATAAATATTTATATAAATTGCAAAAGGCAGTTGGAAATCAAACATGCATAATAAGAAATTCGAAATGAGAACAGTTTATCCAATCTACATAAAATGGCAAACGAAATAAGTTGATGTTAAATATTTAATAAAACAATTCAATCAATTTAGAGGTTTTCTAAAACGTTTTCTTTAGTGAACATACAAAGCGTATGATTAATATTAATTATTGTGTTATAATGGAAAATTTTACAAAACTTTTTGATTTTTTAAGGGATTTTAATAAATAATGACAATTTTGAAAGCTTATATTACAAACTTTATGTCTACGAAAGGCATTTAAATATGTATATATTTAATAAAACAATTCAATAAATCTATAGATTTATATAAAACATTTTCTATAG
The DNA here is from genome assembly GCA_916048285.2 of Bellardia pandia. Taxonomy (NCBI): domain Eukaryota; kingdom Metazoa; phylum Arthropoda; class Insecta; order Diptera; family Calliphoridae; genus Bellardia; species Bellardia pandia. The sequence continues at coordinate 105,873,871 of OU696532.1, forward strand.
TGAACATACAAAGCGTATGATTAATATTAATTATTGAATTACAATGAAAAATAAAGCACAAGTTTTTGGGTTGTTTTAAAGGGATTTTTAGTAAAGAAGGCTTATTTTGAAAGCTAATATTATAGAATTTATGTCTACGAAAATCATTTAAATACAATTTGAAGTATAAATTTAAAAAAAACACGCTGCAAAATCAAAAAATGTTTGCAAATCATTGCACTAATAACAGTTTTTAAACTCTTAATTTACATGTTTTCGACTCCTGGTTCTTCTGTACTGATTTCTTTTTTTCAAGTTTTTTTGTTAATATTTGAAAAACATATAAATATTTTTTGTTTATTTGCTGCTATTTTCACCACTTAACAAGCAATTGAATAATGTAAACTAATAATTCAACAGATATTTTAATAAACACTTTTTCGCATGCATTCTCATTTACCCTATTTCATTTACTAACATTTGCAAACAAAATTTTAACTAGTGGCTACAATAAGCTTTTATTTTCATGCAACTATAAATTCTGCGAAGTTATTTCCGTTTCCCACTCTGCAAGCTGACACGCGAACTATGCTTAAAATGAAAAATTTCTGTAGAACAGCAGGTCTGAGTAAAGAATGAAGTAACAAGCTCAACACGAAAGATGAAAATGTATTTGTTAATTTTTAAATAAAAGGAAAAAACAAACACTTACATACAATTAAAACAAACTTTAACTCAACAAACAATAACAAACTGAAAACAACAAACGGTCATTTGTTTCTTCTTGTTCGTCTAAATGTTTTGTTAACAAAAACAAAAAAAAAAAAACAAGAAAAAAACCAAGTTTTGAAACAAAAGATAAACTTCTTTCTTTAGCCGGAAAATAATTTGTTAAACAACATTAGCTTGTAATTTTTAATTATATGCTTAATAAACAAATAAAATAATAAAAAAATTTGTTAAACAGCAAACAATACAACAGAACTCAGAATTGGAGGTAGATATTTTTTTGTTCTTATTTTTCTTTAGAATTTTTTTTTTAAGTAAAGCAGGTAAACGACTCTAAACAAAACAAAAACTTTAACAAAAAATACCATTTCTTAAGCAAAATAAGTTTAGTTTGATATTCTTGGTAAATATGAAGAAAATTTCACAATGAGTATAAGTTGCAGTCATAATGCCAGGTTCTTTACTCACCAACGAATAGTGTTGCATACTTGTAGGCGATGTATTTTTTTCATGAAGTTAAATATTTAAAAATATTCCATTGCAATGTGTCAATTGTCTAAAATAAAGGGTGTCCCAACTAGAACGCAATTTTTAAATTTTAAATAAAACACAGATATTTAAAAAAAAATCGTGAAACTTTATTATATCGTAAAGTAGACAGAATGAGGTTATGTATGGAACAGGACAAGGAACTACTGATGCATAAACCCATCAGCATCATCTGATGGGTATGATGATGCATCAAATGACTGTTACTGTTCTTGTAGGGGTATTCTAAAGCCTTAGGTGCAAAAAAAGTTGATTAAAAATTCCAAGTAAATTATAAACACATGAAGTGCACAGTGGACAAATGTATGCAAAATGATGGTACAAAATCAAGCGAGCAATTGTGCTAAAAACTAATCTTGAGCTTTTTGATATTTCTTTTATTTCGGCTTGAGTTCATTAAATTTAATTTTCATTAAATTATTTTTACTAAAGGTAGGAATTGTTACATGAAAATTATTATTAAAATTTATTGATAATTTTTCGGCTGAGTTGGGGATTGAACCTGGGTTGTTGAATTTAAATGTTTCGAGAACCACCACATTCTCTCATCAGAATTCTTTGCGTTCTTGTTTTTAATAAATCTTACTTTGGCCGTGTCCTTTCATTCGTTTCCAAAAAAACAATTAAGAGCAAAGTAAATCTTGCAGAAAGCCTTTTCATCTAAAGTTCTTGTTCATACAAAATTAAATGGACTCGATCATTTGAGATGCCCATGATATTTGCTATTTCACGCACTTTTATTCGTCAATCATTTAATATCATATCATACACTTTGGTTACAATTTTTGTTGTTGTTACTATTTTTGCACGTCCACTAAGTGGTCCAACCTCCATGCTTGTACGACCACGTTTAAATTCAGCAACCCAATTTTTTATTGTTGCATTTGAAGGAGCACTCTCACCTAACACATTCACCATATCATGATGAATTTATTATTATTTTGATATTTAATGATACCACGAATTTTTAATTTGTCCGTTGTAAAAAAATCGCGGACGAGTCTCTTTTGAAAACATGTTTCTATATGAAGGAGTTGGCAGATCAAAAGGAAATTTAACTTTTTTTTGTATTTCTTTCTATTTATGCCGCGCTTTCTGTTCTAGGCTAAGAAGTTTCCGAACCGCTCTTGTATATAAAAATATATTTAATTTTAAATGCACGCAAAAAAGATTCATTTTAAGCATTTAATATTTTGTGTGCCTGTGACCAGATAGATCTCTTTGTGCATACATTAAACCTTGGGTATTTATTATACAAGTATGAACATAATTATTCATGCATATTTGTATATAATTTTTAACTATGTGTTTCAATGTAGATTTTTTTTAATGTTTTTAATAACAGAATTTATATTTGTTTATATGTATAACACACACACTCTTGCCATTTCAGTTTATGAATGTTTAAACAAACACATGATGAAAGTATATACTATGTACGTACATATTAATAAAAAAAAAATTTAATAAATAGCCTGAATTTAATAATAAATAAAATGTTTATTAAAACTTATGTTTATACATAAATATTCTTTTATATTTTATGCAAGCATTTTTAGAATTTTAATAAACAAATATATAAAAAAAAATAACAACACACCGGACGTATGATTAATATTAATTCAGGAGTTATTAGAGAAAATTGCCTATAAATTTTTTAAGGTTGTAGTAAATTCTTAAAGTAAACTAGTTAATGATAAAGCATACTTTAGGCTATTAGAACAATAATATTTAAATTTAATAAAATAAATTTTAGTTAATAAAAAAATTAAGTGAAAATAATAATATAAAATAATTTAAAATACTTCAACTGCTAAATTAAACACACAACAAGATAGCTTTGAAATTCAAGAAATGAAAACTAACTTTTCAATCAGAAACAAGAACTCAAAACATGGTTTATTTTGAGATAACCCTTTCAGACCGTAATGCAACGGTTGTGCGTTCGTTCGTTTCGATTTCAATATTTTTGCTTCTGTTAATCCAATTTGAAATAGACTGGCATGCATCGATTGTTCTAATTGTTTTTTTTTTTATTAATTAAATGAGAATTATTCCTCTTGCGAGTATATTGTAAAATTTTTTATAAAAATTTTTAATCGAAGTTCACTTCAAGTTATTTTTGTTATATGTTTTACATTTGCCTTCCGTTGGAATAAATTTTATATTTAACTTGAAGTGAACTTCGATTAAAAATTTTTATAAACAATGTTTTTTGTATATTTTCTTCTCACATTTCGCTTCTGTTTGATTTACCCTTACTTGAATTATTGCGAATTTCTTAAGTCACATTTCAGTTTCAGCAAAATGAGCCGTGGAAGTAAGTAAACTAAAAAAAATTATAAATTTTTATATATTTTTTTTTTTATTTATTTTTTTTTTTTTTATTTATTTATTTCAAAAATATGCCGCAAGCCCATGGGGCCAAAATTAGCAGTACTACTAACAATTCAATAATATTAATACAATTATTTAGAAATATAACAATAATTTTAAATTAGAAGAAAATATAAAAAAAACAGTTAAGATTAAAATAATAATAATGAAGAGAGTCCCTAATATTTGCACAAAACCTATAAATAATGTATAATTGCAGGAAAATTATTGTTAAACCATGATAAAACATACAAACAAAGCACAATTTAAAAAATAAAGTTTTTTTTTATTACAAATAATGGCACTCCTAATAATTTTGCTGTTTGACAGCTCGAAATAGAGAGAAAAAGTATTAATTCAATATTCATTTATAAATTTGACAAGAAAATGAGTTTGAAATTTGACAAACTGTGTGAAAATCTGCGATCCTCATACGGAATCATTGAATTCCATAATCTCGATATAGTCACGCAATACGATCGACTCATAACAATTGAGAAGTGTTTAGGTATAATAAGAGCATGCGTTCTACTAGAACTACCAAAAATAAATTTTTGTTATAGATATGATGGATTTCCATATTTAACTGTCTTATAAAAAAAATAAGATTTTCCTCATATTTATATATTGGTCAAATTTACACCCTAAAATTAGTTTCTGGTATTCGGAAACATGTTTCCGAACACTTCAAACTAATTAAAATCGTTTCATGCCATAAAAATATGTTTTAGTTAAGAATATTTATCCAATTTACATAAAGTGGCAAACGAAATAAGTTGATGTTAAATATTTAATAAAACAATTCAAACAATTTAGAGGTTTTCTAAAACGTTTTCTTTAGTGAACAGACAAAGCGTATGATTAATATTAATTATTGAATTACAATGAAAAATATAGCACAAGTTTTTGGGTTGTTTTAAAGGCATTTTTACTAAAGAAGGCTTATTTTGAAAGCTAATATTATAGAATTTATGTCTACGAAAATCATTTAAATACAATTTAAAGTATAAATTTAATTTTTAGACTCTTAATTTACATGTTTTCGATTCCTGGTTCTTCTGTATTGATTTCTATGCCATGAAAACAACTGCTTAAATTTTTTTGTTAAAATTTTAAAAACAAATAAATAATTTGTGTTTATTTGCTGCTATTTTCGCCACTTAACAAACAATTGAATAATGTAAACTAATAATTCAACAGACATTTTAATAAACACTTTTTCTCACGCTTTCTCATTTACCCTATTTCATTTACTAACATTTGCAAACTAAATTTTCATGCAACTATAAATTCTGCTAAGTTTTTTTAGTAAACGAAGAAAATTATAAATTTTAATATTTCAAAATAATGAAAATCGTTGCATGCAATAAAAATGTGTTTTCGTTAAAAATATTAATGAAAATCGACCGAGATGCATCAAGTGTGCGTGTCCTTGAAAATCCTTAAAGGATATAAAATTGATGAATGAAATACGCTGAAGAGATCAGATATTTCAAAAATTAGCAAAAAATTCCTGCTAGTTTAATGTCAGGTCGGAAAGGGCGTGTAAGCGTATGATTAATATTAATTGATAGGTTATTGCATAAAGTGTCTATAACATTTTTATTTTTTAAACAATTTGAAATCTTAGAATACTTTTTATTAGCAAACACTTAAAGCTAGCGAACAAATACAACAAACCTATTTAAAATATTTAAATTGATTACAAATATTTGTTTTAAAATTAAAATAATATTCACCCCCATCGTGAATAGAAATTCCACATGAAATTTGTTCCCGTTTATTTTTTTAACATTGAATTTTAATAGAAAAAATGCGTTGTTGAGCGTGAAAAAAATATGTTTTTTGTTTTGTTAATAAATAAATATTAAATCTGTGTTTTATTAGGAATAAACGATTGACAACAAGGTATTAAAAATTAAAAGCTAACAAAAAATTTAAATATGCAGTTTGTTTTGGTGAACAGAAAATCCTACAGTAAAAGAACATCAATTGGCAACAATTAAATAAAAACTAAACAGCAAATATTTCAACAGCTCAATAATGTAAAAAGTTTTTAATGAGGAGGACAAAATGTGAAAATAAACCTTATAAGCCTCTATAGAAAATTGAGTGTATTATATAAAAACTGGTAACGAATCATGGGAGTATGACTATATGACATTAAAACCAAAGCCCAATCATCCCAATGGAAATGTGCAGAAGAGCCAACACCGAAAACAGCACGTCAAGTTCGGTCAAATGTAAAGGTTTTACTCACTGTTTTCTTCGACTGCAATGGCGTGGTGCATCATGAAAATAAATAAATTGAATAAAACATTCTTCATATAACTTATATTTTAATATACATTTGTAACAATATTTGTCATTATACTGTTTTTATATTTAAATATATACTTTTCAAACTTATAAAATTTTAACTGTTTAAATTTGTTTTAAATAATTGAATTAATTATTAAATCGCTAAACATTATTAGTATTTACTATAAGGCAATCAATATTTAAATTAGTTGTTTCTATAAACCACAAATTATATTTAATTATTTTTATTATGTATTGTTTATTAACATAAAATTGATAATTAAAAGCTCTAATTATAAATAAAAGTTAAATAAACAATTATTTTAATATGTGGGCGTATGAGTAATATTAATTTATTGGTTATATTTGATAATTGCCTTAAACTTTAACAGTTTTTAACAGATTTCAAGTATTATACAAGAAAATGAAAGCTAAGAGAATAAGCCATAATTTAGCTAATCACTAGAAGTCAGGCACATGCTTTTGATTTGGATAAAATACTATTAGGCACGATAAGCTGTATTTCTTTCACGTTTTGCACTCTGAATACGAGAGTCATTGACATTGAAATTGGCGCAAGAGAACATTGTCCTCAAAAAGGCTCTTCACAACAACAGTATTACATTGCAATAAAATGGTGAAAAATCAATGTAATCCAGCCGTTAAAGACATGATTCCACATCAAAACAATTATAATCCCTGTAGAAAAACTCGCTCGTATTTACAGCACTCGTTACATTGTAAGAGATTTGTATCATAGAATGATAAGAATTAAGCGCAGGTATATGAAACTGATTTGAATTTCCGACGAAATTTATTACCGATACAAAAAATTAGTCTATAAGTGATGTGAGTACAAAAATGTGTTGTTCTGGAGTTATAAACAACTGAGAGTACGAAGTACGGCCACATAGTTCTTTCACCAAATTTCCTCCCGCAAAAATATCCGTATTGAAATCCCCCATAAACAGTACGTTGGTATACCTCGATGACAAATCCATAAATAAATCCTCACAGCCCAATATATACACATGGGGAAGGTAAATAACTCCTAATAAAATGCCAACCACAACATTTATGAAAATTTAAGAGAAAAACAACTCTACAGAGTGAAAAGAATGGTGACGTATGATTAATATTTATTTATAGTTTATATTTGAAAATTGCTTTAAACTTAAACAATTCTTAACTAATTGCAAAAACTAAGGAGAAAGCTATTAATATGGGCTATAATGGATTTTAAATAATGTTCAGGGTGACGTATGATAAGTGTGACCAACTGGCCCGGAAAATCCAGGACATGGCCCGGTTTTGGAACCATTGTCCCCGGATGGCCCGGATTTTTATTTTGAATTTAATTAATTAAAAAATATGTGGACTTGAACAACAAAACAGTCTATTTCATTGAAATTTGGCACAATCCCCAGCAAGCAAGCCATATGAGTCCGAAAAGAGTCTTTTCATGCCCTTTATGAGCCCAAAAAACAATCATTATTGCTACGAAAACCTTCAGAAAAGAGGGTCGTTACATTCGAAAATGGTCCGTCAGAAAGAGCTCTTAGATAATGTTAGAAAAGAGTCTTTTATGAGGTTGTTATGGGCTCAGAAAGAGCTCTTACATCGTGTCAAAAAAGAGGCATTGCAATTTTAAATACAACAAATTTAAAGGTCGCATTTATTTTTTTTTTTATTTTGTTTTTACTTAAAAAAAAGGGACTCACTGCTGCACCGAATTGGAAAGATGTAGAAACAACGATCAAATTTATGGTTGAAAAGATTTGGTTAAAACCTGAAGACAACAATGTAGAATTGTTTGACGAGTTTGGTTACATATTGAAATGTATTACCCCAAAGAAAATTAGCGAATGGAATAAAAATAATCCTCCTACTAAGCCACGTTCTACTAAACCACATCAACGTTGGGTGGAATGTTTCAAACATTTTCAAAGTAAGAATGTATTTATATTTTGTTTGCCAGCAACATCTGCAAGTGCAGACAAAAGAAAAATCGCAACTCAAGCTAGATACTTTGAAACATATGCTATTTCTCGAATATAATTTAAAGTACGAATGCGTTGAATTTAACAATTTTTTGAAAAAGTTGGCTGAAGAAAATTTCATCACAGCATAAATACGATTTTAAACAAAAAGCGACAGAAAATTAAAATCAAATTAGTTGTAAAATTATAATTGTCTAAATTTAACTGGAATAGTAAAGTTTTTCCCCATAAAAAATGGTCCGGTTTTAAGTTTGAATGTTCCGGAAATGTTTTCGAAAAATGTCCCCGTTTCGCTCAAAATTGAGGTGGTCACACTACGTATGATTAATATTAATTCACATGTTTTATATAAAAATTGCCTGCAACTTGTAAAATTCTTAACAGATTTTAAGTATTAAGCAATGAAATGAAAGCTAAGAAATTAGACTTTAATTACACTAAAGCAACTGTGTCAGCAAAAGCATATATTTTGTTGAAAATATTTAAATGTTTTTGATTTTAGGTTTCCTTAAAAATCGATATTTTCAGTTTAGTAAAAGCAATTACATAGTTACTCTTCCTGTTAAGCAGTTTGTTGCTTAGTTTTCGGTAATTTTTTGTTTTATTTTTTTTTTTAATGTCAATGACCACGTTTGAAATTATGTGTTTTTTTTAGCACTTTTATATTGTTGATTTTTGGCATTTTGCCAGCTTTAATATCAACCAAAAAAAAACTAAAACTAAAAACTAATTTATTTTATCTGTTTTGTTTTGTAGACAGAGACCGGTAGTTGAAATCATTAGAGACAACATTTTAAAAATTGTTAAATGAGCTGATAAACAAAACAAAACTTGTCTTGTTTGTTTTTATTTAAATTGAATAATTAATATCTAAATAAGTAACAAACACTAGTAGGGAGATTTAGTGGTTGGCACTTGAAACAATAAAGAATATCATAAATTTGTTAATATTTTTCATTTCAAATATAATGAATTAATTAAAGTTAACGACATTTCCTTTGCTCTTAATCTACTTTGTTTGTTATATAAACATTTAAATATTTTCATTTCAAATTCTTTTCAATATAAAACCATTCAAGGTTTTTCTCTAGTTATTAACAACTGCAATATACAGGGTGGGCCAAAAGAAACCAAGGGGTGTAAAAGTTTAATAACTTTTTCGTTTATTAATTTTTTTTTATATTTTCTTTCAGATTATATAATATACAAAAGGGAATTTTTTTACACTAAGTATGCAAAATAATGTCTCTTAAATGACCATCGTTATCAGCTTCGCACTGATGGGTTCTTTTTAGAGCATTTTCCATAACATCTTTTAAAACTTGTGGCTGTAGCGTTCGAATTTCTGCAACAATGTTTGCCCTGAGTTCAAGGATTGTCTCTGGCTTGTTCACATACACTCGCTCCTTCAAATAGCCCCAAAGAAAATAGTCGGGTGCTGTCAAATCTGGCGATCGCGCTGGCCAAATAATTTCCGAATTTCTGGAAATTATTCGCCCTCCAAAAATTTGACTTAAAAGTGCCATTGTGTCTCGGATTTGAATAATTCTCCATTAAAAATTCTCCAAGTGTTGTCTATATAATCTGAAAGAAAAAATAAAAAAAATTAATAAACGAAAAAGTTATTAAGTTGGTTTCTTTTGGGCCACCCTGTACAACAACTACCAAAAACAACTTAACATACTAACATATTAAATGAAGAGTATGCCAGCACGTTTACACTTTCTCATCATCCTGCTTACATTTATTTCAGGCAAACGACCGTTAAAATATTTTCAATGAACGTGTTGTTGGGGGGAAAAAATGGCACAAAACAACACATCCTCTCACTCATACACACTTGACTCTGTTTGTTTCCCTATTAAAAATAAAAAGGAAATGAAATATTAGGGGCAGGCAAAAATACTTAAAACCTCACAACATAAAATTCCAATGGGATCATGTAAAAAAGATTTTGTATTTGAAAATTAAGTCCTAAATACAATAACTTAAACAATTGCACAGATTTTGATTTTGAAAAAATTTCAAACTTCCATTGGCATTAGGTACGCCTTACAACTCTTATCTTAAAAGGCAATTCCTCATAATTCTTCGAAAACCCACATAAAAATATAAAATGAACAGGCATGTGATGGATAGAGCTGTGTCGTTCATGAACGAATGGGTTAAAATGGACGGCTTACTTCATTGAACGGAATGAGCCGGTCATTTAACTGAACGATTTTCGTTCAATAGTGTACGGATCAATTTCGTTCAGCTGCTGTTTATCAAAAGACAAGAAGAAAATCACATTCAATAAGGGTTGTATTTATTTGTTCAAAGTAAACGATTGAACGAATTGAATGAACGAATCAGTCTTGGATAAATGAACGAAAATGACCGGTCACTGAAATGAACGACCGGGCACACTCTAGTGATGGAAATCGAAAACGAAAACGAATGAGTTTTAGAAGTCAATTTTTTCGTATTAATTCTGTATTGAAAAACTTTTATCACATAAAATATAAAATATAAAGGCTACTAAAGAGAATCTTAAAACAAAAATTTTAAAAATTAGATTATAGCTGCATTAAAATGTATTTCCAAAACTGATTCGTTTTCGATTTCGATTTCCATCATATGCCTGTAAGACCCTTATTATGAGCTGCATTCGAAAATCGACCATCGAATGTAAAATTTGTATTATGAGTTAACATCACTGTTGAAAATTTCGTTGTTCAACGAATTTTTTATCGAACACAAATTTGCTGTCGACGCTGTATAAAACTGTGGAAAATTTGTAAATTACTTTTGTTAACATCCTTTAGGTCTAAAGTCGTCATAACAAAACAGCAATTGGGGAAGCTAGTTTCTCTCATGAAAAAAAAACAGAAAAACTGTTGTCTATTTTAATATGATTGGGATTGTTTTGCCCTTTGACCTTTGTAGCAGCAGTTCATCAGTAATGGACAGCAAGTCCACAATCGCGTGTCATTTCATTTCTTAATACTTAAAATCTGTTAAGAATTTTAACAGTTGGAGGCAATTTTTATGTAAAACATGTGAATTAATATTAATCATACGTCACCATGAAATTTATTTAAAATCCAGTATTTAATGCCTGTAATAGCTTCTTTTCTTAAATATTACTAATAAACTTAAACATTAAAATAAAAAACTATATAAATATTGTCTGTTGTTTTAAAAAAGTATAAAAACTCAGTGATATTTCCTCAATTAAGGAAAATTAGTTTTAAATTAAACTAGGTAAACATAAACACTTTTGAGATTTTAATACAATACCCATTTACCGTGAACCCACACGCTGAATCCGAATATGGACTCAGAATTTTGAATCTTGTATTAATAGAAAATTCATTTTAAACACCTATACATACACAGACTCTCATTTATTTGTAATTAAATGAGAGTGATTTGAACAGCATACTTTACGGAGGTATATTATACAGAAATTACCTAAAACTCAAATTTTGTATGAGATTTCGGAAAAAAATTTGTCCTATCAAAATTCTGAGTCCATATTCGGATTCAGCGTGTGGGTTCACGGTGAATAGGTGTTTCCAGCGCAATCGGACGGCAAATTTAGGAGAAAAATGCAAAAAACATAAAATCGTTTATTAATAGAAAATTAATTTTAAACACCTATACATACACAGACTCTGATTTATTTGTAATTAAATGAGAGTGATTTGTACAGCATACTTTACGGAGGTATATTATACAGAAATTACCTTAGGACTCAAATTTTGTATGGGATTTCGGAAAAAATTTTGTCCTATCAAAATTCTGAGTCCATATTCGGATTCAGCGTGTGGGTTCACGGTAAATAGGTGTTTCCAGCCCAATCGGACGGCAAATTTAGGAGAAAAATACAAAAAACATAAAATCTTGTATTAATAGAAAATTCATTTTAAACACCTATACATACACAGACTCTCATTTATTTGTAATTAAATGAGAGTGATTTGTACAGCATACTTTACGGAGGTATATTATACAGAAAATACCTAAAACTCAAATTTTGTATGGGATTTCGGAAAAAATTTTGTCCTATCAAAATTCTGAGTCCATATTCGGATTCAGCGTGTGGGTTCACGGTAAATAGGTGTTTCCAGCCCAATCGGATGGCAAATTTAGGAGAAAAATGCAAAAAACATAAAATCTTGTATTAATAGAAAATTCTTTTTAAACACCTATACATACACAGACTCTCATTTATTTGTAATTAAATGAGAGTGATTTGTACAGCATACTTTACGGAGGTATATTATACAGAAAATACCTAAAACTCAAATTTTGTATGGGATTTCGGAAAAAATTTTGTCCTATCAAAATTCTGAGTCCATATTCGGATTCAGCGTGTGGGTTCACGGTAAATAGGTGTTTCCAGCCCAATCGGACGGCAAATTTAGGAGAAAAATGCAAAAAACATAAAATCGTTTATTAATAGAAAATTCATTTTAAACACCTATACATACACAGACTCTCATTTATTTGTAATTAAATGAGAGTGATTTGTACAGCATACTTTACGGAGGTATATTATACAGAAAATACCTAAAACTCAAATTTTGTATGGGATTTCGGAAAAAATTTTGTCCTATCAAAATTCTGAGTCCATATTCGGATTCAGCGTGTGGGTTCACGGCAAATAGGTGTTTCCAGCCCAATCGGACGGCAAATTTAGGAGAAAAATGCAAAAAACATAAAATCTTGTATTAATAGAAAATTCATTTTAAACACCTATACATACACAGACTCTCATTTATTTGTAATTAAATGAGAGTGATTTGTACAGCATACTTTACGGAGGTATTACACAGAAATTACCTAAAACTCAAATTTTGTATGGGATTTCGGAAAAAATTTTGTCCTATCAAAATTCTGAGTCCATATTCGGATTCAGCGTGTGGGTTCACGGTAAATAGGTGTTTTCAGCCCAATCGGACGGCAAATTTAGGAGAAAAATGCAAAAAACATAAAATCTTGTATTAATAGAAAATTCATTTTAAACACCTATACATACACAGACTCTCATTTATTTGTAATTAAATGAGAGTGATTTGTACAGCATACTTTACGGAGGTATTACACAGAAATTACCTAAAACTCAAATTTTGTATGGGATTTCGGAAAAAATTTTGTCCTATCAAAATTCTGAGTCCATATTCGGATTCAGCGTGTGGGTTCACGGTAAATAGGTGTTTCCAGCCCAATCGGACGGCAAATTTAGGAGAAAAATGCAAAAAACATAAAATCTTGTATTAATAGAAAATTCATTTTAAACACCTATACATACACAGACTCTCATTTATTTGTAATTAAATGAGAGTGATTTGTACAGCATACTTTACGGAGGTATATTACACAGAAATTACCTAAAACTCAAATTTTGTATGGGATTTCGGAAAAAATTTTGTCCTATCAAAATTCTGAGTCCATATTCGGATTCAGCGTGTGGGTTCACGGTAAATAGGTGTTTCCAGCCCAATCGGACGGCAAATTTAGGAGAAAAATGCAAAAAACATAAAATCTTGTATTAATAGAAAATTCATTTTAAACACCTATACATACACAGACTCTCATTTATTTGTAATTAAATGAGAGTGATTTGTACAGCATACTTTACGGAGGTATATTACACAGAAATTACCTAAAACTCAAATTTTGTATGGGATTTCGGAAAAAATGTTGTCCTATCAAAATTCTGAGTCCATATTCGGATTCAGCGTGTGGGTTCACGGCAAATAGGTGTTTCCAGCCCAATCGGACGGCAAATTTAGGAGAAAAATGCAAAAAACATAAAATCTTGTATTAATAGAAAATTCTTTTTAAACACCTATACATACACAGACTCTCATTTATTTGTAATTAAATGAGAGTGATTTGTACAGCATACTTTACGGAGGTATATTATACAGAAAATACCTAAAACTCAAATTTTGTATGGGATTTCGGAAAAAATTTTGTCCTATCAAAATTCTGAGTCCATATTCGGATTCAGCGTGTGGGTTCACGGTGAATAGGAGTTTCCAGCCCAATCGGACGGCAAATTTAGGAGAAAAATGCAAAAAACATAAAATCTTGTATTAATAGAAAATTCATTTTAAACACCTATACATACACAGACTCTCATTTATTTGTAATTAAATGAGAGTGATTTGTACAGCATAATTTACGGAGGTATATTACACAGAAAATACCTAAAACTCAAATTTTGTATGGGATTTCGGAAAAAATTTTGTCCTATCAAAATTCTGAGTCCATATTCGGATTCAGCGTGTGGGTTCACGGTAAATAGGTGTTTCCAGCCCAATCGGACGGCAAATTTAGGAGAAAAATGAAAAAAAACATAAAATCGTTTATTAATAGAAAATTCTTTTTAAACACCTATACATACACAGACTCTCATTTATTTGTAATTAAATGAGAGTGATGTGTACAGCATACTTTACGGAGGTATATTATACAGAAAATACCTAAAACTCAAATTTTGTATGGGATTTCGGAAAAAATTTTGTCCTATCAAAATTCTGAGTCCATATTCGGATTCAGCGTGTGGGTTCACGGTAAATAGGTGTTTCCAGCCCAATCGGACGGCAAATTTAGGAGAAAAATGCAAAAAACATAAAATCTTGTATTAATAGAAAATTCATTTTAAACACCTATACATACACAAACTCTCATTTATTTGTAATTAAATGAGAGTGATTTGTACAGCATACTTTACGGAGGTATATTATACAGAAAATACCTAAAACTCAAATTTTGTATGGGATTTCGGAAAAAATTTTGTCCTATCAAAATTCTGAGTCCATATTCGGATTCAGCGTGTGGGTTCACGGTGAATAGGTGTTTCCAGCCCAATTGGACGGCAAATTTAGGAGAAAAATGCAAAAAACATAAAATCGTTTATTAATAGAAAATTCTTTTTAAACACCTATACATACACAGACTCTCATTTATTTGTAATTAAATGAGAGTGATTTGTACAGCATACTTTACGGAGGTATATTATACAGAAAATACCTAAAACTCAAATTTTGTATGGGATTTCGGAAAAAATTTTGTCCTATCAAAATTCTGAGTCCATATTCGGATTCAGCGTGTGGGTTCACGGTAAATAGGTGTTTCCAGCCCAATCGGACGGCAAATTTAAGAGAAAAATGCAAAAAACATAAAATCTTGTATTAATAGAAAATTCATTTTAAACACCTATACATACACAGACTCTCATTTATTTGTAATTAAATGAGAGTGATTTGTACAGCATACTTTACGGAGGTATATTATACAGAAAATACCTAAAACTCAAATTTTGTATGGGATTTCGGAAAAAATTTTGTCCTATCAAAATTCTGAGTCCATATTCGGATTCAGCGTGTGGGTTCACGGTAAATAGGTGTTTCCAGCCCAATCGGACGGCAAATTTAGGAGAAAAATGCAAAAAACATAAAATCTTGTATTAATAGAAAATTCATTTTAAACACCTATACATACACAGACTCTCATTTATTTGTAATTAAATGAGAGTGATTTGTACAGCATACTTTACGGAGGTATATTATACAGAAAATACCTAAAACTCAAATTTTGTATGGGATTTCGGAAAAAATTTTGTCCTATCAAAATTCTGAGTCCATATTCGGATTCAGCGTGTGGGTTCACGGTGAATAGGTGTTTCCAGCCCAATTGGACGGCAAATTTAGGAGAAAAATGCAAAAAACATAAAATCGTTTATTAATAGAAAATTCTTTTTAAACACCTATACATACACAGACTCTCATTTATTTGTAATTAAATGAGAGTGATTTGTACAGCATACTTTACGGAGGTATATTATACAGAAAATACCTAAAACTCAAATTTTGTATGGGATTTCGGAAAAAATTTTGTCCTATCAAAATTCTGAGTCCATATTCGGATTCAGCGTGTGGGTTCACGGTAAATAGGTGTTTCCAGCCCAATCGGACGGCAAATTTAGGAGAAAAATGCAAAAAACATAAAATCTTGTATTAATAGAAAATTCATTTTAAACACCTATACATACACAGACTCTCATTTATTTGTAATTAAATGAGAGTGATTTGTACAGCATACTTTACGGAGGTATATTACACAGAAATTACCTAAAACTCAAATTTTGTATGGGATTTCGGAAAAAATTTTGTCCTATCAAAATTCTGAGTCCATATTCGGATTCAGCGTGTGGGTTCACGGTAAATAGGTGTTTCCAGCCCAATCGGACGGCAAATTTAGGAGAAAAATGCAAAAAACATAAAATCTTGTATTAATAGAAAATTCATTTTAAACACCTATACATACACAGACTCTCATTTATTTGTAATTAAATGAGAGTGATTTGTACAGCATACTTTACGGAGGTATATTATACAGAAAATACCTAAAACTCAAATTTTGTATGGGATTTCGGAAAAAATTTTGTCCTATCAAAATTCTGAGTCCATATTCGGATTCAGCGTGTGGGTTCACGGTGAATAGGTGTTTCCAGCCCAATTGGACGGCAAATTTAGGAGAAAAATGCAAAAAACATAAAATCGTTTATTAATAGAAAATTCTTTTTAAACACCTATACATACACAGACTCTCATTTATTTGTAATTAAATGAGAGTGATTTGTACAGCATACTTTACGGAGGTATATTATACAGAAAATACCTAAAACTCAAATTTTGTATGGGATTTCGGAAAAAATTTTGTCCTATCAAAATTCTGAGTCCATATTCGGATTCAGCGTGTGGGTTCACGGTAAATAGGTGTTTCCAGCCCAATCGGACGGCAAATTTAGGAGAAAAATGCAAAAAACATAAAATCTTGTATTAATAGAAAATTCATTTTAAACACCTATACATACACAGACTCTCATTTATTTGTAATTAAATGAGAGTGATTTGTACAGCATACTTTACGGAGGTATATTATACAGAAAATACCTAAAACTCAAATTTTGTATGGGATTTCGGAAAAAATTTTGTCCTATCAAAATTCTGAGTCCATATTCGGATTCAGCGTGTGGGTTCACGGTAAATAGGTGTTTCCAGCCCAATCGGACGGCAAATTTAGGAGAAAAATGCAAAAAACATAAAATCTTGTATTAATAGAAAATTCATTTTAAACACCTATACATACACAGACTCTCATTTATTTGTAATTAAATGAGAGTGATTTGTACAGCATACTTTACGGAGGTATATTATACAGAAAATACCTAAAACTCAAATTTTGTATGGGATTTCGGAAAAAATTTTGTCCTATCAAAATTCTGAGTCCATATTCGGATTCAGCGTGTGGGTTCACGGTAAATAGGTGTTTCCAGCCCAATCGGACGGCAAATTTAGGAGAAAAATGCAAAAAACATAAAATCTTGTATTAATAGAAAATTGATTTTAAACACCTATACATACACAGACTCTCATTTATTTGTAATTAAATGAGAGTGATTTGTACAGCATACTTTACGGAGGTATATTACACAGAAATTACCTAAAACTCAAATTTTGTATGGGATTTCGGAAAAAATTTTGTCCTATCAAAATTCTGAGTCCATATTCGGATTCAGCGTGTGGGTTCACGGTAAATAGGTGTTTCCAGCCCAATCGGACGGCAAATTTAGGAGAAAAATGCAAAAAACATAAAATCTTGTATTAATAGAAAATTGATTTTAAACACCTATACATACACAGACTCTCATTTATTTGTAATTAAATGAGAGTGATTTGTACAGCATACTTTACGGAGGTATATTACACAGAAATTACCTAAAACTCAAATTTTGTATGGGATTTCGGAAAAAATTTTGTCCTATCAAAATTCTGAGTCCATATTCGGATTCAGCGTGTGGGTTCACGGTAAATAGGTGTTTCCAGCCCAATCGGACGGCAAATTTAGGAGAAAAATGCAAAAAACATAAAATCGTTTATTAATAGAAAATTCTTTTTAAACACCTATACATACACAGACTCTCATTTATTTGTAATTAAATGAGAGTGATGTGTACAGCATACTTTACGGAGGTATATTATACAGAAAATACCTAAAACTCAAATTTTGTATGGGATTTCGGAAAAAATTTTGTCCTATCAAAATTCTGAGTCCATATTCGGATTCAGCGTGTGGGTTCACGGTAAATAGGTGTTTCCAGCCCAATCGGACGGCAAATTTAGGAGAAAAATGCAAAAAACATAAAATCTTTTATTAATAGAAAATTCATTTTAAACACCTATACATACACAGACTCTCATTTATTTGTAATTAAATGAGAGTGATTTGTACAGCATACTTTACGGAGGTATATTACACAGAAATTACCTAAAACTCAAATTTTGTATGGGATTTCGGAAAAAATTTTGTCCTATCAAAATTCTGAGTCCATATTCGGATTCAGCGTGTGGGTTCACGGTAAATAGGTGTTTCCAGCCCAATCGGACGGCAAATTTAGGAGAAAAATGCAAAAAACATAAAATCTTGTATTAATAGAAAATTCATTTTAAACACCTATACATACACAGACTCTCATTTAATTACAAATAAATGAGAGTGATTTGTACAGCATACTTTACGGAGGTATATTACACAGAAAATACCTAAAACTCAAATTTTGTATGGGATTTCGGAAAAAATTTTGTCCTATCAAAATTCTGAGTCCATATTCGGATTCAGCGTGTGGGTTCACGGTGAATAGGTGTTTCCAGCCCAATTGGACGGCAAATTTAGGAGAAAAATGCAAAAAACATAAAATCGTTTATTAATAGAAAATTCTTTTTAAACACCTATACATACACAGACTCTCATTTATTTGTAATTAAATGAGAGTGATTTGTACAGCATACTTTACGGAGGTATATTATACAGAAAATACCTAAAACTCAAATTTTGTATGGGATTTCGGAAAAAATTTTGTCCTATCAAAATTCTGAGTCCATATTCGGATTCAGCGTGTGGGTTCACGGTAAATAGGTGTTTCCAGCCCAATCGGACGGCAAATTTAGGAGAAAAATGCAAAAAACATAAAATCTTGTATTAATAGAAAATTCATTTTAAACACCTATACATACACAGACTCTCATTTATTTGTAATTAAATGAGAGTGATGTGTACAGCATACTTTACGGAGGTATATTATACAGAAAATACCTAAAACTCAAATTTTGTATGGGATTTTGGAAAAAATTTTGTCCTATCAAAATTCTGAGTCCATATTCGGATTCAGCGTGTGGGTTCACGGTAAATAGGTGTTTCCAGCCCAATCGGACGGCAAATTTAGGAGAAAAATGCAAAAAACATAAAATCTTGTATTAATAGAAAATTCATTTTAAACACCTATACATACACAGACTCTCATTTATTTGTAATTAAATGAGAGTGATTTGTACAGCATACTTTACGGAGGTATATTACACAGAAATTACCTAAAACTCAAATTTTGTATGGGATTTCGGAAAAAATTTTGTCCTATCAAAATTCTGAGTCCATATTCGGATTCAGCGTGTGGGTTCACGGTAAATAGGTGTTTCCAGCCCAATCGGACGGCAAATTTAGGAGAAAAATGCAAAAAACATAAAATCGTTTATTAATAGAAAATTCATTTTAAACACCTATACGTACACAGACTCTCATTTATTTGTAATTAAATGAGAGTGATTTGTACAGCATACTTTACGGAGGTATATTACACAGAAATTACCTAAAACTCAAATTTTGTATGGGATTTCGGAAAAAATTTTGTCCCATCAAAATTCTGAGTCCATATTCGGATTCAGCGTGTGGGTTCACGGTAAATAGGTGTTTCCAGCCCAATCGGACGGCAAATTTAGGAGAAAAATGCAAAAAACATAAAATCTTGTATTAATAGAAAATTCATTTTAAACACCTATACATACACAGACTCTCATTTATTTGTAATTAAATGACAGTGATTTGTACAGCATACTTTACGGAGGTATATTATACAGAAAATACCTAAAACTCAAATTTTGTATGGGATTTCGGAAAAAATTTTGTCCTATCAAAATTCTGAGTCCATATTCGGATTCAGCGTGTGGGTTCACGGTAAATAGGTGTTTCCAGCCCAATCGGACGGCAAATTTAGGAGAAAAATGCAAAAAACATAAAATCTTGTATTAATAGAAAATTCATTTTAAACACCTATACATACACAGACTCTCATTTATTTGTAATTAAATGAGAGTGATTTGTACAGCATACTTTACGGAGGTATATTATACAGAAAATACCTAAAACTCAAATTTTGTATGGGATTTCGGAAAAAATTTTGTCCTATCAAAATTCTGAGTCCATATTCGGATTCAGCGTGTGGGTTCACGGTAAATAGGTGTCTCCAGCCCAATCGGACGGCAAATTTAGGAGAAAAATGCAAAAAACATAAAATCTTGTATTAATAGAAAATTCATTTTAAACACCTATACATACACAGACTCTCATTTATTTGTAATTAAATGAGAGTGATTTGTACAGCATACTTTACGGAGGTATATTATACAGAAAATACCTAAAACTCAAATTTTGTATGGGATTTCGGAAAAAATTTTGTCCTATCAAAATTCTGAGTCCATATTCGGATTCAGCGTGTGGGTTCACGGTAAATAGGTGTTTCCAGCCCAATCGGACGGCAAATTTAGGAGAAAAATGCAAAAAACATAAAATCTTGTATTAATAGAAAATTGATTTTAAACACCTATACATACACAGACTCTCATTTATTTGTAATTAAATGAGAGTGATTTGTACAGCATACTTTACGGAGGTATATTACACAGAAATTACCTAAAACTCAAATTTTGTATGGGATTTCGGAAAAAATTTTGTCCTATCAAAATTCTGAGTCCATATTCGGATTCAGCGTGTGGGTTCACGGTAAATAGGTGTTTCCAGCCCAATCGGACGGCAAATTTAGGAGAAAAATGCAAAAAACATAAAATCTTGTATTAATAGAAAATTGATTTTAAACACCTATACATACACAGACTCTCATTTATTTGTAATTAAATGAGAGTGATTTGTACAGCATACTTTACGGAGGTATATTACACAGAAATTACCTAAAACTCAAATTTTGTATGGGATTTCGGAAAAAATTTTGTCCTATCAAAATTCTGAGTCCATATTCGGATTCAGCGTGTGGGTTCACGGTAAATAGGTGTTTCCAGCCCAATCGGACGGCAAATTTAGGAGAAAAATGCAAAAAACATAAAATCGTTTATTAATAGAAAATTCTTTTTAAACACCTATACATACACAGACTCTCATTTATTTGTAATTAAATGAGAGTGATGTGTACAGCATACTTTACGGAGGTATATTATACAGAAAATACCTAAAACTCAAATTTTGTATGGGATTTCGGAAAAAATTTTGTCCTATCAAAATTCTGAGTCCATATTCGGATTCAGCGTGTGGGTTCACGGTAAATAGGTGTTTCCAGCCCAATCGGACGGCAAATTTAGGAGAAAAATGCAAAAAACATAAAATCTTGTATTAATAGAAAATTCATTTTAAACACCTATACATACACAGACTCTCATTTATTTGTAATTAAATGAGAGTGATTTGTACAGCATACTTTACGGAGGTATATTACACAGAAATTACCTAAAACTCAAATTTTGTATGGGATTTCGGAAAAAATTTTGTCCTATCAAAATTCTGAGTCCATATTCGGATTCAGCGTGTGGGTTCACGGTAAATAGGTGTTTCCAGCCCAATCGGACGGCAAATTTAGGAGAAAAATGCAAAAAACATAAAATCTTGTATTAATAGAAAATTCATTTTAAACACCTATACATACACAGACTCTCATTTATTTGTAATTAAATGAGAGTGATTTGTACAGCATACTTTACGGAGGTATATTACACAGAAAATACCTAAAACTCAAATTTTGTATGGGATTTCGGAAAAAATTTTGTCCTATCAAAATTCTGAGTCCATATTCGGATTCAGCGTGTGGGTTCACGGTGAATAGGTGTTTCCAGCCCAATTGGACGGCAAATTTAGGAGAAAAATGCAAAAAACATAAAATCGTTTATTAATAGAAAATTCTTTTTAAACACCTATACATACACAGACTCTCATTTATTTGTAATTAAATGAGAGTGATTTGTACAGCATACTTTACGGAGGTATATTATACAGAAAATACCTAAAACTCAAATTTTGTATGGGATTTCGGAAAAAATTTTGTCCTATCAAAATTCTGAGTCCATATTCGGATTCAGCGTGTGGGTTCACGGTAAATAGGTGTTTCCAGCCCAATCGGACGGCAAATTTAGGAGAAAAATGCAAAAAACATAAAATCTTGTATTAATAGAAAATTCATTTTAAACACCTATACATACACAGACTCTCATTTATTTGTAATTAAATGAGAGTGATGTGTACAGCATACTTTACGGAGGTATATTATACAGAAAATACCTAAAACTCAAATTTTGTATGGGATTTTGGAAAAAATTTTGTCCTATCAAAATTCTGAGTCCATATTCGGATTCAGCGTGTGGGTTCACGGTAAATAGGTGTTTCCAGCCCAATCGGACGGCAAATTTAGGAGAAAAATGCAAAAAACATAAAATCTTGTATTAATAGAAAATTCATTTTAAACACCTATACATACACAGACTCTCATTTATTTGTAATTAAATGAGAGTGATTTGTACAGCATACTTTACGGAGGTATATTACACAGAAATTACCTAAAACTCAAATTTTGTATGGGATTTCGGAAAAAATTTTGTCCTATCAAAATTCTGAGTCCATATTCGGATTCAGCGTGTGGGTTCACGGTAAATAGGTGTTTCCAGCCCAATCGGACGGCAAATTTAGGAGAAAAATGCAAAAAACATAAAATCGTTTATTAATAGAAAATTCATTTTAAACACCTATACGTACACAGACTCTCATTTATTTGTAATTAAATGAGAGTGATTTGTACAGCATACTTTACGGAGGTATATTACACAGAAATTACCTAAAACTCAAATTTTGTATGGGATTTCGGAAAAAATTTTGTCCCATCAAAATTCTGAGTCCATATTCGGATTCAGCGTGTGGGTTCACGGTAAATAGGTGTTTCCAGCCCAATCGGACGGCAAATTTAGGAGAAAAATGCAAAAAACATAAAATCTTGTATTAATAGAAAATTCATTTTAAACACCTATACATACACAGACTCTCATTTATTTGTAATTAAATGACAGTGATTTGTACAGCATACTTTACGGAGGTATATTATACAGAAAATACCTAAAACTCAAATTTTGTATGGGATTTCGGAAAAAATTTTGTCCTATCAAAATTCTGAGTCCATATTCGGATTCAGCGTGTGGGTTCACGGTAAATAGGTGTTTCCAGCCCAATCGGACGGCAAATTTAGGAGAAAAATGCAAAAA
Organism: Bellardia pandia; assembly: GCA_916048285.2. Lineage (NCBI taxonomy): Eukaryota > Metazoa > Arthropoda > Insecta > Diptera > Calliphoridae > Bellardia > Bellardia pandia. The sequence continues at coordinate 105,897,230 of OU696532.1, forward strand.
ACATAAAATCTTGTATTAATAGAAAATTCATTTTAAACACCTATACATACACAGACTCTCATTTATTTGTAATTAAATGAGAGTGATTTGTACAGCATACTTTACGGAGGTATATTATACAGAAAATACCTAAAACTCAAATTTTGTATGGGATTTCGGAAAAAATTTTGTCCTATCAAAATTCTGAGTCCATATTCGGATTCAGCGTGTGGGTTCACGGTAAATAGGTGTTTCCAGCCCAATCGGACGGCAAATTTAGGAGAAAAATGCAAAAAACATAAAATCGTTTATTAATAGAAAATTCTTTTTAAACACCTATACATACACAGAAGTAATTTTTAATTTAAATTATATCTTTTTATATATAAACTTCAAATCAGTTTAGGTTAGTAATGCAAATTTTGATTCTTCTCTTGTTTTTTACAAGAACAAACCTAACTCTAAATTAAATAAATTAAACACATAAAAAATAATAATAACTAAAAACAATAAAATTAATGTATTAAATGACACTCAAATATAAAGAATAATGAAATATGTAAATTCAAGGAAAAACTCAAATACATCTGAAAAAATGTAAATTTAAGATTTAAACATAAAAATTAATAATGAAAAAAAAACACAGAATATCTTACAAGTAGCAACAAAACTTGAGCCCTTGAGATGAAAAAAAACTACAGCTATAATGGCCACTTTACAATGTTTGTTAAGAAAATAATACAATAAAATTAAAGAAGATACAAAAAAAAACCAAGAGATAAAAACAGAATAAACTGTCAAAAAAAAGTATGTTAAAATAAACTTTGTCTCTTTGATAATTCTCTTTTATTCTCTTGCACACACTCTGGCTCTTTTGGTAAACTATTGTTTGTTGCGTTAGTTTTGTTGTTATTGTTGGTTAGTTGGTTTTGTATTCTTTTGTTGTTTTGTCGGCATCTTGTGTATCTTGTTAAAAGGTTTTTGCTGTTCAAGCTTTAGTCCTTTGTTTGGCATAATCCAAAGCAGCAGCCAATATACGTTTCTCAAGTATACGATACTCCAATATCATCATTTGTTTATAGTTCCTGGCAGGCTTTATTTCACCCGTTTTGAGACCCTCAAATAGCAGTTCATCATCTTCCAGAGTGGTGGGGAAGGCTCTCAATAGCAGCATAAGACGTATCTGCAAGTAATTCCAGGTTTTCGACTCCAATTCAGTTTCCAAAGCACAATCAATGTGTAACAGGTCCATGGCACGCTCGGACGTTATCCAGTGATTCAATTGCTCTTCATTCATATTGAAGACGCGCACAAAACCTAAAAGTTCCGAGGAAATGTGCTCGGGTGGTGGTAGAACTTTCAATTCAGTATTCTTTGGTATGTTGAGCAGTTGCAAAAGTTGCTCGCGTTTCTCGAACAGAGCATCGGAGGAACTTAAGCCCAGTTTAATGGCCACACTGTCTTTGGGATTTTGGGCATTAATGAAACTAGGAAAGAGATGGAGAGAAAACAATTCAAAGAAAATGCTATTTATGTATATGAAATCAAACCTACCCATTATGAGTCATTAGCTCGGCATTCGAACGATCACCGTAATGTATGAAAACCTGTTCACCCTTTTTAAAGTCCTCCTGTGCCTTGCTCTCCATTTCTTGGGTCTCCACATTGAAGAAAGAAGAGATGGTGCCATTACGATGATTGGCCATGTCCCAGAAGGGTATTAAGGCAGCAATAGTAGAGGGTGCATCCTCGCCTGGCAAAGCTTTCGAACGTGGTATAAGATTTTCACGAGTCATAACAGTAGAAACAGCCCATCTGCAAAAAAAAAAAAAGGATATTACAAATTAATTCATGATAATGTAAAAGAAAACTATTTTGAATAAAAACAAACTTTGGTGTTTTAAAATTCATTGAAGTACATGTATAATGAAAAATAAAGCAACAAGGAATAAGGAAAGAGTATCAAAAACTCGGGCTGTTAGTGCTTTACAAAAATTAACAAAAAAAAAACTGCACGACTAACTTTTATTTATTTTAAAGTTGTTGTATTTACACAAAGCCTAAAACTATGTTGATGTTTTTATACATGAATGGGCTGTTTTCCTTCTTTTTTTTTTTTTTTTTTTTTTTTTTTTTGTTAGAGAGACTCAAATATTCTACTCATTCTCAACACCATCATGGTCGGTATCATCTCATTAAATATTAAAAAGGCAAAAAGTTAAGAATTTGTTTAACACAACCACAACAAATGTTTTAATATTGCTAAACCAAGCCAATGATTTGAATGGCTTTAAACTAAAAGCAAATTTTTAACCTCATCATTATCTCAACTATTTACACCAAGGCTAACAGATTTTTACATAATTTCTCCGTTTTTGGAAACACTCAACAAACAGTCAAGTATCGCAAAGTTTAAAGCAACATAAACTATGAAAAGAAAACATTGACTGTCCTGCTGGGTAATATCTGGGTAATGCAGAAATGTAGACAATTTTTAATAAAGCGAAATGTCATAACGTTTGATATCAACCACCATGGCATGACTGAGAGAAGTCTAGTATTCTCGAGTGAATTCTTAAAGCGAAAAATATAAACACAGTTTTCAGACTGATCAGTTCTTATAAACTACTAAAATTTCTATAATTACAAATAGTTAAATAGTTAGTATACTTTAAAATTGTCCATACTAAAATGTTATTTCCCTTTTAAATTTTACATTCTCAGTTTAGTTTACGTCTTTTATTTATTGAATCATGCATAGTTTAGTGTGTGTTTGGGTTTAATGTAGGTCACTGAAGATTTTCTTAAGATTTATTATTAAATTACTCGGTATTAATATTGTAAGAAAACAAAAACCCAAGAGGTTTTGTTTGTTGCAAACAAAAATGAAATTTTATTAGAAAAGGCCGAGTTGTGCTAAGAAAATATGATGAAAGTTTTTCAATTGTAGATGAAAGAAAAATATTTTTTAAAACAATTAAAAGCCATCCCACTTATTACTAAAAAGGTTGCCGCCGACGCCATCGTTAATTTTTAGCTGCAGCCACATTCAAGCAAAAACGACTGTCAGAGAAAACAGACCCATGGTGAAATCACTACAAGGTGACATCAAGATTACAACAATACAAAAACAACAGAAACAACATGGTATTTTTGTTTTTGTTTTCATGTTTGTAATGTCAAAAACAGCTGACTATTGTTTACAAACATTCCTATAGAAAAAAATTAATACATAACAGATTCCCAAAATCTTAGCAATTTCGCGGGCTGAGTAATTATTATTTGTAATGCCCACCACTTGGTTTTCTAAAAAGTCTGAAATTATTCTCATTTTTATTAAAAGCACGCGATAAGCTAAAAATTTGCAAAAAAAAAATATGAACAATTTGAAAAATTACATTTACTGTTGCTTTGATATTTTTACAAATATCAAATAACGGTGCTTATGTACATAAATTCGCTCCAACCGTTCATTTATTCTTGCTGCCAGATTAAACGAACTTTAACGTGCAAAAGTGGATACATTGCCATTTCACTTAAATTTACCCTAAACTCCACATTCGCTTTAATAATTATTGAATTTCAATTTATTTTCATTTTTGTTCTATTTATTTAACATTTTAAATAAAAAGCATTATTATTTTTAAAAATTTAAGAGTTTATTCGGTTTTAAGTCATATTACAAAACATCGTACATGTGTGCTCGCCACTGTATATATACAAACAAAACTAAAATTGACACAACGAACATGACTAAAAAAAACAGCTGGCGTTTCAACACCACCTTGTAGAGTGATTTCACCATGAAACAGACCCATAATTGAAACGACGGCTGCAACTTCACGAACTGTCATTTAATGTTTTTATATTTGTTCTGTGTACCAACCTGTAATGCCGACGGCTTTTCCAATTTTTGTCCACAAATCTTGTTTTAAATAAAAATTTTTGTACAATGGCGACTGCAAATTATATATGCAATCATGCTTTTGTACTTCTTCAATTAATTTTTCTATAATATCACTTATTTTCTTTTAAATTACAAAAATCTCACTTTTAAACGTTTCTTTTGATTTTCTTTTGTTTTTATTTTTTTTGCGTCAAAGCTGCAAAAACATATGGTTTTGTTTACAAAATGTATAAAATTTAATAAAAGTATGGCAATATTGTTGAGAGCATTTGTCTCTTAAAGTGAGAGCATAAGAAAAAAAACGCTGTCAAAATAAAATATATTCTATTTTCACGACCGCATTCACTGGCATAATTTTATGTCAAAATGTATGGAAAAAAAACGTTCAGCACCAGTTCTGTTTCACAATTAAATCGGTATAACGAGGGCGGTTCGGAAAATTCTTAGCCTAGCTCAGAAAGAGAATCTTTAGCTTTTTAAAAACATTTTTATTTTTCAATATAATCTCCTGAAACTACAATACACTTAGTTCAACGCTTATCTAGCAATTTTATCACTTGATTAAAATAGTTTTATTGAAGGCCCCAAAATAGTGGTTTATAAACGTAATTTTACTCTCTGGCCGACGATGTCGAACGATAACGTTCGCTTAGATAAGACTTAAGACACAAACTTGATTGTGGAATAAACAAACTTGATTGAGTAAAAAATAGATACGATAAAAAGTTTGTGTCTTAAGTCTTATCTAAGCGAACGTTATCGTTCGACATCGTCGCCAGGGGATTAATTTCATTTGAGGTAAAACGCTTCCCAGCTAGGTTTTTTTTTAGGTTTGGGGAACAGGTAAAAGTCACTGGGAGCTAAATCAGAAGAATAAGCAACTTGTTGCGAATTTTGTTTCACATAAATTTATTTTATATAATTGCCTTATAAATTTGCATCAACAAAAGTAATTTTATCTTTTCTTGTTATATAGATTTTTTTTTGTGTATCATTCCTCTTTTTTATACCATGCTAGAAAATAGGCAGTATCACAAATGAGAGTAACACAGTGTGCTTACATATCTACATACATATGTACATGTCTATAAGTATGTATGCATAATTGTTCACTCAAAATGAAATTAATAAGATATCTTTTGTCTTTCTTTGACATTAGGTTGTTTATTGGTATTTCCATTGTCATCTAATTCTCCTTGAAGAATTTAATAATTCCACTGTGTAATTACTTTTCGTTATACTACTTCAATACACAAATTATGTCGGACTTCAATCATTATTAAAGTTGATTTAGCAGAATAAACCAGTGATCTTGAGAAATTTAATAAAATACAGTAAATTAACAAAAAAATTATAAATATTTTTGCCAAATAAAAGTATTGGCTAAAAAGAGTTACTTAAAGTTATAAGTTTTACATAGTGCAAAAATTGAGGTAAGATAAAATACGTCTATACCTTCGTTACTATTGTCCCTAATCAATTTTGTTACTCCAAGGTTCTTGATGTACACATGGTAGTACCCTACAATAATCTGCCACGTTGTAAGAACGTTTTTTTTTTGGGGAATATTAATTTAAGCTTGTGGCGGCGCTAATTATGCCAAATCGTTTATTAGGCCCGTAGAAGACTCATTTTCCAGCAAAAATCTACACGTGGATCTGAAAGAACACGCTGTCAACAAAATTTGATAATACCTAAGTACCATTTTTTTTCCCGAAATACTGTATATTTGATAATACCTAAGTACCATTTTTTTTCCGAAATACTGATGTATTCCATTAAACCTAACCTATTTCTAATGTATTAATTTATTGCTAAAAGTCATGCTGCATCTAACATAATACTTAAATCTATCATAAATTACATAACATTTCCATATTCAAAACGGCATAATAAGGTAAATTTCATATTTTTGCTATTTTTCATAACCTAACATTTTGGCGTGTACACCACAAAACATTTAAACAACTTTTTAATTTAGACTAATACATAAAATCTAAAAGAAATTATCATTAATTAAAATATTTTAATATATATTCAGTCATTATGATAAAATAATAAATTTTTGCAGTTCATAAAATTTTTTTCAAAAATGATCATCATAATTAGTAATAAATAAAATAAATAAATAAACAAGCTTTAGTTTATATAATTTATAAATAGACTCTAATGTTCTGAATTGAATTTATAAAACTAATAATTATTTTCTTTCCAAAAGATTATGTAGCTTAATTCTATTATTTTCTCTAAAATTCTAAATATTAAATAATGTTTTTTTTTTTTTTTTACTTAAATTCTCTAAATTAAACAACTACATAAATATTATAACACTTATATTATTATTATTAAAACTTATTCATACTAAATTTCATTTATATATATATTTAAGTCATGTAAACATATTTCATTAATTACTAAGATTTTTCCCCTGGTGTTAACCAATCCATATTATTATCTTTTACTTGAATTTCTATTAATAGCTCTCATACTCTAAATTTAGCATTTCATCATTCATAATTATCATTTACAAAAAAATGCATAAAACATGAAAAAAACCAACGAAAACTACAACAACACGCATTGACTGCTGGGCCCAACAAATCAATCGACGTGGAGGAAATTTCATTCATCAATTGTTTTTTGTAAGTGATGATTATTCTTTATTTTTTTTATTCTTTATATTATTCTACTCTCATTTATCATTAAGTCAGTCCGTTTCACCTTTGTTCCTTTAATTAAATTATTAATGATCATTAGTTCTTTAATATGATCTCTATACTTATTGAGTAAAGCTCATGCACAAGTACATAATTTATAAGTCTCTTTTTAAGTTTAATAAATTTTGCGTATTTTTGTAAACTCTTTTAAAATGAAACATTAGTATTTTTAATAAGGGAAAGATAACCATGTCAATAATAAATATGTAGGTAATTTAAATATGCTGATTTAGGGACAGATTGCTAAATGTAGGGTAACAGGTCTGTCATAGGCGTCTGATGATTCAGTCGGGAGGGAACATTGTACCCTAAGTGGTTCAACATCTTGCCACCATTTCATAGGACAATTTTAGCAATATTTTTTCCCATTCTCTTATCTAATTTTGCATACTCTACGGGTATGTTGAGTATGCTATATGCTTACGCGTCAAATACACGGGTTAAGAACCAACGTACCTTAAATTGAGCTAGCAGGGAACCTTCTTTACATACCCCTTAACCAATGTTATTTGAGCGGTTATTTGCAGATTTTAAGAATTCTGAATTTTTATTATTCGACTATCTAGCCGGCGCGTAACATATATGGCGCCCAACGTAAAGCTGCCCATGTGCGGACAGTCCAATTAATACTTTACAATTTTTAATTATACAAATAATTTTTCTTTTGCTTTCTTATTATGTGATATTATGGTTATGTGATCTAAAATTGCTTTATTGCATATTATAACACCTAATACTATATTTTCGCATATAAGTCTCAGAATCCTCTTGAATACTTTCTAATTCTGGATCTAATTGCGATATGCAAAATTACGTATTTAAAGTTTTAGCGAAAAGTGTGCAATTTTTATATAAGTCTTAGTTTCAATTGTAATATTTTAATTCTGGTACTAATAGCGATGTAAAAGTGTACCGATCTCAGAAAGTTAATTTTATACCTACATAATTGCATTACTTTGAAAAGTCCTAGATCTGAACAACAGATTCGGTCTAGTTGCGTCAAAATAAAATGAAGTTAAAATGTTTACAGTATAAATATTGTGTTCAAATTAAAGTTCCTAATTGCAAAATTAAAGTTGTCCTTGAAATTTAAATTTTTAAATATTTTTAAATAGACCAAGTTCTGAAATCAAATTTTAGTCTTGTAGCATTTAAATGATACGTAAAAGTACAGTGTTGTAAATATTAATAGAGTCCATTAAATTAACTTACTCAAAGTTTATTAATGTAGCATATTATCAATTTACATCACAAACGTATTTTTTATTTATATTCAAGGAAGTAGATCCGTATTTCAATGGTACGTTGCACTTTTGTGAATACTAAGGCATATTTTTTTTTACTTTAAGTATATATTTTTCGTCATGGTTAATCTTTCCCATTAGTTTCATGAAATAATTATCTTAACCTATAATATTTTTTTTCCAATTTATATTGATTTTTGAATATTATCTCTACTTTGATTATTTTTAATTTTACGCGTTTAAAAAAAAAAAAAAAAAAAAAAAAAAAAAAAAAAAAAATTAGTGTAGTACTTATTGCTCTTGCATATATTTACATTTTATTTATAAAATTTTAAATTTCCATTTTTGAATTACCTTAAATTATACATGAAAGTTTAAATTCTCTATACTTTCATGTACAAATTGCATACATTTTAATTTGCATTATAATACCATTATATATTTTGAAATTTATTGTTATTGCGAATACAAACTTTTATATACATTTAAAACGCATTTTCTGCATATTATTGGATTTTGTTTTTGAGGTTTATACTCAAGTAAATCGTTCGTAAATATTTGTGATGAATACCAGGAACTCAGCTAGAGGTAATAAGAATAGCTCCGTCAGTAGAGGTAGTGGTTCTTCTTCATCGCAAAATAATATTTCGACTGAGTCACAGGACAATATTAGTAGCCCGAAACCTAGAGTTGTCCATTCTCCTACTACTAGGAAAACAGATCAATCTCAGCCACGAACAATACAAAGTGCTATTAATTATACAACTACTGAACATCCGATACAGAGAACTCTAAGTTCCAACAGTTTACCCTCCTCTACTCCTTTTCAGGACATTGAAGTACTAGATAATCAAAACTCTATTTTACAGCCACAGATTTTTGTTTCTCTTGGTGAAGCTTCAGCATTGAATCCTATTATGAATCCTCAACCAGACTATTCCGCTGCCTCGTGCAGTAAGGCACCTTTAGCACTTAATACTGACAATCTTAATAATAATTCGGCGACATCTTTTGATTCATTATTTGCTTTAATGGAGCAAACAATGAAAAATACACAGGAAGAATTTAGGAAAGAACTTTCTACAATTAGACAGAGTATAGCACAAATCAGTGTAGCTCCTCCATCAACTTCAAATTTCACAAATTCAAATACTCCAGTTTTAAATACCAATAATATTCGTTTCGCTGAAAACCAAAGTAGATCGTATGCCAATGACGATGCAAATGTGAAATTAGAGAAATGGAAAATATCGTATGATGGGTCAGCATCAGTATCTGATTTTCTTTTCAAAGTAGAAACGCTTTGTACAAGATCCAAATGCTCCGATGAACACTTGTTAGCCAATTTTCATGTGCTTTTAGAGGGTCGTGCTGAACAATGGTACTGGCTTTTAATGAAGCAGAATCGAAATTTGTCATATCCGCAGTTACGATACGCTCTTACTAAGGAATTCGGACATCTAGAGTCTGATCATGAAATATTGCTAAAAATTTCCTTGCGGAAACAGCAATATAAAGAGAGCTATGATGATTTCCACTCTTCGATTATTTCAATGAACATAAGGCTACAGAGTCCCCTTCCTGAGAATACTTTGATTGATATTATCAAAAGAAATCTTAATGCAAATTTAAGATTTTTACTATTTAGCACTGATGCTCGAGATTTAAATGAGTTTAGGGACCAAGCTCGGAAGGCAGAAAAAGTAATTCGAGAAACGAAATTTCCAAACCCTTATATGACACAGTCTCGAAATATTAATGAAATTGACGTATCTATTGATGATGATAAAAATTCCGATGATATAGACCCACAGCTTGAGGCCATTCAAATTTCAAATAAACGAGAAAAATTTGACTATTCAAAAATTCAATGTTGGAACTGTATGTCTTTCGGACATTCGTATATTTATTGTTCCGATGAAATAAAAATGCCTTTTTGTTTTAAATGTGGTCTAAAAGGTGTTATGACTCCAAAATGTCCGAATAGACATTTCCAGGGAAATCGGAAAATGGGCGAACTGGCCACCGGGGACACTCGTCCATCCAGACAAACCCCGAGTTTAAATTGAATTTAGATTGCAACAGTATTAATACAACTGATACTTGCAAGCATTTCACATATAAAACTCTAAAGGCAAAATTAATTAAAGAAAACTTTACACAGACAGATTTTTCAAGTTTAGATTCTGCTAGTGTAAACAAATATAACTTAAATTGTTTGAATACAAAACCATCGCTTAAAATTATAAAATGTAGGGAACGTTACAAAAAAAGAAGACACTGTCGCAAAATGTTGGAAGCAACTGTTATTCATGGAATTGACGATAGACCGTTTGCTAAAGTAAATGTTCTTAATGATAATTTAACTGGTTTGCTAGATAGTGGAGCAAATGTTTCCGTATTAGGTAGAAATTGTTTATCTTTCTTAGAAAAAAACAGAATTTCATATAAGAACATAAATTCATCAATACGCACAGCAAACGGGGCTAAGCAAAATGTTATAGGATTTTGTGTTTTGCCAATAAATTTTAAAAGTGTGACTAGAAATATACAATTCTGTTTAGTTCCATCTTTAAGCCAAGAAGCATACTTCGGTATAAACTTCTGGAAAGAGTTTGCGTTAGCCCCTGAAATAATACCTCCTTCATCTATTTGTATCTCAGAATTGTCAAATGACGCAAGTACTAATGAAAATTTTCATAAACTTTCCCCAGAACAGAATTTGATTCTTGAAAAAACTGTTCTTGAATTTCCGTCATTTGAAAAACTTGGGTTGGGCTGTACCTCCTTATTAGAACACAACATTGATACGGGCGATGCCGTTCCCATAAAATGTAAACATTATCCGTTGTCACCCCCACGTCAGGAAGAGGCTTACAGGGAAATTGATAGGTTGTTAGAAATGGGAGTTATAGAAGAGTCAAATTCTCCCTGGTGTTCTCCTGCTGTTATTGTTCGAAAACCAGGCAAGGTCCGCCTGTGTATCGACTCAAGAAAACTCAATGCAGTGACAAAAAAGGATTCCTATCCCCTACCTCATATAAACGGACTTTTAAGCAGACTTAAAGATACTTTCTATATTAGCGGGATAGATTTAAAAGACGCATTTTTGCAAATCCGATTAACTGAGACATCTAAAGAAAAAACTGCGTTCGTTATACCGGGAAAGCCACTATATCAATATAAGTACATGCCTTTCGGTTTATGTAATGGTCCGCAAACTATGAGCCGGTTAATGGACAAGGTAATTCCCTCGCGTTTGAGAGAAAATGTCTTTATTTATTTAGACGATTTGCTTGTCTGTAGCCATGATTTTCAATCCCACATTAAACTGTTATCGGAAGTTGCTTTATGCCTTAAAATGGCTAAACTAACAATTAATGTTAGTAAAAGCAAATTTTGCCAAAAGGAAATCCGATACTTAGGATATATAGTGGGCAATGGTTGTCTTAAGGTGGATCCAGAAAAAGTTAATTCTATCAAAAACTTTCCCTTACCAAAGAGCCCAAAACAGGTAAGAAGATTCGTTGGAATGACTAATTGGTATCGCAACTTTATAAATAATTTCGCAAATCTTGCAGGCCCCTTAACTGATTGCTTGAAAAAAACAAATAAACCATTTTCATTAACAGAAGCTGCTATAAATTCATTTGAAAAGCTTAAGTTGGCCCTTTCTACAGCTCCCGTTTTAGCGCAGCCAAATTTTGAGAAAGAATTTATTATTCAATGTGACGCTTCAAAGATAGGTGTAGGTGGAGTTCTTTTCCAATATGACGACGATGGCAGAGAACATCCCATTGCATACGTGTCACAAAAGTTAAATAAAGCGCAAAGGAACTACACGGTAACCGAGCTCGAGTGCATGGCTGCTGTTGTATGTGTAAATAAGTTTAGGCCTTATATTGAAGGTCTATCATTCCGAATATTTACGGACCATTCATCCCTGAAGTGGCTTATGTCGCAAAAGGACCTCAGTGGGAGATTGGCCCGTTGGAGCCTCAAACTACAGCGGTATACCTTCCTAATAGAACACCGAAAGGGTTCATTAAATATAGTCCCGGATTGTTTATCTAGAATGGACGTGGATCATTTGACCTTAGGAAATGATAGCACCGAAATTGATTTGTCATCTCCCGAATTCAATAATGACGAATACAGTGAAATACGGGAAACCATCTCAAACAATATAGAATCTTTACCAGATCTGCGTTTGTCTGGAAACGTAATTTTGAAACGAGTTAGTTTTAGACAAGGTGTTGAAGACGAGGAAGACAGTCTATGGCGAATATGGGTGCCTAAGTCTCTAACACAAACCATTATGAGTTCGGCGCATGATTCCGATACTACAGGTCATGGTGGATTTACAAAAACGCTGTTCCGAATACGCTTAAAATATTTTTGGCCTACAATGGTCCATGACATAAAAACATATTTAAAATCATGTGAAATTTGTAAAAGTATTAAATCACCTAACCAAATATCGAGACCTGTAATGGGTAATCAATTTATAACTTCTCGACTATTTGAAAGGCTATATTGCGACTTTCTTGGTCCATATCCTTTTTCAAAAAGCCGCAATTCAGTCATCTTCATTTGTTTAGATCACCTGACAAAGTTTGTTTTTCTTAAGCCTCTTAGAGCAGCAACTTCTGCTAGTGTCATTTTATTTTTCCAAAGTGAAATATTTCCAGCATTTGGTGTACCAAGGTATATACACAGTGATAATGGTAAACAATTTGTTTCGAAAGAAATGAAAGAATTCTTTCAATTGTATGACATAGCCCATATCACAACAGGATTTTATGCCCCACACTCAAATGCTTCAGAAAGAGCGAACCGTGAGATAGTTACAAAAATACGATATTTTTTACAAGATCACAAAGATCATAAAGACTGGGACAAGTTCATTCCCCAAATTTTGTCAATACTCAGGAGTGATTTTCATAGTTCAATCAAATGTTCACCCTATTTTGCCACATTTGGTCAAAATATGATCCAGCACGGATCTTCATATAAGATTCTAGACAAACTTGGCTGTTTATCCGGTGAGGATTTAAATATTTCAGATCATGTAGACAAATTAGCAAAATTGAGAGAGAAATTACGAGATAATTTGAAGACAGCACACACCAAATCTGCAAAAATGTATAATCTCAGGAGTAGGAACATAGAATTTCACAAAGGACAAGTTGTATTTCGAAAAAATCATGTCCTAAGTAACATGTCAAAAAATATTAATAGAAAGTTTTTACGTAAATTTGTTAAATGTAAAATTAGAAATAAAATTGGAAACAATCTCTACGAGATTGAAGATATGAACGGGAAATACGTAGGCAAGTTTCATACATCTGATCTTAAATTATGATAATTGCCCGGCTGTATGGGTCGTGCCCCACGTGAACCAACGAATAATAAAAATTGCTTTCATACTACCATTTAAACAAAATCTTTTACTGTTCGTCCAAAAATAGAATATTTTCGGAGCGAAGCAGTTTTGTTGCGAATTTTGTTTCACATAAATTTATTTTATATAATTGCCTTATAAATTTGCATCAACAAAAGTAATTTTATCTTTTCTTGTTATATAGATTTTTTTTTGTGTATCATTCCTCTTTTTTATACCATGCTAGAAAATAGGCAGTATCACAAATGAGAGTAACACAGTGTGCTTACATATCTACATACATATGTACATGTCTATAAGTATGTATGCATAATTGTTCACTCAAAATGAAATTAATAAGATATCTTTTGTCTTTCTTTGACATTAGGTTGTTTATTGGTATTTCCATTGTCATCTAATTCTCCTTGAAGAATTTAATAATTCCACTGTGTAATTACTTTTCGTTATACTACTTCAATACACAAATTATGTCGGACTTCAATCATTATTAAAGTTGATTTAGCAGAATAAACCAGTGATCTTGAGAAATTTAATAAAATACAGTAAATTAACAAAAAAATTATAAATATTTTTGCCAAATAAAAGTATTGGCTAAAAAGAGTTACTTAAAGTTATAAGTTTTACATAGTGCAAAAATTGAGGTAAGATAAAATACGTCTATACCTTCGTTACTATTGTCCCTAATCAATTTTGTTACTCCAAGGTTCTTGATGTACACATGGTAGTACCCTACAATAATCTGCCACGTTGTAAGAACGTTTTTTTTTTGGGGAATATTAATTTAAGCTTGTGGCGGCGCTAATTATGCCAAATCGTTTATTAGGCCCGTAGAAGACTCATTTTCCAGCAAAAATCTACACGTGGATCTGAAAGAACACGCTGTCAACAAAATTTGATAATACCTAAGTACCATTTTTTTTCCCGAAATACTGTATATTTGATAATACCTAAGTACCATTTTTTTTCCGAAATACTGATGTATTCCATTAAACCTAACCTATTTCTAATGTATTAATTTATTGCTAAAAGTCATGCTGCATCTAACATAATACTTAAATCTATCATAAATTACATAACATTTCCATATTCAAAACGGCATAATAAGGTAAATTTCATATTTTTGCTATTTTTCATAACCTAACATTTTGGCGTGTACACCACAAAACATTTAAACAACTTTTTAATTTAGACTAATACATAAAATCTAAAAGAAATTATCATTAATTAAAATATTTTAATATATATTCAGTCATTATGATAAAATAATAAATTTTTGCAGTTCATAAAATTTTTTTCAAAAATGATCATCATAATTAGTAATAAATAAAATAAATAAATAAACAAGCTTTAGTTTATATAATTTATAAATAGACTCTAATGTTCTGAATTGAATTTATAAAACTAATAATTATTTTCTTTCCAAAAGATTATGTAGCTTAATTCTATTATTTTCTCTAAAATTCTAAATATTAAATAATGTTTTTTTTTTTTTTTTACTTAAATTCTCTAAATTAAACAACTACATAAATATTATAACACTTATATTATTATTATTAAAACTTATTCATACTAAATTTCATTTATATATATATTTAAGTCATGTAAACATATTTCATTAATTACTAAGATTTTTCCCCTGGTGTTAACCAATCCATATTATTATCTTTTACTTGAATTTCTATTAATAGCTCTCATACTCTAAATTTAGCATTTCATCATTCATAATTATCATTTACAAAAAAATGCATAAAACATGAAAAAAACCAACGAAAACTACAACAACACGCATTGACTGCTGGGCCCAACAAATCAATCGACGTGGAGGAAATTTCATTCATCAATTGTTTTTTGTAAGTGATGATTATTCTTTATTTTTTTTATTCTTTATATTATTCTACTCTCATTTATCATTAAGTCAGTCCGTTTCACCTTTGTTCCTTTAATTAAATTATTAATGATCATTAGTTCTTTAATATGATCTCTATACTTATTGAGTAAAGCTCATGCACAAGTACATAATTTATAAGTCTCTTTTTAAGTTTAATAAATTTTGCGTATTTTTGTAAACTCTTTTAAAATGAAACATTAGTATTTTTAATAAGGGAAAGATAACCATGTCAATAATAAATATGTAGGTAATTTAAATATGCTGATTTAGGGACAGATTGCTAAATGTAGGGTAACAGGTCTGTCATAGGCGTCTGATGATTCAGTCGGGAGGGAACATTGTACCCTAAGTGGTTCAACATCTTGCCACCATTTCATAGGACAATTTTAGCAATATTTTTTCCCATTCTCTTATCTAATTTTGCATACTCTACGGGTATGTTGAGTATGCTATATGCTTACGCGTCAAATACACGGGTTAAGAACCAACGTACCTTAAATTGAGCTAGCAGGGAACCTTCTTTACATACCCCTTAACCAATGTTATTTGAGCGGTTATTTGCAGATTTTAAGAATTCTGAATTTTTATTATTCGACTATCTAGCCGGCGCGTAACAAACTCTTACGAACGAATTAAAGTTATGTGCTCTGGTTGTCCTGATGAAAAATTTTGTAGAATTTTTATATTTAATTTTTATATTTAATTGATGCAAACAAAATGTTGCAATAGTACTCTGAATTTATTGTTTTAGCCTTTAACAGATAGTCAAGCAATAAAATACTTTTGAAGTCCCAAAAAACCGTTGCCGTTCTCTCATATTATATCACTTAATAGGGAGTAAAATGTTGACCCTCAATCGCCCTTTTCCCATGCATAATTGTGATAAATCCACTTCACCTTTTCACAGTCTCATAAACTATTTAAACTTCCCTAATGAACGTTTCTGGAGGAAACTTTTTAATTTATGAGATTTTCTTTAGACTTTGATTTATTATGAACACATCAAAGCATATAATATAAACTTTAATAGACTGCAAAGTTAAAATAATTTTCTGAAAGCAACATTTTCAACAACGAAAATAGTTTGTTAAAACTTTTTAGGAGAAAGATAAAATTCAGAAGGTTATTAAAATCTGGAAAATAAAACTTAACTATTTTAATAGTTTAGATTGAAAATAAAAATATGTACTTTAAAATAACAGCAAGTAAAGTTAAGAGTGATTATTAGATAGATAAATTATAAAAGTAACACAAATGTCTAATTAAAATTAATACTTCGTGTGAAGAATTTTTTAATTTCTTTTCTTTATTTAAATAAAGTTCTTAATTTTATGTTCTATTATTCAAACTCAAATTCAAAAAGTTTTTTAATTTCTTATTTGAAATCATATTTTACACCAATTTTAACTTGCACATTTTGTCACCTTTTCTATCAAAAACTATAAACTTAATTAAGTTCCAATTTAGCAACATTTAATAACTACAATTTACAGTCACTGCTTTCAACTGGAGTGGCAGTGATACAAATAAGCACTAGATGATGAACTGAAAACATTTGCCATAAATGGCGAACTAACAGCGAAGAGAAAACAGCAAGTGTGACTGACTTTGGATGGCTGTTGCTGACATCAAATATAATTAAAATTTATAAAAATATGTATACAAATTTATAAATTAAATAAAATAAATATTTCTAAAACAAAACCAGCCCGATATTAATATATATGTAGTACAATAATTAACGAAACTTTTAATGAACAAAGCAAAAAATTAAAAGCAATACTACCACAAAGGAACACAAGCACCTGGGTTTATACATTTGTAAAATGAAGTAGAAGTGAAATTTTCATAAAGTTTCTGTTGTAAATTTCGTGAAAATGATTTGAAAAGTAAAATATAATTTTTAGTTTGTTTCATCGTAGTATAACTTTCATTCGTTTTCTAGAATGCTGTGAAAATGTATATGTGGAATTGAAGGCGAAGTTACAAAAATTTGTTTAATAAAACAAAAATCAACAAAATTACAGTTTTGCTAAATTTTATTTTGACACAGAAAAATAAAATTTTTTTTTTTTAGTTTAAAAATATTATTTTGTTTCGTATATAAAGATTATAAATTAATAAAAGCCTTTTTTAATAAATATATTTTAAAACAATAGGAATTCAATTTCAATTTTCGAAGAATTCAATAAAGATTCAAGAGTTTTATAACATTAATGGCCGAATTCTCGGTCATTAGTTAACCATTGGTTAACTAAAATACTAACTATTGTTTAACTATTACTTGTTATTCTTATGGCAAACTAAGCACTGCGAATAAAGAATCATTAGTTAAGCCTTTGTCATTAGCTAACTAAAGACTGTGAATTAAGCCATAGCCATAAGACGAACAATTAAGCCATTTCAAACTTAGAATATGTACTAAATTTAATTTTGACTTTCAAAAATTAAGAAAATTTTTTTGGTTTAAAAATATTATTTTGTTTCGTATATAAAGATTATAAATTAATACAAGCCTTTTTTAATAAATATATTTTAAAATAATTAAAAACCAATGTCTTAGTTTTCATTTTTATCTCCTCTTATTCAAATCTAATCAAAATTAGCAAAGTTATAAATAATTTAGTTAACTAACCTATGAATTAATATTACTCATACGTACTGCCGGAACAATTTTCGATTTTTAAGTAATTGTGCATAGAATTTGAAAGAATACAATAAAAATTCAACAGCTTTATAACACAAAGACGAAAAATTAAGCCATTTTCGAACTGATAATATTAAATTTTATTTTGGCAAAGAAAAATTCAGAAATTTTTTTTGTTCCATTATATTTTTTTGTTAAAATTTTAAGATCTTATATTTAAATAATACTTTTTCAGTAAATATATTTCAAGAGAATTATAACCCGATGTCTTAGCTTTCATTTCCTACTTCGTTTATTGAAATCGAATACAAATTACCAAAGTTATGCATAATTTTGTCGGCTAACCCATGAATTAATATTAATTATACGTACTGTAAGGCAAATTTTAGATTTTAAAGAATTCGTAAGATTTTCACAAAAAATCCATATTTTAATAAAATTACCATTAAATTGTTTAAAATAAAGATTTCAGTTTCACATAATACGTTGGATTTATTTATAAAAATCTTACAATTAAAACTAAAAGTACTTTTTTCATAAAAGTGCTTTTGTTTTGTCCATTTTGCACCTTGCTTTTTCCACCCATTTCTCTCAAACAAAAATGTTGATGTTGACGATGATGTTTGTTATAATGTTACAAAACTGCATTAAAATGTGATTATTTAATTTCCTTTTCTTACGCTTCGTTGTTTTTTGAACGTTATTTTTCAGCTTTTTTTCTACACTGTCTAATGCAATTTTAGTTTTATGCTCTAACAAGATGCTCCAAGCAGCTATTTGAAAAAGGGGAGTAGAACATTTTTAAACTAACTAACTAAATTTGTGATTGCAAAAGAGCAGAAAATACTTCAACATATAGAGTAACTACCACGAGTAACAACATAACACTTGGAACTTCAATTAAGTACTGTGTTGGATACACCAACTAACTAAGAGTATGATAAAAACGAAGGAGGTTTTAAAGGAAAAAAACAAATTTTTGAACTATAATAAACCAAAAACACAAACTGTTAAAATGATACAGAGATTGAGTTTAAAAATAATGTTTCATAAGATATTTCAAGATTTCTAATATTTTGGGAAAGAAAAGCAACCACCAAAAAACCCATCGGAACTAGATTATCTCCCCAAAAACACCTTTCAATAAATTTATTTAAAATAGAGTGGAATTTAGACAGACAATTGATAGCATTATTTGCATTAAACATTATCATTATAAAGAGTGATCCATTTCGATGTTCCCTACTTTTTTAAAGAACGATTTGTAAACGCTGTTCACGCGTAAGTCTTTCCATTATGAAATGCCAAACAATACTAAACAAAAATAACATGACAGCATGACACGACTAACACGTGATCTGCCAAAAAAAATGCTATTAAAAAAAGTAATTCTATTTGAATCACCCTATATTTTGTTTAGCCAATGTAAATTGTTGATTGTTTGATTGGTAAAAATCTGTAAAAATCTACCAACAATTATCATACAGTCTTAATAACTGCATTAGCAGGTTTCAATTATTTTGTGGGTGAATATGAATTTATCTGTGTAATAAACGAGTTTGTGGCATCTGTATCTACCAAGTGCAGCACAAAAATTGTTTTTAGTTTTCATTACCAGAACCAAAGTCAATAAGAAACTGTAGCAGATAATAAAAATTTAATAAAGGTCTATTAGCAACCACACAGCCAGAAAAATAATTAAAGATTTATATCCTTTTTTTTTTTTGGTTACAAAATTTTCAGAAAGGAAAAAGCATCGGAAAAAATATGAAAAGAATTTCCTCCCATTTTGACTCATAATGAAAATAATAAACTTCAAGAGACATTTCGCATTACATTAGAGTATTTTGTCTCTACAAGCCCTTTAAATATTTCCTTTACTATGATTAATCCTTATTTATCTAAACTTTGTGTGTGTGTGTGTGTGTGTGTGTTAAAGCCATGACGTTCAAGGGTGTGTTGCAGCACTAGCCTAAGTTTACATCATGTGTGGATATGTGTATGTATATGCTATTTTGTTAGTTTATCAAAATGCTTTAAGCAATTTTAATATAATCTAGTTGTTTATAACCTGGATTGAACTTACTGATACAAACAACTTTACCCCTACTCGTACATACAATCACAGTTGCAATAACACTTGCACCATTAAATACTTACTTAATGGCTTTAAGTTTCAATATAATCCTGCATAAATAAACATATATGTGTGTATGGCATCTACATTTAATAATCAATATTTGTGTGCGGTTATAAATGTGTTATAATAATAATCATATTTTATAGGGTTAATAGTTAGGTTTTTGCAATAGCAGAAGTATTAATATAACACTCATATTTATACCCATCTTATCGAAAATTTGATTACCATCGAAATGATTTGTGCTAGGAACACAAGTGGGAGGAATGACGAATTTTTGGTCACGAATATTCGTCGCCAAAAATTAAACACATTTAATTTCTTTGGGCTGATTTTTTATAAAAACTCAGAACTAATGCCCCTATTGCGGTTCACAACTTTTTTAATAATTTGGTCGTCTTTCATAAATCGGTATTGCCATTCACAACTTAAATGTAGTTGACTTTTTGGTTGTGCTGCTGATTTTTTGGTTGTGTTTAATAGTATTGCGGTTCACCATTTTGGATGAGTTTGGTTGACAAAAACGATAAATATACACAACTGCTTATTAGCAGTTGAGTCTTTGTCAGTTATAGATTTAAATAAAATTTTTAATACATTTCCTTTTAAAAAATAATACAAAAAGATAAAAAAAATGGAAAAATCGTAAGTATAGGTGTTTTTTGATCTTAATATAATTAATTAAATGATTAATACACATACGCAGGACAGTCAAAATAACAACCAAAGCCCAATTTGAGCGACTTGTGCAGCTGATGGAAAAAAAATCCAGAACTTGCTAAAGGAAAGCAAAAATTTGAGATGACTAAAACTCAGTGTAAGGAAGCGTGGGAAGGATTTACAATAGAATTGAATAGCTTGGGCCCACCTACAAGAACATCCTTCGAATGGCAACGTGTAAGTATATGCCATCTTAATTATTGTAAACAGACATTTTATTAGAATTTTTACTTCATATAGGTTTGGATTCATTACAAAGCAATTATTAAAAAAAACTTGCTAATAATAAATAAAACCAACAAGCAGCAGGTGGTGATCCTTCACAAGAAATTCCGCTTAATGTACTTGAGGATTTCGTGTCCCAGCTGTTATCACTAAATTACCAAGTAGCACCATCTGGACACACTTTCGGCGTTGAAAACGTTGGTCCGTCAACAAGTCAGGCTTTAGAAACTCCTCAAAATCTCGACATGGAACAAATCGTTACAAATGAACCTGAGATAATAAACACACCAGCCAAGAAATGAAAAAAATCACCAGAACAAGAGCGTCTGGAACTTCTGAGAAAACAATGCGAGACACAAGCTAAGTATTAAGGATTTGGAGAAAAACAGTTATAAAAATTATGAAATAAACAAATTAAGCAAAAGAAAATTGCCTCTATGAAAAATAATACTTATTATACTAACATATTTGTTACTTATTTTGGAAATTTCTTACTTCGCACTGGGTAGTTCAAGAGGATTGGAATCATCGCGTATTTTTCTACGTATACGTAGAACATTTGTATTAGCGTCATGATTTTCGTCTTCAAAAAATAAATCCACACTTAAATCCATTCTTTTTATTTTATAAAAACTTGATTTTTTTGCGTTTTTTTCTTCACTTTACAAATAAAATGCATGGTGTTGCCAACATGAAATCGATATTTCATGTCGGCAACGCCATAACAATTACAACTAAAAATCGTTGTGTTACACAATACCAAAAAATAATTTGGTTGAGTTAAAGTCGGGTTGACTGTCAGACGACCAAACTTAGTTGAGTTGAGAACGGCAATAGGGGCATAAATTTCATAATAAAATGTGAACCCCAAATTTGGTCCTTTTTTCTTTGAGGCCATTATTCGCAGTGCCGTGTTCCTAGCATAATATTAATTTTCAGATTAGTAATCCCAAATTGCTCATAATTTTATGAGTTTTGAATCAATTTTAAACATTTAAAAAAAACTAAGGACTAATAATAGTTCTGTGATATCCGTAGTTATAAGTTTGACGATTCTGTGATTTATTTTATATTTATACAATTGTAATTATTTATTCATTTATTTTAATTAACTTGGTGTTAGTCCCGTTTTAATTACAATATATATTTTTAATAATAACAAATGATGTAATATAAGATAAAATATCTTAATAAAATAGCTCCTGAAGAAGTCGAAAACCCACATCGACGAAACGTAGATCAAATTGATGAAGTAAATTGTTTCATTTACATCATTTAAAGAAAAAAAAATATAATTGACCGAAATTAGACCGTATGGATAATATCCAAACATTAATATAAAATTTAAGGACATTGATATTTAATTGTTACAAATTTAGAATCCCTGATTTTCTTACATATTTCTAATTTGGCAACTCCTATTATAAACAAATAATTTAATATTCATTAATAGTCATATAGATTGATTTTATTGCCTAAACAAACAAATACAACATTATTTAATTTAAATAGTACTAAAATTTTAACCCAAGTTTTATCAATATGTTTATGAGTTTAGAATTATATGTATGTACATTTTAAATTTAATTTTATTTCAAATGCACTTTAAAGAACTCTTCATAAACAGTTTCTATTACTACAACCATGACTGTATTTATATGGTTTTCATAATTGTTTGTATTTCTTTTTTTATATAACACTTGTTTACAATGTTAAATATTCATCAAAAGTACTTGTTTTTGTTGTTAGTGCTGCAGTTGCTGCTGCACTTGGCTTTGTGTATAAAAATGCGTATGCAAAAAGTAAACACACCAACCAATACTTACAAATAAAATGAGAGCATACATATGAAAAGAGTGAGTGTGGGTGGGTGGATGTGTTATGATTGTTAGCAGCGTTGCCAAATGTGCAGATTTATCTGTTTTTTGCAGTTTTTTGAAGTTCAAAACAGGCTTGCAGATTTTTACTCCAAAAAACAGTTTTTTTAAATCAATGCAGATTTTTCAATTTTATTCGAATAAAACAAAGAAGCAATCAATATTATTATTCCCACTCTATGTGGAATTTTGCGGACCAAAGATTTAAAAAAAAATTCAATTGCACAAATTTTGTACAACCGAAAGAAATGGAAACTGAATTTAATATGAATATGTACAACTATGATCTCTATACATATGTATGTGATAATTTAAATGAAGTATTATACGTTATGTTTTAACTGTTAATTTTATATACATATATATATAGATGTATATTTTATATCAAATATAAAAATTATATTTTGTTTTCTTTTTTTCTTCAATAAATTAAATATATACAAATATCATTTTATTACATACCGCACACATTCTTCAAAAGTGACTCAATTCAAAATTTTAATTTTTCGTTAAACAACACACAACACACTTGTTTATCTATAAGAAAAAGGTCAAAGCATTTTGTTACAGTTAACAAGTTATAAAACACAGTTAAATCTTTATTTTTATTTCATTTGGTATAAAGTTGCA
This sequence comes from Bellardia pandia, assembly GCA_916048285.2. Classification (NCBI taxonomy): domain Eukaryota; kingdom Metazoa; phylum Arthropoda; class Insecta; order Diptera; family Calliphoridae; genus Bellardia; species Bellardia pandia. The sequence goes on from OU696532.1 coordinate 105,920,608, forward strand.
ATTTAATAGTGTTTTATTTTTAGTTGTGTCATATAATAAAAATTTTGAATTGAGTCACTTTTGAAGAATGTGTACGATATTATTTAATTTTGTTTTGAAGGTGCAGATTTTTTTCAAAAAAACCAGATTTTTTTTTTGGAAATTGTCAGATTTTGTAAAAAAAATTATGGCAACACTGATTGTTAGTGATGTATTGCTGTTAAAGAACTCTAAGCTTTTGTATATGATTAACAAAAACAATATAAAGGGTAATGAAGAAGAAGAAGTGTGTCTAAAAATAGTTTTTTACTTATTTATGTATATTGTGCACTGCATTCATATACTAAATATATCCCTGCCAACATTTTCTATTGCGGAAGTGACTCAGAAGTGACGCTAAGAAGTTAAAACTCATCTTCTGCGATACCATTTTCTGATCGTAGAAGCGTCTTCCGTATTGAGAAGTTGTACCCCCCGGAAGTAACTTCCAGAAGTCACTTCAGCGTAACTTCAAGAAGTCACTTCAGCGTAACTTCCAGAAGTTATTTTATTCGCCTCTCTTTTGCTTTTGATTTTTGTGTGCCTTTACAGATAATACACTCATATTGACTATGGTATAACAAATATGTAAAAACTACAACAATAACAATAACAAATCGAAACCACACTTTACCACTGACCGACCACAGCAAATGACAAAATAAAACTAATTTCGATGATGTCGAAAACTTCTTTTTCATTTTCGGCTAATGTTGTAAACAACAAACAATCTTCCAAACGTCGTCTGGATGATTCAAAGACGACTGCAATGTAAATTGTTATTGTTATCTTCTATTAACGTCTGGAAGTGAGTAAGACGTAACGCCTTTGACGATGGACGATGAAAGAAACTTCCAATTGCTGGCAGGGATGTATGTACATTTTACAACGTTGCAAGCATTAAAGTATGTAGTTGTGTCTGTAGCTGTTAGTTATGTTGCTTTATTAAGTTAATACTTGAAGTGTAAAAGTGGCAAGAACTACACAACATACTATGCATTCTAAACTTATGCTTTATGTAATTGTTGCTTGTTAACAGTTGAAGATGAACTAAATACATATGTGCATGCGTTTTTTTTAAATAAACCACAACAACCACGCATCAAACTTATTCTCATTTTTTTTTTATTCTAGGGAAAATGAAGAATAAAAACAACTACCACATACAATTTCTATAACCATATTTGTAGCAAAATATGAATATAATGATGAAAGAATTAAAATAAATGAATTCATATTTCAACTTGAGTATTTTTTAAGTACTTTTCTTTTTGGTTTTATAAAAAAAAATAACTAAAAAGAAATATGTATTTGTTTGTAATAAGTCAGTGTTAAACTTGAATATAAAGGTTAATTTTAGCTGTCAAAGAACAATTTATTTAAAAAGAATTTATAAACACTTCATAGATATGATGAAAGTGTTAATATAATATCATTTTTAACTTTTTGTACTGACAAATTAAGAGTTTAACAAATACTTATGTAAGTAGTTTAACAAAATAAAGCGAAATGAAACAATTGGTACAATTAAAGAGTAAATGCATTATTAAACAAATTAGAGTGCAATATTCGGCTGTGCCGAATATTAAATACCCTTTTCTATTCAGTCTTAGTGCAAATTTTATTATTATTTTATATACCTACCCTTTGTTTGAAAAACAATTTTACGACCAACATAATTTATTTTAAATGTTTTGAATTTTTATCTAATTTTGATCATTTGTAATTGATGTAATTACCAATTCTCACCATAATTTACAGAGTTTGTCTGATTTTAATAATACTCTTGAGTGTAATTTAACAATTTATAAAATTAAAAGAACATTTTTCCATATTCACAATAGGGTGAGGCTTTTTTGTTTGAATTTTATCTCAATAATATCATTTATAAAAGATTTATGGGTGGCATAGTAGAAGTGGACCAGAAAACAAAATTTCCTTTTCCGATTTCTTTTTACATGACACTAATTTTTACCGAAATTTGTATTAATATTCCAATTTTACAGGCATTTATTTATCATTAAGCCATAATTCGAGAAGTTATTTGTATGGGGCTATGAGAAATCATGGACCGATTTTTCCTTACACTTTCTTCTTTTATCATAAAAATAACGTGTAAAAAATTTCATGGCACTATTTGCAATACATTTCAAAAAATTGAAAGAAAAATTTTTTTTTTTCAAATATAAAATTTTTATGGAGGTTGTCTCACATTTTAGTCTATAACTCTGGTTTTACTATACCGATTTTGTTGATTTTCAATACCAAATTGCTTAAGAGAACTATAAATGGGTTTTTGCAAACTTTGTTGATTTTGGTTGTGTCTTTTGCACGTGAGAGTGTTTTACACAGACAGACAGACAGACGGGCATAGCTCAATCGACTTAAAATTTCATAAGGATCAAAAATATACATATATACTTCGTTGGGTATCAGACGAATATTTCTCAGTGTTACGCACGAAATGACAAACTTATATACATATACCCTCATTCAACACTTATAGTGGTGGAGGGCATAAAAACAGATTTCCCATATTACTAAAATATAATTTTACTAATATGAAAATTTCTTTGTAAATTTGCATTTAACTTTTAATTTTGAAAATTAAATTAATTAAGTTTCTTCAACTAGAAGTAAGATTTAAGTTGTTTTTTATTATAACATAAATACTGCCATTTATGTTGTATTTGAAAATATCATCTGTATTGCAAACTAGCTTTTGAAGTAGCTTTCCATCTCTTGTCTGTCAATTACTACTGCGACATTATAAAGACAGTAAAAGAAAGAAAATGTATGATAAAATGTTATTTTAAAGCCACCACAACTAAAGAATAAACAGAAAAGGAAAAACACTAAAACACAAATCATTATAGTGAACAACACTAATTATGAACTTCAACAGCATAACAACAAAAACAATAATATTGCAAGGACAAAATAGCCGAAAGCCAAGGGTGAATATATATACATAATATAAACAGTCAACAACAAATACAAGTTGATGATGACCACTTATAAGAAGATTAAGTGTTAAGAATAGTTGGCAACTAAAAACAAAATAATTGCATAAATTGAGAAAAGTACTAAGCAATAATAAAGAAGTTAAAAGGGTAAAATTAACAAAAGTAACTCATTAATTTTTTAAGAGATGTTGGAGAATAGTTTGAAGGATAGATGGTTGCAAGATAGATAAGACGAAAGAAAATTATAAGTTGCTAACATTTTTAATATATGTAATTCACAGAAGCATAACCTAAAGAATCAGAATTGTAAAGTTGAAATTCGCATACAGTGGCTCTGAACTTATTTCAAGCATCTTAATTTAAAATACTAAAGTAGCTATAACTTCTATGCAAAAAACTCATGTGGGTTATTTTGTAATTCGTTTCGAAAATAAAATCTACTTTGTATTTAGAAAATGTTTGCTTTCGAACCGAAATACACAATAACCCCCTGAACTTTTTCAATTTTGTTTTATAGGTATCTGGGTTATTTTGTAATTAGTTTAAAAAGAAAATCATTTTTCTAATTATCTACTTATTACATTGTATTTAAAAAATGTTTGCTTTCGAATCGAAATACAGAATAATCCCCCTTTAACTTTTTAAATTTTGTTTTATAGGTATCCTAAATTAAAGAAACAAAAGTCCGAAAAATATGTGGCTTAGATAATACAAAACAGAAAAAGTAAATATGTATAGTACAAATCCTTCCGTCACAGCTTATTTCAACCAAACACTTTTACAAACTGCTAAATTTTGCAATTTTACTTACATAATTTTCCATGACTTAGAATAATAAACATAAAAAATCATAAATTGGATTTTGTTAAATCAAAAAGCCTACTTTTATCACCTAACAAATAAAGACTCAAATTAAATACACTTAAGGGAACAAAAACAATAGAAACAAAATATTTAATATTTGAAAGTAAACAGCAATCATACTTATGAATCTATAGAAAATACTGAATAAATATTATTGTATAGAAAATGCAAATCTCTGATAGCTAGACAAACTGTTAATAGTTATAATAACAATAGATTTCAACACAATGCAAATAGGTATGAATAGATATATTTTATTTATACATACAATCAAATTATTTATGATGAAATCTCTTAAGAATTTATATATGTATAAAGAAATGTAAACTTATGCTCAAGTGTATTTAAGGAAAGAAAATAAATCATAAGCAGAATAAATGGAGTAAACAAAATTATCAAAGCAAAGCTGGGAAATATGTATGTATGTACATATGTATGCGTATTGTCATAAAACCAATAAATATGATGAAATCATTAAAATGTTAATTAAAACGACTTTAAGGTACCATTCACTAATATATGTATGTACCTACAAAATCTTTTTCAAAAAAAATAAATATTTAAGGATTCTTAAAAACTTCTGGTAGCATTCAGTCACTTAAATAATGGAATAATCAGATAAAAGGATTAATCGTTTTCACAACAATTGATTCTAAGCTCCACACCAACATAAGGAATGTTAGTCAACTCAGCGATAGCTTGATAACAGTAGAACTGGGACACATAGCTGATAATATATTTGTATCATTATTAGAAATAAGTAGATTATTAGTTTATACCTACTTTCTATATACATATACACTACCGCCAATAGAGATTCCTGTTGAAGAAACCCCATTCAAATACAATATATGATAAATGATACCACAACATCCGAACAACCATAAATCATTGACGAATTGATGCTACATAAGACAAAAAACGATTTCTTTCTGAAGCATAAAGTATAAAAATAAGCTCTACAAATGATTACCAGTATTTTATATACATACATATACTCGCTTATATTTAGTTATGCGGGTTTACAGTTTCATTTTTCCTGCTCCAGTCATGTACGAATGAATATAATAAAATATGTGAATATGCCAATGAGTTTTTATGCAATTCATGCACATAAAAATAAAACATAGAGAAATATGTAGTAAAAAACGACTGCTCTCTAAACTTGTAAAAAACAACATTATTAAGGTTATAAAAAGGACTAAACATAAAAAAGAATTGTATGCCAAAGGATATTTTATGAATGCAAATATAATAAACTAGTAAATGTACTTGTGCTTTATAAACGAATAATTCATTTATCAAAAGAATATGGGCAGAAATAAATAAATGGTTAAATAAGTGTTTTTTTTTTTATTGAAAAAAAAAAATCAATACAAACAATATTTATTATTAATGTATTTGTAGTTTTTTAACTAAGAAAAAATGTATAGTAATTAAGCATTAATATTAAAGAAGTTACGAGAGCTACCATGAGCGTCAATATAAAGTAAACAGCTAATATTGTTTTAACCATGGTGAAATTATATATCAGGTGCCAGCATTGCTACAACAATTACAACAAGGCAAGAACAACAGGCATTTTTGTTTGTGTAATACTTTCGTTACTGTCAAAAACATCTGGCATAAAATAAAGAAAACAAACAATAGTTTCTTTTTTTTTTTTATAAACAAACACAAACGCGAAGCTTTTTGGCTTGTCTGCAGAAAACACCCAGAATCTTTGGCGGGAATCGAACCCGCAACCCTCAGACTGATAGTCCGTCACACTATCGCCTAGTCTATCGGGGCAAGATATCGGTGAAAAAAAAACTAAAAACTTATGGTAAAACAACTCAAAAAACAAACACACTCAGGCATGTGATTTAAATCGAAAACGAAAACGCATGAGTTTTAGAAGTCAATTTTTTCGTAATATTTCTGTATTGAAAAACTTTTATCACATAAAATATAAAGATATTGCGCTACTAAAAAGAATCTTAAAACAAAAATTTAAAAAATTAGATTATAAATGCATTAAAATGTATTTCCAAAACTGATTCGTTTTCGATTTCGATTTCCATCACATGCTTGACTATTTAATATAAAATAGTTCTTTAACACTTTTATATTATTTTACGCAGACAAAAACTCACTTTTTTACAAAATAATTTTTTTTTAACTTTTTAATATAAACTTTGACTATTTGTAAACAAGTTTTTGACATTTTCATGATATCAAGAATTTCACCATGAATAAAACTAAAAATAATCAGCTGGCGCTATGCTGTCACCTGATATATAATTTCACCATGGTTTTAACAGATTTATCGTGTCAATATAAAGTAAACAGCTATAGGGTGTTTTTTTAGATGTATAGAAATTTAAGTTGCCAACACTTTTAAACTGGCGGTGATTTTGTCAGCTGTCAAGTGATATATGTTTGAAGTGGCTAATTCTACGCCGATAAGCCCGAAACGATTGACCACTTGGAAGACAACATTTACGGCCACAAATGTTGAAAAAACCAGGACCTCCAGATTAGACTATGTGCGAGCAAGACAGAAACATTATTTTCAAAATTAATTTGTACAATTTGAAAGCGTTCTTCAGGCGTCAGTCTAGCATTCCCACTATGGCCCGAGATCACTCGGCCATGGGCTGTCAACTCAGCAATTACTGCTGTTAAAATAACAACTAGAAAATTTTCTATCTCTCACTTACGATGGGGTTAAATGAGTGATGCCACTTATCTGTGCTATTCATGTTGAAATGCCAAACTAAACATAACTCACTTGACAGCTGACAAAATGGCAGACAGAATACGCAATTCTTTTAATTTCGAATCTTTGTGTGAAAGTATAACGGAAAAGTGCCATACAAAATAATTGAAAGTTTCATAATTTAGTCTCAACACGGAGCAATTATTTAAGCTAAGCTGATTGGCCATTTTTGAAATGACAGGGATTTTTTTGCATTAGGATGATGCCACTGTTTACTTTATTCTTACACGTAAAAATTTGTCTATTTTAAAAATAAATCGATTAAATTTGTATATTTTAAATTTGTTTATTTTTTATGGATTCAATTCGACTTAAATCTATATAAAAATACAATATAATTTAGCTTCTTTTAAATAATATGTGGTGTTAACTTTATTTTGATGCTCACAGTATATTCGGAATCTTATATATTTTCGGATAAAAATTAAAAGTTTACTTTTATATATTCTTTCGAGTTTTCCTAAAAAAAATCTTCTTTTTATATCTTTACAGATGCTACAAACCGCCGCTTCTCTGGTAGTCGATGATGGCATGCACATGGAGGCTTTGACTTTGGGTCAACCCGAATATACGAATGGCAATGCTCAGAGAAGACGTCTTGGTAATCGTAAGCGCAAAAGAAGACCCCAACAACCAACCACTGCCGAAGACAACGATAGCTCCACGGCTGCTAATTCACCGCCCTATTGGCGGGGTCAAGTAGAAGATGACAAGGAGGGCATTAATATGGCAGCTAAATCTTCTCCCCCAAAATCCCAAGAGACTGAGGAAGTTATGAGACCTTCTTTGCAGGCTTCCTTCAAGCGACGCAAGCAACCGGCCGTAAGAGAACCATTAGCGGCCTTAGAAAAGGAACAAAAGCTTTACGAAATGCGCAACAAACCGGAATCCTCTACAGAGGGTAATGTTAATCTAAATTCGGCCAATTTGAAGAATATTTTAAAGAACAGCGGCGGTTTAAGTTTAAGCGAAATATTGCAACAGAAAAATCTCTCTCTAGATGATTTGCTCAAGGGTAAACACAATGCTTTACAAGCATTACAAACTACGGCCACGGCACCACAAGAGAAAGTCAATCATGCCAAGTATCCCTCATTTAAGGCGAACTTTAAGCCGAATCCACCGACCAGTGTTAGACTGACCGAAGGCAGCGCTGAGGAGGTGTATAATTCAAAGGAGAAATCAAAATTAAACGCTTTACATAGACTCAAGTTATTTGGCAGTTCTTCGAGGCCCTCGGGCATACAAGTGGGTTTAGCCGATCATTTAACTACACGTAAAAGAGACGGCAGTTTATACACATCAACGACTACAACAACAACTACCACCAGCACACCAAAACCATCGACTACCAAAATACCTTTGTACAAGAAAATCTTGCATCAGAGACCCACTTTGAAACCTACATTCCTGTTAAAGAATACGGCAATAATGGCCAGTGCCGAACCGGACAGAGTGGTTACATCCTGGGATAGTAAAGAGGAGACTGGATATAATGAAGAACCGGCTATAATGAAGGAGGAAGACGAAGATATGGAACTAATGGAAGATGAAGATTGGAAGGTTGTGCCAAGTATGCTAATACCTAGCACTAAACTGCCGGAATTAACTGAAACAACTACCTGGAAATTGGAAACAACTATGGCTCCTACTATAACTTCTACCAGCAGCACTACCACCAGCACCACAACGACAAAGCCAATAACTGAGAAAACTACTAATCGAGATATAACCACCTCTACCAGAAGAATGTACACCAGCACCAGGGGTTCTGGTAGAACAACTTATCGTTACACCACCTCCACTACTACCCCAGCTACAACAACATCCGCCACTACAACCAACTTACCTACAACCAATACAACACCTTTACCCATGACCACAACTACCACCACCTCGACAACAACCGCCAGCAGCAGCACCATGAATTTAACCCCCAAAGCAAATCTTAATCTAAATACTGAAGACATACGCGAACGCATACAAGAAACTTTGCTCAAAAATCTCATCGAAAAAGAAGATTCCTTCAAGAAATCGCCACCAGCATCTGAGGAGAACGACAACGAGGAAGACGATGATTTGGAAAATTTCTTTGAGGAAACAATTAAGCCCAAGCCTATAAAATATTTTGAAACATCTACCATCACCACGCGCATGAAACAGTATACACCCTCGTTCTCCTACAGCAGTAGATCTACTTCAACTACCAGTTCGCCGGCAGCACCCTCAACCACGCCCACCGAAAACCCGAACTTCATACCCGATTTTGATAATGTTGACGATCGTACCGATCTTTTGGAGCTCATAGAAGATCGTAGATCTGGCAATAGACTATTCAAGGTATTGGAACAGCGTAATATGTCTTTGGAGGAATTAATCGAGCATCGTAAACGTGGTTCTAGCCAATTGCACTTGGCCACTATAGTAGAGACCCCGTCACGCTTCTATCCGGACAAAAAGGTTGTACTGCAAGACAACATGGACATTGTAACGGCCTTTGAAAATTTCCCGCATTTCAATTTGCTGAATTTGAAAAGTGTTAAGCCGGACGATATAAAAACCGATTCACAGGGTTCCAGTTATTTTACCTCCATCATTGATATAGAGCCCACCGATGAGGTGTACAAGAGTCGCAAGGGTGCCCAAAAGTTGACAGCAGAACTGGATAAAGGTGCGTCAAATTATATAAGCAATCGTTTAGATCGCAAACGTTATTTAAGGGGTTCACGTAAATACAGTGATGCCTCGGCCAGGCGAAATAGACGTCAGTAAATCAAATATAAATTTTCTTGTTTTAAATTTGTGGTGAGCGCTGTTGCTGCTGGAGCGGTTGTTAAAAGATGGTGTCCCTCTAAGAATCTAAAGATAACGATACAACTAATAATATAATTACACAATAACTGAATAATTATTAAACCGAATGCCGTTCTTTGGAAGCCGCTTAAGCAGCAGTAGCTCAACACCAATTTAAAAGAAACAAGTAAGTTTAGAAAATCTCAAAAGATGCTGAAAATTAATATTTTTGATTTATAAAGAGCCGAATCATGGTGTAACTATACAAGGTGAATGCAGTAGCATTTACTTATGTCAAAAATAATAATTTTCAAGTGTTTTTCGCAGTAGTGCATTCTTTTACACAAACAAAATGCCTGTTGTTTCTGTATTGTGTTGTATTTGTTGTCGATTTGCATTCACCTTGTATAATTACACCACGAGCCGAATTATGCATAATTTTACAAATAGTTTCTAATTTTTTAATGAAAATATAAGTAACCAAAGTTTGAACAAACAATGAAACCTTACAGTAAAGATTAAAAGCATTAACAGTTCCACTGCTGCCCAGTTGTTACAGCTGTCAATTGTAGTAAAAATCGTTTTGTTATTAAACTTATGGTGTTTTCTTTTCTGAAATAAAATGTTACACCTTTATTATGTACATTTTTATAATGTTTACCCTACATTTTAAAGATGTCGCATTTTTAATGGTCAGAATAGAACATAAAATTACAACAGTGTAACACTTTTTTTCATGTACAGCTGTTTTTGTTTTTCTTTTTGTTAAAAAAGAAGCAGATAGCTCCCAGGTAAGATCGCTTGAAATAAGACAATGAATATCTCTCAAAAAGACCAATGACACCTTCCCGACTAATACGCAAATCCTTCTTAAACTATAAAAATTATATACATATATTGTCCTATGAAATTTTACATATGTACATCAACTTCAGAGTATTCATTAATTACGTTCTCTAAAAGCCTTTCACTCGTGGTTGTGGATTTCTTTCCATAATCATATAAAATATTTCATCGTCATCAGATGATGAAGATGAATCCAACAAGTCATCCAAAATTTTTTCAGCACATAAAAACGTAGTAATATTTTCTATTTTGTATATTTTTTTTTGTTTCTTAACACAAATACACAATCATAAACAAAACAAATGTCAGCTGTTTTATCGTGCGATTCTCCCCCTCTAAAAATACAGAGTGTGAAAGGTGCACCATTTTTTAAATTTATAGTGTAACATTTATAGAAAAGAACACACTACACTTTAGCAATGTTGATATTTTTTCAGAAAAGAACACAAAAAAATTAAAAAAGGTGCGAAATGGGAAAAACGTGTAACATTTTTGCCAGAAAAGAAAACGCCATTAATATGAGAAAACTCGCATTGCTTTTGCGAATCGGTGAAACACTTGAACTAATTCTTAAAATATGTTACAATAAAATCAAAGTTAACAAGTAAGAGTTTATATTCAGCTGTGCCGAATACCCACCACCTATGTTTATATTAGTAGTGGGATCTATGTGCGTCTTTGAAAGAAATTTATGTAAAATTTTTTATCGATAACGATGTTTATACGCGTTATTTTATTTTTCGGATCCCTTATATGGGATCTATTATATGTTATGTGACGATCGTTATAAAATATTTTACTATACTTGAGTCTTATGGTCAATTTCATATCTCAATAACGATATTTTCATCCCAATAATTATATTTAAGAGTTTTTTAGGTATTCCAGTTTCTCGGAAATGGATCTTATATGGGTAGGTAGGTAGGTAGGAAGGCTGGTGTGAGTAATCCTCACACCATCACCCAGAGACCAATATGGTCCATTGCGATGCCTTAGATAGGAAGAGAAGGTGAAATGAAAGCGAAAGTGAAAGACAAGAGGGAATAGCAAAGTGCATAGAGATAAAGGAGAAGAAAGAAAAGAGAAAGAGAAGAGAAAAGAGAAAGAACCTGACCAAATCCTACTCGGACAAATGTCCTCCATTTGTGCGACCAGCACCCATTCTTCTGCCGTGTAGCCAAGTCATTCCCATTACGAATCCCATTAGACTTTCCAGCCCACAGCTCGAGACATCCCCCTAATTCGCCCAGAAATCTATTACCCAGCCACCTCAGCCTACTACCCTGCAACCTGGGACAGTGGCATAGAATGTGCTCAACCGTCTCCAGTTCATCCGGGTCCTCGCATAATCTGCACATATCCGACACTTCGGATCCCATTCTCATCTTATATGGGAACTTTGGTCAATTATGGACTGTCATGTCATAAAATCCAATAATAAAATTTTTAGTACAATATATCTGATCGGTGAAAAATTTCAGTTCGATATCGATATTTATAAGATATATATGAAGGTTAATGTGGTTTTCGGAAGTGATCCCTATGATCAATTATCATCTTCATAATGATGTTTTTATTACATTTAGACTTAGATTTATGTGCATTCAAAAATTTTTCGAAAGTGGACTTTATATATGCCCCTCATATATATGTATGTATGTAAATGGTTTAGTACAAACTGATCATTAAAAAATTCGGTACGGTGATTTATATGTGCATGTGGATTATTTATAACGAATTTCAACTTGATAATGATGTTTATAAGAGATTTATATACATTCAAAAAATTCGGTAAGCTGATTAGTGTGTATATCGTCACCTAAAATGCACAAAGACGTAACCCTCATTATCATAATTTTACAGGAGAAGCAAAAAACGTTATAAAATGAAAACTGTTTAATTGAAAATCGCAATTTCTTCACATCTTGTCTTAAGATAGACGACAAACTTATTTCTTATTTATTGTATTTTAGCCTTGTGTTCCAGATTCAATCAAAAAACGAATTTTGATTTTTTGAGGGTTACGTCTTTGGGCATTTCAGGTGACGATAAGTGCATTACTTCTGTCGAATTTCAACTTGATAGTGATGTTTCTAAGAGATTTATGGTCATTTAAGTTATTTTCAGAAGTGGAGTTCTTATGGGGGATTAATAAAATATGGACCGATACAATACAATTTTGTGATTAATCTTTAAGTTAGCTTTAAATTTGCTGAATTTTGTATGGATACTGCTTTTTTAATGGCATTTATGTTCCATAGCGCCATATTCCGGGAAGACATTCATATGGGGACCATGAGAAAACGTAGACCTATTCTTACCATTATCAACAGAACTTGTCCCTGTATAATAAAAATAAAGTATGCAAAATTTCATGATATTATCTACATTATTGGGGTATTCACAAGGTGTGCTATCATGTTATATTGTCATAATGTTCTAACATTTTACAATGGTTTAAAAATATTGTTGTTGCTTTGTAAACAAAAAGTCTCTTAAATTAATAGAACTTTGCTTGCTATGTTTATTGTGCTATCGTAATTAATTTATTTACTTGAGTTTGCCATCACAACATCTAAAATGTATTTTTCGCACAAACTGGCTATTATTTTAGTTTTTTCACTTATTTTTGGCATTGTGGAAAACAATATTAATTTTTATATTTGTTTTAAATCAGCTGATTTAAATTCAAAATAGCACACTGAATTATGAGGGGTTGTTCACAGCAGTCGTATTTTTTCATGTTATTATTTTAAGACATATGACTTTATGACACCTTGTGAATCCCCCATATATTTAAAGAAAATAACAAAAAAAATACCTGAAAAATATCGAGGTTGTCTAAAACTTTGGTCTATAACTCGGATTCTACTAGACTGATTTGGTGAAATAAAAAATGTTAGGCAGAATATTTCATTGTTTTATGTCTTTTTTCGAGGCTCTGTCGTACTTTCAACAAAAGGACAGACGGATGCACATGGCTATATCGGCTTAGAACCCTACTTATTGGTTATATGACCATTATTTCGATGTGTTACAAACATAAAGACAAATTTAATCTCTTTGGTGGCGGGTACAAAAATAGGCTTGTTGTAATGTTTTATTTATTTTATTTAAGTACGATGAATATGAACTAATTTCTGTGTCTTCTTTCTTTACAGCTTCCCTACTGCCAGATCGTTCAGAAAAGTCTTTAGGTTTCTTTCCCTCTTGGAAAACTTTAGCACTGGCCTCTTTGGGCCCCAGCAATATCAATAAAGATGATGCCACCATGCATAACTCTAACAAAAACCCCTACTATTTACAGCAACCAAAAATGCTGCTGGAAAACAATTCCTATAATAGGCAAGATGATGTTGATAATGATGACGACGATGTATATGATATTAAAGAAAACGAACTTACTCTAATGGGGCAGGATGATGATGATGACAACGAAAATGACTATCAATCACAAAATCCCATACAAGCTGCAGTACGTTTGCCCGACCGCACAGCAGAAGCTATAGAAAATGAAGTGGCTAGAGCTCATGATTTGGTAGATTTGGAATTGTCGGGTCATGGCTTCAAAAGAAGTCCCCAGGCAGCCGGGGCTTTGGCTCATAGCCACAGACATGGCAGTTTCTATATGAATATGCCGCCGGGCATAAAATCAGCCATAGTGGCTAGTGCCACTATAGTATTGACAGCCTTGGTAACATTTATGGTGATATTTGCGGTATGCAAATGGAAACAGCGCCGACATCGCATGAGTAATATAATGAAATCGTATAATGCCATGAAAAGTAAGCTGCCTACAGTGGCAGCTACTAATACGGCAGCAATTGCGCCCGGCAATTCCAATACAACAAATTCCAGTTCTAGACGTTCTTCATTTAGGGAAATGCAAAATTTATTAGGTGGCAGTGGTTTATCGGTGGCTGCCACCATTACCACCACCTCAACCGGAGTGCCAAATACACCCATACATAATTCCTCAGCAACAACCACACCGCCACTAACAGCTTCCCAGACAACAACAATGTTGGCGGGCAATTGCAGTAAAAACCTCAACAACATGTACTACCATCCTGCAAGCATTAACAATAACAACAGCAATAACAGCAGCAACAGCAGCAGCTGCGGCCTGAGGCCATTACAACGTCAGAGTTCATTATTATTTCAGCGTTCATTTAACCAAAACACCAAAAATTCGCACCATAACATCAACACTAACAACGATAAACCCACAAATCTGGCCATTTTAAGTGGCTGCAATTTGCTGGACCTTAAACGCAACAATAAAATGAGTGGCTCCACCACCTCCTTAAGTTTTTCGCTGACGAGCGGTCATAATATTTCCAACTCACATATAAACACCATGGATGCCAATTCACCCGAAGTGCAAGAATATTTATTTGATACTTTAAGAAATTCATTTTAAAATACAACGAGCAGTAAAATAAATTTAAGAAATAATTTGTTTTTCGAAATGAAATGAAATGAAATGAATGTGATGAAAGGAAATTGAAAGAATTGTTTTCTGTGGTATTTTTCTTAATAACAAAACATAAAACAAAAACACAAACACAAACTTTAGCAAATTAAATTAAGAGAAAGAAAAAGAAAGAGATATAGAGAAGAGATTAATGTATTAAATAATTCTAGTTAAGGAAGCACTTGTTCACAACAGTTCATTGGTTTACCAACAAATAAATTTATCATTTTAAAATGTTAAACTTTACAAAGGCAAAGAAAAACTTTTAAAAACTATTTATGCTAAAAATTTAAATTTGGATGGCGAAGAATTAATCTTACAAATTGCCAGGCTATACCACGTCGGATTAAGTACACTCCTAGTCAACCTATGTCTTTATATAGGCAGCTGGGACGCTTAAGCCTTCCAATTAATATCAAGAGTCTTAATGATACTACACCAGTGCATTCGTTAAGTTATAAATGGTACTCCACCAGTATTAATATTGAATTTTTAATTGTCTCCACCAGGGTTTATACAAATTAAAAAACAAGGGGTTAATACTTATACTAAATATGTATATTTTTTAAATCAATTGTGACCCTTTATACTGTGAGCGTCAAAATAAAGTCAACACCACATAATATTAAAATAAAAGCTTAATTATATTAATATAAATATGTATTATTATATTAGAAAATTATGTTGCATTTTTATATACATACATATGTATGTATGTATGTAGTTACTTAATTAGAATTGCATTCACAAAAAACAGAAACAAAAGCGTATACAAATTTAATTGATTTATTGTTAAAACATACGCGTCATAAATAAAGTAAACAATGGCATCCTTCTTACGCAAAAAAACCCTGTAATTCCAAAAGTAGTATCAATTCTTTAAATTTTCGGAACAAATCTAGTTTACCGACGCAGCTCCAAATATTATTTTTTTTTTTGAAAGTGTAAAGGTAAAGTGCCTTTCAAAATAATTGCAAGTTTTATAATTTATCATTAAAACAGATTAAGTTGTGACGTCGTTAAGTAATGAAAAATTGACAATGGCAAATTATTCAGACTTACATAGAAAAGGTCCCTGCTTGAAATTAGTAAAATCGTAGTAAATTTCTCGGGAGCAAAACTAAAGCGTCTTACAAAACCTGAAGTAAAAGCTATAGTAATATAAGTAGTAGAAAACCCAAAATCTAGTGATGTAGAAATGGTTTAAATGCTACGAAAACTTTTGGAAACCCTCTAAGCTAAGAAGATCTTTGCATTGGAATGATGTAGGTCATATAGCTAGAGTGCAATGTAAAAAGTTATATCTATGGATAACCAAACCAAACGTTCGAACTTCACAAAAACAAAAAAAATTAGCCTCAAACAAAAAAAAAATAGGCAAAGAAATATTTCATGCAAGGATAATCTAAAGACAGTAAAACAGGATGAATGGAACAAAATTTGCCTGATTTTACTAAAAAAAAAAACTTGTTGAGTCTATGTCAAAAAGATTGTCAGCTGTAGCAAAAGGCAAAAGGACTACAAACAAAATATTAAATACAATGTTTTATATAATTTTAATATAGCTGTTTACTTTATTTTGACATGCTACGTTTCCTTTCCTTTAAAATTTAATTATTTTTTTATATTATTATTTATTTTTTAGTTTTTGTAAATGAGTTTTATTTTACTTAAATTACTTATGAATTATGCAATATAATTTGTTTTAAAATTTGTACTTGTAGTATTTTATTTTAAACAATATTAGGTGTTTACTTTACATTGACGCTCACAGTATTTTTTGAAATCAAACGTTACTTTTTAGAGATAAAAATTTAAACTTCAATTGACGCTCGTTATAGAACAAAATTTGAGCTTCAATTAAGGCTCCTTAGAGTCGAAAATTTCAACTTCAATTAAGGCACTTTATAGTCGAAAATTTCAACTTCAATTGAGAATATTTATAGACGAACATTTTAATTATAATTATTGTTCTAAGTCCTGTTTCACACTCGTCAGTTCTGACTGTCAAGTCAAGTATTCTTTATAAAAAGTACCTTTAAGAAGCCTTTTTACTTTTACCTTTTTCAAGTTTACTTTTTGAATTTGTCTCATTTTTTAATTTTATTATAATTACGTAGGTAGGTAGGTAGGTAGGTAGGTAGGTAGGTAGGAAGGCTGGTGTAGTTACCTCACACCCTCACCCAGAGACCAATATGGTCCATTGCGATGCCTTAGGAAAAGTAGTAATAGATAAAGTGAAATAAAAGCTAAAGTAAAGATAGGAGAGGAATATTATAATGTAAAGAGAGAAAAGAGAAAATAGAAGATAGAAAAGAGAAAAAAGAAACCTGACCAAATCTTACTGGGACACATGTCCTCCATTTGTGCGACCCGCACCCAGTCTTCTGACGCGTAGCCAGGCTATTCCCATTACGAATCCGATTACAGCCAACCACAGCTAGAGACATCCCCTAATTCGCTCAAGAATATATTGCCCAGCCATCTCATCCTACTGCCCTGCAGCCTGGGACAATGGCACAGAATGTGCTCAACTGTCTCCAGCTCATCCGGATCCTCGCATAATCTGCACATATCCGACAATGCGGATCCCATTCTCACCGCCATCCTGCCTATCATGCAGTGGCCCGTGATAATGCCTATCATGGTCCTAACGCAGATCCTACCCCTGCCCAACAGCAATTCCGAATCGGACTTCCCAAGCACCGACCACAGCGTCCGTGACACTTGGCAGTCTGTCCGGTTTTCCCAGGCTTGATTGGTCGCACTTAGTACCCACTCCCTAATTCTTCCATAATAGAAGCCTATTGGAGGCCCCACTGCCTCGATACGGTTATTACCCTCTGTGCCTGAGCCCACGTAACATTAATAACAAAATAGTGCTTCCTATGAACTGAAATTTGAAACAACCAACAAGATTTATTACAAATAAAATTACAAACAAACAACTAAAGGGGTTTCCAAACAAACAATTAAACAAACTCAACACATGGCGCACATTTTCATTTAAATGTTAAATACATATTTATATTTTAATATACAACAAAACACACCCATCCCAAAAAAAAAAAAATCACACACACACACAAACATTATTTGTAAAAAAATGTTTTTTCAAGACAATAATCTATCGAAAATTGTAAAAAATAAATAAAATTAAACATTAACCTCCTTATTCATAAACGATTATTAAATTTAACAAACGTTTATTAAGGCAAATTTTATATGGAAATCTGTTTTAATAAACGTTTGTTAAATTTAATAATCGTTTTTGAATAATGGGGTAAATACATACAATTATTAAAAAACATAAGAAATTTTACATTTCAATAATAAAGTTTAAACATTTAATACCTATTTAATACTGTTTAGTAACTAAAAATTGTAGAACATACATATTACTAAAAATATGTTTATTACTTAATTGCTACTGCAATTATTCAACGAAAACATTTGTAAAGTAATTTAGACATTTGGCAAATTGAAATGCGCTACCAAAGGCGTCATAGTTCTTATTAATAATAAAGAATAAATATAATTAATAATAGTTTGTATGTATACGGTTTTTAGTTACTAAACAGTCACTCATGTTACGTTATTTATTTGAATTTATTTATTTATATTAATTGTTATATTTTTGTTTCTTTTTTTAACGTTAATTTAAAAAAACAGCAAAACAATTGTAAACTTTAATTGTAATTTTTAAACAAACTAATAAACAACCAACCAACAAAAACAATGAAATTTAAATCAATTACAAGAAAAACGAATGAATAAAAAACAACAATTATAAATATAAATATATAAAATAAAATTATATTAATAAATATGTATTACACTTATGATTACATTTAATGTAGATTAAAAATAAAAGAAAATTTTAAATAAAAAAATATTATAAAAGAGGATATGTTGTTAATTTTGGGCAGGTAAGGTATTTTTATTATTTTAAGTAAAGGGTGATTTTGCAGCAACTTTTTTTTTAACTAGACTCTTTTTTGGCAGCTCAGCTGTTTTCTTGTAACCTGTTAATGTTACAGATGTTCAGATTGGTCTATAATTAAATCATGAACCAACTTACAAACGAGCAACGCTTGCAGATTATTGAATTTTCAAAACTTCTGCTCGGTTAAGAAAGTGCATGGTGCACTTATGACAATGCTCATTTCTGGTTAAATGAACACTTAGACAAGCAAAATTGTCATATTTGGTGTAAATAACACCAAAAACCATTACAATAAATACCCATTCCCACGACAGCCGGTTCTACGCACCGGAATGACCCGAATTTATTCGGCCAAGGGCTGTCAACATCAGCAACAACTATTTATTTTTAAAATCGGAGCAACATCTTCCGGCATTGTTGCTCCAAATCCTTTTGGTCCGTGCCGGAAATGAAATTAATCCCGGACCATGGTTCTGCACAGTATGCCAGAACAGACTGCACTACTTGTCCACCCAATTAAGGTGAAACTCCTGTATGGGCTGGTGTCACCTCAGAAATTGCTCCGGACTTAATCACGAAAGGGAGTGGTCAATAAATTTCGTCGCTCCATGCTGCCAACGACGAAACTCATCAGGGTCATCTACATCGTCATCGTCTAGCTCATACGCTACACCACCACCCTCCCCAGCACAATCACAATTACTGCAGCAACAACAACATCTACAGCAGCAGATACCACCATCACCGCTAACACCTGTGATTGCTTTCCGGAGACCTGGGGCGATATCCATATTGCAGTTCAACTGCAATGGCCTCCAAAGTAAAGTAGCCGAGATAACTAGATTTATGCAACAAAACAACATCATGGTCGCTGCGGTCCAGGAGACAAAACTGACGAACAATTCCAGTCTGCTCAGTTGTAACGGATACAACATTCTCCGAAAAGACCGCACCAGAGATTACGGTGGAGGCATCGCATTCTTAATACACAATACCGTGCAGTATAGAATTATATATCTTGATCTTGACACTAGAGACCAATACCTTGAAGCTCAAGGTATTGCGGTCAGATGAGGAGATACGGAGTTGGATCTCTATAATGTCTACGTTCCGCCAGTAGCCAGCTGTCCAACAGGCTACCGCCCCGACATTAGGACATTCCTAAATGGCAATACACGCCTAGTGCTTGGGGACTTTAACGCGCACCACCAACTTTGGCACTCTAATCTAGGGGAAGATCAAAGGGGTACGTCGTTAGCGGAACAAATTGACGAATATGACTTCTGCACACTGAATGTTGATGCCCCCACACGGATTATGGAAAACTGCGCAAGCTCACCAGACATCACCATAGCGAGTCCTGGTCTGATCAACTACGCAACCTGGCGAGCAGTAGTTACTCTAGGATCAGATCATCTACCCATAATTGTTTGTCTGGATCGACCCAATGATTTCATCGTTTCTGAAAGCCGTACTTACATCAACCAGTAGAAAGCAGACTGGCACGGCTTCAGAAACTTCACTGATCACATCTTTAATGGTCTTCCTACATCTTCTAACATACACCAAGCAGAAAGGAAATTTCGCGAAACCATCACAGCAGCAGCCGCTCGCTTCATTCCAGCTGGTCGATTATCAGTAGTTCGCCCGAACTTCCCAGCAGAAGCAACGGAACTAGCAGATGAGCGTGATGAGATCCGAAATATCAACCCTGACGATCCAATAATCTTTATTTATTTAATTTTTTATTTATTTTATTAACCGTAACATCAGCAGGTTGGTAAATGAGGATAAGCGGAAAAAATGGTTAGACCATTTAATGCCCAACTTTACGAAGAGATGGATCGCGAACTATCTGAGTGGCCGTCAATCGTTCGTTGAGCTTAGAGACAAACGCTCACAACCTCGCAGAGTTAAACAAGGAGTTCCTCAGGGCGGGGTCCTGTCGCCACTTCTGTTTAACTTCTACATCTCTCAGCTCCCCACACCTCCACAGGGATTGGAAGTGATATCATACGCGGACTGCAAGGAACCTGCAACTATCACCAACGAAGTTTTCAGCAACACTCTTCACCACCTGGAAATTAATCTTGGCATAGAAGTCGACGGCACACAAATTCCGACAATGAACCACCCAAAAATCTTGGGAGTCACGTTTGATAGCCTGTTTACCTTTTCAGCTCACGCCACTGCAATCACGCACAAACTGCGAAGTAGAAACAAGGTACTTAAAGCGCTAGCCGGTAGCACTTGGGGTATGGATAAAGAAACCTTGTTGGCTACCTATAAAACGATTGGCCGGTCTGTGGCGAACTACGCTGCCCCAGTGTGGTCACCTTCGTTGAGTGATACCCAGTGGAGAAACATACAAAGCTGCCAAAATGCCGCCTTACGCACCATCACAGGCTGCATGCAAATAACCTCAGAACACCATCTACATGAGGAAACGAAGGTTCTACCCGTAAAGGAACATAATGTTATGCTGACAAAACAGTTCCTCCTGGGATGTCATCGGAGGACTCACCCATGCTTTAACATCACACAGCTGGAGTCTCCCCTGAGGCATGTCAGGAAGGACCTTCGAATAAACGAGCAAAACATACGAAGATATACATAGGATCCACTAGATCAAAACTCGTATGTAGCAGCTTTGAACGACATTCACAGAGATGCCATCCATACCACGGTCGCAGGATACCGCATGAATGTCGTACTTGGAGGCCGCCCACCGCCCATTGCAGATACCGAACAACAACTGCCACGAAATACAAGAGTAGTTCTGGCACAACTGAGATCGGGATGGAGCAATAGACTTAACGCCTTTTGGTCCCGCATAGACCGTGCCGTCCCCAACCTATGACCTGCATGTGGCCAGGGTCCTCACGACACCAACCACATCTTCAATTGCCCAGACAACCACACTTCACTTTGTCCAATGGATTTATGAACCAATTTAGTAGAAGTTCCCCAGTTTCTTGGTCTGGACCTTATTGCAGAACCCCCGGATTAAAAAAAATTAAAAATTAATTAGTTCTAGCTGTTACAACAACAACAACAATAAATGCCAATGCATCCCGAAAAAAGCTACTTTTTCAAAGACGACGAAGGCAGGAACGTTACTGTGAATGGCGAGCGCTACCTTCTGATGATTACATTTTTTTACGCTGGGCATGGCTGGCATATGGTTTCAACCAGGCCAAACAGTCAATTGGCTTCTAACCGAAGCAAATTAAGGTTTTCATACATTTCTGTATTTTTTTTTATTCGAATTTCGAAAGCTCTTAAAAATTACTCTTTATAAAGGCTTTATTCACATAAAATGTGGTCGCTTGTACAGTAAAACAAATAACTTTGTTAATTCTTCGATTGCAGCATTAAACCTTAAAATCCGTGACCTGGGGCCAAATGAGCTATCGTATCGAAAAATCATTTAGATATCGAAATTATGTTAAAATGTACTAAATTTCTTGCTCGATAACGAATGCCATAATCTCAAATAAGAAAATTACGATCAATTTTACTCGATATCGAATGCGGTAATTTGGCCCCTGATTAACGAAATACAACCACAGTTTTGACAAAATGTGATTGAAAATTGTGTTAAAAGAATCGACAACAGTAGGCGATGTAGTGGTAGTCCGCTATCATTTGAATAATATACAAAAATTATTTGTTTTACATATTTTGTTTTAAAAATCAAAGGTCTTGTTGAAACTCCAGTTGCAACAATTGGTTTAAATAAATAATCCACAAGTATTCAATGAAATCATTCATTTTAGAATAGTTTATATTTAGTAATAGAATAATTCACAATTACTCCTACTTATTTCGAAACCCCCACAAAAAACTAGCAAATAAAACAATAAAAAAATAAAAAAGAATCTCAACATCTTTTTTTGAAAAATCTTTTATTGTGCGGATAGCAAGACTCTGGAACTTTTTTCCTATTACCTTACGTATTTTTTCTTGTTCTAACAATGCATTTCGTTTAAAAATCTTAGACTTTTTAAATACTCACGCATAGCTAACTGATGGACAATAATATAATTATGATATTTATTAATACATATTTTTTTAATGTGGCTGGGGAGCAGAGAACGGATTGATTGGTTAATTTTAGATTTTGAATACAATCACAAAAAACGAACCTCATGTTGACAACATACATATGTATATCAATTCCGTAAAGCAATACATGTCATTATCCACAAAACGGAGTGTAACGAAAAATGATGCTTGCATTGCATGTCTTGTACAAATGTAAACGTATACATACTCCCAAAAGCAACGAATACTTAACGATTGGTACGAATGGTTAACGATTGATATGAATGGTTTCAATGCTGATTGTATAAGTTGTACATACTAACAAAAAATATCGCACATAAAGCAACAACCCAAAAATATTTATTATCTCATTAGGTTTTGTATTGATTTTGCTCTTTTTTTATGTTTTCATTCACTGAAAGCAACGAATACTGGACGAAAGGTGTGAATGTTTTTAGTTTTTTCATGTGGCATTGAATTATTTCGTTGCTCATGTATAACCATATAACAAAAAGGGAATGTAAAATAGCAAACAGTAATAAGGAATGAGTAAACAAACAGCAATGCACATTTTTATTATTGTCGAGTAAAAGCAATGCAAAAGCAATGAATTTGCGAATGGTAAGCAAATGTGAATGGTCTCTTTCTGTTCTCTGCTGGGGAGCCTTAATCTAAGTGATAAATAATTCAAAATAGTTATAAGAATCAGGTATTATTTACTTGTAATATTGTTATTTTGACCATAAGGCTTGATATTACATAAATGAATAAATAAATAAATAAAAAAAATGCTAGTTAATCTTACCTTATCAAATCATAATGAAACACTTCCTTGAAACCTTTCAACGGTATGGCACTATCTGGCCAATTATAAATATTCACATATAAACGAGCAATTATTTGGCATAATTTCAAAGCAGACGATAAAGCATTAGAGCCCTTCAATTCCGACATTTCCTCCACCGTATAGTACAAAACCGTACTGTAACTATCGGGCAACAGATCTATGTAGGGTTTCCAAAACGATTCAGGATTTAGAGACTCCACCATAAGGGTAAAAGCCAAACGCATATTGGAAAATTTAAAGCATTTGTGCACAAATTCATATTGTAGATTTTCCTCGGACAAAATCAGCTGGCGTGGTATACTAAAGATTAATTCATCTTTTTTAATGTCGCGGCTGGCCACCAAGCCCAAATCATAGTCGGGAAACTTTTGGATTTCTAAGCCATCATAGTGTACCCCATTATCTTTGACCCATTGATAGAATTTATCAATGTTGGCTAAACGGTCTGCACCGCTGGTGTTGGTATCCTTTCGTTTACGTTGCAGGGGAGCTTCTAGTTTTTGTATGGACTTAAGAATTTCCTGTATTTTTGTATATTGTTGCCATTCATCCTTGGCATTGCTGAAGTTTTCAAATAGGTTTTCTTTGATTAGAAGACCAACTAAATTTCTGATATCGTTACGCTCCTTAGAGGAAAGTTTAACTTGTGAATTTTGCTCCGCGTGTGGTTTGCTTTTGTTCTGATTGTTGTTATTGCTGTTTTTATTGTTGTGTTTATTTTTATTGTGCTTTTTATTATTATGACGTTTATCCATTTTTATTTTATTTTTACTTTACACTAATTTTTGTCTTAATTAATAAATGTTATTTATTACTTTTTCTGCTTTGTTTAAAAACTATTGCTGTTTTTGTCTTTTTAGTAATTATAACTTGTTTTCGCTGTTAACTTATTTTGTTTTAATTATAGAACTGACAAAAATTCCAGGCAACTACAAAAAAAACGTACCAAAAATGGCAATTACACGTGTGTGTGCGAGCTTCATCAGAAATAACAAAGAAATGTGGCCATATTACATTAATTGATTAGCAAATTATCGTTTTTAACGTAATGTATGGCAACAATTGTTAGGTTTAAAATCTTAACCCTTCATTGCTATTGGAAAAAAATGCAAATTATCTTTTCATATTAGAAATTGTCAAATATTCTAAACTGATTTTGTTTTCTAAGAATCATAAAACTCTTAAACGTTTTTACATTTGTATGTACGCACTAATGAAAACAAGTAATTTCGTCTAAATAATTTATTTTTTAATACAATTTTTTGAAATAGGAAACAAAAAGTTAACAACAAATAAAAACATCATTGATAAAGAAATATAATATTTAGAAAATTATTACCAAGTTCTTAATAACGGTTAGAAGAATTTTTTTAAAGAAAATATCACGAATTTTATGAAATATATGTACATATATATGTAGATATGTATATACCTACGAGTATATCGTCACCTAAAATGCCCAAAGACGTAAACCTCATTATCATAATTTTACAAGAGAAGCAAAAAACGTTATAAAATGAAAACTGTTTAATTGAAAATAGCGATATGTACATATCGTCACCTGAAGTTTGTCGTCTATCTTAAGACAAGATGTGAAGAAATCGCGATTTTTAATTAAAGTTTTCATTTTATAACGTTTTTTGCTTCTCCTGTAAAGTTACGTCTTTGGGCATTTTAGGTGACGATATAGCTTTTGGTATATCGTTGGTCTCATGTAGAAAGGCCCTAACTCGCTATTTTTTCGAAATTTGTTTTATTTGCGATTCCAATGCATTTAACGCAAATACACCTCCTCACAAAAATGTATTACAATAGTGTAAAAAATACCGCTTTTATAAGCAGTTGTACAAAAAAATTTACATGTTGAATATTACAGTTTCTCTTATGTTTTTACCTTCTCCTGTAAAGTTTCAAATATGCGAGTTAGGGCCTTTCTACATGAGACCATCGATATGGTCATTATTAAGAAAGTTTGCCAGTTAAAATAATAACATGTTATAAAGTGGGTAGGAAGTTTTTTGGTACAAAAATTTAGTACCTTTTATGCTAAAGTTTATACAAAAGAAATAACTTTTTGTGTTTTGCAAAAATTAGGCCCATAAATTTAATTTAATCATAATAGAATTTCCAATTGCATTTCAATGTTTCAAAATTTAGAAATATCATTTAAAAGTTTATGTTTTACTTTTTTCCAAATATGTACATACTTTGTTTAGTTTTTGTATTAAATAATCACCCCTATCTATTTTTATTCGGAAATTTTAAATTTGTCTCTTAAGTTTCTATATATTACAAAAAGTTAGTAATTCTTAACTTAAAAAAAACTTACCTAAATAAATCATAGTTGAGTGTCTTATCCTTCGCCTGTGTATAATAAAAGAACATCATATACCATTTGGCCACATTTTTGCAAAATTTTAAAACATCCGGTAGAGCATTGGAGCCCTTTAATTCAGACATTTCCTCAACCGTAAAATACAAAACCGTATTGTAGCTGTTAGGCAGTATATCAATATAGGGTTTCCAAAATGAGTCCGGTTTAAGCGACTCCTCCACTAGAGCTAAAGCCAATTTTATATTAGGCGGCATACCACGCGACATATCGGCCATATCACATGCCAAATATTCCTCTGACAACATCAGTTTACGCGGAATGCTTAATATTAACTCATCTTTTTTGATATCCTGCTTGGCTACTAAAGCAGATTGTAAGTTAGGAAACTCCTGAATTATAAAGGCATTTTTGCGGACACCATTATCAGAAGCCCATTTATAGAATTTTCGCAAACGTTGTTGGTGTCGTAAGTATTTTTTTATTGAAAGTTCATTATCACTGTTCGATATATTCCATACAGTCGGCGGAACGTTATTGGCATATGATCGTCTCTGCTGCAGCGGAGCTTCTATATTTTGAATGATCTGCAATATTTCATGTCTTCTTTCGTACTCGTACCACTCATCCCAACTCTCGTGGTTTTTTAGAATCAAGTTTGCTCTCACCAAGTTAATAATTGCATCTCTTAAATGTAGGTTTTCCATATACGGTAGTTTACCTGGAGTTGCTTCCTTTGTATGTCTATTCATTTTTTCTTATTTTAAAACAATGTTTTGTTCAGTTAATTTAATAATAATTAAATTTGTTCAATTATTTTACAGTTTACTGATATATTATTTCCTCAAGTTTAGAAGATCTCTCCCAGACGAATGAAAAAAAATATTTAACAACAAAGTGATTAAATGCAATCTATGTATATGTACTGACCAGCGTTGCCGTTTTTGGTTATTTCTAACCAAAATTGGTTATTTTTTTTCTCAATGTGTACAATAAAATATGGAACTAGAAAGTTACTCTCTTAAATACTAAAAAACATGTAATTATATTACAATAAATATGGAGATCACTTTTACTTAAAATGTCACAGCTTGAGTTTTAAAATTTGTCTTTGGCAGACCAAACAAAATGGGCATTTTGTTGATTTTTGCACAATTCTTTTGCTTGCAATATATTACTAATTGTCTTAAAATCTAAATATTTTCAGTAAAAAAAAATAACCAAAACAGAAAAAATCTACACATGTACACATTGAGAAAAAAAATAACCAATTTTGGTTAGAAATAACCAAAAACGGCAACGCTGGTACTGACTTTATGGGTGTTGTCGCTAATTTAGGGGATTCACGCAAATTTAGGGGCTTTTTAATTTGATCCCCATCCATAGTTGCCAGATGAAAATTGTAACTATAAAAGATTAATTTGAGACCCTTTAGACGATGCAATTAATTGCATGCAATTTTTTCTATTCTCTTTTAAAATTGCTTCGTAAAATTTTGTGCACTTGATGCAATTTTACGTGCAACAAATCATGCAATTTTTTTACGTTTAATTACACATTCCTCTTTAGTTTTTTATTCGCAACAAAGAAAACAAAATTTTAAAATATATGTAAATATAATATACAAAAAATATATGTACATATGTATGTATATAAAATAATATCGTGAATAAAAATTCCACATGAAATTTGTGGGTAGTCCAAGTAAAAGTATCACAGCCATGTGCCAAATATTTGTATTTAACGCAACTGTTGCATGAATTAAAAGTAATCGAATTCTATTAAAAACAACCACAGGTTTTTCTGAACGAATTCCATTTTCATTTTTCAGAAATGCTATACATACGTCTGATTGCAGGATCCATTTAAAGCAAAACTTTTTCTTTTTAAGTTGTCACTGCTCTAAATGTAATTCAGATAGATAAATGCTATATAATATATTACAGAGTAATTGGAAGAAATTTATTTTCAACCATTGAAACAATTTCATAATTATAGGATAAGATTTTGATTTTAGTTATTGGCCAATCATATCCTATAATTATCAAATTGTATTGGTTCCCTAAAAAGTGCGGCCAAATTATCAATACAAAATCCAACTTTGTCCCGACTTCACCACTACAAAAAATCACCTCAATTTAGTGAACAATCATATTTTATCATTTTTATTCTGTCATTTTTCACGTACAAATCGATATGTTTTTACGCGTTTAAAAAACGATTTTCTAATTAAAAACACTAGTGAAAATTAAAAAAAAACTTGCTAAAAACAATAAAGGGTAAAGCTACAACAAAAATTATATAAATCTAAATTGTTGCAACACGAAAACGTACAGAAATTAAAAAAGTTCCGGCAATAAAAATTTTGCACTGAGAAGAAAAATTATTTTCCAGCAACGATTAGTGCAGTTATTTCATACCATTATATACAAGCAGCAAACGTGTCATCTCTTTCTCTCTCACGGGGTGATTCAGAGTGTTAGAGAATTAGTGTATTGTTTAAACTTTAGAGTGCCGAACAGAATGAGATGATTGGAAAAAGTGGGCGGTTTGTGCTAAATGCTGGTGTTTTTTCTTATGTTTTACAACCAGTGTTTTTTTCCTCATCTATTTGTTTATGTGGCATACGTGGAAAAAATTTTGATTTGTAAATAAAAAAGGAAGTGGAAAAATATGCAAATATTTGGTAAATTCCGGTAGTGTAAGAGTAATAATAGAGTTTGTTAAAAGGAAAATTGGAAATAACATATTGTTAGTTTAATTAATTTGAGTGCTATTGTGTAAAAAAAAAATAAAACGAGGTGAATTTTGTATGTTGTGTTTATTTTCTCAGTTGTTTTTGTTTATTTATTGCGTATAATTTTTTATTGCTAAAAGATTTTAATGAATTGTTGAAAATCATTTTTTGTATTAGGAAAAGTTTACATATTTTTCTTTTCTTATTTTTCTTTATTTTTACGTTTGCCATCTCGATATGGAAAATTGAGATTTCAAAATTGTCATTTGTGTATACAAATGTAGACACACATTTGTCATCTCACTCAAATAAAAATGCGAATTATTTAAAAAAAAATTGTGCTGTGTAAAAATAAAGGAAATTTTAAGGAAATAATTTAATCAATTATTTTTTTCGTGTAAAAGGGGACATATTAAGAGGTACAATTTAACAATATTTTTTTAATACCTTATTGAATATCGCAGATTTGTCAACACTGACTGTCATACATGGAATTCACCACTACGTGTTTTTATCTTGGTTTTCTTTTGTTAACGACATTTGCCGATGTAAAAAACGACAGTCATTTTTAGGAGTTTTGTCATAAGCGGCTTTGATTTATTTTATGAGTTAGAATTAATTAAATATTTAAAATTTAAGGTATTTCTAATAAGAAACTTATTTTGTATAAACTTTAAATACTAATAAAAAAGCAAGAATAAAGAAATTGTGATTAACTTCGTGATTCTTTTTGTTTGTAATTTAATAAACCAATTAAAGTGATTGAATAATCTTTTTCAAATTTAAATAAATTTTTATATGTAATTCTATTGGTAAATTTTCTTTTACTCAAATGTTTTAAATATTAATTTCTATTTGCTAGTGAATTATTTAAGTTAAAAGAAAATATAAAAATTCACCTGTGTGTGTGCGTTGAAGAGTGACATAAAAACAAGAAATTTAAAAATTAAAGTTAATAAAGAAAAGTGCGAGTTACAAAGACAAAAAATTTAGTAAAAGATCATTAAAGCAGAACGAATTAAACTTTAACGTTTAACGAACATATCTGTTTTTTCTAAAGCATAGAACTTATAAGAGAGAGTGAGAAAGAGAATTTAAACACGTATTAGTATTTTTGTTGTTGTATTTTAATATCATTGACTGATTTTTTTCTCTACTTTAATAACATTACATTATCTTCCATATAGTAATATTAACTACAATATAAAGAAAAACAATAGAAAAACAAACAAATAAATAAAAAACCCAACATAATTGCAGTGTTGCATTTCTCTACGTTAACTTTTCCTAAGAGTGAATATTAGAAGGTGCACAAAATGACTCAAATTTTACCCATACGCTTTCAGGAGCATTTACAGGTAAGTTTTTTTCTTTTGGTTTAAATGAAAACAGACTGCTATGCAGGGTGTTAAAGAATTAATGTGAAAGTTAACACCCCCTTATTTGAAAAAAAAGAACAATTATCACTGGATTTTATGTTTGTTTCCTTGATAAACTTGTTGCCGACTTCTTATCATTATTGTACATATTTATACTTGTTTCTTGTGTATAATTGTTTTTTGTTAAACAATCTCCACATTGTATTATTTAAAAATTATCGTATTATAACTTGGGTGTATGCAGAAAAAAAAAGAAATACGTTATCATGCAAACTAAGTATGTATGACTCATTTGTTGAGAGGGGATGCCATGTACATACATACATACATATATACTACATATCAGCATAGCTTTGAAAATTTATAAATAAAAATTAAATTGTAGATGTCTATATTTGTGGTTAGATTTGAGGCTTTTTAAGGGTTCTTTTAATCCTAAGGAACTAGAGGCCTTATAAAACTGAAACAATTATGAGTCATATTGGAAATAGAAAGTTTCAACAAAAACTAGTTTTAATATAATATTGAAAGCTACGACGAAATCTGATACCTATGTATAACAAGAAAAAATAAGAAATTTAGAAATTAAAGGATTTTTAAGGCATTTTGAAATACCTACATAATATAGGATTGATTTTACTGCCCTTCATTTAAGCATATCTAGGACTTTCTACATGAGACCATCGATATGTAAGTGCTTATTATCTTGAAAAAGCCGGCTCTTTGTTTTTGTTTTCGATACTTTCTGTTTTTTTCTCCTGAATTTCTTATTGTTTTTATTTTAAAGTCTAAATGGATGTACATTTTTATGTATTTCTTACTACATGCATACATACCCATGTATGCACTTTATTTTTTCAAAGTCTTCTCTTAACCTCATTTTGCTTGTATTTGATTTAAAACTGGTTTTTTATATCATCAACGAGTAATCACAATTTCAAAAACAACAAGTACATTGTGGTGTAGTTAATATGTATGTATATACGTGCATATTTACCAGAGATGGAAAAGTCGATACGCTTTTACTTTTCTTGATACTTCTTATGTCAAATTCAAAAGTTCCATGGCACACTTTTGTATATAACTATTTTCTATAATTTTATTAACAATATACAAATCTACTACAGAATTTTTCAATGCTGCTCTCACTGAGTGCTACTTTCTTTTTATTTACTCTGTTTCTAGTTGTAATTGATTAATGAAAACAAATCAAATTACAATATGGTAGTGAATTATTGAATGGCTGAGTCTGGCGTAAAATTCTTTGAATTGGTCACACAATTATGTATGTTATTTTATTGAATGAAAACTCGACTAGAAAAAAGTAGAAATTTAGAGGCATGTGTATTGCAATATTATTGAAATAGATGGATTTTAAAACGAAATTTTTGTGTTTAGAAAAGGCTAATTAAAATTCGATCTTATAGAGAAGTCAGATGATATTCGATTTATGAACATAACTTAAGGTACGGTCACACTTGGCAAATATTTGGTAAAAAATGCGTAACCACTTGTTTTAGTAGAAATTTGTTTGACGTTGTTTACTCTTACAAGAGTTTTGCAAGATCAAGCAGCATCAAATAAAATAAAACTAAATACAGTGAAATCTCCCATGAGCGGACACCGAAGGGACCGTTGAAATGTGTCCGTACAAGAGGGATGTCCGGCCAAGAGAAAACTACAAATTTAAATCAACAAAACTTTGTCTAATATTGTTTGTTTTTATTTAAAGATACTTTTATTAAAAAAAATATGTATAAAAAATAAACAATTCAATTGGGTTTAATAACAAAAAATCACGGTAGCTCTATATGTAATAAAAGTTTAAAATGTTTTATGAGTACTCTTTTTATCCATTTTAAAAAGTCCCGCCCACACTAATGTATACAAACGAATGAACAATGCTTTCCAAAGTACAATAAGCAAACGCACGTCGATTACACTATGCGACAGTCAAAATCGGGATGGGATGAAACCAACGGGAAATGTTATATCGTTAAAAAAGAAGTTATACGTGTCCCGGCGTTTCGCTGGGTCACGTCTAGGAAACGATTTGAAGTTTGTAAGTATCTATAGGGAGTTTGTCACGTTTTAGGCTCTTTTGTTTGTCATAACCCTAGAACCACTAGTCCGAATAAGCTGAAACAAATTTAAAAAAATTAAGAATTACAATTCCTTTAATCTGTTCATACAACGTTTCGCTACATAAACAACTGTTTCACAGTTATAAATAAATATGTATATGAAGAAAAAAAAACTATTTTTTGCCTAAAAAAAATGAATTTTTTTATTTTTAATTCATAAAAAATCCAAACGGTAAAAAAAGTGTCAAGTCCTATTACTTTCACGTAAAGTCGCATAACCTATGAACAAAATAAGGCATAAATCATGAAAATCGATGAACGCGTTTCGCTTTTATTCACAATTAAGTTCATACCTTTACTTTCAAAAACTTGCTCTAGATATGCACAAAATGTACAAGTTAATTTTTCTCCGGTTTTTAAAAAAAAAATTGTGCATATCTCGAGCAAATTTTTGAAATTCTCATACCATTCCCAATATGTTTGATTCATAAGCCGCGGTATTTGTAACTTATACTTGTAAAATAAGTAAGCAAGCAAGGCACGAAAACATTCCCTATCTAACACACTTCACACGCACTCATCATATATTCTGTATAGACAGTATAAATGGAGCAATAATTTAATATGTAGCAATAAAACAAATAAAGAAAATGACACTAAGAAAAAAAAAACACCAACAAGAAAAAAATAAAAGACATGACAGACCATCAAAGTGGTGCTGTTATTATTAAATATTTCTTTATGTACTAAATTTCTCACTTTGTCAATTAATATTAATTGAACACATTCTTCAAAGCAGCAAATAAAGGAAATAAAAAACAACAAATACCTATGTATACATACGAGTACATAGATAAAAAGAGAAAGTGCTGGATAATGCTTTTCCAATAATGAAATAAAAAACCGCGAATATAAGTACATACATATGTACTTATGTGTGTACAGAGTTTGTAACTGTGTCTATAAACTGTATTAAAGAGGAGGAAGAAAACAGATAAAAAAATCTCAAAATAGTGGGAGTTAGAGAAGAAAAATACAAACTGGTACCTACATCAATAGGTAACATTTATTGTTATTAAAGCATAACCAAAACAACCAAAATAACGCATGCGCTCCAATAAAAATAAGTAAAAAAAATATATAGTATACCTATGTAATAACATGTAAATGTAGAGCAACAACCGTTAGAGTATGGATGGTTTAATAAGCAGTACAAGTAATAATAACAACAATAATACTGTTATTTCAAGACTCTGTATAGGTACAATAATAATAACAACAATGCACATAGCAAACATCCAATAAAAAATGATAATAATGAAATAAATTACAAAAACTACAAAAGATTATACAATAAGGAAAGCCAAATGAAGTTAAAATCTGGAAAACAATTTTAAGATTTTGTTAAAATCATGTAAGGACTGAGATGTTTAAAATAAAATTGTACAAATTTATCAATATAGAAGTATCAATAAGAGGTAAACTTTTCTGCAGACATTCACATGGCTTCTACATTTGTAAAATGAAGTGGAAGTGAAATTTTCATTATTTTGTGTTCTAAAATATTGTGAAAATGATTTGAAAAACAAATATCATTTTTAGTTGGGTTAATCGTAGTAAAAGTTTCACTCGTTTTCTAGAACGCCGTGAAAATGTGGAATTGAAAACGAATTCAGTTTCACTTCGTAGTGGAATACATATACATATGTATGTATGTACATACATACATAAATATACTCGAAGTCATAATTGAAGAAGTGACAAAAGACGGGCTCTTCATATCACAATTAAAAATTGCTATCAAACCATGATCTTTTTACCAACTTTCATGTATGAATCCGCCAAGTCATAGGTATAAAAGAAGTCGCGCAGACTTTTTAGTTTTTGGTTGTCAGAGTCTGTCATTGACAGAGTAGATGTCGTCTCATCCTCAGTTTTATTATGGCAACTTCTGCAGAAGTCTTTATATGGGAAATTCAAGCTCCTAGCATGCAAACAAACCAGACAGTGCCTGTGATCACTGCTATCACTGTCTGCAGTTCTTTTGATACTTTATTAATATTTTGTATTGAATTTAAAAGCAATTATATGCTCTTGCTTTTATTTAAATATATTTCGTAAAAGAGAAATGATTTGTTTTGAAATCTACTCTGGCATTATGCATGTTTAATTTTATTTAGCAGACAAAAATAGCGGAAAATCTTTAAATGAAAAATAAAATAGAAACAAATAATCATCTTGCTGGCGCCTGAGTGACTATGTATGTAAACAATTTCATTTTTATTGCTTTAAGAAAAACATGTAGAAAGAAAATAATATAGCAAAACAAAAGACGCGTAGAAGTAGTAGGTAGCTATTTGTTAAACAAATTGTTGAAAAGCACAAGATAACACTTGAATTTTTATTGTACCTACATACCTACATATGTATTTACATATGTATGTATGTATGTAGGTACATCATTGTTAAAATAGTTTTTTTTATTTTTTATTTTATGGGCACTCTACTTTAGTCATAATCTTTAACAATTAAAATTAATATTAATCTTAAACTTAACATTAAAAATTAAGATTAACATCTTTATTAAACAAGGCACCTTGCTACTATCCGTATATGATGTTGCGACAAGTCATGTAATATTTTCTGCATTGCATAAAAATGTGATCTTTTATAAGAAATATCGACCTGTATGCACCTACTTCTGCTCTTCCGGCATATACTACATATAAACATCCATCAAAAATTAAAAAAAACTCTATATGCTAAATCAAACATATTTTACACTTTTTGTTTAGTCTCTTGCTCGCCTTTTTTGAACATACATACATACATATGTATGTACATGTTTTTTTTTATTTAATGCCAATTGTAGACATAAAAGTTTATTGCTCTGTTTTTTCCACAGCTTTTGTTTCTTGTTTTCTTTTCAAAATTTGTTTTGTTCAAATCTTAATCTTTTACAAAGTACAATTATGATGGGAAGACCATTGAGAAGGGGGGTTTATATAGGTACATACATATGTGTATGTGTGTATATTTGCATTTTATTTCTTAATTTTATAGCATTTCATATATTTTTGTATTATATTTTCGTATATGTATGTATGTATACACATCTCCTTATCAATATTTATGTACTTTTTAATATTGCATTTACAAAATCATTGTTTAAACAAATGCTTGCATTATACTTTTGAAATTGTAGTTTTCTGTCTTTTTCTTTAAATTGGAATAATATAACATTGCATTTAGCTTTCAACTAAAAATTCTTTCAAAAATAAACATTAACAACCTTGAACTTAATGGTTTTATTTTCTTTGTTTAACCTTTTGAAAAACAAACAAATATTTAGGCAAGACTGTTTGTTATCATTAAAAATTAAAAGACATTTGTATTGTTTGGCAATTGATTTGTTTTGTGTCCTCTAATCGTAATTGTTTTGATAAATTATTTTATTAATTGTTAATCATTAAGTGATTTTTTATTCATTGAGCAATATTTTTATTCTATATTCTTCGACCTTTTTAATGATTTTTATTAAATAATTTTTAAGCTTGAGGTCACTTTTTTGTTTTTTATAAAAGATTTTTTAATTCTTATAAGAATTCTTTTTTGTTTTTTATAAAAGATTTTTTAATTCTTATAAGAATTCTTTTTTGTCAAAAAAATATAATATTTAAATGTATTACATATTATGGCAAATAAGAAAATAATTTAAACCAATGCTTATTGAAATACTGTACATATTGTAAATGAAATAAAAAAGACCTTACAATTAGTTTTACACAAAAATGTTTTATGTCAAACACTGATATGCATATAGTGGTGCACACTTGATAGCTATTGCCAATTAGAGCAAATATTTTCTGTTGTTCGTTATATTTTAAAACCTTTAATTTTTCAAATGTGTTACATGTCGGCATAGGACCACGCGCGTCACTTTTTGTTTTATTAATTTGTTGCATTTCGGTGGATTTTCTCTTCAGAGCACAACTGCCCAAAAAAAACTGGACAATAATTTACCACTAAAGAAAAACTAAATGCAGAAGAATCCTAATATTTAGTATGATATCATTTGTTTTTAATTAAAACAGCTGCACATCTCCTGTGCTCTCTCTCCATCAGAGCCATACATCAATAAATCGTAAAAATTCTTTGATCTTACTGCCGTTATATGTTGGTCCACATCATTCCATAGGTTCTCAATTGGATTGAAATACGGATTTTGCTGACCATTTCAACACATCAATATTATTCTGTTCCAAGCAACTAATCACATTACGTGAGGTGTGTTTTGGATCGTTATCGTCCTCAGTGTATGGAATCGTTGTTTTTAAAAGTATACTTTAGGTTAGCAGGCGGCCGTGTAAAACGGCCCACTTAGGTCCATATCATTGGTCCCATTGTGATAGGTTAGGTTAGGAAAGGATACTTTGATAAGCATCGTAATTCAATCGTGCATCGATCTTATGTATAGGACTAACATCATGCCCAGGAAACGTTGCCACATCATCACATTCCCACCACCATGCTATATGGTTTTAGAAGTATACTTTGGTTTGTTCTGCATGTTTGGAGGAGTCTAAAAGTATCTTTTTTCAACAGGTCCGAACCTACAAAATTTTGATTCATTGCTTGACAGATGAAATTATTGATTTCAAAAAATTATTGGTTTTTCCAAACGCTCATGGCCAAAAGAAATCCGGTACTGTAAGTTCTTTTTGAAACAAGTGCCTTATGTTGAACAATGCATCCATAGTTTTTTCATTGTGTGTTCTTCTTATAGTTCTAGAGGAGACGTTAGTACCGTACTTTTTTGAAAAAACTCTTTTTAATTGTAGTAGAGCTCTAAAATGGCTCTGTCACTGATGCTTTATAAATTAAAGAGTCGTATTTACGAGCTGTTTTTTACGTATTGGAGAATGTGTAACATTTTTAGTCCCCCATACTTTGTAGACCATCTTACTTAAGAAAATTAAAAGAATTGCAAGCTCGCCAGTGGCGCTCCCTCTAGGGTTCATTTGGTGAATAACCTTACGCTGTTCCGTTGTGCATCATTTTGTTTTAGCCATGCCTAAATAGTGTTTTATGACCCTTAATCTTTTGTTTCATAAAATATTTTCAAAATTTCTAAAACTTACCGCGAAAAACTAACAAAATGTATAAATTTACTTTCATGTTGCAAATTATTGTCAAGCTCAAATGAAAGTATGAACAATTAATGCAATAAAAATAATGGAATATACTGGTCACACCAAAGGGTACACCAATGGACAAAATTTGCAGGTAATAATTATAATTATATAAAGGAAAGGAAAAATATATGAATGTTCTGACGTTATGTCCACCACTGTACATACAAGTACATATACATCAAGGTTAGACTTTAAGGCGCCATCTGCGTAATGTTTGTATTATTTTAAGGGGTGTTGTTGACTAATTAGTTTTTTTTTATTATTATTTCTCAATATTAAATTTTAATATCTAATGTTTTTCTATTTATCTATTTTTTCTATGCAGCTCACAAATGTCGGTATTAATATCAATTCGATATCGTTCAGTACTCTTACCATGGAGTCTGATAAATTCATTTGTGTGCGTGAAAAGGTCAACGATACAGCACAAGTGGTCATTATTGATATGAACGACACTGCTAATCCAACTAGACGTCCAATATCAGCCGATTCTGCAATTATGAATCCGGCTAGTAAAGTTATTGCACTTAAAGGTAAGTTAAAGAATATGGTAGGAAAGTTAATTTATAAAAATGTATACAAATATAAATTTATTTCAGTTTTTCAATTGACTTTACCTAAACTTTGATTTCTTCGTTATGTTTTAAAAAAATTTGAATGTTTGATTTAATTTAATGTTGCTTTTTCCTTTTTCTTTCATTGCATTATCCAGCGCAAAAAACTTTACAAATCTTTAATATCGAAATGAAATCGAAAATGAAAGCCCATACCATGACCGAAGATGTAGTCTTTTGGAAATGGATATCATTGAATACTTTAGCTTTGGTTACAGAGACCTCTGTATATCATTGGTCGATGGAGGGTGATTCGACGCCCCTTAAAATGTTCGATAGACATTCCTCATTAAATGGTTGCCAAATCATTAATTATCGCTGTAATCCAAATCAGCAATGGCTATTGTTGGTGGGCATCTCAGCATTGCCAAATCGTGTTGCTGGTGCTATGCAATTGTATTCGGTGGAACGTAAAGTATCACAGGCAATTGAAGGTGGGTAAACACAAATGTTATCAATGCTATAATACTTACATAGTAATAAATTGACTAACTTTTTATTATTTTCAAAAAAAAAAACAGCTACTAATATTGTTTTAATGTTATTGTTATGCAAAGATCAGGGACACAGTAACAGTTATTTTCTAGATTGTATTGGAAAATTAAAGTCAAGAGAATTATTTATTGAACATATGTGTCTTTAAACAAGAACACCTCCTTTTACAGTTTTAATAAAAAAGTCTCTTTTATAAAATTTTTTCTTTAAATGTAATTAAGTTCTAAATAAGTTCTTTTAAATGTATTTTTTTTTTAAATATCGCTAAACCTAAAAATTATAACTGTTACTTACCTGTTCCTGATTTAACCTTTTCATATCACAATTATACTTTATCAATGTTTTCCACCATATTTTGTTTATTTTGTTTGTGTATTTTCCTTTAGGTCATGCTGCCGCTTTTGCTTCGTTCAAAATGGAGGGCAATAAGGAACCTTCAACACTATTCTGTTTTGCTGTCCGCACTGCTACCGGTGGTAAATTGCATATTATTGAAGTTGGCGCACCACCAACCGGCAACCAGCCGTTTGTCAAGAAATCCGTTGATGTTTTCTTCCCTCCCGAAGCCCAAAGTGATTTCCCCGTAGCAATGCAAGTTTCCTCGAAATATGATACCATCTATTTGATCACTAAATATGGTTACATTCATCTTTACGACATGGAGACGGGCACATGCATCTACATGAACCGCATCTCGGCCGATACAATCTTTGTGACAGCGCCACACGAATCGAGTGGCGGCATCATCGGGGTAAATCGTAAGGGTCAAGTGTTATCGGTGACAGTTGACGAGGAACAGATTATACCCTACATTAATACGGTATTACAGAATCCCGATTTGGCTTTGCGCATGGCTGTACGCAACAATCTCTCTGGGGCAGAGGAATTGTTTGTGAGAAAATTCAATAAGCTATTTACGGCTGGCCAGTATGCCGAGGCTGCTAAGGTGGCAGCGTTGGCGCCCAAGGGTATTTTGCGTACACCGCAGACTATACAACGTTTCCAGCAAGTCCAAACGCCGGCTGGTTCTACAACACCACCTCTATTGCAATATTTTGGTATTTTATTAGATCAGGGTAAATTGAATAAATATGAATCTTTGGAATTATGCCGCCCGGTGTTGTTGCAAGGCAAAAAGCAACT
Organism: Bellardia pandia; assembly: GCA_916048285.2. Lineage (NCBI taxonomy): Eukaryota > Metazoa > Arthropoda > Insecta > Diptera > Calliphoridae > Bellardia > Bellardia pandia. The sequence continues at coordinate 105,960,152 of OU696532.1, forward strand.
GTGCGAGAAATGGCTGAAGGAGGAGAAACTGGAGTGCAGCGAAGAATTGGGTGATTTGGTCAAGACCTCGGATCTCACTTTGGCTCTGTCCATCTATTTGAGAGCGAATGTACCTAATAAGGTTATACAATGTTTTGCGGAAACCGGACAATTCCAGAAGATAGTTTTGTACGCCAAAAAGGTTAACTATACTCCCGACTATATATTCCTGTTGCGTTCGGTTATGCGTACCAATCCCGAGCAAGGTGCCAGCTTTGCGTCAATGTTGGTGGCCGAGGAAGAGCCTTTGGCGGATATCAATCAGATAGTGGACATTTTCATGGAACACTCAATGGTGCAGCAGTGTACGGCCTTTTTGTTGGACGCTCTCAAGCACAATCGTCCCAATGAGGGCGCCTTACAGACCCGGCTCTTGGAAATGAACTTGATTTCGGCTCCCCAAGTGGCCGATGCTATTTTGGGCAATGCCATGTTTACCCATTATGATCGTGCTCACATTGCCCAATTGTGTGAAAAAGCTGGCTTATTGCAACGTGCTCTTGAGCATTATACCGATTTGTACGACATTAAGAGAGCCGTGGTCCACACTCATCTCTTGAATGCCGACTGGCTGGTGGGCTTTTTCGGTACTCTCTCTGTTGAAGATTCTTTGGAGTGCTTAAAGGCCATGTTGACTGCTAATATAAGACAGAATTTACAGATTTGTGTTCAAATTGCTACCAAATATCATGAACAATTGACCACCAAAGCTTTGATAGATCTCTTCGAAAGCTTTAAATCCTACGAGGGTCTATTCTATTTCTTGGGCTCCATCGTCAACTACTCGCAAGATCCTGAGGTTCATTTCAAATACATTCAAGCTGCTTGCAAGACCAACCAAATTAAGGAAGTGGAACGTATATGCCGCGAATCTAACTGCTACAATGCTGAACGTGTTAAGAATTTCCTCAAAGAAGCCAAATTGACCGATCAATTGCCTTTGATTATTGTGTGCGATCGTTTTGATTTCGTGCACGATTTGGTCTTGTACTTGTACCGTAATAATTTACAGAAATACATTGAAATCTATGTGCAAAAGGTCAATCCCTCACGTTTGCCCGTGGTGGTGGGAGGTCTTTTGGATGTCGATTGCTCCGAGGACATTATTAAGAACCTTATTTTGGTCGTCAAGGGACAATTCTCCACTGATGAATTGGTGGAGGAAGTTGAGAAGCGCAACCGCTTGAAATTGCTGTTACCCTGGTTGGAATCGCGTGTACATGAGGGCTGCATTGAGCCGGCCACCCATAATGCCTTGGCCAAGATTTATATTGATTCCAATAACAACCCTGAGAGATTCCTTAAGGAAAATCAATATTATGATAGTCGTGTTGTGGGACGTTACTGCGAGAAGCGTGATCCTCATTTGGCCTGTGTGGCCTACGAAAGAGGTCAATGTGATCGTGAATTGATTGCTGTCTGCAATGAGAACTCTCTTTTTAAGAGCGAGGCTCGCTATTTGGTAAGACGTCGTGATGCTGAACTTTGGGCTGAAGTGCTGGCCGAAGCAAATCCCTACAAGAGACAACTTATCGATCAAGTTGTACAAACCGCTTTGTCCGAAACACAAGATCCCGATGATATATCTGTCACCGTCAAGGCTTTCATGACCGCCGATTTACCCAATGAGCTCATTGAACTTTTGGAAAAGATCATTTTGGACTCGTCCGTATTTTCTGATCATCGCAATTTGCAAAATCTATTGATTTTGACCGCTATCAAGGCCGATCGTACTCGTGTAATGGATTACATTAATCGCTTGGACAACTATGATGCTCCCGATATCGCTAACATTGCCATATCGAATCAATTGTACGAAGAAGCATTTGCCATCTTCAAGAAATTCGATGTCAACACCTCGGCTATACAAGTGTTGATCGAACAGGTCAATAATCTGGAAAGAGCTTATGAATTTGCTGAACGTTGCAATGAACCTGCTGTATGGTCCCAGTTGGCCAAGGCCCAATTAGATAAGGGTTTGGTTAAGGAAGCTATAGACTCATATATCAAGGCTGATGATCCCAGCGCTTACATGGATGTGGTAAATGTAGCTTCACAATCCGATTCATGGGAAGATTTAGTACGCTATTTGCAAATGGCCCGCAAGAAGGCTAGAGAATCGTACATAGAAAGTGAATTGATTTATGCGTACGCCAGAACTGGCCGTTTAGCCGACTTGGAGGAATTTATTTCTGGGCCCAATCATGCCGACATACAAAAGATTGGCGATAGATGTTTTAACGATGGCATGTATGATGCCGCCAAACTGCTCTACAACAATGTCAGTAACTTTGCCCGTTTGGCCATTACTTTGGTGTATCTCAAGGAATTCCAAGGAGCCGTAGACTCTGCCCGCAAGGCTAATTCAACACGCACCTGGAAGGAGGTGTGCTTCGCTTGTGTAGATGCTGAGGAATTCCGTTTGGCTCAAATGTGCGGTCTCCACATTGTTGTGCACGCCGATGAACTGGAAGATTTGATCAACTACTATCAAGACCGTGGCTACTTTGAGGAACTTATTGCTCTCCTCGAGTCCGCCTTGGGCTTGGAACGCGCCCATATGGGCATGTTCACAGAACTGGCCATTCTCTATTCGAAATTCAAGCCCTCGAAAATGCGCGAACACTTGGAATTGTTCTGGTCGCGTGTCAATATACCCAAAGTATTACGTGCTGCCGAGTCAGCCCATTTGTGGTCCGAGTTGGTATTCCTTTATGATAAATACGAGGAGTACGATAACGCTGTAATTGCTATGATGGCTCATCCCACCGAAGCCTGGCGTGAAGGTCACTTCAAAGATATTATCACAAAGGTTGCCAACATTGAACTGTACTACAAGGCTATACAATTCTATTTGGACTTTAAGCCCCTGCTACTCAACGACATACTTTTGGTATTGGCACCACGCATGGATCACACTAGAGCCGTCACATTCTTCTCTAAAACCGGACACTTGGCTTTGGTCAAACCTTATTTGCGTTCGGTGCAATCGCTTAACAACAAGGCAATCAATGAAGCATTGAATGGCTTACTGATCGAAGAGGAAGACTATCAGGGTCTACGCAACTCCATTGACGGTTTCGATAATTTCGATACCATTGCTTTGGCCCAGAAATTGGAGAAACACGAATTAACTGAATTTAGACGCATTGCTGCTTATCTGTACAAAGGTGTGTAGTTGAAATGGTTGTGGTAAAGGATTCTTTTTGAATTTGGGAAGTTTTTTTTTTTTTTTTTTTTTTCTGTTAAAGAAAGGAATATTTTTAGGGGAAAGTTTAAGCTTATTTATTAATATAATATTTGTGTGTTTATTTTTTTGGGATATTTAGGCAACAACCGTTGGAAACAATCAGTTGAATTGTGTAAAAAGGATCGTTTGTATAAGGATGCTATGGAATATGCAGCTGAATCTGGTAAACAGGAAATTGCCGAAGAACTGCTGGCTTGGTTCCTCGAACGTAATGCCTACGATTGTTTTGCTGCCTGCTTATTCCAAGTGAGTAAAAACAGTTTAAAGATTTCAATATAATATTGAAAATTCTAACAATTTTCAGCAAATTAATATTTTTTAATAATATTATTTTAATAAAAATTTCAATACAATTTGTAAATATGTATGTACATACATTTGATGACAAAAATTATAATTTATATATTTCTTGTTGTCTGTAGTGCTACGATTTGTTAAGACCTGATGTTATTTTGGAACTTGCATGGAAACACAATATTATGGACTTTGCCATGCCTTATATGATTCAAGTAAGTTGTTTGTCTTCCAAATCATAAGATTTTTTTGTTTTTTTTTTTTTTCTTAAATATAATAAATATAAATTTATTTTCTTTCCAGGTTATACGTGAATATACAGCCAAAGTAGATAAACTCGAACAAAACGAACAACGACGAGAAAAGGAAGATGAGACAGTGGAACATAAAAACATAATTAACATGGAACCTCAATTAATGATAACAGCTGGTCCTGCTATGGGTATACCACCACAGTATGCCCAGAATTATGCTGCTGCTGCAGCGCCTGGTTATGCGCCCAATATGGCTTATCCACCTGGTTATGGAATGTAGGCTTTCTTTTCATATATGGTTTTAAACAATTATTCTAACTACTTGTAACTACGAAACAAACAAAAATAATCAATAATTATTATTACCACAAACATTACGTTACAAAAACAACAACAAGAAACTAAATTTATTTTGAAAAAATTCCATGTTTATTATTATTATTATTTTCTTTTTGTAGTTTTAATTTCTTTAAATATTTCTGTTTAATTTTTCATGATCGTAAATAACTCAAAAGTAAATAATTCCAAAAAAAAAAAACAAACACTTACATAATCAGCCTTATTATGAGTGTCGTTTTCTTTTTACGACAACGACTGTTTCTTAATAGATTAAAGAAACAAATTTAATTTTATCTTTAATCTATTACGAAAGTGTTTTTCGTAAAAAGAAAACGACACTCATAATAAGGCTGAATATACAATGCAAATAATTACCACAAAAAACTTTAAATACACATCAATTTGAAAACCAACAAAAAAAGGCGGCAGAAAACTTTGTCTTCTTTTTTAAGTAGATTCAATTCTATGTTTTTAAATAATTTTATGCGGTTAATTTATATTCCTTTTGTTTTTTGTAAATGTTCGTAATGAATTTTTTATTTGATAATTTTGTATGTTTTATGCAAGTCTTCAATTCAAAACTCAAACTCAACACCCCCGAAATTTTGTAATTCCTAACGTAATTAGTACTACCTTACCTACCTACATACATATATATTTGTATTTATGTTTTAAACACATAAACCTAAACATAATTTGAAAATATCTTATCGTATTTACTATTATTATCATAACGAAATTGAAAAAGAAACAAAAACTACTTTAAACAAAAGAAAAAAAAAGAGAATTGAATATACATTTATTATATTATTTTTTAATTTACTCCTTATTTTTTATTTTATTCTCTTTATTAAGTTTAAATATTAATTATTAAATTAAATTTAAAACAAAACACACATAATAGTAATGCCGCTCCATTAAAAAACAAAAAAATATACGCTCTATTATATATAATCGAACGAAATTGAATTGGATTATTTATTTAAACTTAAAAGTGAACTGAAAACAAGGAAAATTCAAAAGCCTTACGGCTTTTTAGGCTATATTTGTGAAACAAAATTGGCAAAACTGGCTGCAGACATTTCCATACAAGCTTTTTAGGCTATATTTGTGAAACAAAATTGGCAAAACTGGCTGCAGACATTTCCATAAAAAATTTTCAATTTAAAGGATTTTCGTATGTAATTAATTTGAAATGTGCGAAATTGCTCAACCTTTTTGTATGCCAAAATTATTTAATTATCCTTGTTTTAGATCAAGTTTCAGCAGACTCTAAGCTCTAATAAATGACAAACTAAGATGAATGACCTAATCCGAAACTGAATATTTGGTGAACTCTATAAATCGTGTTCGTTGTTGTTGTAACAGCAAAAAGAATTTTCTAAATCGGGAGTTCTGCATCGACTTTGTGCTACTTTTACTGGGTTAGTCCATAATGGTAAGGCAGTTATCATTGGGAATCTGTTGCAATACAATGGATCCTGCACGTACATCTGCATATTCAAAGCTCTTTTCTGATAAGACTCGGGGGATACTTCAGGGTTTTTTTGTAATTCGTTTCGAAAAGAAAATCGTTCGCATTTTTATGCTTATTGCATTGTATTTCGAAAATGTTTGCTTTCGAATCGATTTGTAAAAAAAACCCCCAGCTGTGTGATGTAGAAGCTGGGATGACTTCCCGTGAGGAATTGTTTGGTCAACATAATGTTGTGTTCCATGTACTGGGAAAAAGGTTCGTTTAGGTGTTGTTCTGAAGTTATTTGCATATAACTTGTAACAATATTAATGACAGCATTCCAGCTGCTTGAAATATTTTTCCACTAGGTATCACTCAACGATGGTGACCAAACTGAGGTAGCTGTAGGTAGCCAACAAGGTTTCTTTGTGTGCATAGAGATAAAACCTTGAGGACCTTGTTTCTACTACCCGTGATTACAACGGCATTAGCTGAGAGAGTAATGCAGCTGTCAAAGGTGACTTCTAAAATTCAGCTTTACCTTATTCGCCCAGATGGTATCGACTGTTGCCAAAGACTTCGTTGGAGATTGTAGTAGGTTGTGTGCGGTGCAGAAGTCGTATATTTCTCTTTTTTCTATGCATTGGAACCGAATGAGCTTTTATATTGAAAATAATTTCGATAGCGAAATTATCCCGCTTACAATTTGTACGCTTATCGCATCGCAATAGAGAGTCATGGAGAGCCCATTGTCTCCGCAAACATTTCTACATTTGTAAAATTAAGTGAAAGTGAAATTTGTATTTAGTTTGTGTCCTAAATTTTATGAAATTGATTTAAAAAGTAATACATATGTATATCATTTCCAGTTTGGTTCTTCGCAGAATAAAAGTTTCACTCGTTTTGCAGAACGCCGTAAAATTGTCTATGTGGAATTCAAAACAATTTTAATTTCACTTCGAAGTGGAATATAGAACCTAGGCGATTATTATAAATGATCGACTACGTTTGAGATTGGATTTTACATACCGTGACTTTTGTATAACTTTTAATTTCTCTTGTTCATTTTTTAAACAGTTATCAGAACGGAAATGTATGTCTATATATATATATTTTTTTTTCAAAATATAATTAAAAAAAATTCTAAAATTCGAGATATTGAAACATAGTGTAATTATGGATTTTGTAAAGAATTTTCTGCAATTAAATAAAATCTTCTCATAATCATATATGTACATCAGTACATCATCTTTGACACTTCACGGAAGCTGTAAAAATAATTTGGAAAATGTTTGTATAATTATTTTCTAATAATTTTGATAATTTGTTTTATGTGTTTTTATGTATAATTTGTGTGCTTTGTTATTTTTCTATTTTCGCTAGTAAATACACATAAATTTAAAAACAACCCTAATTCCCTACTAATTCTCCTCTGTAAACCGACGATTCGGTTTACTCTAAAATATGCGAATGCAGGTGAAAGTTGACTATCAAAAGCGAATAACTGATAAATTATTGTTCTGGTATTCGAGCAACGTTTTGGATTTTAAAACGAATTGCATATTTTGGTGTTTGAAAGTTGTCTAACACTAACTTGTTCTGTAAGTTGAGAGATATTAGAAAAGTGCAATTTTCTAAAACTAGTACATAATTATCAAATAGATGTTCTGGAAATTACACGATTTACAAAACTCTAAATTGTCAAGATCTTATTTAATCTCCAAAAATATTGAATTTTAATTATTGTTAAAACAACAACAAGTCTGATTTAATCACGTTTTTACCTGAAAAAACTACCGGTTAAATATCTTTGTATCTCTATACAAACTTTAACATCGATTTTTTAAAGTATCTTTGTAATTTAGAACTTGTTCTTAATAGAATATCCGTATAAAATCACATCAGCCGGAAGTTTTTTTTTTCGAAAACGGTAGATCTGTTGCAACAATAACAAAGCAGTGAGTAGATAAAAATTAAGCACTAAGTGTCAAGTCATCGACCTGGTTTCTTGGCTCTTGTAAGGTTCTTTTGTATTGACAGCAGCAAGATAGAATTTAAAATAAAATTGCATTTAAACTGATATAAAAAATAATATCCCAGAGATTTTTGTTTAACTATGTGCATTCAGAAAAGTCCTTTTTTATGTTTATGATGTTTATTATTGTTTTTTTCCAACACTTACACTAACCAAGCCATTAATAACAGCACACCGAGTATATATAACAAGTTTTTCAACCAGAACTTTGTTTTCCAGCAGGGCCATGTTAAAAAAACATGAAAGTTTTAAGATTTTGGCTGTTTTTATATACGCAGTATGCAATGCAACATTTCATTACATAGAGTTCATAATAGAATTTAGAAATATAATTTAAAAATGTTTGTTTTAAGATTCTCTTTAATAGTCCAATATCTTTATATTTTATGTGATAAAAGTTTTTAAATTATATTCTAAATGCTATTATGAACTCTAAGCAATGCAATGTTGCATTGCATACTGCGTTTATGAAAACAGCCTTTATTTGTTGTAACATTCATTTATGCGCAAATTCGGCTAGAAATGCGAGAAATGTTAACAACTGGATTTTTACATATTAATGATGATGACGGATATCACTGACATGTTGTTTTATTGAAGAGGACGGTGCACACAGCCACCGAACGAAAAATTTATTGCAAACCAAATTTCTTGGTCGTATTAATTTTTGTTCGGGTATGTTAAATATACATACATATAAATTCAATTGAAGAGATTACAGCCTTACAACTCTATATAAAACAAAGTTCTCGTTGAAAACCCCTTTATAAACAAATTAGTTTTGGCACGGTTTGTAGTTTCAAAGCACAACTACACATCGCACTAGGAGTGTTATTGTGTATTTCGATTCGAAAGCAAACGTTTTCGAAAAAACAATGTAAAAAGTTTTCAAATTCGAACGTTTTTCTTTTCGAAACGAGTTACAAAATAAGCCCCCAGAACCAAATTATTTGTGTTAAAACTTAACTTTTTTTTTTAGCAGAACACATTTTATTAAACATTTGCTTATATTTCTAACTTAACTATTTTGCTTCCTCTTTCCAGATACAAATAATTACAGCCTAAGTATCGTTAAGAAGTATTTCTGTTTAATAAAAAACGCCTCCTTAAAAAGAAATTTATGAACACACACACATTGATAAATACATATATCAACTGCAATAAAAAAAAAACAACATCCTGACGATATACTGAGACTCTTAAAACTGCAACTAATAGTGGCAAATTTCAGTAATAAAAAAATCAAATACAATTATAGCCGAAACAAAGAAATTCATATTCCTCCTTCTTTAATAAACCTAGTAATAACAAATAATTTTTAAATAAAAATATAAATAAGTGGTCGATCAATTAAATGGATTAGAAGCAGGGTGGCAATACGAAAAAAGCTTAATTTACATGATCTATTGGTTAAAGTGTGCCAAGTATTTTAAAGAAAATTGTGTCAAAAAAAAAACTGGAAATGGTTAAAATCGCCTATACTAATGCAAACGTGTTTTAAAGAATTATTTATATAATTTTTGTGTCCAATTTCAAATAAAATCACATTAGCACAAATATAATTTCTATAAAAATTATTAAATAACTACTAGTTATTGTAATTTATTAAAAACAATTAAAAGATAATTAGAATAACGCTTAACATTTAGCTTAATTGTTTTCCAACTTACAATTTATCTGAAAGTTTTGTAAATTATGGCATAAATCTAGGATATAATTCCAAAAAAAAAAAATTCTGCGTTCCAATAAAAAGTGTTTTGTCAGTGTTTACAAAGTGTACAAAAAAATAAGATTAAAAATAACTATATTTCTAAGCATTGGCTATGATTCTTGAGTACTTGTTCACACGTTACACGTTTTATTGATAAGATTCTGGATATAACGTAATTAATAAATTATGAAATAATATTGAAATCTGTTGTAGTTTTTTCTTTGGCCAGAGTGATGAATTTAAGATTGTTATTTTTTAAGCTAGAATGGCCTAAATTTGTTTAGTGTAAATAAAAATCCAATTTTTTAATTACAATATTATTCCCGACGTTTCGTCGATTGTTTGTCGACTTTTTCAAGGGATTGTAATATGAAATCTTTTTTTTAAAACATTAAGAAGTCCTAGATGTATCCAGGAGTATATGTAATAAATTTTAATACTTAATATCTAGACTTTTAATATGTATCAGCTCAAGTGATGGCAACAATATAACTCGCATTAATGAAATCTGTTTCGTTGCATTCATGTATGTTCTAGCTTTCGAATTCACAAGATCAAATGTGAAAACGAACGATTTCACATTTTCTTGATGTTCTCGTTTTCACTTACGAACTAAAAAATTCATATTCTTTTCACTTAAAAATAGTTTGGTGAAAGCAAAACGAATCAGCTTTTTCTTTATGAAATAGTGCTTTTTGGTCAAAAGAAATTATGAAATTTAAATTTTATACTTTAGTTTATTTAAATATTACTTTATTATAAGAATTTAATATATTGAGATATGTGTCAAACTTGTTTCGAACAGTACTACGAATATGTAAAAACAATGTGAAAACGGGAACATATAATTTTAATTTCATGTGAAATTTCAGTTTCATGTGATATTAAAATCTATCGGAAGCTAGAACATACACGATTATTTAAGGTAAAAAAAAACTTAAATTTTGGTAAGACATTCGTTTGTACGCACTATAATTAATTTATTAAAAAAAATCTTGCAATTTAATAAAAAAAAAAAACTTTATTGTTCTTTTATTTATATTGTGTATGACCTGTTTAATTTCTAAAGTCTTATTAATATGTATACCAATTACAGCAGTTTTTTTAAAACTATTTTATGTGCTCACAAACGAACGTCTAACACTGTATTAAAAAAAAATATACTCAAAATTTAACAAGTTTCTTTTTATATTTAATTATTTAAAGTTCTCTAGTTATGTTATAAAGCGCCACCTTGCGTCTTGTCTCTCTGTTGGGCCAATAATATATTATTAACAGTTTATAGTTCTAGAAAACCCACAAAATATAAACTTAGGATTATACCAATAATACGAAAGGCTTATTAAATTAAGTACCTCCTAACAACAGGCTATATAACTTAAATAAATATTACGGTTTTCAATTAAACTAATAAAAATAGAGGTTATTCGGTTATTAAGTCTATTTAAAGAATTTAAACATTTTCCCTAAAACACTTGCTATTTTAGCTAAATATTAAAAAAAAACCTTAAAGATCTTTGAAAATAACATAACTTGGATAATAATATTAGCTTTGCATTTACATAAATAGTTTATACTCTGAGATTCTGACGATATAGGTACCAAGTTTTGTTAAGACTTTGTTTAAAATCAAATGATGTAAAGTCATTGTGGAGCACAAGATCTTATTGTTGTTTGATGTATTATATATATATATATTGATTCCTATTGTTCCAAGTTGCGGTTTCTGTAATCAGTAGAGTTTAAGATGAACCGGTGATTAGCCGATCGCATCCGATTCTGGTACCGGGGCTGCCGTATGTATTACCTTGTTTATTATAGTATAACCAACAATTGGTATACTTTGCACAGTAATGTAGGTCCAGGGGTGTTTTTATTACCTTGAAAATATAGATAAGACTGAAGTAGGACAGATAACTTGTTTATATCTCTCTTTCCAGCTATTAAATCAAGTATATTTCATTAGAAATATGGATGTATCCTAACTTTAATAATAATGTAGCGGTAGCTATAATAAAACTAAAGTATTAGCATAACACCAAATCTCGTGCTAGAATTTTGAACACAACTGAAAATGTATTAACGCCTTTATTGATATTCATACATACATATTTAGTTTTAAAGCCGTTACGTTCAATATGGATCAAAAGAAAGCAAACAATTCCCTAAATTTTTCATGACAAATAATCGAATAACCTTTTCAAATTCACGTTAACTTCTTTCTTACTTTTTTTGTATTTTTTAATAGTTAAACAAACAAAAAATATATAAATATAAAAAGCATAACATTTTTAACATAACCGTAAAAGAAAAATAGAAAGTAAACCAAAAAATATTAAATATTAAACTACCAAAAAAAAAGTTCAATGTGTATAAATTCACAAAACACGAATAATAATAATTATTATTATATTATTAATTTTTAAATAACAAACCGGAAAAATAACAAATAATATTTAAAACCAAAAATATATACATAAAAAATATTGTACTAAATTAAAAATGCTGTAATTTATCTGTCTTAAAATTAATTAACAAATAAAATAATTATAATTAAAAATTAAATTTTTATTTAAATTCACATTAAATCTGTCATCGCTCTAGTTTAACTTTTATCTATCTAAACTTTTTTCATGTCCAGGGGGTATAGAGGATATTGATCACAACGTTGATGAGATTGCAGAATCTCAATAAAATCTAGTTTTTTTCACTGCACGTTACCTTCAATTATCAATAACGCAGTCATTTGCAACACACTTCAGAACTTACAGATTTCCATAGTAAATAAAAATTCTCATATTGACGCAACAAGGGTCATTCAAACTTTGGAATCACACAATTAAAGGCTCTGCCGAGGCACATGCGAAAGAACCGTCACAGACTGCTTTCAAATAACATTCAAACAGCATCTAAATAAGTAAGCAAGGGTTTTCGCGTTGGCAAAACGAATATCGGAGAAGTCACCCAAACTTCGGCATCACACAGTTAAATGCTCTGCCGAGGCAAAACAAGACATATGCAAGATCCATTTAATCGCATTTTTTACTTGACAGTTTTTAATTATATTCAATAAGACTCCCTCTATCCCAAAGGCGCTAGTTCCCGTATTAATGTTACCCTATTGGAGCTTTTACGCATTCAACATTTTCATTCATTTAAAATATTAATTTATGTCAAAATTTATAAATTTTTTTACCTTTTTAGTTAGCATCACTGTCCGTTTAACCATGTACACAATCTGACAAATCCTTGCAAAGATGCCACTCAATTTTTACACACCGTGTTGCCATAACAATATCAACAAAATAACGATAAAACCGATAAACGTTTTTACCTTGAAAATAATTTCATTAGCAAAAGTAAATTATTTTAAATATATTTTGTAAAAAACCATTATGCCACGTTTAAAGCCCACCACCAAAATCGATGTTATTGGTAATTTGGATCTGAGTCCCGAAAAAGCTGTGGGAGATTATATAGAATCTAAAAAGCAAGATGCTTTTTTCGTGTAAGTTTAATTTCAACAAAAGATGTATTATTTTCAAACAAAAATTCTCTGTTTAGCAAACCACCCAATTGGGATTCTGCTGGAGATTCCGTGGAATTACTTTTTATACGTAATGAACGTGAACATGCTGCCATGATGCGGCTGCAAGAGGAAATGCTGGAAAATGCCAAGAGTCAAACGGCCAGTAATGCTAATCGTATACGTAAATTGTACAAAACTCATGGCGATTTGCGTAAACGTTTCATAGAGGTGAATAGTTTTATAAAAGATTGTGTGGAAAAGAAGCGCATTGCGGAGAAAAAGGTGGCCGAAGAAACCGCTATGCATGAGGTGGTAAAAGAGGATATAAAGAAATATAAGAACAGCATAGAGGAACTTTGTGAGTTACAAACCTTTTAAAAGGATAATGAACATAAGAAACATATTTTTTTGTCACTAGCACAATTCCGTGAGGTCCTTAAGGCTACCGTCAAAGAATTTGAACCCTACGAACAAGTCCTACAAGAAGTTGTTGATAAATCGGATATTTTTGTGTCTGTAAAAGATTGCATGGATCGCTGTGATGCTTTAAGTAAGTTTTTTTTTTTTTAATTATTTCATTATTTTTTATTTGGCGCATTTGTTTTAGTGTTGGCCCAGGTGGAAATTTCTCGCTTGGAACAGCAAAAAATTCAAGAGATCGAAGAAATGCGCAAACGTATGGTAAAGGTTACAAATGAAGCTGCCCTAACGGTTTTAGGATTGAAAAACGATTTGGCTGAGCTGGAGAGATCGTACAATCAAGCAAGAGCTGAATGTTCTAAATGGGAGAAAATTATGGCCAATGCTAAGAATGCGGTAGCAAATCATGATCTTAATAAAGATAGAGCCTTAGATGGTGTACACTACATGTATCGTTTGTTGTGTAAAAGGAGAAGTGAGTTTAAATTAAATTTTAACTAAATTGTGATTTACAACCATTTATTTCATACTTTGGAATTTGTATTTTATTTAACTTTTTACAATTTATTTGCTATTATTAATGGGAACTCAACAAATGTCTTTTTGTATAAATTTCAGATATTGACCCCGTTTTTCAACGTCAGGAGATCGAAAAACAACTAGATTTTATAAAAGATGAGGTGGAATTGCTTTATGAAGTAAATAAGGAAGGCATGCGGTTAATGAAGGAAGGAAAATTGTTAAAAACTAAATCAAAAGCAAAAGGGAAATGAGAAATTTCAACATGCATATATATTTTTATTTATTTTTCAAACATTTTTATATTTTATTATCGAAGTATTGAAACAACAATAAATTAATTAAATTAAATTATGAACAAGAAAATTCCAGTAAATAAAATGCACTTTTTTATTTAAAAATAAAAATATTACATATGTATATGCAACATTTGAATTTTTGCTTTTAAATACTCAATCTTTAATTTTTTTTTATCTCTAACGTAAAGCTATGTATATAAACCGCAACCGTCATTGTTGTGTTTATTCGCTTTAAATATGTAATTTAATAATTAAAATTTTTCTCATCAAAGGCAAAAAAAGATATTTGTAGAAACCTTTAAAATTATACACATTGAATAAATTAAACCCTAATTCTATCTAACAAAAGTATTAAATCATAATTATTTATTTTAATTTAAAGACGCAACTTTTAAACAACAACGGTTTTAAATTTGTGATGTCTCTTATAAAACATAATTTCTTAGGTGTTACCAAATTTAACTCGTCATAAGGTACTGAAAGGGCTGCCAGATAATTTCGGAAAAAATCGTCAAAATCTCGATAAAAAATAAATCGTAATTTCGTCAATTTCATTCAATTAATGTTAATTACATATTGTAATTAGATATTGCAATATTTCTAAGTAATATTGGATCGACTCCTGCTCGTAAACCTGGCAAGACACATTATGTGCGCTCAAGAAATTGTTTGCATTTGTTCCGAACAAAAATTTTGTTCGGACACAGATTTGTCTGGAAAATCAAAGCTGCCATATCTAAACAAAATCTATTATCAGTATACTGCGACCATTGATTTATCTTGCTTTGGTTTTTAAAACAAATAAAAAAAAAACAAATATTAAATCATTTTAAAATATTGTATATTCAAAATGAATGAAAAAAGAAAGTTGCTTTTGCTAATGGACATTGAAATACATAAGGCATTATTATTAGCAAAGTACATATATAGAAATAAAGTTAAAAAAAGAATTGCAGTGAAAAAAGTTTTAAAGCAAAGAAGAGCAATGGGCTATTTTCACACATTGGTTCCAAAGATGCGTTTAAATGACGTCGAATCTTTTATTGATTTTCATCGGATGGATCCAGACACGTTTGACGACTTACTTGAAATTTTAGGGCCTGGTATACAAGCAATGCCTATCCGCAAAGCAGAGCACATTACACCATCGGAGAGGTTATCCTTAACATTAAGGTATGTATGTATAATATTTAACAAGCTTAAAGATATTAGCAATTTTTATTTTCATAGGTATTTAGCTAGCGGCGATTCGATGAAATCAGTGGGTTACTACGGTTTTCGGATTGGTGCATCCACTACTTCGAAAATAATAAGGGAAACAACGGAGCTAATATGGCAGAAATTGCAATTTGTATTCCCCAAGCCAACAACAAACATGTGGGAAAACATTGCCTGCAACTTTTATAATCGTTGGGGTTTCCCTCATTGCTTGGGGGCTATAGATGGGAAGCATGTTGTCATACAAGTACATATCTAATTATTTAGAGTTATTTTTTTTATCAATATTAATGGTTTTATTATACTACCGAACTACGTTTCGCTCACATTAAATTATAAAGCACACTCACAATATTGTATTAATGGCCGTAGCTGATGCTAACTACAAATTTGTGCTTGTTGACATTGGAGCATTGGCTAACAACAGCGAAGGTGGAGTTTTTAAAAATTGTAAGTTTGGAAGAGCTATTCTTGAGATGTCCGAGGACATGCAGTTTCCGGGCCCAAATATTTTGCCTGGCACTAACAAATCGGTGCAGTATGTATTTCTTGCTGATGAAGCCTTTCCGCTAAGAAAGAATTTGTTGCGCCCTTATCCCGGACGTAGCACTGGGTATATTCCGCCTGAGCAGGATATTTTTAATAAAAACCTGTCCAGAGCCAGAAGGGTGGTAGAGAACAGTTTTGGGATTCTCGCAAATCGTTTTAAAATATATAGAAAACCAATAATTGCCAGCAAACAAACTGCGATAAATATTGTAAAGTCGACAGTTTGTTTACATAACTTCCTTTGTGATAGAATCTCTTCACGTTATATGCCAGCGGAACTTATTGACTATGAAAGTGTAGACGGGGTTATAAATTCTGGATTGTGGCCACATGAAAACAATGAAGGCCTGCGGTCAATAGATCGCATTGGTTCAAACCATGCATCGAACGACGCCATAGCAGTTAGAAACCAATACAAAGATTTTTTTAATAATTGTTTATAATAATTTTATTTTAGTTCTTGAAATTTTTTCCAATTATTATAATAAAAAAAATAAAATGGAGTAATTCGTTATACACTAACTTATTTTATTAAAGATTAATAACTTAAAAATTGTTATGTAAGTAATGACAAGTATAAAACATAAAGCAATAAGAAAAAAGTAATTCAATAACAAAACAAATTAACAAAAAGATCATAATGTAAATATAACGTTAAACTTAAATTCACATTTATATGTACTTCAATTTTCAGCTCCAATCATTAATCGTTTTGTAAAATTTTTTGATTATTCAAATTTGTGATTAATTAATCAATTTAACAAAATGTTGATTATTCATATAATTCAGAATTTATTTAAAGAAATTTAATTCTAATATGCATAAATAATTCTGCATATACATCACAGAGTATAAATATACATACATACGTAGATGCAAAAGGTTTTCATACCAAATATTAGACATTCTTAAAATAAAGTTTTATAAATTTTTACCAAAACATAACGCGCAAACAAATTTGTGTGCAAAGAGTTTATTGACAGTATGAAATGAAGTATATATTTGTTTTTGTTGTATTTTTTTGGTTTTTCAGACTGATTCAAAATTTTTTTCCACCATGATCTTTAAATATATCTATAAATTTATGTATATACAAAAAAATATAGTTTTTACAAATAAATGACAATTTAATGGCTTAATACTTAACTAAACCGTGTTTTTTTCAGTGTGCAAACTCCTTATTGACAGACTGTATGTACATATACAAGGTGGCGCAAGAGTAATCCTCCTATCAGAAAATGCTATAAATTTTGCGAGGCCCCTAATGCCAGTTCTGTCAGCAATATTCCGCGTTCTGGAGCAGTGTAGCGTAACATTGTTTATTAACGTGTATTTCGCATGTGTTTACTACACAAATAAAAAATAATATTATTCTAAATAATAAACAAAAATTTTATTTTTGATGTTCAACTATGAGAGCCATTAATTTAACTTTTAATGCACTTCTGCGGTTTTCAGACACTTTTAAAAATTCATCTTCCAAAGCTAGGAAGAAAGGGTCCCTTTTTTCAGTTGTCGCCTCAAACACCTTTGTTGCCAAATTATTTAAAGTTTTTATGGAGTCCTTATACTCACTTTCCGCGTCATCTACCTTTAAACGCTTGCTTTTATAATTCGAAGCAAGCCATTCGAAGCACTTCACTTCAGGTTCATGTGTCATTTCGTCAAAGGGACTACGAGAACTATCCGTATTTGAGTCGGCATAATTTGTCACTGCAGATCTAAAAAATTTAACAATTAAACTATGAAGCAAATTACAATATTTCTTTGAAAAACTAACTCTTTATCTTCCCAGAAATTCTGAAAATAATCCATTTCGGTAATTAAAAACTCCGAAAACTCATTCAACTCTATTCGTTTACTACCGCTTCGTCCACAGCGTTTGTTTAAAGCGGATTTGTGGCGTCTACGCAAAGTTTTCCAAAGTGCCTGGCATTCACTTCCTAAAAATTAACACGTTTTTTTTAAATAAACTTCATTCGTTTATTAAAAGGGTATTTACGGTGAATTCCAATGGCGCTAGATATTGCTGTCCAAATGCTTTGTTTTTTATGATTATTTTTATGTGAGCTATTGCTCATATCATACATGCACTCTCTTCCGGGCTTTTTCATTTCTTCTATAAGTTTTTGGGCTATTGCTTCATTTATCTCCATTTCACAATATTTTTTTTGTTTAATTATAAAGTATTTTTCATAAACAATTTACAAATGTTTAATGAATAAATAATATAAATAATTTAATTTTACAAACACCACAGATAGAATAACAAAATCGAGTACATATACCACAAAGTATAACATATACAAATTTTATATGATGTTGCCCCATTTTTTTATATGAAAAAATGTAATCTATTGGCAACTCAGTTCATTTTTGTCCAGACAAAATATAAAATTAAACCCATGGTGCACTATACAAGGAGAGTGCAAATCGGCAACAAATACAACACAAAACAGAAACAACAGGCATTTTGTTTGTGTACAATAATGTACTACTGTCAAAAATACTTGAACAAGTATTACTTTTGACATAAGTAAGTTGTAAACAAATTCAGTCAGCTGGGCTACTGCACTCACCTAGTATCGTTGCACCATGATTAAACCAATTCAAGCTGAGTGTTCATAAAAAATATTTTCTTTCTCTTAAAAAGAGAGGCGTCAAACTGAAAAAACTTTGTCCGAACAAATATTGCGGTCGAAACAATTGGTTGATTACACCTTGACTGAACAAATTGATACCATGTCAAGAACGAAACATTTGTCTAGAAAGAGTGTAAACACGGGGTGATTCATTAACTTAATAAAACTAGAGTTTCTTGCTAACAACATGTCATGTGGTATCATTCTTAAAAAACCGTGCTGCCATCATTTATTTTGACAACTTAAAAGCTTTCCACTGAGATCTGGTAGTACATTTTACTAAAGTGAGGCAGAAAAAAACAGGCTGAAAAATTTATTCAGTTTTATTTTGCGGTGGTCATGTTTGGTTGTAAAAAAACGGTAAAGAAGTTATAAACGGCTAAAACACGGAGCGTAATAAGAAAGAAAAAATTAAGCTGGACAAGATTTCTTAAAGAAAATAATTTAACAAAAATTTCGCCATAGTAAAAAGAAAATTGAAGTTTCTTGAAGAAAATTATGAAATAAAAGTTAAAAAACAAAGTTGAAAAAAATTGTATTAAATAAAAAACGAAGAGGTGGAAGTAAAGAAACTTAGGAAAAAAAGACGTGAAGAAAGATATAAACCATTTTTGGGTGAAAAGTTTTACAATACATATAAAAAAAAAATTTAGATAATATCGTAAAATTGATAATAAAAAGAAATCTGAGACTTGCTAAACATTTCTCAAGGAAAATTATTGTTTTAAAGTGTTACGAAAAACAAAAAATTTGAGAAAATACAAACAAAACACGCCCAATTCTAAAATGTATAGGAATTTTAGAGTTTTCATTAGATTCTTATTTTTCGGTGCCGAGCGTTGCCGTGATTTAAATTTAATTGGATTTTTCATGTTTTTTTTCGTGTAGTGTCAGTTTAGAAGTGAATCATTGAATCTGTTTTTTCATGAATTTATTGCTGTTTTTTTTTATTCAGGCTTTTTGCTGTTTATTTTAACGAGTTTTCGTCATCACATCAGTTGCGCGCCGCTGCCTAGAACGTTTTCTTTTTGTTTTTTTTTGTGTATATTCTTAGCTGATTTTGATGTTTAGTGAAGTTTTTCTTTTTAAAAATAAAACATAAACAACAACAAAATAACAACAACTACTCCTATGTTTTTGTAGTTTAGTTTTACTTATAGCGAGCTCGTGTTTGTTTTTTTAATACTTTTTCTATTATTGAATTTGTTATTTAGTGCGTGTGGTGTTTAAAATTTTGCTAAACTAATTTTCAAATTTTTTATGCAATTTAGCTCATTTCTTTAGGTTTTTTCTTTAAATTCTAATTGCTGAAAAAATTCTCGTTTCTCTTACTCTAATTGGAAAATACAACGCAGTGTTTCTCAATGTGGGTTTTTTGAGTGAAATTGGAATATAAGTGTGCGTGTATGTATTAAACCATAGAAGAATAAAAAAAGTAAACGATAACAACAACAAACTACATTAATTATTGACAGCAAAAAGAAATAACAAAATATAAAATTCTCCTTTAACTTGTCAATTAATTATCAACAGCAAGCAACAAGGAAACATAAATAAACAAGAAAAAAATAAACAAGAAAAAAATAAACAAGAACTCAACATCATGGCGGATTTTGATCTAAATGTTGACAGTTTAATACAGCGTTTATTGGAAAGTAAGTATTAAATAAAATAAATGAGAATTAAAAATAATTTTAAAGTAAATAAATAATCAATAATTACATTTACTTTTCATTAATAAATTTTAGTTAATTATTTTATTTTTATAAGTTTTTAATCATTGAAATTAATATATTTTTTTTTTAATTTTATCTTTTTGGTGTGTCTGTGTTTGTTTTTCACTTAAACATTACTTATAATGTTATTTCTTTTGATTTTAACTTTTTTTATTTGCCCAGAAATACCCCCATGATTAAGTGTGAACTTCATTCTTATTTTTTATACTTACATACCTAGTTAATTTATTTCTAAATTCAGCTGATCTTATGGAAATCTTTCATATATTTTAGTTTATTTTTGAAATCTGAGTAAACTTGTTTTGTTGTTTGAAATTTTTTCATTATTTTGCTTTGTATTAATTGAGGTCTATTTAAAGTTATATTTGTTTGCCGCTATTTTCTGCTAAATAGACGTCGGTAATAACAATTTAGCGCTTTTTTGTTGTATATTGAAATTATTTATTAAATAACTTTGTTTTTTTTTTGTGTTAAAATGGGTTGTTTAAAGGAAAATGACTTAGGAACTATAGAATACAATTTATAGAAATAAGTTTTCAAAAATTTGATTTTTTTCTTAATGGCGGCTATATTACGTTCAACCCGTAACGAATTTTGAGTTTTAATGCACTAATTGATTCGACTTTCTCTGTATAGAAACTGTCTATAACTTACTGTCATCAAATATACCCCAATTGTGATTGGAGCAGAAATTTCGGGAAAATATGCAATCAGGAAAGTCTGTTTGCAATAAACTCATCGTTTCGAAGGCTGTGTTCAAACCCCATTCTCAGTGATATCCATATCATCAATAAGAGGACAAAATTTAGTTGGTGACATTTCTCTGTAGCGTGGTTCACTCAACGTAAAAGCATTTTTCAGAAAAACATTGGTCCAATCATGCTTGCATACCAAATAGCTCACAACACAGTGCAACTTTCAGCTTGCAAAGTCTTCAACAATTGCCAAAGATTTTACCAAAGATTAAATGTCTAAATTCTGAAGTAATTTTAATACCTATTCCTCTTTTGGAAAACCAAAGTTATTGATGAATAAGCCCATCATGAAAATTTTGTGGTTTTTAAATTTGATCTACAATATTTGTAGTTTAAGTTTGCAATAAATAACCTGCAATATCAAAAACTAAGCAAATTTAACTCTAGAAATCATTAAAATAGCAATAAAGTCACAAATTTTGGCAGTAGAATTGACGAAAGTGTTGTAATTTGACGATTTAACGATTGTTTACAAACATCACTGTAATTTTTTCTAAATCCGGTGTTACAATTAAAAATTCTTCTCTATTGTTTTGTGATATTATTTAAAAACTTTATCAAAACGACCTTTTATTATAATTTCTATCTTTTTTACGTTGATTTATAACGATTTATAATTCCATTTCATTTTCTTGTAATTACTCTGTCTCTAATTAGAGCTTATTGATAATTTGACGCATAATTCATTTCAATGCAACTGAGAATGAATCCAAACAATTTGTTTTATTAACCGCAAATTTCCATTTCAATGCTTTAAATTCATAAATTTTGCTAATTAAACTTCATGAACTTTATTTGTACGATAAATAAATACGCTATTCAAAGCCCATTTAACTAATGTTGACTCATTTATAATCACAAGAAACATTTTTCATTATTAAATAGGTACGATTTTATTTCTTTATACTCGTACTAACGTACGTACGTAGATATAAACAGTTTTTTTGTATTATTTTCCTATTTAATTCAATTTTGTTTGTAATTTCCATAATGTAGAAAAGATAGAGCAGAAATTAAATAAAATAATTTTTTTAAAATAAAACAACAACCTTTCACCCACCACCACAGTACTACACAAATACAGACACAAAAATAATCAATTGAAGGTGACCACACGTCAGCCGGGAGGGAGACATCATCATCACCACTTAATATCATCATCATCGCAATATGGACGGATATTTTGGAAAATGTATAGCTGGCATGTAGTTTACTGACTGCTTCTGACTGTAGGAGTAGCCTATTCATGTTGTTGTCTTTTTTAATTTGTTGTGAATTTGTGTGTACGCTACAGTAGGGGTTTTCTATTGTTGTTATTTAGGAGATTTGGTTAAAGTTCATTGATTGGCAGGGTAGAAAATGCATTTCAGTTTGCCAATTGTCTAGAAAATTATAACTTTACAATGGTATTCTTTGAGTTATTCAGGAGTGTTATAGAAACCAATATTGTCAGAATTGGTTTTAAAACCGACAAGAAAAAAATGCTTTGGTGTCATAGGGCACTGCTACACGTTCAATAAATATCGTGATACTAGAAATATATTGATATTTATTGAACGTGTAGCAGTGCCCTATGACACCAAATCATTTTTTCTTGTCGGTTTTAAAACCAATTCTGACAATATTGGTTTCTATGACACCCCTGATTAATTAAAAATAAACTCAAGCCAAAATAATAAGAAATCTTCTATAATAATTAGTTCATTGATAAATTCAAAACCTTTTGCAAAAAAAAAAAAAAAAAAATTACCTATGTCATGGGTGATTTGCTATTGAAACAATTTATACAAATTAATATACGAATAATTATTAATTCTATTTAAAATTGATTATTCCAATAAATAGATATAACATAGGAATCTTGATTGCTGCATACCGTGTTCCAAATAGAAATTTATGGTCGGAAGGACTCTAAGACCCGGTAGAATCAGGGTGGTTTAAACTTCGGACAACCAATGTTGACTGATCGACCAATAGTTTAACTAATGTGTAAGACAAAGTGATATATTTAATGGGCCCTAATGAGCTGTTCTAAGAATAGCTGACCATGGAATTTAACCTATCTGATCTATTCACTAATCAAGTAGTTTTACAACATTATTTACAGTACATTTTCTTTTTTTTTTAATAATAAAAATTGACATTAACGAATTTTTAAGTAATTTGTGCTCAATTTCCTTTCTATTCGGATTTTCTATAAATATGTAAGCTATCTTTAAAAAGCAAATAACTATTTTTTTAAAAATGCTGTACTGCGGCGAGATTTTATGTGAACAATGCTTTAAATGATTTAACGATATAAAACCAAATTATACATAATTTCATTATTCGAATAGAACTTCTTCTTTACAGTGTTTTCTCCAGTCGTCTTCACCATTTATTTTTAATTCCAATTATAAAATCTTTCTCTCTTTTATCTGTTGTAAACGTAAAATTTGTTTTAAATTTCCTAAACAATTGAACGGCTGAATACCATAAAAATGTTGGATAAAAATGATGATGATGCACGTGTATACGACTGTGGTCTTTTGAAAAGTTTTTACAATTCTATTTCACTTACTGCTACCTTCCGCCATTTGCCTCACTCTCCCACTTTATAATGGCGATGATGATGCTTATGTTGATTGACAATCATATACTCAGCAGTGTTGCCATTTTAGCACATTAAGTGCTAGATTTAGCATTTTATTTCTCGAAAATGCATTGAAATTTTTTAAAAATTATGCTAAATGCTTTTTAGCATAATTTGGAGAAATAAAAAATAACTTTTATTAATATGTCAACTAAATTTCTTTCGGTGTGGTAAGTAAATGAACACTGAAATTTTTGAATTAATATATGAAATGTAATCGATTAAAACAAGTTAACGATTGTTATGAACAAAATTAGAAAAAACTATAATTTATATTTGTAACATTTGAAATAAAAATTGTATTGTTACATTGAAAAAATTTAGCACTTTTTTTCTTCTGTAGAACATTTTAGCACTTAGTTTTTCAAGTTTAGCATATTTTGAAATTCATTTTCTGGCAACACTGTTTAATACACAACATTTCTAAAGAACCTGAAAAACTCTCTATCTCTCTGAGTATTACTCAGAAATTTTTAGAAATTTTGCGTATAAACAGTAAAATAACAAAAACAGTAGCAACAACTATGCACTATACAACTACAACATTTACAGCAACAAATTAGAATTAAAACGTTTTTGGTGTATTTTTGTAATGTTGTTAGTTTTTTTTAGCTTTTTCCAATATTTATGTGGGTGCTTGTTTTCTGTTGTTTTTTTCGAACATTTGAAATGGAATAGAAGACAAAAAAAACTGGCGGGAATGAATGAAATTTGCTTTGAAAAGTGGATTTTTTTGTTTGTTTAGAATTTATTTTATATAAGCGGGTTATGAAAACTTAACAATGTTGAAATTGCTTTTAAATAAACAATTAATTGTTTTATTTTTATTTGTTTGCTATTTTTTTAAAAGCAATTACACAGTTTCTTTTCTGTATTTTTTGTACATATGAGTTAAATGTTTCTCTTTGCTTTTTGTGTAAGTCTGTCAATGAAATTAAATTTTTTCATTTCATTTTATAGGTAGGTATGTACGTATTTGTATTAAAATTAGAATAACTTTTAAACATTTTTGTGTTTATTTTTTTTCTTGTTTTAAGATGCCTTCTGTGTTTCTTTTTGTTTGCTCTAGTTGTGTCTGGTTTTTAATAAATATTTTATCTTAATATACACATAATTTTTCATTGTTTTGAACAATTTGCTAAGTGGGGAGGAAACTAATGTAGGTACATAGCAGCAGTGTATTTGAGTAAATTTGAGAGCAAAAGTGTTGAAGAAAATTAAAATTTTAAAGAAAAATTGCATATTATATAAAAACAAAAATAAATGGAATTTTTATGATGAAATTTTAATTTTATTAAGATAAAAAATAGTAAAAAAAAAAATAACGAACAACAGAAAATATTTGCTTTAATTGGCAACAAATATCATGTGTGCTAAGCTTGTGTCCACCACTGTATAAGTAAAAATTTGAATAATCGTTTAATAAAATAATAATTTAAATATGTAATTTTATTTTTATGTTTATAAATTTCGAAATATTTGGATATTTTTATTCGGATATAGTTTCGAACAGATACCTAGTGTACTAACTTCGTGTTCAATACTATATACCTATAAGAACAATAGCGAAAATATTCAATAAAAACTCGTTTCTATAAAATCCGTACAGACGAATTATTCTATTAACAAATTTTCCAACATTATTTAGTTCGAATGCCAAAAATGGCAAATCAAAAATAATTCGATCATTATGAATGAATATGCAAGAGTCAAGATATAATAGCGCAATTCACAATCTTGTGCAAATGGTATTGCATCATTGCATTTGCAAAAATTTTTGCTCTACACTAACAAAATATACAGCAAGAGCAGAAATATGCTAAACCTTTTTGCCAATGCAATGATGCAATACAATTTGCACAAGACTATGAATTGCGCTAATATAATGTTAATATCTTTTAAAATATAAAACAGAAAGATATCGTTGCTCTGCAACATGTGCCCGCGAACTCACTTTCTTTCTCATCTAATATTTTAAGATTCTTTCATAAATTCTTTAACTAAATTAATTGTGCTTTTTTAGCACTTTATCTTTCTCTCTGTACCGCTTTCAACAAAACCAAGAATATATTTAAGAAAACATGCAAATAAAATATTTTTTTTGGAGCTTTTTTTATTTGTTTGCTGTTCGTGATCTTCAAGGTTTTAATAGCAAATAAAACGTAAAAATTTTTATACATATGTATTTGTCTTTGTTTTGAGCTGTGTTAGTTTCTAATTTACCTACTGTAACATGTTTTTCTATTCAAAAATAAATATTTATTTTTCACGGAAACTATTAGAAATTTGTTTCTTTTTAGTTTTTTTTTCGTGTTTGTGAGCTTGATATAATAAAAAAAATAGACAAACTGGTAATAATAACATGTAAACAAAGTGAATGATAAAAGGGGGTCGGAAAAAATTTTAAATTCAGGGTCTTAGTTTTTGATCTTTATAAGATGGAAGAAATGGAATTAAGTTTGTTAAGATTTTGTAAATTTTTTTTTTTTACAAATTTGTTCCGGATTACAGAATTTTAATTGCAATCAATGTGAAAATATTTGTATAATTTTGTTTAAATAATCTAATGAACTAAATTTCTATATTCATTCAAACGTTTTGTAAATTCAAATGATTTATAGCAAAGTAAAACTATAAAAAAAATTTATTAAATCTATAAATCAAATATGTAGAGATTCGTTACAATTCTTCGAGGAAACGATTAAAACAGCTAAATGTTAATAATTCAAAAACCTCTAAACCGTAAATATAATTTTTAGTACTAAATTTTAAACTATGTATTTGAAAAACACATTCAGCCCAATCATGAATAAAAATTCCGCGGGAGTTTTTTTTTCCTTTTCTCATTTTTCCTATTTAAATTCAATGTTAAAAAAAATAAAAAGGGAATAAACGCCAGCGGAATTTTTCGAAAAACCTATTGTTTATTTAAAAAAAATTAATAATAAATTAAAAAAAAAATAGTTTTCGCAATCCTCATCAATCGAAACCGAATCAATCTAGCACATTTTAAATTAAAAACAATATTGAAAATTCAATGGTGTTTAAAAAAAAACATCATAAAATTTAGAGAAATGTATAAAATCTTTATTTAAGTCGTTAGAACGATTTATATAATTAAATGTTTAAAGATGATTTTATGTAAATGTTTACCGGGGCTACGCTTCAAATGATTTATAATATGCTGGGTACAATTTTTGTATTTATTCAGTATGTCACGAATAAATTCTTCAATATTAGCTTCCAGTGCGTCAACCGTAGCGGAATTTGTCTCTATTGATATGAACTATAATATAGCCCCACAAGCACAATATAGGCCGCCAATTGGCAGGCCCCAAACGTAAAATAAACTTATCACCGAACTCGTCTCTCAATTGCAAGCGATGTTCTTTTGTTAGTCGACTCAAACTAAACATGTTTAACAGTAACATGTTACACGAAAACAGCTGAACTGCCAAAAAGAAAGTTGCTAAAAAATAACCCTTTATTAACAACTTAAATAAAATTCCAATAATAGATAATAGAAAAATAATAATTTAAATAATTTTATTTCGATAAAATATCAGTAGTCATAACGTTCGCTTAGATCAGACTTAAGATACAAACTTGATTGTGGAATAAACAAACTTGATTGAGTAAAAAATAGATACGATAAAAAGTTTGTGTCTTAAGTCTTATCTAAGCGAACGTTATCGTTCGACATCGTGGGCCAGGGGGTTATTTATAAAAATATATTCGAATTTCGATTAGTCAAATTATGGGGTTTTCCATAAGAAGCAAAAATTCAATATATAAAAATTTTATATTTTTAATTTGGTAGGGATCATTGGACATTCATAAATTTCAAAATATTCGGATATTTATAAATTATTCGTATAATCGATTAATTGAATAACTGATTGTTTGAAATAATGAAACTACAATCATTTAAAGAACTAATTATTTGAATTTATAAATATATAGGAATATTTAATTATGTATAAAAATAATTATTCGAATAACCGATTATTCGAATAATAATCTGTTATTTCAATATATTTTTTTTATAAAAAAAAATTTTCTCATCATCTTTTGTTGCCCTTATAAACTTATATTTTCTTTCGCCTTGTAACTTAATTTATTTTACCTACATTCATTTTGTTTTACTTTTTTCCCCATTTTTCATTTTAATTGATCAAGTGTCACTTCCCATCACTTGTAGTTAAATATTCCTTTCAATTTTTTAATTTTATTTTACAAATTTATCTGGCTAGTAATTTTTATCCCTCTCTCTCTCTCTCTCTCTCTCTCTGTATCATTTGCTATACTGTCATTGTAATCAATTTATTGATAGATTTTTTCAGTATTTTATTTTGGTACAATTGCTTTCTGAATGTATAAACATTTTGTTTTACTTTTATAAAGTTTTTTTTAAATATATTTTTTAGTATTTTTCATATTTTCAATTTATTTTTTTGTGTGCGAGTTTAGTAGAGTCTATTATTAAGTGTGGGTTGTATAGAGTCTATAAGAAAAAACATAAATCAAACAAATTTCTCGTATACAGTGAAATACAAATGCAACTACTTTTTTGGGGTCAATTGAGTCTGACACCAACGGATGTTTTTTTTTTTTTTATTATTGTAGTTTTTGCTATTGTGTCAAAAGTAAAGTGATGAAAGCAAGATGTAGAAGAAGAGGGAGTGAGAGATGTTTTAAAAATGTTTGCATTAATATGAAATTATAAAGAAATACTCTTTAAAAGGAAATTGGAACATTTTTGAAGGCAAAGAAGTATTACGTACTGTTTTTAGGAAGGTTTTCTAGAAAAAAATACTGTATAAATCTAATGTAGTACTGTGTGATATCTATATTCATAAGATAAGAAAGAGGTAAAAGTACTGTATAAATTATTTCTCTTGGTACTGTATATTCTTTATATATATTCTTAAAATATTACAAAAAAATTTTCTTTAAAAGTAAATTTCTGCATTTGTAAAGTTAAAAAGGAACATAGTTCGTTTTATAGGAAGGAGCAGAGGTAAAAGTACTATGTAAATTATTTCCCTTGTTTTTGTATAATTACAAATTTTTAAGATATTAAGCAGAAATCTTTAGAAAATTTTTTTGAATTTTTTAAGGGTAAAAATAACTTAGTTAGGTATGTAGAAAGGATTGGAAATAAAAGTACTGTATAAGACATTTAAATTATTATTTTATAATATCCATATTCTTAAGATATTAAGTATAATTCTTTCTAAATTTAAAAAAGGAACTTACCAAGGTTTGTAGGAAGGATCAGAGTAAAAGTAAAAATTATTTTATTCATATTTTTAAATGCATATTTTTAAAATTTCCTAATTTTAAAACGTTTTGAGCATGTCACAGCAAACTAATGCAATTATCAAATTTAAATTTGTACTGTATAACAAGTACTGTATAATGCCTCGCAAATACAAGATTGTAAACAAATATTGTTTATATGAAATTTAACAGTTCAATGCTATTACTTCTTTACTAGTTTTAATTTTTCCTAGGCACTGTATAACAAGTACTGTATTAATTTAATTAATTAATTAATTTAATGCTTTATTTATTAAATGCTTAAACTTTGTTTGTATTTATGTAGTTTATTTTAAGAATTACACTAAGTGAAATTGAGCCTTTAATTTTAATAATTTTATCATATGTATTTAGTACTGTATATCAAGTACTGTATAATGTTCAAATTGTGTGTAAAGCATTTATTTTAAATAAAAAATGTCACAAGCTAAATGCTATAATTGATAAATAATTTTTAAAGTTCTATTTGTACTGTATGCTTGTACTGTATATACTAGCCTTATTTATGCAGTGGATAAGTCAATTTATTTGGTTTTAAGTAGTTAGTTTTCCCTCCCAATTGAAATGTATATTAAATTCTACGAAATTTATAACATTTATTTTGTGCTGTATTCCAAGTACTGTATATTATTTAAATAGTTTTATTTTTTGTTACTTATTTTAAATTTTCTTAATTTTTTAAACGTTTCTTTTTCTTTCTTTCAATATTTCAATAAAAACAACCTTTTCCCAGTAATTTATAATACTTTAGCCAAATACCAGCAAAAAAGAAACATCCTTTTTACATCTACCTTTCAGTTTTTAATCTCCATTTTGGAATTTCCTTTCCAATAACCAACTCTTTAGTCTTTTTAAAAATTATGCCAGCATTCAGCTCATTTTTTCTTTACAGTTTTTACTATTAAATATATTTAAATAGCTTCCCTTTGCTCTGTTATTTGAGCTCTTTCATTCACTCACACTTTCTTCTAGCTCCTTTTTATATAAGCCCCATTTTTTTAAAATATTTTTCTTTCATTTTACCTCAAATGTTGTTGTATGTATGAGGTTTCTGCTATGAAAAATATAAAAAAAAATCTCTCGTTTTTGAGTTTATTCTTTTTTGTTGTATTTTTCATTTTATGTAGATATATTGTATATACTTATATATAAAGCACACCACCTCGAGTGTATTGACAGAGACTAACAACAAAATGTGCGTTGTTTAAGGTATCAGCAGCCACCAACCCAAATCCAATTTACTATGTGTAGGTACTTAAGTCTAGATGTTCGTTAACATGCCACTTGCAGCCCCAGTCCCAGTCATCCAGCCACCAGCTGCTGTATAACCAGACAGTGTGTAGTGCTGGTGATGATGATGGCTCTGACGATAATATACACCACTTACTTATTATATACTAGGTACATTTTGTCGTCCCTACAATTTGCGTTATGACGGCTTGACGTTTGCCTTTTTGTTCTGCAACAACGTATGGATTGTGTGCCCTTACAACCACTTTTTAGTACCTTAATGTGACAAAAATGAAAAAGTAAAATAAAAAAAAAAAAAAAAAAAACGAAAATAAAAATGAAAGAGATGAAGCAAAATCATGTCGAGTGTGTGTAAATGTGTGGCGTGGAAAGTTTAAAAATGTCAGAAAATTTATGGGATTTAAATGAAAAATTGCAATAAATTTTGCTGAAAGTTTTATGCTGTTTGCTGTCCCTCTCTATGAGTGTGCCGGCAGTATTGACATTGCACTAAATGGCATTTTGCAAATCAAAGACAAATTGTTGTAAAAAAGTATTAATTAAACAATGAATTAATTCTTTTTAGTAAAATTTATAAGTCGAATTAAACGTTTACGTAATGTACAAAAGCAATATCAATATGTATATTATAATTTGTTTTTCATTATTTATTCTGGGAAAGTAGTATAGAAATAGGCCACAATAATAATAAATTATAATTATAACCTGAGATAATATTAGTTTTCTGCAAAATAAGTTATAAAAACGTTACGTTTTGTATACGTTACGTAAGCAAATGTGTTAAACAACATTTAACATTGATAAGTTTAATGTAATGTAAATATTTTTCCTATTTAAAATATATAAAAGTAACGTATTTGATTTGCCAAATAGAGCTAAAATATAGTTAATAAATACAGTTATTTTACTCTTGTCCGTTATTATCTTAAGAGTGACCAAAAGCTGTAGTTTGTTCACATAACTTCAAAAACTCAAAGGCAGAGCTCTGTAGCAAAATAAGACTTTAATCGAAATCATTCATCAACATTTCCAGTAGTTTACAGTACATAATAAAAACTATAAATTTCTTAAAAGATTTACGGTTTAATTACATTTTTCAATTGATAGCGGAAAGCAATTACTTAAAATTAAACAATGTTAAAGCTTTTACTAAATAAATAAAACATATATATTATACAGTACTTGTTATACAGTACCAAAGAAAATTTGAAACTTGTTTGTTAATTGTAGAATTTAGCTATAACAGTATTTATTTCAAATATTTACATAGTTTTTTACTTTAGATATATAATGCAGTACCTGTTTTATACAGTACAAATGTAATATTCAATTATTCGAATTATCGAGCATCCGAATAATAATTATTTAATCTATAATTGAAATAATTTTTAACTAAAATTTATTAGTTATTTAAACAATTGTTTTTTCGAATAATTGCTTTTAAAAATAATCGAATAATCGATTATCCAAATAATTTATAAATTTGCGAATATTTCCAAATTTTCTAATTTCAAATTAAACTTCATCAATTATTGTAATTATTACTTTTCTACTCTAGTACAGTATACAATCTAGTACTTACGATATATTATACAGTACCAAGAATACAAAAAAACTTGTTTATCAACTCTTAGGATTGAAAAGCGAATATTTCATGAAATTAAACATAGTTCTGCTTTTAGCATTAAAAAAATATTAAAACAATATTTTATACAGTACTTTTCCCTGTGCCCCTTTCTACAAAACTTACTAGGTTCTTTCTAATCTTTATAAATGCAGAAATTTACTTCTAAAGATGATTTCTTCTTAATATCGTAAGAATATACCATTAAATATTATACAGCACGTCTTATACAGTACAAACAGTACAACTTTTACTACAAAAGCTTCCTTTCCTTTAGATTATGAAATTTGGAATTTAAACCGGTTCTCTAAATTTAATATTTTCCATAACCAACTGTTTATATTTCAAGATTTTCTATAAGAACTGATATTTTCTATCACAACCGGATTTCCCAGCATAACCGGCTTCTATTTCAATATTTTCTAAAAAACTGGATCAATATTTTTTATAAGAACATGTTCTTATTTTTTAATATTTCTAACATAATCGGTTCTTGTTTAAATATTTCCCAAAATTACCGGTTTTCTAAAAGAACCGTTCCGTTTTTCAATATTTTCTATAAGAACCAGTTCGGTTTTCAATATATTCTATAAGAACCTAATATCAATATTTTCAATATTTTCCAAAATATTCGCTACTTATTTCAATATTTTCTATAAGAACCGTTCCGTTTTTCAATATTTACTCGATATCGAGTAAAATTGATCGTAATTTTCTTATTTGAGATTATGGCATTCGATATCGAGCAAGAAATTTAGTACATTTTATCATAATTTTGATGTCGAGTCATTTTTCGATACGATAGCTCATTCGATCACGAATGCGGTAATTTGGCCCCTGTTGTCATTTCAATATTTTAATAATAATCCATTCTTATTTATTTATTTTCTTTAAGAACAGGTTTGTTTTTCAATATTTACTATAAGAACCGGTTCTTATTTCAAAATTTTCTATAAGAAGCAATATTTCAATATTTTCTAGAAAAACCGATTCTTATTTCGATATACTGTCGCCACAAAATGTTTAAATCGAGCTGCCCTTATTTCAAAATCCTTTCAAATGTGCTCAAGAATATGTTCGTCTGCAAAGACCGCTTATATGTTATTACTCAGGAACTACATTAAGACATCAATTATTTTAGTGTAGTTTTACACCAGTAAAATCCAGCACCCGTAACCCATATCTTAAAAAAAATTACAATGAAAATTTTCACAAGCTCTCATATTCTTAACAAGTTCTCTTTGCGTCGCAAATCATTTTATAAAATTTCATAATTTATTTAACTTTCTTTAATGTAAAGTAAGATCCATTTCGAGGTTCCCTACTTTATTATCATTTGAAAGAACATTCTTTGGTATTTATTTTTTTAAGATTACGTCTGTCAAATGTTGGCCGTTGCTACGTCGCAGATGGTCTATACGTTGAGTCCAATTTTCCATGACTCGTTCGAGCATTTCGACTGGTAACTGGCGAATGACACTCTTGATGTTTTCCTCCAAGGCCTGAATCGAAGCGAGTTGGTCCGCATAAACTTTAGACTTTACATATACCCACAGGAAATAGTCTAACGGTGTGATAGCACATTATTATCCAATAATGAATGCTGGGTCTCAAAATGGGTAATGGTGTTGCGAATACTATGCTCAATAGGCCGATTACGTTAACCATAAGTTGAGCGTAGTGCACGAAACACATTCCTCACAGAACGTGAATTTCGTAATAAAATTGAACGGTTTGTAAACTTTGCTCAGACGTAATTCTTTCCATTATGAAATGCCAAACAATACTAAACAAAAATAACATGACAGCATGACACGACTCACACGTGATCTCTTAAAAAAAGGCTATTGAAAAAAGTATCTCTATTGGAATCACCCGTTATAACTATCATTGCTACTGCTTGCAAATAACCTCCCTTTTCCTAATATTATCTTTTAAAAATTAATTTATAATCCTTGGCTACTAACGCTTTGCCATCTAGCCAATTTATCTTTGCAAATTATTACATTTTGATTGATTTTTTGTCTGCCTCATTTATGTCTGCTGAACAAATTATTACGAAATTATTGGACATTTTTTTTTTGTGATTTCCTATTTCGTTAGTTATTTACTTTTCTTCGAAATGTTGTATATTGAAGAGATGATGAGTTAAGTTCTTCATTTGCTTATCAGATATTATGTTATTATAGCTGGAGCAGGCAGTCAGGCAGCTTGTTAAACATTTTCATTGACGGAATTTCATTAAAAATCCATTACCTTATTTTAACTACAATGTATAACAACAGCATCCATCTGCTGTTGTCATTTTTCTTCTTACAGCAGACGCCAAAAGTAATAAGTTTTTGATAGTTGCCGCCGCCATTGTCGTCGTCATGTTCTTATTTAGCTGTATGTAGTAGTAAAATTTATTGTATATAAATTTTAACGTTGTTTGTGTTATTTTTTAGTTTTTTTTTTGTTGAATAATAGTGTAAATTTGCCGCTTGCAAGTGTTTTTTTGTTGGGGGGAATTTTGTGTTCAATATTGTGGAGGGGTTGTGGGAGATGTTTAATATAGCCTTGATTTAGAGCAGAGATTCTTAAATTTACTTGGTACTGATACTGATACATTGTTGTTTGGTAGTGGAAACTATGTTTTCACTCAAGGAAGTTTAAAGAAAAAGATGGATCAAAAAGTTGAGTCTAATGTACTTTTGTACTTAAAGAAACGGTTCCAATTTCAATATATTCTAAAAGAATCGGTTTTTATTTAAATATTTTTTATAAGAACCAGTTTATTTCAATATTTTCTTTAAGAACTGGGTTTTATTTTCTAAAGTTACTTGTTTTTTTAAATACTTACTAAAATAACCGGTTTTTATTCAAATATTTTTTATAAGAACCGGTTTATTTCAATATTTTTTTTAAGAACCGGTTTCTATTTTAATATTTTTTAAAATAATCGGTTCTTCTTTCAATATCTTCCATAAGAACCCGTTCTAATTTGAACATTTTCTAAAATAATCGGATGTTATTTTAATATTTCCTAAAATAACCGGTTCTTATTTAAATATTTTCTAAAATAATCGGTTCTTATTTCAATATCTTCCATAAGAACCCGTTCTAATTTTAACATTTTCTATAAGATACGTTTTTTATTTTAATATTTCCTAAAAGAACCGGTTTTTATTTCAATACTGGTACTTGTTTCAGTATTTTCTAAAAAAACCGGTTCATATTGCAACATTTTTTAAAATAACCGGATGTTATTTTAATATTTCCTAAAAGAACCGGTTCTTATTTCAATATTTTTTTATAAGAACCAGTTTATTTAATAATTTTTTCTAAGAACAGATTTTTATTTAAATATTTTCTAAAATTACCAGTTTTATTTAGATACTGACTAAAAGAACCGGTTCTTATTTCAATATTTTTTTATAAGAACCAGTTTATTTCATAATTTTTTCTAACAAAAGGTTTTTATTTAAATATTTTCTAAAATTACCAGTTTTATTTAGAAACTGACTAAAAGAACCGGTTCTTATTTCAATATTTTCTAAAATAATCGGTTCTTATTTCAATATCTTCCATAAGAACCCGTTCTAATTTGAACATTTTCTAAACTAACCGGATGTTATTTTAATATTTCATAAAATAACCGGTTCTTATTTCAATATTTTTTTAAAAGAACCAGTTCTTACTTCAGTATTTTCTAGAAGAACCGGTCGTTATTGTTTTCATGTTTACTAAAATGACGGTTGTTATATCAATATTTTTTAGAAGAGCCGTTCTATATTTAACCGGTTCTTATTTCAATATTTTCTATTAGAAGCAGCCTCTCTATATTTAAATAAAAAAGGTTTATAGGGACAAAAAATTTATAATGATATGGTGAATGTGCAAAATATGCAACAGTAAAAAATTGGGTTGCTGAATTTAAACGTGGTCGTACAAGCATTGAGAATGAGCCATGCTGGGTTGGCTAGGAGCACTCCGAAAAAGGAGTCAGAAAAGAGTCCAACAAAAGAGCATTTTCGGAGCGAAAGAAAAATTTGCTTGTTACTGTCCTGAGTCGACACGCAGTATGACCCCGAAATTCCACTTAATTATGTGTATACCAAAGCGTTGTTGTCCTGTTATTTGTGCTTTGAACAAAAAAAAAAACTTAGCTGTACCACACAAGAATGATAAAAACAAGATTACACAGAGCCCAAAAACCCTCATAAAAGACTCTTTTCTGACATTATCTAAGAGCTCTTTCTGACGGACCATTTTCGAATGTAATGACCCTCTTTTCTGAAGGTTTTCGAAGCAATTATGATTGCTTTTTTGGGCTCATAAAGAGCGTTAACGCACCGAAAAAGGTGTCAGAAAAGATTCTTTTCGGACTCATATGGCTTGCTGGGACGTAGTGGACGTCCAAAAACAGCAACAACAACAGACATTGTAGCCAAAGTGCATGATATGGTATTAAATGCCGTATTTGTTAACAGTCTATTTTAATCAAGGGATATAAATGCTAGGATAAGCGTTGGACTAATTGTATTGAAGTTTCAGGAGATTATATTGAAAAATAAAAATGTTTTTGAAAAACTAACTATTCTCTTTCTGTGCCAGACTAAGGCCCAATAAAACAGTGCGTATTTAAGTGTAGTTTTAGTTAATTTTCATAAAAACTTAAGTTGCATTTAAATACAGATTCATTTTTTCAGTCATACTTAATTGCTGTTATGATTTTGTGGTAAAAATATGGTAGCACTTTGAAATGTCAACAAAATTATCGATATATTTCAGAAAACAGCTGATTTTTTAAATAAAATTTGCCAACAATTTTGTGTTTCGGTTTTTGTGTTTACTTGTTGTATTGTTTTGTGTGTTTTATTGTTTTGTGTGTTTTATATATTAAATTTGGTGGCATAAATATGGATAAAAGAAGTCCCAACTTTCGACTTCTTGTTGGACGCTGTTAAAAAATACAGCAGCATGATTGAAAAGAAAAAAAAACAAAAACAAATGTCAAAACCATATGTTCAATGTTTAAAACTTAAGTTGCACTTAAATGAACATCGTTGGCCATTTAAGTAGCATTTAAGTTTTCAGTAAAAAACAAAATTTTGTACTTAAATGCAATTTAAAAATAAATGGCACTTAAATACGCACTGTTTTATTGGGCCTAAGAGGTTTCCGAACCGAACCGA
This sequence comes from Bellardia pandia, assembly GCA_916048285.2. Classification (NCBI taxonomy): domain Eukaryota; kingdom Metazoa; phylum Arthropoda; class Insecta; order Diptera; family Calliphoridae; genus Bellardia; species Bellardia pandia. Next base: position 105,997,203 of record OU696532.1, read on the forward strand.
ACCTATTTGTTATATCAATGTTCGCAAATTATTTATTATTAAAAATAAGACAAGTATTAAGTATTAGAGTTGTGCCCGGTCGTTCATTTCATTGACCAGTCATTTTCGTTCATTTATCCAAGACTGATTCGTTCAATCGTTCACTTTGAACGAATGAATACAACCCCCCCCCCCCCCCCCCTTATTGAATGTGATTTTCTTCTTGTGTTTTGATAAACAGCAGCTGAACGAAATTGATCCGTACACTATTGAATGAAAACCGTTCAGTTCAATGAGCGGCTCTTTCCGTTCAATGAAGTGATACGTTCATTTTAACCCGTTCGTTCATGAACGACACAGCTCTAATAAGTATCTATCTTAGCTATGTATAATCAAAAACACCATGATCCTACCCCAATTGAGAACTTCTGCTTTACACGAACCAATCTTGTAGTATTTTTAACTGTAACACTTCAACATTTTTGTTCCTACTCTAAATGTTTGTTTGTCTGTTATTACATACATAAAATCTATTGCTACACATTGCAGCTATCTATCTATCTGTATGTTACGCTTTTTTACACATTTCTATGACAAGTAATAGAAAAAAGAAAATTGTAATTCCTTTCCACTGTCACCAGCGCAGTTTAAAATAGTAGCTGTCATTATTATTTTTCTAGTACGTTGTGTTATTTTGTCATCTATATATTTTGAAGTGGATGATGACGATGTTTTTTTTTTTTTTTTTGGCTTGGTTTGTTGCTATTTTCCAAAAACAGCAGCAGCAATTTTAAACCATAAATTTAAATTTTTCCAGTTCAGTTATACATACATTTTGCAATCTATGTTGTGTGTTCATGGTACTAAACACACGTACTATGAAGTGAAAAACACCGTAACAATAATGACATGAAATTACAACAACGACAACAAGAAAAACAACAACAATAATAATAATAATAAAAGGTTATTACATTGACATTGACGTGAGCAAAACGCAATACAAAATATTGAAAAATTACATAAAAAATGAACCGTGTTAAAAAACGAATTTATTTTAATTAAATTTTCCAGGAAATTTATATTAAATGGAAAAATAATGTAAACAGAATTGTTAACTATGAATTTAAGATATGTACTAAAATTTCTTAGAACTGGAAACAATTTGTCTATATAAATTCTAAAAATTTTCGTAAAATTTTTGTATCAGGGTTACATATTCAATAACAACTAACTGCAGTGGACTTACAGCTGCAGTTAAAGATTTTTGAATATAAGCTGTGATATTTAGTTACTAAATTATTTCATTGTTCTTTAACTGTCTCAAATATGTTTATCAAAATTCCATTTTCTCCTAAAATGTACGTAAATATTGCACTTTTCACACTTTCCCCCTAGCCAGCGATGTCGAACGATAACGTTCGCTTAGATAAGACTTAAGACACAAACTTGATTGTGGAATAAACAAACTTGATTGAGTAAAAAATAGATACGATAAAATGTTTGTGTCTTAAGTCTTATCTAAGCGAACGTTAGCGTTCGACATCGTGGGCCAGGGGGTTTATCTTAGCCTCTCTCTCGCTCTTGTCAGTTTTTAATCAAACAATGTCATCTTCTATTTTTTCTCTTCAAAAACTATTGAAATTTTTTTTTATTTGTCTTTGTTTTTATTTTTGTCTTTAGATGTTGTTGTCTTTTAATAATTAAATTATCTGTGTTGTCGTATTGTTAGTAATTGTTCTGCTTTGTTAAAAATACTTAACAGAATTCATTGTTTTTTTTTTGTTTGTATTTCTCCAACAATCCACCCCACTGTTAAAATTGCTGAAAATTCCAAAGAGTAGAGTGACTGCCAGCAAGAGAATCATATGTCATGAAAATATTTAGAAAAACAAAATGCTATTTTTGCCATCTAAAACTAGAAAACTTCAAACCAAAACGATGGTTAGATGGGGAGAGGTATGGCGGGTTGGCTGGGCTTTTTTAAGTTGACAGCTGAATAACCTTGACCTTTACTGATTTGTTGGCGACCTCCTTGTGTTGTGTGCTGTGTTGGCTGAGTGCGGTACTCTTCTCCATATAGACTTTTTCGATATTTTATTTATTTTAATATTTATTTTTTTCTAAATGGTGTTATGATAAACTTACATATACAAGCGTCATGCTGTATATACAGTTAATAACAAAGAATTAGGTCATATGGTGAAAACAGTAAAAAACAATCATTAAATAATTTCATTATTTTTATTATTATTAACCAACACTACTTTCGGAAATAAACTTTAAAAAAGCAATTAAAAAAAATTAAATGCATTTGAAAGTTAGTGTTTTATGAAACAAATTAAAGTAATTCTAATAACATGAAATCAGTAATTTAACAACACTGGTTTTATATATTTTTAAAATTTTTAATATTTTTTACAACTTTCAATACCACTAATTAATGCTCTTTATAAATTATTAAAAATTATTGAAAAATTTCGCAAATATTTTCATGTTAAAATTCATTAACCAACACTAATTTTCAAAATATTTTACAGTTGCAGATGTTTTTTCGTTTATTTATATAGTTAATGTCCATTATTCGAAAATAATTACAATTTTTAATTTTTGTTGAAAATTAACCAACACTGTTTTTCGTAAAACTGCATTAGTATTGCTTTTCTTTGTATATATTAGACCATATATTTACATTTTCAACACATATTAAAAAATATTTAATAAAAAATTTTGTTGGTAATTTACCAACACTGGCTTTTTAATGTTTTGTTCAATTACTTAAAATACTTTATATATTTCTTAAATAGCAATACTTAATGTTTTTTATATGCAGAACTGTTACAAATTTGAAAAGAAAACTTAAAATATTTTTATGTTAATAAGAGTTAAGCAATACTAATTTTTTATATTCAAAAATTTTCAATATATTTTTCTATATGCATACTAACAAGTTACTCAATTATTTTAAAACTGGCAAAAAATTATAATATTTTACTATTTTACACAAAATTAACCAACACTAATTTTTTAAAATTGCTTTATTAATGATTTCCTTTAGATTTTTTAAAAATTTTCTTTACATTTTAATATCAGCGTAAAAAAAGTTTGTATAATGAAACGTTTTACCAACACTGGTTTTATATACATATTTTTTTAAATAATTCAATTTTCTCAGGAAATTTTAAATTATAATGAGAAGTCTGTTTATAAGACTTAATATTGTATAAGAAAATGTAAAAAAAATCTTCAAAAATTTGGCCTTTAGTAAATATTAACCAACACTATTTTAGAAAATGTTGAGTTTTTTTTAAATTTGTTTTCTTATCTTACTATAGTTTATGTCTGGTAGTTGAAAAATCTTAACAAAATTTCGTATATTTTGTTATAAAAGAAAATTTAGCAATACAGTTTTTTTAATTTTGACTTTTAAGGGGCTTCTTTATATTGTTAATAACTTCGAAGTTGAGTCATGTAATGTTTATCATAAGACATGGTTATTATAGAAAACGATATTAAAAAAAAATCATATTAGTGTATATTAACCAACACTTTTTTTAAAATGTTTAATATTTTGTAAATATTTCTTTGTGTATAAATAAGCACTGTGTCTGCTGTTTAAAAAATTGACAAACCCTATTTTAAAAATATATAGAATTTTCTGAATTTATAATTGAAATTAAATAATTTTAATTTAAATGCAAGAAAACTATATGAAATTAAATAAATATTTCCTTTTTGTTAGAAATTAACCAACACTATTTTTATATTTTTCGATTTTTTCAAATTCTAAACAAAATTCTTTAAGTGTTTTTAGACTTTTGAATTCAAATGTAAGAAAACTATATGAAATTAAATAAATATTTAATTTTTGCTAGAAGTTAACCAACACTAAGTTTATTTTTTTCGAATTTTTCAAATTCTTTACAAATTTTTCTAAGCGTTTTTAGGCTTTTGAATTCAAATGTAAGAAAACTAGAAATTAACCAACACTAATTTTATATTTTTCGTTTTTTTTTTTAAATTTAAACAACATTTTTAAAGTTTTTTTAGGCTTTTAATTTAGGTTGTTACTGTTTTAATGTTATGTTTGCCAACAGCAAATATTTTTTAATATTTCATAAAATTAATCAGCTCTATTTTTAAATAATTTTGGAATTTTGGTGATTGCGAAATATTTTTTATGGAGGAAGATCTATAGTTTTAAAAATGTATTAACATTTTTTTAGTTTTAAATTTAACTGAAAAAAAATTAATAAATTCGATTTATTTATTTCGGTAATTTTTTATTGAAAATTGTTTATTTTTGCATTATTTGGACATTTTCATGATTAATTTTTTGCCACTGTTGGTATAATTCGTGCAGTTTCTTGCATCATCATGTTTATGTTTTTATTAAGTATGCATACATATACATACATACATACATACATATACATATATATGTACATACTATGTATATTTTTATTACAATTTTTTGTGTTCATTCTTGAAATAAATATTTAAATAGCATTTTATATGTTTAGAGTAGCCGAGTAATATAAATGAATTCAATGCAACAGTAAATGAATTGAAACCACAACAATTTCAATTTCAATACAATCCATTTTTCCTCGTTCTTTTTTGTTGCATTGTAAATTAAACTGTGTACATACTACATAAAACAACAAAGTGTGTACTACATATGTATGTACTAAAGCTTAAAAATATACTATGTATACAGTTATTATTTATATTATTATTTGCAACAACCCCCCAAAGAGATACCAATTGGCTTAAATTTTATTTTTATTTCTGTAACAAATTTCAATAAAAATGTACACAGACATTTGAAAGAGGTAGGAGCGGAGGGGAACAACTGCAACTACTAGCGAGTACAGCGGAAAAAATCATAAATATTTTTTTTGTAGTTTTCCATTTAAAATCACGTTTGATTTTATTACATTTTGGTTTGTTATTTATTTTTAGTTTTATTGTTTTCTTGTTGTTGCTTTAGAGTAATTTCTTTCAAACAAACAAACAAACAAACACAAAAAAAATCCCATTTAGTAAATTATTGCGCCACAGTATCGTAAAAGTACAAAACAGCAAAATAAATTGGCGAAAACAAAAACTGACCATAAAACATTATTTTTTACTGCACCATTTAACACCAGTAGTAGTAGATATTTAGTTTAGTTGGGTAGATTTTTCCCTCGGTTTTAAAAATTTGTTGTTTTTATTATTTATTTCTTTCATTATGCATATTTAGTTATGAGTGGTTGAGTATGAAGAGTGAATGATGGTTTTGGTTTTTGTTTTTTTTTCTTCTTTATTTTTTTTTACTATATTTCGTTGATATTTTCTTTTAGCTAAATGTCATATAAAAATTTAGAGTAATTTTGGTTTTGTAAAAATAAACAATAGAAGAGTTCATGTGAGCAGAAGCTGAGTAAAATCATTCTCAGATTCAGCGAAATCAAATCTAGAAAAATCCAGCTCAGAATCTGAGCAATAATTACTAAAGAAATCCAGCTCAGAATCAGAGGAAAATTTCGAAAGAAATCCAGCTCAGAATCAGAGCAATAATTTCTAAAGAAATCCAGCTCAGAATCAGAGCAATAATTTCTAAAGAAATCCAACTCAGAATCAGAGGAAAATTTCTAAAGAAATCCAGTTCAGAATCCAAGCAATAATTTCTAAAGAAATCCAGTTCAGAATCAGAGCAATAATTTCTAAAGAAATCCAACTCAGAATCAGAGGAAAATTTCTAAAGAAATCGAGCTCAGAATCAGAGCAAAATTTCTAAAGAAATCCAGCTCAGAATCGGAGGAAGATTTCTAAAGAAATCCAGCTCAGAATCAGAGCAATAATTTCTAAAGAAATCTAGCTCAGAATCTGAGCAATAATTTCCTAAGAAATCCAGCTCAGAATCTGAGCAATAATTTCTAAAGAAATCCAGCTCAGAATCAGAGCAATAATTTCTAAAGAAATCCAGCTCAGAATCAGAGCAACATTTCTAAAGAACTCCAGCTCAGAATCAGAGCAACATTTCTAAAGAAATCCAGCTCAGAATCTGAGCAATAATTTCTAAAGAAATCCAGCTCAGAATCAGAGCAAAATTTCTAAAGAAATCCAGCTCAGAATCAGAGCAATAATTTCTAAAGAAATCCAGCTCAGAATCTGAGCAATAATTTCTAAAGAAATCCAGCTCAGAATCTGAGCAATAATTTCTAAAGAAATCCAGCTCAGAATCAGAGCAATAATTTCTAAAGAAATCGAGCTCAGAATCGGAGGAAGATTTCTAAAGAAATCCAGCTCAGAATCTGAGCAATAATTTCTAAAGAAATCCAGCTCAGAATCAGAGCAAAATTTCTAAAGAAATCCAGCTCAGAATCAGAGCAATAATATTTAAAGAAATCCAGCTCAGAATCTAAGGAAAATTTCTAAAGAAATCGAGCTCAGAATCAGATCATAATTTCTAAAGAAATCCAGGTCAGAATCTGAGCAATAATTTCTAAAGAAATCCAGCTCAGAATCTGAGCAATAATTTCTAAAGAAATCCAGCTCAGAATCAGAGCAATAATTTCTAAAGAAATCGAGCTCAGAATCAGAGCAATAATTTCTAAAGAAATCCAGCTCAGAATCAGAGCAATAATTTCTAAAGAAATCCAGCTCAGAATCAGAGGAAAATTTCTAAAGAAATCCAACTCAGAATCAGAGGAAAATTTCTAAAGAAATCCAGTGCAGAATCTGAGCAATAATTTCTAAAGAAATCCAGTTCAGAATCCGAGCAATAATTTCCTAAGAAATCCAGTTCAGAATCTGAGGAAAATATCTAAAGAAATCGAGCTCAGAATCTGAGCAAAATTTCTAAAGAAATCCAGCTCATAATTGCTCAGAGTCGGAGGAAAATTTCTAAAGAAATCCAGCTCAGAATCAGAGCAATAATTTCTAAAGAAATCCAGTTCAGAATCCGAGTAATAATTTCCTAAGAAATCCAGTTCAGAATCTGAGGAAAATATCTAAAGAAATCGAGCTCAGAATCTGAGCAAAATTTCTAAAGAAATCCAGCTCAGAATCGGAGGAAGATTTCTAAAAAAAAATCCAGCTCAGAATTTATTCTTTTAATCACATTCTAAATCGAATTCTTAACGCAATTTCTAGAGAAATCAAGCTTAGTTTCCAAGCTATATTTCTAGAGAAATCAAGTTCAGAATTGGAGCAAAATTTGTAGAGAAATTGTGCTTAAGATTTAGATCGGAATATGATGAAAAGTTCTTTAGAAATACATACATATGTTTGAGTTTGTGATTATATATGAACTCTTTTACCTATATAGCATAAAATGGTAGCTTTGCTTTCTTTATTTAACTTATTAAATTTTTCAATTTAATTAAAATTTTTCTCTTTTTTTTACATTTCTCAAACATAACTTTATGAAACTATATTCTTTAAACTACAACTTCTACAAACGAACACAATCAAACCACACTATTATAAAATACAATCAAATGAAATGAAAACATAAAAGACTATAAAAAAGAAAAAGAAGCCGAAGAAAATGCACAAAAACTCTTTGTGGCCGAACAGTTGATGAAATATAAAAAAGAACCCAAAACAGTTGATAGTCCTGATAACCAGGAACAAGAACGTCGTCTAATGGAACAATATTCCATGACACCCACCACTGAAACCATGATATCAGCTGATGGTGATCAGATAACTATACATCATGCCCGTGAAGAGCCAACACGAAAGTCGAAAAAATTAAGAGATTTCTTTGTGGCCGAATTTGGTATTTACAAAAAAAAAAAAAAAAAAAAAAAAAAAAAAAAATTAAAATTTTTTTTCTATAAATTTTCACCAATAAAAATACCTCCTCTCAAACATGTAATTGTGCTCACACACTTTATCTCTCTCTCTCTTCTCTGTATTTTATATTATCTCTATCTCTCACGCACACACTCTCCACTTTCTAGCGTAATAAACGTGTAGAGCAGCTGCAATTGATGTTGTATAAAAATGTAAGAAGAAACCTCCAAAGCGCTAATTTAATCCCTCCATCCCAACCAAGAAGCACTTAATGTTGTGTGTATATAAACTACAAAATCTGTAAAAAGTGGAACCCCCCAAACATTGTTTAGAATTCCTTTTGACATCAACCATAAATCCTAGACTTAGTAGCACCCTCTGGTGTTAGCTGGTTGTCAGTCGAATTCTAGGACTTTGAATTTGCTCTTTTATCTCCATTTTTGTAGTTGTTGTTTAAGTTTACTTTAATTGACTTAAATATTTATTTATTATACTTTTGTTTTTCCTTATCTAAATTTAATTTTCATAGTATTTTTGTGTTCCTCCTTCATATTCATCATCTTTAACATACAATTTATGTGTATAGTTTCGTAATAAATTAATTTGTTTATATTTTTTTTATTCTATTAAATGTGTACGTATTGCTAAATATTTTGTATATTTCTTATAATTGAATAAATCTGTCCGCCAACCTTAAACAACTTACCAATCAATTTGTTTTAAATAAACAGTATTTTTTTGTATTTTAAAACATTTTATATTTAATTGTTATTGTGTGATATCTAATATACATGAAATTCTGCAGAACAGCTTTTGTCGTTTTGTGTGTGTGTGTGTCATTAATGGGATCTTAACAAGAGAAATATTGTTTTAATTTTAGTAGAAATTGTGTAACAAAAAAAAAAAAAAAAAGGGTAAAATTTTCTTAAGAAACCAAACCAAACCCTATTATAGTGAGTCAATACATGAAGAAAGACACCAGCAGCAAACGCAAATACCGGAATCACTGTTAATTAACTTTTCAAATCAAATAAGGAAAAAGTGCTCGAATTAAATAGTTTTTCACTTAGAAAATGAGCTCGCTTTAGAGTAGTTTTTCATATAGAAAATCAGCTTGTTTTAGAGCAGATTTTCATATAGAAAACCAGCTTCTTTTACAGCAGGTTTTCATATAGAAAAATTGCTCGTATTAGAGATTCGATGCGATAAGCGTACAAATTGATACCCTTACGCATCGCAATAAAGAGTAACCACCCAGATATTCATATAGAAAATTAACACGTTTCAGAGCAGTTTTCCATATAGAAAATCAGCTGGATATAGATCTGATTTTCGTACAGAGAACCAACTCGTTTTAGAGAATTTTTTTTGTATAGAAAACTAGCTCATTATTAAGATGTTTTTTGTTTTAAAACTAGCTCGTTTTAAAATATTTTTTTGTATAGAAAACAATCTGTAGAGGGAGTGCCGGACTTTTTCTATCGAAAAGCTGATCCTAAAAAAAACAGGGGGGTTATTCTCTAATGCGATGCGAAAGCAAATGCGATGCGATAAGCGAACAATTTGCATGCTTATCGCATCGCATTTGCTTTCGCATCGCAATAGAGAGTAACCCCACAGCACTTTCTTTTTATAGAAAAACTGCATTTCAGAAGACAAAAGGACTTTTTCTATAGCAAACTGCACCTTAAAAAAGTCAAGAAGTGCTAGCAAAACCTCCATTGAAAACAAAGAAAAAATAAACAAAAATTCTACTTTTCTCTTTTAAAGAAAATTTTGTTTTATTTACAGTGAGCGTTAATATAAAGTAAACATCTAATATTCACCCCTATCGCGAATAAAAATTCCACGTGAAATTTGTTCACTTTAATTTTGTTCACTGTCCGGCCCTTGTGAATGAAAGATTAGAATTTTACTTGCACGACTTGATAAATCTAGACATCAGAAGATTAGATGCCTTGCTTGAATGGTTAAATATGTTTGGATGGTTTGGTTGAATACTTCTTTGACTTAAACTTGGTCATTCCCTGAGTTGCTTAATTTTTTAATATAATAAATAATATTTATATTAATATAATTAGGCTTTTATTTTAATATTAGGTGGTGTTGACTTTATTTTGACGCTCACAGTATAAAGCTAAAATAAAACAAACTTTATTTAGATTTTTTTGATAAAGCTAAAAAACTGAAATTATTACACTCTTCAAATTAATGAAATACGATTGACTGGAAGACACGCGATTGCCTTAAAAAAAAAAAACTTTATCATGAAAAAGAAACACTAATCAAACTGCAATTGATATAAAAGAAAAGTGATGGTAATATCGTCGATAAGTTGTTGAAAATAGTTTTTCATTACATATTCTGTTTTTGTTTGTTCATGTCTAAGCTTGTAAAGAGGTTTCAATTTCATCGTTTTTTTTTTGTTATTTTACAGGGAAATAATATATTTGGATTTGATTTGTCACAAGATATACAAAATTAAATTTATACAAACCCATGAAAAAATGTTTAAGGTTAAATGCTTAATTTCCAATTATTGTTGACTGTGTCAGGGGTTGTGCATATGGTTGCCGTGATGTATTATGCATCACTATGCTGACCTAATATGATTTCGTTTAGCAATCTCAACCTAACTGTGGTTGCGTTTGAAACCAACATACACTTGTTGTATACAAATAATGACCTTGAATGTGTGTTACGTGTAACAAAAAGCAGAAGGAAAGAACAAAATAGAAACAAAAAAAAAAAAAAAAAAAATAGAAAAATTCTTGAAAATCTATTTAATGTTACCTGCCACCAAAAACAAACCTAACACAAATTGCTACTACTATTACTACTTTTACTACTATGTATTTGGCTAAACCAACAAAGTCAAGTCAAACATTCAGCCAACCATCGTCACCATCATCATCACTTAAATGTACATCATGCAATCATTGTAACGAAGGCACGTAATGTTCTAAACAAGGTTACGTATACGCCCCTTGCACATACAGAATATTAAATGAAAAAAAAAAAAAAAAAAAAAAAAAAATGAAATATATTTTCGAGTTTTGCTCTTTGTTTCTCCTCGCCGCTATATTTATTCTTCCGATTTTCATGATTTCCTGCAAATGTGCTTGTTTGCGTTTTGTCTTTCTCTAATAAATACTTTTTCTCTTTATCATTTTCATTACTTTCTAATGTTTAAAAGTATATGTATGAAAAAAAAACTAATAATTTGATTTTCATTTGCTAAATGAAAAAACGTACCGTAAACTGCAAGACAGGCAGACAGACAGACAGACACACGATAAAGAATATAAAAAAAAAATAACAATTTTCCGTAGAGATGTCGTCGTCAATGTTTGCTGCATAAAACAGATTTAAATAAATGAGTTTATGATAAATGTAATTGTATATTAATATTTATTGGGAATTCGAGTATAAAGAAATAAACAAATAGAGAATTTAAACAGAATATTTGTTTAATATAAAATTTTTAGAGGAGACAACTTTAAAGGTTTTTCTATAGAGAAAAACGTCCGGCTTGTTGGCAGCAGGTTTTATAGAAAAACCTATTGCTTGTTGTCAGCAGGTTTTTCTATACAGAAAAACAGGCTTAAGTCGGTTTTAGTGACTTTTTTCAAATCACTATCAAAATTTTATCCCTAATAGAATTTTAAATTCTGATTAAAATAAAAGAAAAATAATTTTGCGAAATTTATCAATGGGTGGACCATATCGTTGTAAAGGTCTTTAAAATACCTATCATTTGATATTTCGTCTAATAAAAGTTTGTAGTTTTCAAGATATAGCTAAATATATTACAAACTTTGCAGCCCCGCCCACTCGAAAATAGGCTTGACCGCCAACAATTTTTTTTTGCTGGCATCTCCTCTAAAAGCTCTATTTGATGATTTTTTTTTTTTGAGCAAAGTCACTAAAGCCGACTTGTTCCGAAAAACGTTCTGCTTGTTGTCAGTTGGTTTTTCTATATAGAAAAAAGTTCTGTTTATTGGCAGCAGGTCCTGCTTGTTGACAGCAGGGTTTTCTATATAAAAAACGTCCTGCTTGTTGTCAGCAACTTTTTCTATATAAAAATACGTCCCGTTTGTTGTCAGTAGGTTTTTGTATATATAGAAAAAAGTCCTGCTTGTTTTGCCACCTCTCTAAAACTCATTTATAGTATAGAAAAGGATCCTTATTACAAACCACTTTCCTGCAAGAAGACATAGTTTTACACTAATTTTCATTTGTCTTATACATACTCACTTTTACTGTGAGCGTTAAAATAAAGTCAACACCACACATTATTAAAAGAAAAGCTTAATTATAGTAAAATAACTAATATTATATTAGACAATTATATTGTATTTTTATATCGTTACTTAAGTAGAATTGAATTGAAAAACAAATGTGTATACATATTTAATTGATTTATTGTTAAAATACACCAATTCTTATGCGTCAAAATATGCAAAAAAAAAACACTGTCATGCCAAAAGTAGTAGGAATTTTTGAAATTTGTCTTTGTTTGAAAATACTGGCATACCTAAAAGATTCTGAAAAAGTGGTTACTCAATTATTGCCCATAAACTTTAAATCATCCTCCGCAGTCCCTAGACTTGAATTCAATTGAGTCCCTCTGTAAATAAATTAGGCAAAGAAATATATCTTGCAAGGATAACCTAAAGGCAGTTATACAGAATGAAATCGCCTGATTTCACTAAAAAACTCGTTGATTCTATGTCTAGAAGATTGTCAGCTTGGTGTACGTATGAATTATGCATTATATTTTGTTAAGTGTTTAACTTATATTGACGCTCACTGTATATTTTCTCTAGTTTCTATCTTCGTATGAATTATACATTATATTTTGTTAAGTGTTAAACTTATATTGACGCTCACTGTATATTTTCTCTAGTTTCTATCTTCGTATGAATTATACATTATATTTTGTTAAGTGTTTAACTTATATTGACGCTCACTGTATATTTTCTCTAGTTTCTATCTTCAATTTACTAAAACTAAAGTTAAAATGTTACCAAATTCCTTGAAAAAAAAAGAAGAAAATTTCATTTGTAAAATGTCTTTAATTTTTCAAAATGTCAAAACAGTTGCCTTATTTTAGTTTTCTAAAGTTGTTGTTATTTTTGCTTACTTTATCCTCTATTTTCTTTACAAACTAAAAACTTAAGCAATTTACAACACTTAAATGAAAAAAAAACACGTACACACACACGCACAAGAAAGCTACAAAAACTAACACAATATTAAGAAAATTAAGACACTAAAAGTTTTTACCCCCCTAAAAGTATACTCTGCTCGTATAGGGCAAAAATGTTAACGAAGAACAAAACTTAAGTTGCATACATACTTATGAAAAGTATAAAAAACAAACATACATAAAATTAAAAACAAGTTTTTGGCGCTTTTTAAAAAGAAATCAAATTAAATGAGATAAAAAAAAAACAAAAATAAATAATATTTTGACATGCAACAAAGACTTAGCACAAAAAACAAGATTATGTTCTTCTTAAAACACTTTCAATCGTTTTAGGTATTTAATAATATCTTTGCAACTTTAAGTATTTTACTTAAACAAGTTTCTCTCAACACTTACCTAACAAACTGTCGTAAATTCTGGCTAACTGTTTGCTTAATATTCAAAGCATACTTTAAGGCTATTTTAAGAAATATACTGAAGAAGTTTATTTACATTTTTTATTTTAATTTAACCTGCAAAATTTAATGATTTATTTAAATAAAGCACGCTTTTTTCTATTTTCAATTAAAACAGCACATTTTATTAATTCAGTTTTAAATAGCCCAGGGAGTTTTGTATATTTCTTTATAAATTTAAAATATTTGTTTGCTTTAGTTTTTTGTTTAGAAAACACCAGAAGCTTCAAGGTTAATTTAATGTTTAATAAATCATTAATTTACATTTTTTCCTTGCAGGCAAGGCAAATAAATAATTACACTTTATGGCCTTAAAATAGGCAACCGTTTTTATTTTAAACTTATTTGGGGTGGTGGGGGTTTTTAATAGCAATCTTTCATATTTGTGTGATATGGGTATTTAACACAACTATAAAATTGCTATTAATAAGTAAAGGAGGTAGTAGATTTGAAACTTGCAAAATTTACTTCAAAATAAATTCTACCTGAGAAAAACAGTTTCAATATCTATATCTTTCAAGCTTTTACCTGATATAACGAAATGAGGTCTGTCCAAAATTAAAACATTTACTTAAAATAAATTCCGCTACTTATAGCCTTCGCAACAACTTAATATACCCTCTGTCGAAACTATTTCAAAAAATGATTTAAAAAAAAAATTTAATAAAAAATTTTTAAAAATTAAAAAAAAAAAAATATTTTTGGAATGATTGATGAAATAGCTATACAAAGTCCTTTGGACAATTTTTTCTAGGACCAATAGGTGAAAAGTTACACTCATTTTAAAAAACCCTGTATAACCAAAATGGACCAAAATGTCCAACTATCCCCCCCCCAAAAAAAAGCAAAAAAAGAAACCTACATAGCAATTGTGCAATAATCGCTTTAAAAGTAGGCCATAATTATTTTATAATTAAAGCATATTCATATAACATGATGATGATACCTTGGCTGGCTAAAAAAATGCCATTGGCTTAGTTATGACATTTATGAGTTTAAGCAGAAAGTATAGAAAAATAAAAGTGTAGTAAAAACCAGCTACCTAAGGCGGTCACTGTGCCAAAAGGTTAAAATTTATATACATTTTTATAGAATAAGAAAATGTTATAAAAAGCTATACTACGTAGAGTAGCATTTGTATTTAATGTTTTAAGGTTAATCCGCCTAAAAGTATGCTACCTTTTTTATACAAGCAACAACAATACCTACTACATTTGATGACCTTGTTTATACATATATTTCAAACATTTGACTTTTGAAGCGTTTAAGCAGTTGTTTTACTATGTGTTCTGTTGGAAATGAAAAAAAAGCTATTTTGCTAAATGTTCAGGTTTTCTTGGTTTTAGTTGTTTCTAGCCTGACTAAGGTGTGTTTTTAGCAACACCTAGACAACAGGAAACACTACTACTTGTTGTAGTTTTTTTTGTAAGAAAAGTTGCCTTTACATTTACAACAAATATTTAACAATTTATTTGTTTAGTGTGGTTATTTTATACTTGTGTAATTTTTATGCTGTTAGAATTGTTCTTAGTTTTTTAGTTTGTCATAATGTTGGTAAGTCACGCATATAATAATCATTCCAACGAACATGTGTTCTCTAATATAATGTGCAAGAATATGTAAAATTTATAGCAACAGTGTTCAACACAATATGTCATGTTTAATACGATTCTGTGCAAAGTGATGTGTGCGTGTTTATCTGTCCTATGTAGAAACCCACAGACACGTCACTTACACTGTTGCAAAAAGTTGAGAAAAACAAAACCAACAACAACAACATTATAAGGAAACCTTCATGTAACATACATGACATGAGTGTAACATGCCAAGCTGTACTACAGCAAACATGGCTTGTTTTTGGTGTATATGAGACTTTCAGTATGAATTTATGATGATCATAAAGTATTTGAAAATAATTACATTCAACTTAGTGAAGAGGCATAATTTCGCTGAATTTTATTTTAATAAATAGATTTTGTTTAATGTTTTTGTGAAAATATATAATTTTTTAAATAAAATTGTGAAATATATTTATTGCCGTATTTATAAAAAATAAAGTAGACTTGAAGTATGCTTTTAGAGAAAATTTTCTTATCCCCTGGCACACGATGTCGAACGATAACGTTCGCTTAGATAAGACTTAAGACACAAACTTGATTGTGGAATAAACAAACTTGATTGAGTAAAAAATAGATACGATAAAAAGTGTGTGTCTTAAGTCTTATCTAAGCGAACGTTATCGTTCGACATCGTGGGCCAGGGGGTTAAAGTACATTTGAAATTTTGTTATTTTGTGATACCAGACGTATGATTAATATTTAATTAGGGCTTTTCCATAACTTGTTTATAACATTTAAAATTTCTAAACTTAAATGTTGTCTGAAAGCCAAGATGAAAAGTTCAGCATAAACAATCAGCTTTATTATTCCATAACATACAAATTATGCTCAAAATTTAATAAGTGTACATCAAGAACTATACAAAATATAGCTTAAAGGAAACTCATTTCCGCGTGAACTATTAAATAATTACGCAACTTTGAATTAGTAAAACTGACAAAATGATAATAAAAAATATAAAAACCATATTTTTTTGTCCTGAAAATATGCTCTGCTTTTTTTCAAATAAACGAATTCTTGCTAAAAATTAGATTTCAGTTAATTTGGATCATTTGTCTTGTCTGTTTCAAAAGAAGACTAGAAAAAGTATGGACAATATTTTTCACTCTCCCTGAAACTATGCTTTAAGTTTTATTTCCATTTTTTTTACTTTGGTACAAAGGACAGTATTACATTTCTTTAGTTTCTGTTTTATCTTGCTGATGCTGTTGATTTTGCCAAAAAAAAATTTATGCCAACGAGAAGATGTCACTAAAAGCAAGAAGTCAAATATACAGTGTCCTTGTTGCAAAGTTTGAAGTTTTGTTTACAAAACAAAATAACAGCCAAAATATCACAGTACAGTTTTTGCTAGTAAAGTCTTTTAGTTTTTGCTAAAACAAATACATAATGCTTTTGTGTGAAGATGAGGAAGGACTAAAACTTAGATGAAAATGTAAACGAAACCAAGAGTAATTGAGAGCTTTCTTGCTATTGTCTTATGGCTTTCACTACTCAAACAGCAGCACAAATTTCATGGTATATTGACTTAAAAAAGAATTAGTCAAGTGAAAGGCGTTAATGAAAGTTTTAGATTTTCCCGCTTTGGCTGCTTTTATGCTTCTTTGTTTGTGTTTTTAGCTATAGTTAAAAGTACAGTTTTTAATGCATATGTAAACTAAAGCATACATACAGAGTGTTCAGAGCTAGTCGGCAGCAGCAGCCTCATTGTTAGGGTAAAATGAAGCGGAAAGTTTGCTTTTGCAAAAAATATAACAAAAGAACTAAACTAATTGTAGTGGTAGCTTAAGGGGTTTTCAAGAAAATTTAGCATAATTTTTTGGTTTTAGCAAGAAATTGTTTTAATGGTTTGAATATTTAAAATTGTTAATTGTTTGAGCAAAATATAGATAGCTTTTGAGTTATATTTATTATTTAATAATTTTTAATAGTTTTATTTGTTAGTATTGAAATTATAGCCAATTCTGTTCGCAATTGTTAATATATAAAAAGTGTTGTCTACTTTAAGGTGTATCATTTATTTATTTTTAAAAGTATTGTCTGCTTTTAAGTGTTATATATTATGTTAACATGTCAATTTTTAGTCGTTATGTTTACTACTTAAAAGTATAGCCTACTTTTAGGAGACATTTTAAATAAATTTACAAAATATTTAAAAAGTGTTGTCTACTTTAAGGTGTATCATTTATTTATTTTTAAAAGTATTGTCTGCTTTTAAGTGTTATATATTATGTTAATATGTCTATTTTTAGTCGTTATGTTTACTACTTAAAAGTATAGCCTACTTTCAGGAGCCATTTTTAATAAATTTACAAAATATTAAAAAAGTGTTGTGTACTTTAAGGTGTATCATTTATTTATTTTTAAAAGTATTGTCTGCTTTTAAGTGTCATATATTATGTTAATATGTCTATTTTTAGTCGTTATGTTTACTACTTAAAAGTATAGCCTACTTTCAGGAGACATTTTTATTGAATTTACAAAATATTGCATATTTTTGGTATAAATGTTTATTGATTACTTAAATATTACCTACTTTAGGGAGTCATAGTATTTTTCATAATCTAAACCATGATTTTTAGGAATAAACAATTTTTATTTTTTAAACAAATTTAATACATAATTTAACTTTTAGGTGAAATATTTATAAAGTAAAAATAAATGGCCATTTTTTAGGGGTAGTATTTTTAACTAGTTTTTGCCACACATAGATATAAAACAACCTATCACCTTTACCTTTATATATAACAGAAAAAATGCTTCTACTTTTTATTATTAATAAACACTTCGTTGTTAAACTACCATTTCTTTTTATAAAACAACTTGTATTAACTACAGCCAAGCTTAATTTATGTATAAAGAATATATTTTTTTAATAATAAAAACAAATACTGCTGCACAAATTAACAATATAAAACTTTGTCTTGTTTTTTTTTTTGTAAATAACACATGCATAAACACTTTCTTTATATTCTTCACTACACATGGTTGTAGTTTTTACGACTACCTTGACCTTCTGCTAATAGTTTAGTACCTACAAGTACACTACTAAAAGTAGACTACAATATTTTATTTTTGAATTTCTTGCTTTTGTTTTTGCTTTTGCCACTTTAACATTTTCATATTCAAACACTTTACTGTTATGTTCTTAAAACAACTCTCAGCAAAAAATTTAAAAAAAAATAAGAAGCAAAATGAAAGAAAAAAAAAAAAGAAAACAAAATTACTAGACTTTTGACATGAAAAATTTACACTAGTAGTTTTACTACTACAATAACAACAACACATCTACCAGTACTACAAGTTAACAATATACACACTTAAGTCATAGAGGAAAAGCTTAAAAGAAACACACTTGAAACGACAGCAGGAAAGCCTCTACTCATACACACTAACCTAAAGTAACAGTAGCCACCAAAGTGGTAGTTTCCTTTTAAAGGGTATTTAAATATAGTTAGAATTTCTAGCTTTTTATCTTAATATATGTAAAAACGAGGTTGTGGGAAGAAGACCCTCTTGAAAAAATTACAAAAAAAATATGGCATATATTTAGGGTCAAAATAGAAAAAAATCTTTAAGCAACAATGTAACATACAATTTTTTTTTTATATACATACATACCATGAAGGAAATAACAAAACGGAGGTCTATTTTTAGATTTAAGTTTATAAAACTCTTTAAACAACTGGGTGGCAAAAAGTAGTGAATACACATATTCTGTAATGAAATACAGTGAGTGTCAACATAAACAACAACACTTATTATTAATCACCCCTATCGTGAATAAAAATTCCACATGAAATTTTTTCCCTTTTCACATTTTTCCTTAAATTAAAATTCAATGTTAAAAAAAAATAAAAGGGAAAAAATTTCAATGTGAAATTTTTATTCACGATAGGGTTGATTAAATCAAAAGTTTAATTATATTATTAAAAATAATATTATCAGCCATGTCACAGAATTTTATGCCGTTCGGAAGTGGAATTAATTCCGTATTTTGCTTCTATAGAAAAAGTAAAACGAACAATTTTAGCGGAATATAACCTAGAAATGCTTAAAATTACAACGCCACATAGCAAATTAAAACTGGCTTCATTCCGAAAATGTTTTTTTATGTATAGAAAAGTTCAACTGTGTGAAAGGTAAAAGAACTACAAAATAAATATTAAATTCAATGTTTTACATGATTTTAATACACCTGTTTAATTATTTTGACGCAAACGAATCTGTTGCTTTTCCGTTAAAATTTAATTTTTAACCATAAATGTTAATGTGTGGTAAGTTACTTATGATTTACGCTATAAAATTGTACTTGTGGTATATACCTAATACCTAGTGTTTACTTTATATTGACGCTCATTGTGTATTAATATAGATGTAGTGTTATGCTATAGGTCTTTATTATTCATAAATTATAAAAACTGCAGCATAACTTTAGGATTAAACTGAAAATATCTACCTTAACTGGAATCTAAACAAGAACTGAAACCTTAACTAGAACCTGAACTGGAACCTTTACTGAAACCTGATCTAGAAACTGAACTAAAAGTGAACTTGAATCTGAACTGGATCCTGAACTATAATCTGTACTGGATTCTAAACTATAAGCTAAAATAAAACTGTATTATTGTTCTTTTCTATTTAAAAGTGAACTATAAACTTACAACAGGTTTATAAGAGGGTTATAAAGCAAATTTTATATGGAAATTGGCTTTATAAACCTGTTATAAGGGCATAGAACTAGAACCTGAACTGGAACCTAAACAAGAACTAAAACCTTAACATGAACCTGAACTGGAACCTTTACTGAAACCTGAAATAGAACTTGAACGGAAACCAGAACTAGAATCTGAACTTGGATCTGAATTAGAATCTGAACTAGAATTGAACTAGAACCTGAACTGGAACCTTAACTAGAACCTGAACTAGAAACTGAACTAGAACTTGAACGAAAACCAGAACTAGAATCTGAACTTGGATCTGAATTAGAATCTGAACTAGAAACTGAACGAAAACCAGAACTAGAATCTGAACTTGGATCTAAATTAGAATCTGAACTAGAATTTTTACTAGAACCTGAACTAGAACCTGAACTGGAACCTAAACAAGAACTAAAACCTTAACTAGAACCTTAACTAGAACCTGAACTAGAAACTGAACTAGAACTTGAACGAAAACCAGAACTAGAATCTGAACTTGGATCTAAATTAGAATCTGAACTAGAATTTTTACTAGAACCTGAACTAGAATTGAACTAGAACCTGAACTGGAACCTTAACTAGAACCTGAACTAGAAACTGAACTAGAACTTGAACGAAAACCAGAACTAGAATCTGAACTTGGATCTGAATTAGAATCTGAACTAGAATTTTTACTAGAACCTGAACTAGAATTGAACTAGAACCTGAACTGGAACCTTAACTAGAACCTGAACTAGAAACTGAACTAGAACTTGAACGAAAACCAGAACTAGAATCTGAACTTGGATCTGAATTAGAATCTGAACTAGAATCTTTACTAGAACCTGAACTAAAACCTTAACTAGAACCTGACAACGACTTGAACTAGAAACTGAACTAAAATCGAACTAGAACCTGAACTAGAACCCGAACTAGAATCTTAACTACAATCTGAACGAAAACTATACTAATTTTTTTTCTATTTATATTGATTTTTATTCATCAAATTTCTTTAGCTTGCTTTAAGTTATTGAACAGAATCCACTGTTCTTTGTTTCTCTTATTTATAGCATTTATAGTTAAGGGAGGACCTAATCAAAAATCATATTTTATTATGACATTTGCAAATGAAACCAACCAAAAGCTCTCCATTGTCATCAGCATTATTTCAAATTCAAAGCAAAATGTCTTAAATGTCTGTGATAATGGATAATAACTTAAATAACAGCACACCCAAAGGCTACTTTACATAATTTACATTATAATAATCATGAAGCTATGGAACATTATTATGCATAATATGATTGTGTGCAAACGCAAATAATTACAAACATTGTAGCAATTCACTCTCTGCACATCATCTTAAATAAATGATGATGACAAGAGACAAAAGGATATAATTTGCTTTTTTTTTGATTGTATAAACTAAAACTAGTTTGTGTTTTATTTAATATTTTTTTTTTACATTTTCTTTGTAACACTCTTAAGTTTATTTAAAGTACATACTAAAAGTTGTAATAATGATCTTGTGTTTGTTTTGTCTTGTATGTATTTTTGTTAATACAAAAACATTTTAGTTTTGCGCTAAGAGTTTAAGTTCATTTTATCTTAAGTACATTTATTTAATAATAATGTCAGTATCATGTGTTTTTTCTAGCTGGTGTATAAAATACCATTTATATTTTTGGGTTTTCATTTTCCTTAGATGGTTTAACGCCATCCACAAACTATGATTAATGTGTGTTATACTCGATTTTCTTTATGCGGTTGTGGCATTTAGACTTGACGTTAGAGAACGTGTTTAAGAGTTGGTATTTGAAATGTTATACACACATATTTTGTGTGTAATAATGCGCTGTTGCAGAATTGTATAGAAATTTGTAATATATGTTAGCTACTTAGAGGGTGGCTTGTGTTGGCAGCGCAATGGCTTGAAACAAGGCATTATTTAAGCAAGACGGAGAAAAGATGTTTAAATCTTTAAACTGGGCAATAAATTTTAGAAATTTGAAGAGATTTAAAAATGAAGTTAATAGTTCATATGACATTTATGGGATGGTTGCAAAGATTTTTTTTATAAAATATGAAATATGTGTTTTTTTTGAAGCCTTTAAGTAGGCAACATTATTGCATGAAATTTTATTTTGTAAAGTTGTATTGTCTGCAACATTTTGTGCTTTATTTGCTTAACAT
The DNA here is from genome assembly GCA_916048285.2 of Bellardia pandia. Taxonomy (NCBI): domain Eukaryota; kingdom Metazoa; phylum Arthropoda; class Insecta; order Diptera; family Calliphoridae; genus Bellardia; species Bellardia pandia. Next base: position 106,019,131 of record OU696532.1, read on the forward strand.
TTCTTTATTTGTCCAATTCTTGTGTCTCTTGTGCTGAGTAGCAAAATCTTAGCAATTTATTTTCCAAAAAACCAATTCAATATCCTCCCCTATGAACTTTGTCGTTATGTGTATTTTTTTCGGAATTCAGTTTTTCTGTTTTTTTTTGCTTTAATTTGCAAAAATTGTTAAGCACAACTACATACAGTTGTTACACAATCCCAACACATGTTCATTTGCAAAAGTGAAAGACAAAAAACTAAATTCTAACTCTTGCCCCAGCAGCCCCAGAGACTTAACTAAAACAAACTACAAAAGTAACTCAACAAAAACCAAACAATGTTCAGGATATATGCACGTTTCTATATATAGCTCTATCACCACTACCCTACAAACATGTGTTTTCCCATATGGCAAACTAGAATTTATGTTTTTACCAAAACCACGTCCCCTATTACCTACTGCATACATTAAGGCGCCAACATTTGACAACTTTTTTCCTACAACCCTTTTTGTCGTATGCATTTGGTTAATTTGTTAAGAAAAAAGTAGGGAAAAGATGTGAAACTAAACTGTCTTAGGCCACACATATGATAATAGATTTTGTGTTTAATAAAAATTAAAGCCTACTTTAAGGCTTTTTTTTAAACATAATTGAAGTTAATTGGGAATAATTCATTACTTAGGCTTTAAATCAATGAGTTCTAAGTTATGCTAAAGTAAAACTAGTTAAATTGAACATGTTTAAGGTTTGCTAGCGTTAAACAGGTGTTTGTTTAAAGGAATTCCAGAAAATATGAAGCCTGTTTTAAGGCATGCGTTGAAAGTATTTTATGTGTTTTTAGAAAAAAAAAATAGTTTTTTTAAATACTAATTAGTTTTGCTTTATCTACAGTATAAAAAAATACTGTAAACAAAACTTTAAATATATTATGGTACTAAATCTGTTGGTTAAACATAAATAAAAGTTATTGCCTATCCTTTAGGAGCAACACTCAATAACGTTTTTCTTACTTAAAACTTCATTGCTTTAAAAATGTTTAAGAAAAAATATTACATGAGAATTATTCCTCTTGCGAGTATTAATAAACAAAATTCAAAAAATTTTAATCGAAGTTGCCTTCAAGTTATATATACAATTTATTTAAAAATAAATTGTTACACTACATTTATTTTTGAATATTTCTGTTATATGTTTTACATAGCCTTCCGTTGGAAAACATAAATGTAAAAACATACAAAAATATTCAAAGAGACACTTCACTTCAAAGAAACTTATATCAAAAAATTTTTACACATAGAAAATTTTTATAATATTAAATTAACTCCTGAAGAAGATTTCCAAACGAAATCGAAATATTGAGTGAATTATATATAAGAAATAAAAATCTTTTATAAAAAACAAAAAAGTGACCTCAAGCTTAAAAATTATTTAATAAAAATCATTAAAAAGGTCGAAGAATATAGAATAAAATTATTTAAATTTTAAATTTAAATTTGGTTAACAAAACCTGTTTCTATTGTTCAAAGCAATACTTTTACCTATTTTTTTTAGAAACTTCAAAATATTATTTTTCCTTTTTTTATGTTGACTAAGCATTCGTTTAAAAAAGTAATGGAATTTAGTAAGTGTTAGTTGTATAGCTAGATATGTATTAAAATATGAAAAGAAGAAGTTAAAGCATATGTTCAGGCTATTTAATCATTGCCTTTCAATTAACTTTCTACTACTTACAGTTTTCAATTTCCTTAGCTGTGTAAAAGTTAAATCTGTTATCACATCTAATCAGGCGTTTTTGTGTGTTTGCGTGTGCTCTGGTTGCACAATTATAATTAAAATTTATAGCCTATCCGACAGGCTGTGTGGAATTTTCAATCAAATCTTGTGCATACTTTTGCAGTTTGTTGATAGAACAGATTTGATGGCAAGGCAAACACATTTCTTTACATTTTGCATTATTATCAAGCAGTAATTAAAGAGGAGATCTAAGAAACGAGGGCTTCAGACAAATTATAATTTTTTTGTCAGTAATATTTATTTAATACCTTTGGATACATGTCATTTTATGATTTATTTTAATGACTTATACTTTAGATAAACTCCTGTACTCTCTGTATAAAACAAAGAAATGAAAACCATTTCCCTTAGTTTAAATTCAGGCTAATCTAAAATGAAACATAACATTGCCTACTTTTTGGAGTTGTTTTTATTATTAAACATAATCTTTCTTTATAAACTTTTAACTTCACTTGCTTTCAATTTAAAAATTTATAAACTTTATGCCTCAGCTCCAGACTAAATTAATGTATAACAACACAGTAACAAAAAAAAAATAAGGTCATACTGGTAACACACACACACACACACACACACACACATATATACTATTTTTAAACTGTTTGCTTTGCATTTCTTAAGCTACTATAAAACTTTCGACGCATATTTTCATTTCTTTGCTACAGAATAAAAAGTGTTATGAAAGCACACAACAAAAAAATAAAAAGATCAAGATAAAAAAGCCACTTTTATTTAAATAAAAAAAAATATATAAAATCGAGGTTTTCAGCTTACGTAAGTTTATGTTTAAAAAAAATAATATAAATACAAAAAAAATATACAAAATATACAGTATACTTTTTAAATAGAAAAAAATAAAAAATATAACGTATAAACCTGAAGAATAGCTACTATAAATGTTAAATAATAAAGCATACTTTTGGGATGCACTAGAGTGTGTACATAAGCTCTCAAAGTGTAAAGGGTAATTACGTAAATGTAAATGCTGTAATTATGCCCACAAAAACAAAACCCCGCTAAAGGATGTGAGTGGAAAAGTCTTAATAATTCTTTTTTTTTTAAGATTAATGTTAATGTACTATGGCATTTTAGCTAGTCATGAGCTTTTTTATGTGATACATACATATTTTAAAAGTGAGGATTATCATGTCTGGCGACATTAGATATGATTTTGTTTAAAGGAAATTTCATATGTTGAATGATTGTTGTTGTATGTCTTCCTTTGTATATACATATATACAATAAATAAATGGAAATTATGTCTTGAGGTTAGTAAGGAATTACTGAGAAATTCAAGCATATTTACAGTAAAGCTTGCAAAGTTTATTTAGGAAAAATCTTTGTTTAAAAGTCAGCTTCTATATTATTTAAATAAATTTTGGAATAAGCTTTGGCAAAAGCTTTCAATTTATATTTGTTAATTATTAAAAGCTTTTCATTTCCCTAAAAAATGCTTTGAAACACAAGCTTTATAAAACAAAATTAATAAAAAGCTTTGAAGCAAAACTTTTTGAAACTCAATTCAAATTTAGTTAATAATTTTGTTTAAGGAAAATTTATGAGTTAAAGGTAATACAACTTTTGGAATAAGCTACAGCAAAAGCTGTATATTAAAAACTTTTCAGTTCCTTAAAGTAAGGCTAGCCATGTCAGAATTTCTCAAAAAAATATTATTAAAAGCTTTGAAACAAAAAAGCAAAAGTTTTTAGTTTTTATTTGTAAATATTAAATGGTTTTCAATTATGATAAGAAAAGATTCAAATTATGTAAGGCCTTGCAACAAAAGCTTTATTAAAAAAAACTTTGAAACAGAAGCTTTTTGAAACAAAACTTTTGAAAAGCTTTATGAAATAAAATGTTTATAAAGCTTTCAAACAAAAGCTTTATTGAAATATAATTTATAAAAAGCTTAAAAGCTATATTTTCTAAAAAACTTTGCAACAAAAGCTTTATTAAAAACTTTGAAACAGAAGCTTTTTGAAACAAAATTTTTGAAAATGTTTATAAAGCTTTCAAACATCAGCTTTATTGAAATATAATTTATAAAAAGCTTAAAAGCTAAATTTTCTAAAAAACTTTGCAACAAAAGCTTTATTGAACTAAAATTATAAAAAGCTTTATGAGTAAAAAAGTGAATATAACAAAAGGAGAGTACTGGAATAATGTTTTAAACAATTTCCAAATTAGGCCTTTTGTAAGAAGCTGTTAATAAGTAGTAAAGGTTTTAAATGAATTATAAAAGCTATAAACGTGTTTTGAGGAAATTTTCAAAAGCTTTTAATCAACTGCATTTTAATTTGAGCTTTTTTAGTGTCAGCGTTTATACAACTGAATAAATTTATAATAAATTTAGAGTTTAAATTTCATTAATGTTTTTTTTTTAACAACTTTCAAAAGCTTAATTAGAGCTTTTTTAGTGAGAGCTGTTATTCAACTGAATTTATGTATAACAATTGGTTATTGTTTAAAAAACATACCAAAAAGCTTTAAATTTAATTTTTTATAACAAGCATTTTGTAGTTTTTAAATTAATTACATTAAAACAACTACATTTAACATTAATGTGCCTACTCACCACCAGAGGCGCTGCAATGATGCACTAAAAACAAACATAATGCGCAATTGCAGAGTTGTGATATAAAAGCTTTCTTCCTTCACCACCTATACTTCTTCAATCAAATAAAGTAGCGCAATTATATATACGCATATTAATTGCCTGAGTGTTACTTCTCTTAAAAAACAAAATAAGCTACTTTAAATTTCTTTTATTATTCCTCAGTTTACTTTTGATTTTATGATTTAATTTAATTTATCATTACTAAGTTCTTTTTTTCCATAAACTATGATTTCATAAAGATAATTCATTATAATTTCATCACTTTTTAGCCCAGTTTTTATTTTGGACACTGTTGTAAAGCAAAAAGGAAGAAGAAACAAAAAACTATGGCAAGGAAAACGAAATCACTGCAGAGTTTTAGGGCTTGCTCTTAATTTGTTGTACTTGATACTTAAAAAAAAAAAGCAAAAATAATTTAAATTTCTGTTCACTGTTTATTCTTTTATTTTTATTTTTTGTTTTTTTTTCTGTTTGCCATACATTTCAATGCAAGACACAACTTTCAACACACTATATCCTTTTCATATTATTTTACATGCATAATTTTTATTTTTTTTTATAAAGTTTGTTTTTTGCCAGATTTTTATAATTTTTATTACAGCAAGAGTATAAAACTTTTGTTCTGTTTATATACTTGAAATATTTATAATTTTATGTTTGTTGTGTGCGTGTGTGTGTTATTATGTTTGCATATTTATTCTGTTAGTTTATGAAAATGATGACAAATCTGACATCTTTCATTGAGATCACGTTTTTCTATCTGAGTGTTTGTGTGTGTGTGTATATATATGTATATTTGTGTAATTTAAATTATACACATTCATACAAATAAAAACATGTACTTTCTTTTTCTTTTTTCCTCATCCTTACTCTTTTGTTCTCATCTACATACTTACATATAAAAGAATCTGCACACATACTTAAACAAAAATTTGCAATAAAATTGAAGTAACCTACATACACATTTACACCCTAACAAACATTGTCACACACTTGCAATCAAAAATAACAAAAACTTAGTTACAGAACGAGTGAATGAATGGCAAACAAAAATAAAACTTGGTTTGTTGTTCATTCAACATATTTAAGCATGATTTAAAATTTAAATAAATTTTTTACAATTCTCAATAAACAAAAGCTCAGATGTTTTGTTAACAAATAAGGAATTTTATATAATTTAACATTCATGCTCATACATTTATCTATCTAACAGTGATGTAGAAAAAAAGAAACCTTCATTTTACATATTCAAATTCATTGATGTTTTTAGATATTAAAAAAAGTATTGAGGTTACTGTTTTTACTATGTGTTAAAAGCCTAAAGTCTTGGCTTTTATACAACTGTAATATTTTTTTCATACTTTTAAAAATGTGAAAGTTATGGAATGTTTTTTAATATAACCTCGAATTAAATATTAATCATACGCACTGTGTTATATATTTTTTCAATGCGAATTTAAACCATTTTAGTGTAGCTTTTTAATTTAAATTATAAATAAATAATGTTAAGCATTAACCATTTAATATATTTCTATTGAATTGAATAAAATAGAAACAATAACTTCTAATGAAATTCCAAAAATAAAGTTAATAATTTTTTCTTTCTTATATTAAAATTCATTGTAGTTTTTAGTTAAAACCAAATTATTGAGGTTATTGTTTTTACTATGTATTTAAAGCCAAAAGTCTTTGTTTTTATATAACTGTAATATTTGTTTTAAACTTATAAAAATGGGAAATGTCTGGAATATTTTTTAATATAACCTCGAATTAAATATTAATCATACGCACTGTGTTGTATATTTTTTCAAAACGAGTTTTAACTGTCTTTTTTAGCTTTTTGATTTAAATTATAAATGAATAATGTTAAGCATTGACAGTTTAATATATTTGCATTGAAAGGAATAATATAAAAACAGTAACTTTTAATAAAACTCTAAAAGTAAACTCGATTATTTTGTTTCTTCATATATTAAAATTCATTAAAGTTTTAAGTTAAAACATTGGGGTTACAGTTTTTAAAGTCTAAAATCTTAGCTTTCATATAACTCTAACATATGTGAAATTGTTTAAAAAATTTGCAAGCTATGGAATATTTTTGCATATAAACTCGGATTAAATATTAATCATACGCACTGGGTGGTATAATTTTTTAATACGGACTGTTTTCATAAACGCAGTATGCAATGCAACATTTAATTGCATAGAGTTCATAATAGCATTTAGAATATAATTTATTTGTATAAAAAAAATGCAACCTATTGGCAACTCAATTAATTTTTTTCCAGAAAAAATATAAAATTAAACCAATTCAAGGTTGGAAAAAATATTTTCTATCTCTCAAAAAGAGAGACGTCAAACTTTATATAAAAAAATTGTTCGAAGACCGAATGGGTGAATCCACCTTAAGGTTTAACATTTTGAAATTAAGTTCGGAAAATTTAAAATTTTTGTATATTTTCAAGTTTTAAAAATAAAAAATTTAACACCAGTAGCCAGAACTGAATTGAAAGTACTGAAATATATAAAATGTATTATAATATCTTAAATATGAGTTAATGATATTAATGAAATATCATGTTATTTGAATTCATATAAAATAAATTATAATTTAAATAATTATTTGTCACCTTCTTAAAACAAACTTTTTTTAGTTTAATCTCTTCTTTTTTATAATTATGTTTTAATCATTTTAAGCTGACATTCTTATGCTTGGTTTTCACTATGTCAGTTTTGTTGTCAAATTGCCCAAATTGTTGGTAATTTCATAACAATTTAGACAATTTGACAACAAAACTGACATAGTGAAAACCAAGCATTAGCTAGCCAATTCCGTTTACATTTTTCAAGTACTTTAACAAATACCTTACTTAGAGCAGAATTTATAAAAAATTCCAAAATTAATATTAATCATACGCAACCTGAGCACATAAAAAAATATAAACGTTTTATAACTTTTTCATAAATAAAGCGTTTATTACAAAATTTTGTTATTTTATATAGAACATAATAAGCCTTTAGAATTTTAAACACATTAGCAGACCAAAGGATTTATAGGCCAATATACTGACACATAAAAACTAAATATAAAATGTTCAATACATTAATTTTTTCTAGGTATTTGCTTAGTTGAAGTTTCTTTGTTAAATTTGTTCCTTTTAATTAACGTTTAAAAAATCTTTCAGGCGCATACTAATCCTTTCCTACTACTTTAATTGATTTATACAAAGTTTAATATTATTTAACTCATCAAATGGTTTTTTTTATACAGTTCTAAAACCAAGCAGGGCGTGATAAATTTCCTCTCTTTTTTCCATTTCTAACTAAAAAATATATAGAGTTTGCCTCATCAAACTCGTTGGAGCTGTCTGGCTGTTTTTATTATTTGTTTTTTGTTTTCAGTTTTATTTGTTTGGTTTATTTAAAATTCAAAATTTATTTACTCTGACGTTTGTGCTGTTATTTACGTTCGATATTTGTAGTGTATAACAAGTATATACTGATTTTTTTGTATTGTGTGCAGTTTTCTATTAAAACAATGCACCCAACTTGAGTTTATTTTCTTTTTATTAAATATATTGCATTATGACGTGTTTTTCCTCTAGTCTGTTTTTTCCTGCTCTTTAAAAGCTGTTAGGCACAACTTAAATTGTTTAAACTATAAATTAAATTAGAATATTCCATAATAGTTGGGGATGGGAGAACACATTAGTATGCAAATTGTAAGCAGTGGTGGGGCACTTGTTGCAAAAATGCTGAAATTCTTGGAATTTTCCGAATTTCATCAAATATTCATAAACTTTTTAAAGTAATTTAAAAATTGGTAATTTTAAACACCGTTCGAAAATTAGAACTTAAGTTCGAAAAATCCTAAATGTGATAGAGGTCTCTAAAGCTCCTGGAAGCTTAAAAACTATCAGCACAATTATGTATAAAAATTCCGTGGGAGTTTTTCCCTTTTCCTACTCAAATTCAATGTTAAAAAATAAAAAGGGAAAAAACTCCCGCGGATTTTTTATTCCTGATTGGGCCGTGTAAAATTTGTATATTTTGAGTCATTTATGCAATTTTCAGAAGTTCGAAATTTAAAATTCTTTGAAAATTTTTCTTTATTTCCATCAAAAATTCAGTAAATATCAAATTTAACATCGCAATAAGCAATTGTGGGCCATCTTCGTAATTTAAGTTTCAAAATGAAAAGGTCTCAGCCAGCTGAGGGTTAAAAATATAAATTTTGTTATTTCGGGACATTTGTAAAATTTTAGCAGTTTCTAAATTGAAATTTTTAATTTCTTTTTTAATTTTTTTTTTTTTATTAATTTTCATTAATTTTCATTATATATTTCATGTAGCTTAAGAATTTGCAATTTTTTTTAGCAATGTTCGAAAATTCGAAATTAAGTTCGAAAATTTTTTAAATATGCCAAACTAGTTTTTGAACAGTTTAGATGCTTAAAAAATATATTATTTGTAGTTTCCAGTTGTTTACTACATTTGCCGAAGTTGGAAATTAAAAATTGTTCAAAAATATTCGAAATTCGTATAGATTTTCTTTATATTTTTCATGTATTTCAAGTAATTGTAATTTTTCGTAATGTTCGAAAATTAAAATTAAGTTCGAAAACCTTTCCTATAGTAGTTGCTTAAAAAAATAAATTTTTCGAATTGCAAAATTGAAAATTTTTATTAATGTTTCTAATATATTTCATGTAGCATAAGAATTTACAGTTTTTTTTTTTTTTTTTAGCAATATTCGAGAAATTTTCAAAGCAATCTTCAAAATATTGAGCCATTTTGAATTAGTCCCAGTAGACCCTTAAAGTATGCTGTTAATTATTTGCAAATATCTAAAGGAAGCTTGGAAATTCTAGAAAGTTTTTAATTTTTATTTAACACAAATATCATTTTAGAAACAAACAAACATACATACATGACGCCTTACTTGTGTAACTCTGTGTGCCACTGTTGTGTGCCTGCCCCTCTTTCAGAACAATTCATTCATTTTATTTTAATTGAAAATAAGGAAATTCATTGTATGTATGTGGTTTTTGGTTTTATTGTTGTTGTAAATCTAATTTGAAGACAATATTATATTATTCAAATGTACATGAATGTGTGAATTTTATATGACATTTGTTTAATGTATTTTTGGGTAGTAATTTGCCATAATTTTTATTTGAATATCAAGGAAAATATTAGAAGAGATTTTAGATGCTAATGGTTTGTGGCTATATTTTATTATATTTACGTTTTTGCTGTTTTAAAATTCTAGATAATTTAAGAAAATAAATTGAATAAAATTTTGTGTGTATATAACAGTTTAAATTGTTTTAAATTAAAGCATATATTAAGGAGCCAGCAGAGCAAATTATTGGAATTGAAAGAGAAAATTGTTTGCTTAAGTCTTTGATTTTATAGACATTGTTTAAATTAGTCAAGTTAGAGAATATGTTACTAACACTAACAAATGAATAATTAGTTGCGCGTAAAATTCAACAATTTTCAAATAATATTCAATATTAATAATTTTTTTTTTTTTCGTTTTAAATAAATTTTATTTTATGTTTAATAATGCAAATTTATTTCCTCTATTTACATACAATAATTTCTGTTCTTTCCGTTTAAAATTTAATTTGAAATTAATTTGCATTTATTGTTTTAAGGCTTTATCAAGCTTTACATTTATGTACACACTTATGTATTCAAATACACAATGGTAAATGGTTTCGAAAAAAAAGTGTAGGAAATATAGGTTAATAATTTTCTGTTTCGTTTGGTTTTTATTATCTTTCTCTCATATATTTTCAATAGCCTACAAATGTACACAGTTCGTTAAACAAATACTAACAGTTGTATAGAAATGACACTATAATAAGCCTTATTGTAGGCTACAACATTATTTTTTTTTAATTTGCTACAGCAAATGACAGAAAAAAGTAGCAAACAAATAGAAAGGGAGCAAAAAAAAAAAAAAAGGAAAGAAAGCAGAAAACTGAACTGAAACAATAATAAAAATGTGTAATTTATAGCATACCTTCAGGGAGTGGGTGATGCGTTTTGTGGTTATTACGCAGAGAAATAACTGTAAGCCTAAAAAAACAGTTTTTTTTTTCTTTTTGCAGCAAATGACAATAAGCTTTATTTAAAATTTAATTTTTTAAGTAAAAAAAATAAATGGTTTTTATTTAAAATCCTAACAATTTTTTAATATATTTAACTTAAATTCAAATGTTAGGCCTTAGTCTTTATATAAATAACATCTCTCCTTTGCTTTTAATATCATTTAATTTGCTTTAACATGGGTCTAACAGAAATCTTTCTTATTGATTTCTCTTGTATAAAGAAAAAAAATATATGCTTCTTTTTCTTTGTTGCAGGTTTTTACAACCACATTCTCTTTTAGTTTAAAAGCTCTTAAGCTTTTTGAAATTAATTAAAACTGATGAAAGTTAAATGGAAAAGTATTTTTTATATAGATTGAATATAATAAACGAGGGTTGTTCTTTTATCTTATAGCTTTCATGGGACATTTCTTTTGTTATTTATTGTAGTATAACAAAGTTTTACAGAAAGTATAAAAAATATTGCCTACTTTAAGGTGTTTAAATATATCATTATTAAAGTATATTTTTTAATTATTAAAAAAAAAACTCAAATGAAGACAATAAAAGCATTAACAGCTATAAAACAGGTCAGCACCAAGCCTTTGTTGATTGTAGGCTTCATTTAAAACAAATGAAAAAAATAATGATTTTTAGCAAACAAAAAATAGTTTTTTATAACGACTGTTTGACTAATTGTAGTATATCTCTGTTTTAAGCAGCTACTTATCCAGTGGTGATATTCGAAACAATTAACAACCGGTTCGCTTAAAAAAATTATATTTTTGCCAAATTTTGATAAAAATAGCGAAAATTTTAAAGTCGCATCCCAGTAACAGACCTCTTGAAGGAAATGATATAAACTTTTGTTTAATAAAAAAATAGTTTTGATTTTGCAAAATAAAAGTAAAAAAAAATTGCTTTATTTTTTTCTCAAGATTAAAGAAAACGCTATCGAAAACATCATCATCCAAGAATCCAATGTATGACCAAAATAAAATTCATTTGTTTGTACGTTTGGACAATGAACAATTGAACAATATTGTGTTTGTTGCCGAGACTAATCACCTTGATAAATACACATTATATAAAACCGTTAAAACAAAAAACATAATCACCCCAACAAATTTCATATGGAATTTTTATTCACGAGAAGGGTGAATATGCAACAACCGGTTCGCAAAATTTTTAAAATTTTAACAACCGGTTCGAGCGAACCGGTCCGAACCGGCTGAATATCAGCACTGTACTTATCTATGTTCATAGTAATACAAAAGTCTAACTACTGCTATAGTTTTTAAGCAACTTAAATATTTCTTATGAACACTAGGGTGCGTATGATTAATATTAATACTGTATAAATTTCTTTAATATTCTCTATCTTTTATATTTAGATAGGGATTTTTATAATTCAAATTGATTTGACTAAAAGAAACCCTATATTTGTTGTACAATCATTAAAACACCTAAATAATGTATTAAACTTTTATTATTTTTATAAAAATAAATATACGACGTTTAGACACACTCTACATAATTTTACGGATATGCTGCACATCTGTGTTCATAATCGTTGAAAAGCTTAATTATTGCCCTATAATTGTGCCAAGTTTTATTTAAATCACTTTTGTAGTTTTAAAGTTATGTTACATTGTAATTATTTAATATTGCTTTTAACATTAGGGTGCGTATGATTAATATTAATTTTTTAACTTTTCATAAATTTAACTATAACTTTTGTATTTGTATAGAGATTTTAAAAATTTAAATAGATTTGGAATAAGAAAGGACTTAATCATTATCTATGATCATTACAAATTTAAAAAATTGAATTTTTATGTATTTATTTTATTTAAGTTTTTGCTAGAAATACCATTTACAGCTTGTAGGGCCTACATAAGACACCACAATTCTTGGCTCTTCTAAAGTTTTTTTTTTATAATTGCTCAGCATATTTTTATTACTAAAAATTCTTTACAAAATTAAGTAGTAATAGAATTTTTATAAAACCAAATAAACGAGTTTTTAATCCAACAAAATAAACAAAATAGGTTTTATCTTTCTTTCAAGTTCAAAATTACATTGATTTTGGTTTATAAATGAAAAAATATAATTAAAAATAAATTGAATTGAAATTATTTAGTTATTTCCTGTTCGTTTTTTTCCACTTGTTCCTACCTACGTTATAATTAAAAACTTTAGCATACTTTCAACTGTTTTTTAGATACACAAAGTGCTGCATACATTAAGTGTAGTTTCCTAAACATTAAATGAATATACAGACACGACAACAATTTATCAATATTTAATTACATTTAATGCAACAAATCTGTTTTAATTAGTTTTTGTCACTTAATCTGACAAATACAAAAAAAAAAAAAAACTGTTGCTTCTCTACACCGAGTTTATGCACCTTAAATTCATTGTCTACATTAAGGAGTTTTAAAATGCAATATATTTCCAACTTGTTGTGTAACACTGATTTCTAACAAACATTATGGTGCTAGAAAGTATCCCTGAAAAGCAAAAGATTCAATGAAATCATTTACATTTCTTGTCAATTTTACACCAAGGGAAACATTTTTACAAGTCTGCCAGCTGCAAGTACGAGCATATAGAAGCAATTTAGTGTTTTTTTTTCTTTCTTGCTGCTAAAGCTTAGGGAATCAACTTAAATAAACAAGAAATTTGTTAAAGGAATAAAAGGCAAAGATAGCAGCAGGAAAGAAATAAGCAAAGCAATAAAGAAAACTCTTGCATATTTAAAGGAATGTGTTAGAAATTGTATGCAGTTTTTTTCCCCATTTCTTATAAAATATGCAATATATACAATGTTTATGAGATGCTTAACAAATCTAAAGGAATTTTTATTTATCATAAATTTTTGTTATACAATGTTAAACATTTTCACAAAAAAAAGGAATTATAAAAAATAGCAGGAAAGTTCAATGATTGTTCAAAAAAGGAAATTCTTAAGAAAATATTTTAAAGAAATCTTTAGCGTATTGTTGGTACAAATAAGGGCAAAGAAAGTAAGCTTTAGATGACATGAGGAAGTTAGTGTAAACTTATAAATAAAAGACAAGATAATAGTGTTAAAATATTTTTAAAATAGTGTTGCATACTTTACAGCTTAATGGAAGAAAAACATTTCATATCTTAAGGAGAATTTAAAGAAATACTTAAATTAATTTCATGTTATATTTTTAAATAATTTTATTCTATTTTCTTCGACCTTTTTTATGATTTTTATTAAATAATTTTTAAGCTTCAGGTCACTTTTTGTTTTTTATAAAAGATTTTTTTTATTTATTACAATAATTATATATAATTCTATAGAAAATTTGTTATAATATTAAAATAACTCCTGAAGAAGATTTCCAAAGGAAATCGAAATATCGAGTTAATTATATATAAAAATAAAAAAATCTTTTATAAAAAACAAAAAGTGAGCTCAAGCTTAAAAATTATTTAATAGAAAGTAATCTTTTTAATAATACTACTAAGGCTGCAACAAAAAAATATCAATTACTGGCAATAACCTTCACATGTGGTTAAATTCTCTGGCCCTCACATATAAATACCAACAACAAATTTGAGCAAGAAAGGGAAAACCGCAGCAATATATAAAAAAAAAAACTGAATGGCTGAATCTGTCTAAATGAAACAAAGACTTACAGGAAGTTAAATAGCAAAAAATAAGACAAAACAATGCATATACATACATACGTATGTATGTAAAGGGTGTCCCAACTAGAACGCAATTTTTAAATGACTGATGCAGCAATTGAATTGTTTCTCTGGCTGTATGACATGTGGCGCCGTTTTGTTGAAACCACATGCCCTCCACATTCATTTCTTCAATTCTAAGCAAGAAACAACTGGTTATTATTTCACGATACCGAACACCATTGACTGTGTGCGCTTGACCTGCCTCATTTTCATAAAAAAGGTCCAATGATTCCTCCAGCCCAAAAACCACACCACACAGTGACACGTTGAGGATGCATTTGCTTCTTGTGAATCACTCGAGGATTTTCCTCAACCCAAATGCGACAATTATGCCTATTGACGAAGCCAGCAAGACGCAAATGGGCCTCGTCACTGAAAATGATTTTATCGGCAAAATCAGCATCAGCTTGTTGTCTCTGCAATACCTAATTAACGAACTCCCTTCGCTGTCCATGGTCAGCTGGCTTCAGTTCCTGTGTCAATTGAACTTTGTATATATGAAGATGCAAATCTTTCGTCAAAATTCGCTGCATAGTGGATTTGGAGACACCAATTTACTGAGCTCGGTGTCGAATTGAGGTGGATGGAGTTTGAGCGACATCATCACGTACAGCTGTGACATTTTCGGTTGATCGACCTGGTCGAAGGCGCGTTGTTGTCTTTACATCACTAACAGACCCAGTTTCGGCAAATTTATCCATTAATCTCTTTACAGTTGACTCTTTTGGAGCATTATTGTGACCCCAAATTGATCGCAATTTGCGAACTGTAGCCGCAAAACTTTCACCATTTTGGTAAAACAATTTCACAATGAGAATGCGTTGTTCATTCGTGTAGCGCTCCATTTTTACTAACCTCGTACCTTCTACTAGCAAACAATAATAATTGTTCAAATATCAAACAATGACACTTTGCATGGCGCCAAATTTAAAAATTGCGTTCTAGTTGGGACACCCTTTAAATATTTACAACTACTATAAGACAGGCAGACAATGACAATACATAAATATTACAACATCTTTAGCAAAAAAAAAAAAATAAATAAATAAAAGGAAAAACAATGACAACAATATTGTTTTGCTGGTTGAAGGTTGAGCTCAAAACAGATAAAACATGTTCATACATGTTTAAAATATAAGACCATATAACAACAACAACAACATCTACTATTATTACAAACAAAATACTAATACCACAATAACAACAAAATACTATATCAATAAATCCTTAATGAAAGCAAAGTAAATACTAAAACTAACAAAATACATTGCAATATGTTTTTGTATAACATACATATGTACATATATTTTTTTTTGTTTAACAACAAGTAATTACAAGAAATTAATGGTGTCGTTAAACACAAGAACAATAATACATACACACATGACTGAAATAAAGCAGAGAAATGTAAATGAATGTTTGTTAAGATATGCAGAAAAATGCGGTAGTATAACCCTAAATTAAGACAAAGAAGTTTCTTTATTAAGCTTTAATGAAATTTAGGGAATTAAATGAGAAAATTTTACATAAAAAAATTAATAATTGAATTTTAAAATTGTAAATCCCTGAAGAAGGTCATCCATTGTGATAACGAAATATTGGATATAAATATATATAAATATTAAAAGTGACCTCATGCTTGAAAAATAAATCAAAGAATTATAATTATAATAGTTTCTAATTGTTTTAACGACTGAGCAAAAAGTATATGCTTTTTGGAATTTAAATCAGTTTGAATTTTTAAGTTCAAAAGTTGAATATTATAAAAATTAAAATTAATCATACGCACCCTTGTGTTCAAAGTAGTATAAATGATAATTCTACAACCCTGCAAATAACGCGACTAGTCCATACATGCATGTAAAGACTAGTCCAAAGAGGAGTAGGAGTACTCCAAAACTACTCCAAATATATGAAAAAAGGTGGTCCATTTAACATTGCGATGTCCTAGGACTGGACCATATAACCCATCGGAGTAGTCCCAAAACTACTCCATGGAGTACTCACGAGGGTTAGTTTTAAACAACAACAACAACTCAATATGCAATCGTGTTAACACGAAACCATGTCGTTTAACTACAAACTCTTGTTTAACTATGACATGGTCCATGACTGGATTACATTGGACCATGTTGAGAGTAGTCCATATCATCTAAAATGGATCACGTAGTCCAATATTATTTGCAGGGAATAATTTCACAACTACAGAAGTAATTTTCATTGCATATGTTTGTATCTAAGCTTGCAGACAACACTGAAATACATTTAATTTGATATTTAAAGTTTAGGGAATCCCCTTATATAAAAATGTGTGTATCCTCTAAATTAATTTGTTTTTGTTTGGTATCAAAATTTTATTTTAAATCTTTTTTTTATGCAATCAATCAGTCGGCATGAGTGTTAAAAAATATAAATGTTTGGAGTTAGAAGAAAAGGCAAAAATTTAAGTTAAAAAAGAAAAAACAGACGCAATTTTAAAATGTGTAAACTTCACATACCAGGGACCGGGAAAAAGAACACCTTAAAATCATCAGAATTTCCAGTTATGGAAACAACTCTTTACCGTTGGTTCATCGGAGTGCGTGAAAGGAATTGGCCTGTAAGTGGGCTAATGCTAAAAGAAAAAGCTAAGGAATTACATTCCCAACTTAAAGAAAACGAGGGCGGTTTCAATGTTAGTGACGGATGGCTTCAGCGATTTAAGCAAAGGTACGGAGTTAGACTTCTTAAAGTAACAGGAGAAAACCCGTCATCGCAGCCTGAATTGGTGGCTCCATTTAAGCTAAAAATTAAACAAAAAATTTAAGAAATGGAGTTATGCAATGACCAACTCTATAATCTTGATGAGTCTGGTTTATTTTCCTATGTAATTTTATTTCAATGGATATTTTCTCGTGATCTCTATTTGTTTTGTAATGAATTTTAATTAATTTTATTTTTCATATTTTCATAATGCAAATTATAATAAAGAATTTCACGTTCAAGCGTGTAAAAACACATACATATATATTTTTTTCATGACATTCGCTAACGTGAACAATTTCGCTAACATGAACTCCCTTGGTTTTAATTAGTTCACGTTACCGCGAGTGCACTGTAGATGAATAGTTTGTCCATAGAGTGAAATACTGTGCGTTAAAAAAATCCCTATTTTATTAAAAGAAAAATGATAATATTTTTAATAATTTTTTGGCTTTTAATGTTTGTACTGCATATCTATGTAATTTCTCTTTATTTCAAATCAATTTTAACTTTTTAAATTTCTGTGTAAATTCAAAAGTTATTCGGAAATTTATGAAAAATTATAAAAATTAATAATAATCATACGCCCTGTGGTATACAAAGGAATATAAATATTGAATGTTTAAGTAACTTTAAAAATTATAAAACTGATTTGTATAAAAATTGGCACCATTATAAAGGTTTAATCAAGCTTTTAAAGGCTTATGTAAATATATAGATGAGTACTTGGCCTGTGGATTGATTTACAACGTTTTAAAAAGTGGTTATAAAAAAAAAATGTTCTTCATATAATTTAAAATTTTATTTTGAAATCAGCAAACACTTAGTTCCTTTTTTTTTAACAGATACTATCATTATTGTTTTTCTTAAAGTTACATTTAAAATTTAGCAAAATGCCTGCATAATAGCAACTGGCTAGAAAAGACAAGAATAAGATTTTAAAATTAGTAACATTGTTTTTGAGTATTCTTCTTTATAATTTGCGTTATTTATGGTAGTAGAAGTAAAGTAAGGTTGTGGTGATTTTACACCTTAACAAACAATTTTGTTTACAACTGTGCCAATTGAAGTAATGCAATTGTTAGTAAATTATCTCTTGAAAGACTATTAGCTCAATTTGGGTTCTTTCATGCGATAAATAAATGTTTAATACTATTTTGAATAACTTTACTTATCGTGTTATGTATTGGTTTAAATTTTGAAGCCATTTTTAATGAAACTTAATTAAACATTAAACAACTATTTATTGTCACAAGAATGTTATCAGTGATGCCAACTTTTGAGACTCAAATGGAAAAAAACCATATAATGCCACATCCAATTTTCTTTTTTTTTCGCGTATTGAGTGACTAAAATCGGGCTAAATCTAGCCCGAAAAGGGCTAAGTTGGCATCGCTGAATGTTATTGCAGATACAGAAAACTTTTATGATATACATACATGCATTTAAATTGAAAGTTTTCTTACATTTTTCATAACAAAACTATATTTAATGCTTTAAAAACAACTATTTCATAATATTTAAAATATTTTCTCCAGGCCATGTTTTAAATGTCTATATTTAGTTTCACTTTTCAAGCATTTATAACACTTTATTTGCTTTTATTGTAAACTGAAGTTAAAGTTCGTATTCTTAGGTTTAAAAAACCGTTTTCATTTTTAAAATCCCTTAAAAAATGCAAAAGTTCTAATGAATTATGTCATATACATAAAAAATTAATATTAATCATACGCAACAGGGTTTAATAAGAGAAGAAATTCTTATTTACATATAACTTTTAAAGTAATAGAGGAAATACAATTAAACTTCGTAGAAGAATAAAGAACAAGTTAGGCTTTCATAATAAGGTGTACTATAAAAAACACAGTGGCTTATTAAGTAATAATATTGATTAAGTTTTTGAAAAAAAAAAGATAACGATTTTTCTAATTTAAATCAATGTTTTTAATGTTATCACTACAAAAAACAAGCTAAGCTTTAATTTTAAATTTCCGCAGAAAATTTAATTTAAAATGCCCTTAAAATGTTAGTTTTTACATATTTAAATTGCTTTAACACTTTCACTTTTATACTTTTATATTGCCATTTATTTTGGTTTTTTTTTCAAGCTTATATTTTGTATTAAAACCAGCAGCGCTGGCTTGTGCTGCACATTTTGGCCAGCCTAAACGTAGGCCATAAAATAAAATCTCTTAGGTATAATATTTCATGGTTTTAAGCAAAACCAATGACATAAGCTTACATACAAAGACCACAAGCAAATGTAAATATAATACATACATACATACAGTAGTTGTTATAAAAGAAACATGGCACAAATAAAATAATGTATTTTTAAGAAATTACTTTTACAGACAGCCATTAGAGAAAATAATAAAATCGATAACACAACTTGGTTTATACCATTCAATAGCGATACTAAAATATGGCCTTGATATACTTATAAGCTAAATTTAATCATTATTTTGTTTAATACTTTAAAGAAAAGTGTTAAAAACTTAATCTTCTTAACGCATCACTTTGACACTAGAATGCAAAAATAAAATTATTCAGGGTTATGTGTATACAGTGATTTGTTTTTATTTTCATTATTTGCATTCTTCATTTTCAATGTTCTTATAATTATTGGAATTTCTGTTTTCTTGTATATTTGCGTTTATATTTTATTTATTTATTTCTTGGCATATTTCAATGTTAAATTCATTAAGTGTTATTTCCTTAATAATATTGAAATTTAATAAAGAATTTTGCTTTGATCAAAGGAAAAAGTCTTTGTAAATTTTGTGTATTTAAAAGAAATATTAAGCAATGAAATTTTAAGCGAAAACGAAAGAGAGGAGAATTTCTTCTAAAATAATAAAAATAAAAAATCACAAATTGTTTAAAACTTGACCTACTGTATCATAGCCTATACAGTTTTCTAAAAGTTTCAACAGTCCTGTACAAACATATCTTATTTTGTAGAAATCGGTCTATAAGTTTACAAATTTTAAGCCTTTTTCTCTGATACGGTGCGCATGATTGATATTAATTATTAATATTTTTACAAATTAAGCTGTATCTCTATCATTTGCTAAGGAAGTTTTACAATTTAAATGGACTTACAAAGCCAAGAATTCCAGCTATATTTGGAACTATTTAATAAGTCATTATCAATGATTTTTCTAAATAATTTTAAGTCTACATCTACATTTTTTATTTGACTATTTAAATATTGTTGATTTTAGTAACTTTTATTTAATGTGTCTATACTAAAAAAAAATATCTGGCCACAATTGTAGAAATATTCTGCAAGTATTTTACATTTCACACAGTTAACCATAAAAATGGAATCAACAAACCTGAATTTTAACATTTTTATTAATAAGAACAATAATTATTTTTAGTTGAACTGTTCAGTAAAAATAATAATTTAATAAAAATTAAATTTAATGAACTCGAGCCTGACTAAAAATTATCAAACATTTTTATTATTTTTTTTTCTTGCTGTTATTCCTTTTATACAGACTTTTGAAAGTTTAAATAATTCTCTAGAAACACACCAAATTTTGTACTGTTTGCTCCTTTAGTTCACTAGTTATAAACATATTTCTCAATTAGTCATATGGTGCGTATGATTAATAATAATTTTTAATATTTTCACAAGTTTAGCTATAACTCTAGCATATAGTAAGGGATTTTTAAAATTTAAAAGAAAACAAAACTGTCTTCAGTTTCAGTGTTTGGAAAAGTTATAAGCTATATATTGAAATAATTTAGTTAGCTTATAAATGCATGCTATGCATTTCTAGTAAAGTTTGCCCAGAACGAATTGATGCTTATTTGAATTATTTAGTCATTAATAATAATTTTGTATCTTAGTTATAAATTAACTGCCGTATTTATAAAAAATTAAAGTAGACTTCAAATGCACTTTAAGAAAATTTTGTATGAAAACTTTCTCTAAATTATTTTTTATAAATGCGGTAGTTAATTTATAACTAAGCTACAATATTAATTATTATTATTATTATTATTTGAAGTCTACTTTAATTTTTTAAACATACGGCAGTAACTCTTTATGTCATATTTTTGGCAGAAAATAATTTATTTTTTTTAAACTTCGGAAGTATGTACTCCATTTTGTCACACTGTACTTAATTTAGTAATTCTCGTACAATATTTTGTTAGCTAAAATAGTCCTCTACAAAAATATTCAATTTCGTAATAATGCCTCTATTAATTTAGGAGTTCTTAACATTTACTCAAATTTACACTAGGGTGCGTATGATTAATATTAATTTGTAGCATTTTCACAAATTTAGCTGTAACTTTAGCAGTTATCAAGATATTTTCAAAATTTAATTGGAGTTTGAAAGCAAATTGAACTAACTTTAGGTTCCAGTTAATAAAAACTGTATCAAATATTAAGATAGCTTACTTTGTTAAGCTATTATTTAGGAATTTGAAGTAAAAGACCTTGTGAAAATCTTGATACTTACTAAATAAAGTATGTATACAGGGGCCAAATTACCGCATTCGATATCGAGTAAAATTTATCGTAGTTTTTTTATTTGAGATTATGGCATTCGATATCGAGCATGAAATTTATCATAATTTCGATATCGAAATCAGTTTTCGATATCGAAATCAGTTTTCGATACGATAGCTCATTCGATCACGAATGCGGTAATTTGGCCTCAGTTTATTTTTTTTTAAATACCGATTTATCAGCCCTAATTAAATCATCGTACTTGAAAATATTCAGAATCTTTTCCGCATGCTTTAGTTGTTAAATTGAAATCAATTAGTCATGATGCGCATGATTATTAAAAAAACTCGCAAAGATTTATATTTTCTAATGCCCCTATTGCCGTTCTCAACTCAACTAAGTTTGGTCGTCTGTCAGTCAACCCGACTTTAACTCTACATTAACTCTACTACATATAAGTTGTGAATGGCAATACCGATTTATGAAAGACGACCAAATTATTAAAAAAGTTGTGAACCGCAATAGGGGCATAAGATTTCTACCTCCAACAGATATAAAACGTGCTTCAAAGTTAAAAACATCTTAAAAAATACTTGCAAAATACATACAATTTTGATATACTTTGTTTGTCCCCTTGCTTGAGCAGGATTAGTTCTAAAAGCTTAATTCTTGCTCTATAATTGTTCCAATTTTCAAGCCAGTTAAAGCTTTTGTTTAGAAGTTGTTAATAACCAAAGATTAATTAATTAACTTTAGAACCACGGTGCGTATGATTTTTTACTTTTTTACAAATTTGTTTATGCGTTCGTTATTATTTAAGGGATTTTAAATTATATTAATTATAAGCTAAAATTGTATTCCTTAATATCATGGAAAATATACAATATCAAACATTTCAAGAAAATTAAGCTAGAATTGTTAATTAAAACATAGTGCAGCCCAATAGAGATTTAAACAATGTTCAAAAGGTCCGTGTACTACTCTTCCTAAAGAATTAAAAGCAAAATGATAAATTAAATTTTAGTTTTACTTTATTATTATGTATTTTCTTTTTTGTTTTGGCAAACTGACTATTTTGTGACCTTGAAAATATTTTTTTTTTTTTTTTACAAAATTCTTGCTTTAACAAACTTTGTTTTACAAAACATTTCCAATTAGCTATGACCTGTTATCGTTTCATTACAAAACTTGTTTTCACACTCATCTCTGCAAGAAAAGTCTTACAGTGACATTGCATAAATCATAAATATATGATTAAATGTTTACATGGCTGACGGGCTGGCTGCATGACTGATTGACTCAGTGCTTGGTAGATTTTGTCATAGAAACCTGAACAATAAAAGAAAACAAACTAAAAAAAAAGTAAAATGAAAAAGAAAACTAAGCTCCATAAAACAAATGTAAAATGTAAATACGAAATAATCCCATCTAATGTGCTTTTGTGTTTTCATCATCATTATTATCAGTATTCTGAGTTACATTATTCCCAACAACAATACATATTTATGTTTTGCTGGCAACAGAAACATTCGTACATAAACCCGGCAGCTCAACCAAACACACACACACACACATACAGAAAACACAAAACAAAATTGAAGACAGTTATAAAATCAGACACAAAACTGTAGCATACTTATAGGCAAGTGTAAGTGGGTGTATGTTGAAAAGGGAAATAAACAGGTAGATGTGGTGGAACAAAGCACAATAATAAGTCAAATAAGAAAAGAAATGTACTCTGGTCATTTGTCACGTGTATTTTATTAGGTTTACATTCTCCTCAATCTCTTTTTACCAGCTAAATCAAGATGAATGTTTTTCAGTTTTTTCAGAGTTTAGCTTGAACAAGAAATGTGATTCACAAAAATGAATTTATTAACAAGACAGAGAAAACAAAACAAAAAAAAAACATTTTAACTAATTTTATGAGGTTTTAGGTTAACCAATAATGTTATAAGTTTGCTGAGTGCTTTAGCAAATAAAAAAACACAAACATTTAAAGTCTACTTTAAGGCTGCTAAAGAATAATTGGGAATTTGCTAAATATTTTGTTAGAAATACTGAATAAATTATTAAGATTTTTTTAATTATAATTAGAAATTTTAAAATGAGTCGAATATTATTTTAGTTTATATATGCTTAAGCATATCTTAGCCATATGCGAAAATTTACATTACATAAAACGCAGCTGCTTCTTTTTTTTATCAAAATGTTCGTTGGTCTCTGCTGGCATAGAAACATTTCTGGGCTTTTTTAAGTTAGTTTTTTAGTTGGCTAATTGAAATTAAAGCCTTAAGCCACGGTTACATTTGACAAATATTTGCCGAAAAATATGTAATCACTAAATTAAATATTTTTGAACTCGTTTATTTATTAAAAAAAAAGACTTTGTTTATTTAGAATAAGATACAACAAATATTTAGTCTTATTTTGTTGGCCTTTAAATCTAATTTGTAGTTAAAAAAAAAATCCCTTGTTTAACAAAGTTCCTTAATTTTATGTATAAGATTGCTCACAATATCAAACTCATTGCCAGGGTATAGGTTAAACTTGAAGAATATATTAGTTAGGAGAGCACAGTTGAAGCAACATGATGTAAAAGTTAAATATGTTGCTGTAAATCACAATTGACACGAAGCAATTCTTCAAGCTAAGCTTTTAGACATAGGTGTAAGGGGAAGATAAGAATAACAACTCGAGAGATTTAAGCCACAAAATTGTGCTGTGTAAACATCAAAGAAATGTTAAGGAAAATTTATATCAATCTTTTCACACAACTGCAAAAAAAAAATAACAAATTTTTTTAATTTTTAGAGAATATTATGTCGAACTTTTTCATATTTATATATTAGAGAAAAATTTTAATTAGGCTTGAGTTTATTTTTTTTTTATTAATAACTCGAAGAATACCATTGTGAAAACTATATTTTTCTAGACAAATAGCACACTGAAATGCATTTTCTGCCCTGCCAAGGGCGTCATCAGCAATTATTATTGACGCCCTTGGTAATGGTAGTTTTTATTAGTGAATGTTGTTTAATATATAAAGTAATTTATTTTTAACTTTAGGTGTAATATTTAATTTTTTTTTTATGTTTCATGTGAATTTGCAAATATTTATTATTGTTTTATAAACTTTTAAGTAAATTCAGTTAAAAGTTTAGGTTTTTGGCATTCATAATCAATTTAAATTTTGAAAATCCCTTAATAATTACAGAAATTAGAGCGAAATTTGTTAAAAACTTCAAAATTAATATTAATCATACGCACCATAACACCTAAATATCATAAATGGTTATTATGTATTTGAAAACTTTACAATAACAAGTGCGATTGCAACTTGTTATTTGCAACTTTTAACATACATAAGTAGGCAACAAATCAGGCTATCAGAATATAACAGGTATTTTTTCATGTTTTTAAATAATTTAAAGTGTTTATTATTAATTTAAATTAAAAGTATATAGTCTTAGCTTTTACTGTCCATTTGAATTTTGAACTTTCCTCTAAAATTGTCCAAGTAATGAAGTAATTTGTTAAAATTGTCAAAATTAATATTAATCATACGCACTGTGGTTCTAAAAAACATAAATGCTTATTTATTTACAACTTATGATGTAATCAAGTTATATCTTTAAGATTTGGAATTATGGTAGATGACATGCTAAGCTTTAAAAATAAGGGGGAAACAAGTGTACCAAAATAACACACAGTGGAATTTTTTTTTTTTTTTTATATTATATATTGGTTATGGCTTGTACAAAATGAATCATAATAAGTTGACAATTTTTTAGTACATATAATATTTTTCTCAGAAAACTGTTTTTTTTCTTTCGTTCTATGCAAAACTAAAAAAAAAAAAAATAATACCGGCAAATTAACTTCTTTGAATATTTTTAAAGAATTTGAGCATAACCGCACAGTTACAGTGGTTCGAATTTTTCATATTGTTTTATTATTTTTAGTTAATGCTTTTGAATGCCTTATTATCTGTTGATTTGTTTAGTCAGTTTACTTTTTTTTTCTATTTGATTTGGTAAAGGCCAACTACTAATATGATCACGTTTGGTATTTCTAGGCCTTCAATAAGAACTATAAACACATATGAATACTGTTTGTCTGTTCTTACTCTTGTCTAGTTTTATTTCAGCTCTTTCATTTCTCTTTATATTTTCTTTAACACTGACGTAAACTCTCTTTTTGTTAATTATTTACACAAATCTGTGCACACAGGCGTGACTGAGATAAGATTAGAAATAGGAAAAAAAAACTCATAAAAATGAATTTCAAACCAAAAATTCGTATTTACAAAAAAAACTTTATGAAAATTGTGTATAGGCTAGATAGACAATTAATAAGCAAAAATATTGATGATTTTATGGAATTAAGTTTAATAAACTTAATGTCAACAACATTTGTTCTTTAAAATAAATTTATTGAAATTGTTTTTTTTTTTTTTTGGTTTCAAATACATTGCTGCATTTTGTAATTATATTTTTTGATGTATTTTTTTGAGAATTGTAGTAAAATTTACTAATTTGTTTACATAAATCCTGAGCCGTTTAAGTTTTCTGTTATATTATATATTGCTTAAATTTTCTTGTTTGTTTGTTTAACTTAAACAAATTCTTTCAAGTTATCTATCTAAAAATATGAGGCGTGAAATTTCTTTAAACAGATGTGTACTTTCAGAAATAAAACAAAGAAAACTAATTAGGGAGGCAATAATGCAGTGCAAACCAAGGGTATATAATTTAAAATGAAAAATGATTTTTAAAATTATAAATTGTTTTGTTTAGTTTTTCTACTTTAGCTCTTAATGATTCATATATTTTATTATAAATATTTGTTTAACAAAGAAATTATCTTTTTATGACCAAGCTAAAAGTTTTAAAGTTTTCTTTCTTTCTGTTAAATGTCTAATTTTAGGAAATTTTATTTATTTATAGGCAACATGTGTAAATTTGTTTGTTTTTCTCTGTAAACTTTAAATATTTATTCTTATAATTTTTTCATTTTGAGCTGCATGTTGTAACCAAATGTTGCAAAAGTTTACGTTTTTATGCAAAACACAAATAAACTTTTTTCTTATTGTTTTATGGTGTTGTATAGTTTTAGGGTTTTTTTTTACCACGAGTTTTATTATTTTAGGCAGAACAGTTTTAGTTTGCAGTTCAGTAACAGAATTGTTGTTTTCATTTTTATTATTTTACGCTGGTCTACTTTTTGTGACCATCTAGAAAATTTGTTGCCTAAATTTGTTTATTTTTTATTATGTTTAAAGGTTGAAAAGAAATTTATGTAAAATTTCGAGTTTTTAAGAAAATTACTTAAATTTAAAAAATTTCAATATTTCAACTATTTTTAATGTAAAAAATTAACCAAGTTTTTAAATAATTTGAAGTGTTTATTATTAATTTAAATCAAAGTATGTTATCTTAGCTTTTACTCGCCTTTTGAATTTTAAAATTTCCTTTAAAATTGTGCAAGTTATAAAGTAATTTGTAAAAATTGTCAAAATTAATATTAATCATACGCACTGTGGTTCTAAAAGCAACATAAATGCTTATTTATTTATAACTTATGATGTAATCAAGCTATATGTTTTAAATTTGGAATTGTGGTAGAGTACACGCTAAGCTTTAGAAATAAAGGGGAAACAAGTGTACCGCTTACACACAGTGGGCAATTTTGGAAATTTTTTTTTTTTATTAAGAAAGAAAATTAGAATGATTTATAATATTGATTTATTAGTAGTGCAATTAAAATAGGTTTCAGAGTAATTTATATAATTTATATTTTTCGAATAATTGTATTCAGTTACATATTTGAATAATTGTATTCAGTTATTTGCATCATTTTTTGGTATACTCGATTATTTCTATTTTTTTCGATTTTCAATTTTCAAACTGATTGCTATATGAACATAATTAAATACATTTATGTACATCTTGATATATTAATAATTTACGAAATCTGTTATATATATTTTTTTTTTAAATTTTCATTACAACTTTTATATTAATTTGTGGTATGGGCCAAAATATATATTCTTAGGGCGCGTTTTCACTATGTCATTTTTGTTGTCAAATTGTCCAAATTGTTGGCAATTTTATGAAAACGGGTTGTCATATGGCGTCATCTATGTGTGCAATCATGATAGATGTCATAGATGACGCCATATGACAACCCGTTTTCATAAAACTGCCAACAATTTGGACAATTTGACAACAATTTGACAACAAAAATTACATAGTGAAAACGCGCCCTAAGAATAGCTTTAAACAACCGTGTCAAATTTATAAATTGCTCTAGAAATGCATAAGTTATTAAAATATTTGTAAAAACTGTCAAAATTATTATTAATCATACGCACCGTGGGGTAAACAAATGTTTATATTATTATTACTTCTGATTTAATAATGCGATTGTTTTGAAACTTGGAATACTAAAATAAAACATAATAAGCTGTAACATAGTGTCAATATAGAAGTTCCGAATAGCACACAATGGCACAGAAAAGACAAGTTCTTACACATTTTTTTTTGTTTAATAAATTTAGTTTTAATCATATTTATATGTATGTATTAAGTCAACATTATTCTTTAGAATGTGTAATATACTTTGCTGTTGTTACTGATTGGTAAATTTGTTTATTTATAATCTTGTTTGTATTGTTTTCCTCTTATGTGTTGAAAATCTTATTAAAATTCCAGTTTTTAGTATTCCTTTTATAAATGTTTTATTGCAAACAAATTTTGATTAAAAAACATTCAGCAGATGTTGTTTAATTATAATAAAAATACAGTGTTTATTTTATTGAACAAAAAAATAGTCTACAATTTTTTTTTATAAATTTTATAAAATATTTTCTTAAGTTTTAAGGGACCTTAATGCCGGTTTCTTTAGTTGTCTTAAATGATTATTTTTGGTTTTAAAAGTAAACATCAAATATTTATCTCATTAGCCTTTTGTCCACTGTTTTTATTTGGCTCTTTTTGTTCAGGTGTCGAAACATCAAATATTGTGTTCATTAGCCTTTTGTCCCCTGTTCTTATTTCCCTATCCTATTTTAAGGCTCCCGTTTACAAGCAATTCTCTATATGACAGTGTTTTAATTTTGTTTAGCCCTCTTTTGACATTTATTTTCTAAATTCTTTTCTCCTTGTTAGTGACAATGTTAATGTCAATTAAATTTAATTTTATTTAATTCTTAAATATCCATTTTTCTTACTGTATTATTGTACATTAAGCGTTTGCTTTTATACATACATATATTGTTGTTTTTTTCTCTTGGCATTTTTTAATTAATTTTTAATTGTAGTTTGTTTATTTTAGTTTTTTCCTTTCATATGCACATTTTTTTCTTCTGCTCTCTCTATTATTTTTTTTTTGCATTTAACAAGTGTTAATTGGAAATTATTGTTACATACATGTGTAGAGCGGTTATAGGCGGCATGACACAGAAAAACATCATATAAAATGATTATTACATTTGTAATTGTATAATATATTGTGGGCTGTCAGTTTAAAGGAGGAACAAAAAAGAGGCTGTCGGAAAGTAAATTTTTTTTTATGTGCGGTATAAAAAATATTTTTTTTTTAATATTGACAGTTTAATAGGGAGATGTGAAAGGAGATTTATGAATAAATAAAATGACATTGAAGATTTCGAGGATTTTCCGGGTGTACTATTAATTAATTAAACAATTATTATTAATAGGCTTAAATTATTGAATATTAAAACTTTTCATATTAAAAATTATTCTAATTTTTCAAAAGTTTGTAGTTTGTATTGTAAATTCATATTAAAATATAGATTCTTAGCGTTCACAAACTATTGGAATTTTAAAAATCCCTTTAGAAATCTCCAAGTTATGATGAAATTTGTAAAATGTTTTATAATTAATATTAATCATACGCACCCTAATTTTAAAAAGAACATAAATGCTTATTTATGTACAACTTCTGAAATCAAAAAGCGATATTTTTGAAACTTGAAATACTGGTAAAGAATATATCAAGCTTTAAAAATTTAAGAATATAAAATTTCTAGATGACACACAGTGATACCGTAGTGTGATATTAATCGATTTATTTTTATCGATTAATTAATATTAATCTGAAATTCCACTAAATGATTGTAAAATTTTAAGAATTCAGCAAAATTGCTTAAATGTGTGTAATATTTTTAATTCTTTAAACAAATTTTAAAAATATTGAATTACAACTGCTTTTTACATTTAAGATTATTTATATTTTTTAAAAGTTTGTAGATTATATTATAAATTCATATAAAAATATAGATTATTAGCTTTTAATAATCAATTGAATTTTAGAAATCACTTTAAAAATGTACAAGTTTTAAAGAAATTTGTAAAAATTGTCAAAAATTAATAGTAATCATACGCACTGTGGTTCTAAAAGCAACATAAATGTTTATTTATGTACAACTTTTGAAATAAACAATAGATCTTTATTAAATTTGTATATGTGATAGAGAACATGTTAAGCTTTAAATATAAGTGTAACAAGTGTAGCGATAACACACAGTGGGCCCAAAGTAAAAAATAAATTTACACATATTTTTATTGCTTAAAAAATTAAGTTAAAAAACAAGATTTTATACTACTTTGCAATAATTATTGCATTGTTATAGATTATTTAACTAACATTAGTTGAGTATTCGTTTTTTTTTTTCAAAGAATTAAATATTTTCTGTTTTAACTTCAAACCTGTCCCTTTTATAACTGTGATAAACTTTGATTTCTATAGTAGTTTTTAATCAATGAAATGAATATTTATTAGAGTTCTAAAAATTTCTCTAGAACAATTTTTTTCAAGTATTTTAAATGTAGATTACTTGGTTTTTTGAGTTGTTTTATTGCCTTAACTATAGATAAGTTTCTTTCATTAATTTTTTGTTAAATATTTTATAACAAGCTAAATGCTCACGTGAATTGTTTGATTTTCTTATCATGAAAGCATACATTTATAAATATCTGTTGTTCATTTTTAAACCCATGATAAATCTTGTTAACTGTAAATTTAAGATTTTTATTTTGCAAAAAAAGAAAAGCACACAAATTACGTCAATTATTAAAGGTAAATAAAATCCAACACACGAAGCTACTCCATCATTAATTTAAATAAATAAACAAACAAGCCATAAATATGGTTATTTTTACACAATAAAGGATAGTCACAATTTGTTAAAAAGACTCTATCTATATTGTGGCCTTTAGCATTTAAATCAACCAAGACTGTGCTGATTTTTTTTTTTTAACAACAAATTTATTTTAGCTTCAATTATGTTTTACAAGTTCCTTTAAAATGTTGTCGTCTTCCTAGAATTTTTTAACTTTATAATCATGATTGCATATGAATTTCCTCGAACTTTAAAACTACCATTTTCTATCTAAATAGTTGACATATTTTTCGCCTTAATGTAGGCTTTAAAAGCAAATTCTTGAAATAAATAATATGTTGTGCTAAATAATATAAAGTTTTACATTTAAATTCCGCTTAAATTCTGTTGAAATAAACCAATCAGAGCAAAAAAAAAAAAAAAAAGAAAAAACTCAAAAATGATTGAATTCTTAGAACCAACTATTTTTAGCCTTTTGCCACAAAACCATGTGTTCAATTTGTAATTCCTAGAATTTGTGCGACCGACAAAAACACATTCATGTTAAGTGGTATATTAACATATCACCCGCCTAAAAACAAAACTGTTCAACAGAATTTATGGAATTCCAACAAAATTAAAAAAAAAAAAAAATGTATGCAAGAAATTTTTGTAATAAAATCCTTATTTTAATTAAAATTCATCTAAGAAAAACAAGAATAGTGTAATTATTTTTGTTTTAAACATATTCCCCCTTATTCATAAAAACTTACAACAGGTTTATAAAACAAATTTTGTATGAAAAAAAAACCTCTTATAAACCTTATGAATTAGGGCATTAGTATGTTAATTAAAAATAGTTAAAGCAGCTTTGACTTCAAGATTAACACCTAAAAATAGACTACAATTTAAATGAAAATTAAAAACACAAATGGTCAGAGATGTCAAGTTTTAGTTACGGTTTTACTTGTTCATTTTAAGTATAAAAAAATTAAAAATAGTTAGACAATTTAGTTAAGCAATAGAAAATCTAAAAAAATTTCTGCTACCAGTAAATGAAATAATATTTTTTTTGAGTAAAATATTGCATAATGTATTTTTATATTATATTGCCTAGTTACCCCCAAAACAGCCCTAAAATAGGTCACATATTTTATCTTAAAATAGCTAACAAAAGCGGGCTTTAGTAAAAATGTTGTAACATTTTTAGAAATTTTTTGTAAATTTTATATTTTTCAACTTAAACTAAACTGTTTTTCTCTATTTACTCTCTTTTTAGTGCGCAGCTGTCGCACAGGCAAATCAGTACAAATGTCTGAATCTGAGGTACGTGGTCTGTGTTTAAAATCCCGTGAAATATTCCTACAACAACCCATACTGTTGGAGCTGGAGGCCCCCCTCATCATATGCGGTGATATACACGGCCAATATACAGATCTCTTGCGTTTATTCGAATATGGTGGCTTTCCGCCGGCCGCCAACTATCTCTTCTTGGGCGATTATGTGGACAGAGGCAAACAATCACTGGAAACCATCTGTCTGCTGTTGGCCTATAAAATCAAATATCCTGAGAATTTCTTCTTATTGCGTGGCAATCACGAATGTGCCAGTATTAACCGTATTTATGGTGAGTCTTGGGAAAATCATTTTTATTTTTTCAAAATGTTTTAAATTTTTTTTTTCCTGCAGGCTTTTATGACGAATGCAAGCGACGTTACAATGTTAAATTGTGGAAAACCTTTACAGACTGTTTCAATTGTTTACCCGTGGCCGCCATTATCGACGAGAAGATTTTCTGCTGTCACGGCGGCTTGAGTCCTGACTTACAGGGTATGGAGCAAATTAGACGCTTAATGCGCCCCACAGATGTACCCGACACTGGTCTACTGTGTGATCTGTTATGGAGTGATCCCGATAAAGATGTTCAGGGTTGGGGTGAAAATGATCGTGGTGTTAGTTTTACGTTTGGTGCTGATGTTGTATCGAAATTTTTACATAAACATGAAATGGATTTAATATGTCGTGCTCATCAGGTATGCCACAAAAAGTATTTATTTTAAGGGAAAGTTTTTCAAGTAACAAAAAAACTGATTCAAAGAATTGGTTATCAGCAATATAGTTGCTCTGAACTGAGCTATGCCAGGGACCCATATTAGCGTTACCTTAGAATGTTCCGCTATGTTGTTTAGAGATATCCGGCATTCTATGGTTAACTTAGACGTCGAGTAGACACCTGCTATACTTTTTACGGCGGCTTTGCTGTCAGTAAATATCTCCAGATATTCGATAATACTTCAATCAGTTTGCAGCCCGCTTTATGGCAGAGATCTCTGCTTGAAGAACAGAGCAGAAATCAGTAAGCATAAAAAAGGATTTGCTTCCAAATTCTTCAGTAAAGAATCCAACTCTATTTCCCCTTTTGGAGCCGTCAGTAAAAATCCTTATTACACCATTGGGGGGGATATAGACCATCTACCCATGAGATCCTATTCGGGAAACATGTGGAGAATCGCATATCGAAAAATGGTTTCTTTGTGCAGTAGTCGACGTTGCTATGAGCATCCTCATAGTGTCTCATTATCGCAGAGTGACCATAGTCTCTTTGAAACCAGTCTCACAGCAGAGTTGAGAGCCAATTAAGTTGTTAAGTAAACAGTGCTTTTGATGGCGTTGTTCTTACCGCACCTGTTATCAGGATGGCACAGTTCCTTAGTGCACGTTCAACGCATTTCTATGTGAGGAATTCTTAAGTGCATGCCACCACACCATTAATTGCCTAGTTGGTTCCAATTGACTTTTTGCATAAATATAAAAGCCACATAGGCCTTATTAATCCTGTTCTGATTAACATACAAAATTTTTAAAAATCCCAAAAATATAATTTTTTAGATTTATGGCCATATTGTCATATCAGGGCGGGGTTATAGAAACCCTTTTCAGAATAATTAAGAACAAATTGGGCCATAAAAATCCCTTATTATTTTTTAGATGTCTAAATGTTGTATATTAATTTGTTGTATTTCGGTGCTTTTCCTTCTAGAATACAACTTTCAAAAAAAAAAAAAAAAAAAAAACACTGGACAGTAATTTAACACTAAATGAAAAATTTATTCTCACAATAATAAACGAAACCAAGAACTTTATTTAAATCCTAATACCCTTTGTTTTTAATAACAGCTAAACATCTCCTATTATTCACCAGGGTCATACAGTGCTCTTTTGGAATTGGCTATCAAACATTTGTTTTAACCATGTCTAAATAGTGTTTTTCTTTCATAAAATATTTTCAGAACTTAAGCATGGTATTCTGTTCATCATTTCGTGCGAAATACTATCAAAAGCCCATATAAAAAAATTGATGCGAAATAAATGCGAACTAATGCTGCTGAAGTTGTACTCTGTTCTTATTGTGAAAAGTTACGAAATGTTTCTGGCCGCATGTTTTTTCAACCAAAAAATGTATAAGGCAACATTTTTCTCCAATTGCGAAATAATGTAAGCGGCACTTATTTCGCACGAAATTGTAAACAACAGCTGTTTAGATTTTATTTGTCATTGTGGTTTTAATTTAATAGTTTCGCACAAAAATTAATCAAATTGAAAATAGTACAAAAAAAAATAAAAAAAAAAGAATAATAAAGACAAACATAAATTTAGTGAAAGTGAGAAGCGTCTGATCATATCGGCAGTACGAAAAAGCAAAAATATAAGTAATAAAACCAATAAATTACATTGCAACCGCAACGCCATAAAAGCATCAGGGATAATAATATAATCGCCTGTTCATCGATCTCGAATGATAACGTTCGCTTAGATAAGACTTAAGACACAAACTTGATTGTGGAATAAACAAACTTGATAGAGTAAAACAATTTATACGATACAAAGTTTGTGTCTTAAGTCTTATCTAAGCGAACGTTATCGTTCGAGATCGCTGAACAGGCTATAATTTTTGTATCCATTTCTTTAACACATAAAATAAAAGCATATGGATTTTGTTTACATAAAAGAAACAATGTTGCATACCTAAGGGCAATAAAAACGACAATTTTCTTATAAATCGCGGCATTGTCACCACTTGCTAATTGTCACCATTTTCAAACGAAATAATTGATGTTGCTCAACAAATTTTACAAATTTGAACAGAGTACCATGCCTTACCGCAAACAAAATGTATAAATTTATTTTCATGTTTTAAATTATTGTCCAAAAATTGCCTATTAATTGCAATTATATATATATGTATATAAATGAAAGGAAGTATGAAAAGAGAATGCAATAAAAAATATTGATCACTCATGTCCACTACCAGTGATGCCAACTTTTGAGACTCAAAACGCGTAAACATTTTTGAAAAAGGGCTAAATTGAAAAAATTCATATAAAGCCACATCTAATTTTCTTTTTTTCGCGTTTTGAGTGACTAAAATCGGGCTAAATCGCTGTCCACTACTGTAGCTTTCAATTTACATTCAAATCAATAACTGTTTTAAAAACAAACAAACAAAAACTCACCCGCATTTTAAAGAATAGATTCTTAAATAATGTTGTTAATTTCGTTGTTAATTTCTCTTTCAGGTCGTTGAAGATGGTTATGAATTCTTTGCCCGCCGTCAATTGGTGACCTTATTCTCAGCACCCAATTATTGTGGTGAATTCGATAATGCCGGTGGTATGATGACTGTGGATGATACACTCATGTGCTCATTCCAGGTTAGTACTAGTGTTTTTTTTATATATTTTTTTTATTTTTTATTTTTATTTTTTTATATTTTTATATTTTTTTCTTAATTTTTTTTTATTGCACATCAACTTTAAATAAAATTTAACTATTATTTAAATTGTTTTCTACAGATTTTAAAGCCCTCCGAAAAGAAGGCCAAATACATG
The DNA here is from genome assembly GCA_916048285.2 of Bellardia pandia. Classification (NCBI taxonomy): domain Eukaryota; kingdom Metazoa; phylum Arthropoda; class Insecta; order Diptera; family Calliphoridae; genus Bellardia; species Bellardia pandia. Next base: position 106,054,587 of record OU696532.1, read on the forward strand.
TACAGTGGCATGAATACATCACGGCCAACAACACCGCAACGCAACGCTCCATTAATAGCAACGAATAAGAAGAAATAATACATCCATCCGCTTCCATTTCCTTAAAAGTTATTAAATTATTATATACATATAAAATTTGATAATAATAATTATTATAATAATACAACAACAACAAATAATAATAATAATAATAAAAACATTAAAAAAGCTACGTGTACTACAACAAAAATAAAAACATCAAAGGAAAATTAAAAATTAATTTAAGTTGAATTTCAAACAATTTTAATCGTCAGCAATCAACCACACAACCAACCTACTACAACAAAACAACCAGAAAAGTTACCCACTTTAATAATAAATAATAAAAATTATGAAAAAAAATTACAAAAAATATTTAAACATGAAAAAAAAAAAATGAAAAACAGACAAATATATCTTCTATATTTAAATTTAAATTAAATAAAAATTCTATGTTATAATTTTCTTTTGGGGTCTTTATTTATTACATTTTGTTTTATTATGATTTACCTAAAGCATTTTACACATAAAATCCGGTAGACTAAATGTTTTAATAGTTATGTAACAGAAAATGTAATCGAATACTTTTAAAACACACAAAATGTGTAGACTTATACCCCCTTATTCATAAAAACTTACAACAGGTTTATAAAGTAAATTTTCATGCAAAATTTGTCTTTCGATCTACAGCATTTTACAAATTTAAGGATTTCTGTGTTTGGTGTGTAGGTACAAATTAAGCCCAAGGATTTGGATTTATTGTTAAAATATTGAAATATTTCGATAGTTTAAATGAGTTCTTTGCGTGTGTTATTGTGCTGGATTTTTAAACTGAAATAACTTCTTTAAAGTATAACAATATAAAGTCTGATATGTATTTGAAAAATTCTGCCATATGGTCCTTCGTAATATAATGTTGGTTTAGTTTGAGCCAAAAACTGACTTAATTTGTAAGATTCATTTATCTAAATAGAAAATTCATAATCATATTCTTCACGTCTGAAAATACATACTCAAAAGAAAAATAGTCTTATATTTGGACAAATCTAATCCTAATCTAGACCTTCGTAACATAATGTTTGTTTAGTTTGAGTCATAAACTGTTCGTAAAACTTACATTCTTATGGTATTTTTAAACTGAAAGCCAATAAAGTCTTTTATTTGGAAAAATCTAACCATATGGTCCTTCGTAACATAATGTTGGTGTAGTGTGACAGAGAAACTGTTTGTAAAATTTACTTAATTTGGAAAATTTAGAATCTTGTTCTTTGTTTCTACATTGTTCTGTTTTTTTACGCAAAGAACTTTTTCAAAAGCAAAAAAATATTCGCAAATCTTACCATATAAGGTATTTCGTAACATAATCAGCGGGAGTTTTATCCCCTTTTTCAATTTTTCCTATTCAAATTCAATGTTAAAAAAATAAAAAGGGAATTTTTATTCACGATTGGTCTGAATGTTTCTTAAGTTTAGGTAACAAACTGTTCGAAAAACTTACATAATTTGAAAAATTTAGAATCTCGTTCTTTATGTCTGTATTGTGCGGGTATTTTTAAACTGAAAGAAGTTTTTCACAGCCAACATATTTGGAAATTTTAAAAATCTACACATATGGTCCTTCGTAACATAAGGTTAAATTAATTCCAATTAGACATTGTTCGAATAGGGTTCTCTTTAAGCAAACAATATTTTTATGATCCTTTGTAACATAATGTTTGTTTAATTTCAATTAGAAATTGTTCGTAAAACTAACTTTTATTATAAGATCCTTCTAACAAAACAATATAGTCCTTCGTAACATAATCAGCCTAATTATGAGTGTCGTTTTCTTTTTACGACAACGACTGTTTCGTAATAGATTAACTTAGAATTAACTTAATTTCATCTTTAATCAATTACGAAAGAGTCGTTGTCGTAAAAAGAAAACGACACTCATAATAAGACTGAATGTTTATTTAATTTAAGTTAAAAGTTTCTCCACAAACGTATTTTAATTGTTTGGTCCTTCCATTTATACGTTTCTTTTATTGCACTTTTGGTCCATTGCGTTACGATGTTGTAATTTAATCTTTAATTTGTGTTAGAAATTGTTTGACAAACTGACTTTAATTAATGGTACTTCATAACACAAGGTTTCTTTAATTTGAGTCCTTCCACTGATGCTCTTTTATTATAATTTTTGGTCCCTTGTAACACAGTGTTTCCTTAATTTGAGTTATTCACTGACTAATTATTTGGTCTTTCCCCGATTTTTATAAATTTTTTATTTTTTTTTTTTTTGTATAATTAGACCCATAATTTTGTCTGAAACTCTAACTTCTTTTCTCATAAGACTTAATTGTAATCAACAAAACCAATAAATAATTTATTAAACTTGTTAATTAATTAAACTAATTTAATAATTTATATTTACATTATCAAAATCTTTATAAAAACACAAAAAACAAACACCAATTTATGCATAAATGTTTTTTTAAAAAACCTATATCAATTTCGTTTAAACTTAGTTTTTAATTAAAAAACAAAACAAAAATATTAAATATTTTATTGAAAACAAATGAAAAGCAAAAACATACAGAAAACCTAATTAGATTGTAGTGCCTTTTTTGTCTCTTCGTTGAAATTTTCATCATTAATAAAAAATAACAAAAGCAAAAACAAAAAAAAAAAAATATAAAAAAAAATCGTCAAAAAATATTATTAAAATTCATGTTTGAAATAAAAATATAAATACCGAAACTATGTTAGCAAACTAGTAAAAAAATGATAGAAAAGCAAGAAAATGTTTAAGGAAAATACACTGTATGACAGTTACAAACTAAGAAAATTTTCAGTTTTTAAGGAAATTGAAATTAATGCTCCAAATTTAACATTGAGAAAAATATAGAAAAATTAATATGTACTTTTTTTATAAAAAACAAAATTTTATTTTTTGTAAAAGAAATTACAAAAATATCGTAAAATTCTAAACACCTAAAACATATTTATATGAAAATACCCAAAATTTAGGAATTATCTTTCATTATATGTTTTAGCTTGGAATGATTCAAAAATTTATTATTAACACTCTAGAGAGAGAGAGAGAGAGAAGAGAAATCAAATCCAAAAAGAGTTTACTGCCAAATAATGATTTTCAAATCCCAACAAAAATCACCAGTTTGCCGAAGAACATGCATATTTATTTTACAAAAATTTAACGTTTAAATAACTTTCTTGATTAAAAATTATATAATTCCTTAAAAATTACATAACATTTCTTTCAAACGAGTGAAATCTATAGAAAATTACAAAAAAAAATAATTCCTAAAAACAAATTGAAAATATCCACATTTCCGAATTATAAAGGGACATGTTTGATTTAACATTTTTAGCTTTAAACAAGAAAAAATGTTCTAAAAATATTTTATTTACACACAAAAGTAAGTTTAATTTTAATTTAAAGTTATTTTTGTACAAATTCTTAAAATTCCTAAAAAAAATTTAAAAACTTTCTTTTACGAAAATTTAAATTTCAAAAAAAAAAATTCTTTAAAAAAATTTCATAAAACTAATAATAATATCAATAAATTTTAATAATAATATTCATGTAACAATTCCTACCTTCAGTAAAAATAATTTAATGAAAATTAAATTTAATGAACTCAAGCCTAACTAAAGAAATATCAAAAATTAAAAATTAACAGTTCAACTAAAAATAATAATTGTTCTTAATTTCATAAAAACAAGTAAACTGCAGAGAAAACAATTTTAATTCCTAAAAATTAATTGAAAATGCCCACATTTGGAGATTATAAATCTCTAATTTAATATTTTTAGCTTTTAACAAGGAAAAACTGTCTAAAAATGTTTTCTTTACTATTTTACACACAAAAGTAAGTTTAGTTGTAATTTGAAGTTATTTTTGTAAAAATTCTTAAAATTCCTAAAAATTCGAAAATTTAAATTTTCAAAAAATTCTTTGAAACTTCATACAAACTCCTAAAACAAGTAAAATGCAGAGAAATTCCAAAAAAATTTAATTTCGAAAAAATAATTGAAATTGCCCACAAGGACATTAAAAACGGTAATCTTTCATTTATCATTTTTGAAAAACAAATAGGTCGGACCTCGAGCCTGATTATTTACCTAATTTATTTAGAATTTAAAAGGTCGAAACAAAAACATATTTATTTTTGAAAAACTTTCAAAATTCCTTTTTCAAAAATTTCATTAAAACTCTTTAAAACAAATACAAAAGTAACAACAATAGAAATTCCAGCTATTTTTTGTAAAAATTCTTAACATTTGAACTGTTACTTTTAAAGTTCAACTCGAGCCTAAATAAAGAAATATCAAAAATTCTTAATTCTTACTAATTCTTACTAAAATAAAATTCAAAAACTGCCAAAATTCCTTTTTCGAAAATTTTAATTTTTCAACAAATTGCTTAAAATTTTCATAAAATTTTTTAAACTATTAAATTTTATATATTTTTTGAGGTACATATTTAAATATTGTAAGTACATATTAAGAAACTATATTTTTTTAAATTCCTAAACATTTTTTTAAAAATCTCCAAAATTTCCAATTAATTTTTTTTTTATAAATTTTTCTTAAATTTTTGCAAAAACATGTTAAAATTTAATAAACTTGAAATTGGCAATTATTACTTAATTCCTAAAAAAACAAACTTCCCCAGTTTCAACAAAGTTTTAAACAAATATTAAAAAGCTAATTTAATATAATTTCCAAGTTATTTAAAATCTTATATATCAAGATTGAAAGCAGTCTAGAAGTTTAATAAAATACATAACTTTTACTGAAGCAGTTTCAAGCTAGTCAGCATTAAGAAACTGAAACTTTTGCAAAATTCCTAAACACTTTCTGAAAAATCCCCAAAATACACAAATTTGGACATTTAATTTTTATTGAAATGAAAATATGTACATATCGTATAGAGAAGAGCTTTGTTTTCTTTAAGTTTTTGCAAAAATTTTAAAATTTACTGAAGCAGTTTCAAGCTAGTCCTAAATTTTTTTTTGGAAAATTCCAAAATACTCAAATTTTAAAATTTTATTTTTATCAACATAAAAAAAATACTGTATAATAAAGCTATGTTTTCTTTAAGTTTTTGAAAAATCTTGAACAAATTTTAATTCCTATAAACCATTTATAAAATCACATTTCTGGGAATAAAAAATACCCAAAATTACCAAATTTGAAATTTTTTTTATTGAAATGACAAAATATCGTATAAAAAAGCTTTGTTTTCTTTCAGTTTTTGCAAAAATTTTAACAAATTTATATTTCCATAAAGTATTAAAAAATTCCCATTTTTGGGAATAAAAACACTTCCCCACATTTATCCAAAAACACTCAAAATAACTTTTATATGATTTTCTAGTTGTATTTGAATTTATTAAAGAATAAAATATTTTTTTTCTAAAATTAAAAAAAAAAATCATAACAAAACTTTAACGTTTTTGAATATTTTGCAAAAATATAAAAAAAAATAAATTCCTAGAAATATTCTAAAAATGCCCACTTTGGGTATTTTTGCTTATACACGTTTTTGCGTAGTTACGTAAAACTTCACCCAAAATTTATAATACTTATTAATAGAGCTCAAAATTTCTTAAAAAATGTGTAAAATTTTAAATTCCTAAAATCTGAAAAATATCTACTTTGGGAATATGAATAAGAGAATTTTATTTTCACTTGAGAAAAACAGTGTATTTTTCTTTTCCATACCAAAAACTGACATAACAAGTCAATTAAAAAAAAATTTAAACTAAAAACTTTACAAACATTTTCTTTTTAAATTGAAAATTTTTTTTTAACTTAAACAAAATTTTCATTTCAAATCAAACTAATTTCCATAGTTTTTTTTTCAATTAAAACGAATTAAAAATATTGAAACATCATAAAGAGTACTCGTATGTGTATAAAAAAACGACAAATTACCACGATAGAAGAATACAAATATTTATTAAACAAGACATTATCAAACTGAATAAATAAAAATTAAAAATAATAAAAAAAAACATAAATATTATTCAAAAAATCATTATAAATATTGAACAAATATATAAAATGAAATCAAGTAAAACATGAAAAGACGACGGCAACGTACAATGTACAAATCAATGTCTGTATAAAATACAAAGAATATAAAATAAATGAAGAAAACGAAAAATAAATCATTGTAAAAGGATTACAATTAAAAAAAAATCTACAAAAAAATAAAACATTGCATATTTATGAATGGATTTAATTCAAAATTATAATCAAATAAATAAAATAAAATATTTGAAAAATTACGAAAAAAATATTATGATTATTGTGATCGGTCCATAATTAGTCGTATCTCTCACAAAAGGCCCACTTCCGAAAATCACTTTAAGCTCCATAAATCGTTTAAAAGTATATCGACATAAAGTATAACATTACATAATATTTATATGTATTCACGAAAGTCATGCCCATTTCTGAAAAACTGTTTTATGGATATACTGGGTGTAGGGTGTTATATGGTCGGGCTTGACCGACTATACTTTCTTACTTGTTTTAAACAGTTTCACTTTTTGTACATTGAGAATTCAAAAGTAAAAAAAATTTAAAACTATTAATTTCAAATAAAATAAATATTAATAGATCCAGAGCTAAGCCTTTATTTAATATATTCTTTATTACATCTTTCATAGCATATAGTTTTGCTTGCTCTAAAAATTATTCCATGAGTATCAGATTATTACCACTGTAAACTTTCTATGTCAAAATATTATGCCTTTTCCCCTAATCAAATCATCTCTGCTGATAAAAACAACAATAACAACTGAATTTTAATACAAATCAAATTAGCATTTGTCAATTTAATCAAAAAAACTTACCTTAGCAGCTTTCCTAAAATCTCTACACATGCAGATGCAACTGGCAACAGCACCAACAAGTCATATTATTAAACCACTACACACACAACATTCTACATGATTTATTCACACATTTTTACTACCGTACCGTACACACGAACAAACATTCTCCACCATTTTTTTTTAAACAACAACTTGCTATTTTTCTATACATCATTTTCTGCATTTTTATTTCTTTGATTTCTTGCTTATTTTGAAACTTCAACGCTTGCAATTGCACACAATGATTAACAACACTTTATATTTTAATTATTTACTATTAGATATTTAATTAACACTTTATAATATTTTTAATAAATATTCTAAAACTTCAATGGCAAAAACACTTGTTGACGGAACGGTTTAATAAGGCAAACTAAATTAAAAAGGAATAGGAGGAAGGGAGTTTAGAAATATAAAAGCTTTAAACTAAACTAAAAGTGATATGTAAGAACAGAGCTTACATTTGAAAAGCAAAGACTACAACCATTGTGCAAACCGATTTAAGTAAAGCTTTCCTAAAATCAAGTATGTAGATGCAACTGGCAACAGCATCAACAAGTGCCTATTATTAAACCACTACACACACACAACATTCTACATGATTTCTTCACACATTTTTACTACCGTACCGTACACACGAACAAACATTTTTTTTTTAACAACTTGCTATTTTTCTATACATCATTTTCTGCATTTTTATTTCTTTGATTTCTTGCTTATTTTGAAACTTCAACGCTTGCAATTGCACACAATGATTAACAACACTTTATATTTTAATTATTTACTATTAGATATTTTTAATTAACACTAAGGTATTTTTAATAAATATTCTAAAACTTCACTGGCAAAACACTTCTTGACGGAACGGTTTAATAAAGCAAACTAAATTAAAAAAGGAATAGGAGGAAGGGAGTTTAGAAATATAAAAGCTTTAAACTGTACTAAAAGTGATATGTAAGAACAGAGCTTACATTTGAAAAGCAAAGACTACAACCATTTTGCAAACCGATTTAAGTAAAGCTTTCCTAAAATCAAGTATGTAGATGCAACTGGCAACAGCATCAACAAGTGCCTATTATTAAACCACTACACACACAACATTCTACATGATTTCTTCACACATTTTTACTACCGTACCGTACACACGAACAACCATTAACCACCATTTTCAACAACTTGCTATTTTTCTATACATCATTTTCTGAATTTTTATTTCTTTGATTTCTTGCTTATTTTGAAACCTCAACGCTTGCAATTGCACACAATGATTAACAACACTTTATATTTTAATTATTTACTATTAGATATTTTTAATTAACACTAAGGTATTTTTAATAAATATTCTAAAACTTCACTGGCAAAAAACACTTCTTGACGGAACGGTTTAATAAAGCAAACTAAATTAAAACAGGAATAGGAGGAAGGGAGTTTAGAAATATAAAAGCTTTAAACTGTACTAAAAGTGATATGTAAGAACAGAGCTTACATTTGAAAAGCAAAGACTACAATCATTTTGCAAACCGATTTAAGTAAAGCTTTCCTAAAATCAAGTGCAACTGGCAACAATCAACATGTGCCTAAACCACTACACACACAACATTGATTTATAAATACGGTACGTTAGTACATTTTAACTAACGTACCGTACACACGATGTATTTATAGATTGACATCGAATTAATAAAATTCCCATATTCTTTTTTTTTTAAAGTTCGCTATATATACAACGAACCCGGTTTTCTTCTAAGAATCTTCGAACGAAACTCCCTCCCAACAACCAACACATGACCGACGATGAAAGATGATGAAAAAGGATATGAGATGAGAAATTAATGAAGAGTAGAGGAAGAAAAACAAAAAAAAAGGTTGTTGTTGGGGGGAGTGTTTAAAAAAAAGTAGCGGAAAATTTTTTTTTTGCTCGTGTAGGGTGAATTTAAAAATGTGGTGAATAAAAATATTCGTGGTGAGTAAAAATCGTGGTGAGTATAAAAAATTGTGGTGAGTAAAAAAATCGTGGTGAGTTTTTAGAAATTCACCACAAATTCCGTTGTTCCAAATTTTTTAAGGTCATTGAAAATTTGTCATCCTAAAAGTAGGCAATGTGCTTTTTTTTAAAGAAAATTTCTACAGCATAACTTAAGGATGTCAAAAGCCATTTAAACTTAATGTATCGTTCAGTTTATAGCTTTTATATTTCTAAAGCCCTTATGACACTTCATTTTTTGTTCATTGAATTGATATAGAATTAATAGAAAGAAACAGAAAATGTTAGAAAAAGCAAACTATAAAAATGTAAACAAAAAAGCCTTTTAGTTTTTTTTATTAAATGTTGTCAACTTTTTGTTTATGAGAAACACAAAAACAAAACGAACAAAAAAACGGTTAATCGCCAAATTTGCTCATAAACCGCTGATTCAGCAACACTTTTAACATTTCAAGCTTGAAATGTCAATTTTAAGTTGAATAATTTTACATTTTTTTTGACATAACTTCATTTTTTATCGATAACTTTAGTAAAATGTTTGACAGTTTGCCATTTATGTTAATAGTGCTGAACTCTTTGCACTTAGTAAATTTTTCTATTACATTATATTTGTACTGTTCACCAAAACTTGAACAATGCATTAAAAATGTAGTGTCATAAGGCCTTAAGCGGCCCATTGAAAATTTGTCACCCCAAAAGCTTTTTTTTTAAATTTTACGGGGTGGTTGCTGAATTAACTAACAACAAAGTGATTAAAACTTGTATATATATTGCTCAGCTATGTTGTTTATAACAGGGTGTTTCAAAATAATGTTTGTTTTAAATAGAAACTTCTATAACTACTCACCACGATTTTTTACTCACCACAATTTGTATACTCACCACGATGTTTACTCACCACGATATTTTTACTCGCCACGAATATTTTTATTCACCACATTTTTAAATTCACCTCTACACGAGCAAAAAAAATGTTTTCCGCTACTTTTTTTTAAACACTCCCTCCCAACAACACCTTTGTTTTTCTTCCTCTACTCTTCATTCATTTCTCATCTCATATCCTTTTTCATCATCTTTCATCATCGTCGGTCATGTGTTGGTTGGTTGTTGGGAGGGAGTTTCGTTCGAAGATTCTTAGAAGATAACCGGGTTCGTTGTATATATAGCGAACTTTAAAAAAAAAAAAGAATATGGGAATTTTATTAATTCGATGTAAATCTATAAATACATCGTGTGTACGGTACGTTAGTTAAAATGTACTAACGTACCGTATTTATAAATCAATGTTGTGTGTGTAGTGGTTTAGGCACATGTTGATTGTTGCCAGTTGCACTTGATTTTAGGAAAGCTTTACTTAAATCGGTTTGCAAAATGATTGTAGTCTTTGCTTTTCAAATGTAAGCTCTGTTCTTACATATCACTTTTAGTACAGTTTAAAGCTTTTATATTTCTAAACTCCCTTCCTCCTATTCCTGTTTTAATTTAGTTTGCTTTATTAAACCGTTCCGTCAAGAAGTGTTTTGCCAGTGAAGTTTTAGAATATTTATTAAAAATACCTTAGTGTTAATTAAAAATATCTAATAGTAAATAATTAAAATATAAAGTGTTGTTAATCATTGTGTGCAATTGCAAGCGTTGAGTTTTCAAAATAAGCAAGAAATCAAAGAAATAAAAATTCAGAAAATGATGTATAGAAAAATAGCAAGTTGTTGAAAATGGTGGTTAATGGTTGTTCGTGTGTACGGTACGGTAGTAAAAATGTGTGAAGAAATCATGTAGAATGTTGTGTGTGTAGTGGTTTAATAATAGGCACTTGTTGATGCTGTTGCCAGTTGCATCTACATACTTGATTTTAGGAAAGCTTTACTTAAATCGGTTTGCAAAATGGTTGTAGTCTTTGCTTTTCAAATGTAAGCTCTGTTCTTACATATCACTTTTAGTACAGTTTAAAGCTTTTATATTTCTAAACTCCCTTCCTCCTATTCCTTTTTTAATTTAGTTTGCTTTATTAAACCGTTCCGTCAAGAAGTGTTTTGCCAGTGAAGTTTTAGAATATTTATTAAAAATACCTTAGTGTTAATTAAAAATATCTAATAGTAAATAATTAAAATATAAAGTGTTGTTAATCATTGTGTGCAATTGCAAGCGTTGAGGTTTTAAAATAAGCAAGAAATCAAAGAAATAAAAAGTCAGAAAATGATGTATAGAAAAATAGCAAGTTTTTAAAGAAAAATGGTGGAGAATGTTTGTTCGTGTGTACGGTACGGTAGTAAAAATGTGTGAAGAAATCATGTAGAATGTTGTGTGTGTGTAGTGGTTTAATAATAGGCACTTGTTGATGCTGTTGCCAGTTGCATCTACATACTTGATTTTAGGAAAGCTTTACTTAAATCGGTTTGCACAATGGTTGTAGTCTTTGCTTTTCAAATGTAAGCTCTGTTCTTACATATCACTTTTAGTACAGTTTAAAGCTTTTATATTTCTAAACTCCCTTCCTCCTATTCCTTTTTTAATTTAGTTTGCTTTATTAAACCGTTCCGTCAAGAAGTGTTTTGCCAGTGAAGTTTTAGAATATTTATTAAAAATACCTTAGTGTTAATTAAAAATATCTAATAGTAAATAATTAAAATATAAAGTGTTGTTAATCATTGTGGGCAATTGCAAGCGTTGAGGTTTTAAAATAAGCAAGAAATCAAAGAAATAAAAAGTGAGAAAATGATGTATAGAAAAATAGCAAGTTGTTAAAAAAAATGGAGGAGAATGTTTGTTCGTGTGTACGGTACGGTAGTTAAAATGTGTGAAGAAATCATGTAGAATGTTGTGTGTGTGGAGTGGTTTATTAATAGGCACTTGTTGATGCTGTTGCCAGTTGCATCTACATACTTGATTTTAGGAAAGCTTTACTTAAATCGGTTTGCACAATGGTTGTAGTCTTTGCTTTTCAAATGTAAGCTCTGTTCTTACATATCACTTTTAGTTTAGTTTAAAGCTTTTTTTATATTTCTAAACTCCCTAATTCCTTTTCTAATTTAGTTCGCTTTATTACTTCGTTCCGTCTACAAGTGTTTTGCCAGTGAAATTTTAGAATATTTATTAAAAATATTTTAAAGTGATAATTAAATATCTAATAGTAAATAATTGAAATATAAAGTGTTGTTAATCATTGTGTGCAATTGCAAGCGTTGAAGTTTGAAAATAAGTAAGAAATCAAAGAAATAAAAATTCAGAAAATGATGTATAGAAAAATAGCAAGTTGTTGTTTAAAAAAAATGGTGGAGAATGTTTGTTCGTGTGTACGGTACGGTAGTAAAAATGTGTGAAGAAATCATGTAGAATGTTGTGTGTGTAGTGGTTTAATATTCGGCAAGAATGATAAAATAAAGATTACGCCAACGGGCGTAAAATTTTAAAATGTTCTGCGCATTTAGGCCCTGTGACGTCACACATTCTGTGTTTCTATTGGCAAATTTTTTCTCACTTGTTTTTTTTAATCATGTTTTGCTTGCATTTGCTCACTGCACTCTTCATGTTTATATTTTTTGTTGTTGTTTTTTTTTGTTGTTCTTTTTTAAACAGATTTTATTTTAGAACTCTCAGAGAATTCATTTGCAAGGTTGCCAACTATCACATAAAACACACATTTTTCGCAAGAAATTTTAATTCTAACACATGAAACATTATTGGTAACCCTTAGAATGGCCCTTCTACGTCACATAACGGGAAATCATGCGCATGGCGTAATCTTTATTTTATCATTCTTGATATTCGGCACTTGTTGATGCTGTTGCCAGTTGCATCTACATACATACATGTGTAGAGATTTTAATGGAAGTTTATTTGGTAAGTTGACAGATGATATTTGCTTTGTATTAAAATGCAGTTGTTGTTGTTTTTATCAGCAGAGATGATTTGATTAGGGAAGAAGGCATAATATTTGGTACTTTTTGTCCATAGAAAGTTTATAGTGGTAATAATCTGATACTCATGGAATAATTTTTAGAGCAAGCTAAAACTAAAAGTTAGGAAAGATGTAGCAAAGAATATTTTGATATTGTTTTATTAATATTCCATTGTTTACAATGCGTATTTAAAAATTATCTTGCTTTTGCTATTCTCAATTCACATAAATTGAAATATTTTAAAAATTTAATTTCAATTGTTCATTGTCTGTAAACTTGTTCACTTGGTCACTTGTTTGTTAATTATTTGCTCCTGTCCTTCTACGTTGTGAGTTTCTGTTTATTTTATAAAGTTTTCTTAGTTTTATTTTCCAAACCTTACACCAAAGACTATAAATATATATATATAAATATATATATAAATATATATTTATAGTCTTTGCTTACACACTCTGTATTTTTAGAGGGGGAAAATCGCACGATAAAACAGCTGACATTTGTTTTATTTATGAATGTGTATTTGTATTATGAAACAAAAAAAAAATATATACAAAATATACACTTCAATTTCTATTTTAATGAATAAAATTGATTTTAATAAACATATATGTACTTTCTACTTTTGAGCTATCTGCTTCTTCTTTTTTAACAAAAGAAAACAAAAACAGCTGTACATAAAAAAAGTGTTACACTGTTGTGATTTTATGTTCTATTCTGACCATTAAAAATGCGACATCTTTAAAATGTGGGGTAAACATTATAAAAATGAACATAATAAAGGTGTAACATTTTATTTCAGAAAAGAAAACACCATTAATTTTTGTTTTAAAGAAGAATTTTATACAAATATCGTTTTTTTGCATTTCTAGCATTTCTATATAGCAGAAATTCCAATAAGTTAATAAATTATCGAAGAGTTTTTGTTTTCTAAATAATCGTATTTTGTGTGTATTCCAATGTAACCTACAAGTTTTTTTAATAAAAGCTTTATTTAAAACCGTTTGCAAAATTGTTGTAGTCTTTGCTCTTCAAATGTAAGCTCTGTTCTTACATATCACTTTTAGACTTAACGTATCGTTCAGTTAAAGCTTTTATATTTCTAAACTCCCTTCCTCCAATTCCTTTTCTAATTTAGTTCGCTTTATTACTTCGTTCCGTCTACAAGTGTTTTGCCAGTGAAATTTTAGAATATTTATTAAAAATATTTTAAAGTGTTAATTAAATATCTAATAGTAAATAATTGAAATATAAAGTGTTGTTAATCATTGTGTGCAATTGCAAGCGTTGAAGTTTGAAAATAAGTAAGAAATCAAAGAAATAAAAATTCAGAAAATGATGTATAGAAAAATAGCAAGTTGTTTAAAAAAAATGTGGTTTATGTTTGTTGGTGTGTACGGTACGTTAGTTAAAATGTGTGAAGAAATCATGTAGAATGTTGTGTGTGTAGTGGTTTAATAATAGGCACTTGTTGATGCTGTTGCCAGTTGCATCTGCATGTGTAGAGATTTTAGGAAAGCTGCTAAGGTAAGTTTTTTTTTGATTAAATTGACAAATGATATGCTTTTGTGTTGTTATTGTTGTTTTTATCAGCAGAGATGATTTGGAAGGCATTATATTTGGTACTTTTTGTCATTAGAAAGTTTACAGTGGTAATAATCTGATACTCATGGAATAATTTTTAGCAAAACTATACGCTATGAAAGAAGAATATATTAAATAAAGGCTTGATCTATTAATATTTATTTTATTTGAAATTAATACATTTTAAATTTTTTTTTGAATTCTCAATTTACAAAACGATGGTAATTAACGCTTTGCTCTTAAAGAAGTTAAAAATTGTTTTAAAAATGATGTCAACTAAAAAATATTTAAAAATCGGCAAATTAAAGGTAAAAATCGTCCAGTCGTCAAAATGCCATTTTCCTCACCCAAAATCGTCAAAACGGCGATAAATCGTCAAATCTGGCAACCGTGGTCTCCAGTTCACCCCTCTGCTTAGTGGTAAATTTTACTATTATTATTGTATCAACGGCTACTGATTTTTTTGCCTCTTCAGTATAAATGAACGGTTTCCTTCACAGAGCATACCTACCCACTGGGGTTCCCTTGGAAAAATTACTTCATTCTTCTTATTGAGAAAAAATTTTACAAACATTTTTTTGTGTTGTTTATATTTTTTCTGATTACACTTCGTTGGCTGTGTTTTTTTAGTGTTTTTAAAAAATACACAATAAGAAAAAATGTGTGTCAGAATTAGTTAGTGTTTGAAGGGAAAAAATTCGTCATCCATCGCCTCCAGAGAATTTTTTTTGCTCGTCTGGTGGAGAATATAAAAATCGTGGTGAGTTTTTAGAATTTCACCACAAATACCGTTAATCGAAATTTTTCGAGGTCATTGAAAATTTGTCACCCCAAAAGCTTTTTTTTTACAGTTTTACGGGGTGGTTGCTGAATTAACTAACAACAAAGTCATTAATACTATGTTTCCACGACGACTTGAATCACCTGCTTCGCCTTCTGAACCATGTTTATGAATCATGCTGTTTACATGACCAAAAAACTTGATTCGATTTGACAGTTGTCTTTAATAAACAAACAGAATAAAAAAAACAGAATTTACAATTTGTGGAAAATAATTTTTTTAATGGACAAACAAAAGTGAGTGGATATTAGTTAGCTTATTTGAAAAAAACATACATTCGTACATATTTACTTTCTTTACTTCCAGCAACAAGAAACAAATTTGCTTTGTTTACAATAATATTAAATTTTTACAGCTAGTGCAGATAAACTTGCGATAAAAATTAGAGAAGAGTGCAATTTTTCGTGTTTCGCAAGTTGATTCAATATGAATCTACTTGATTCGCTCTTAAAATTTTGTATGGTGAAGCAAGTTGTTTCGCACATGATTGGTGTGTGAAGCATGAATAGAGAGCGAAGCATGTACCGTGGAAACGTAGTATAAAACTTGTATATATATTGCTCAGCTATGTTGCTTATAACAGGGTGTTTCAAAATAATGTTTGTTTTAAATAGAAACTTCTACAAAATGCAAATGTTGTTAAGCAAGTTGTATGTTATAAACATGCTGTATGTATGTACATATGTATGTTGATTGATACCGGCGTTAAACTTTTTTATGTTCAAAACTTATTCGCAAAATAATAAAACTGTATTTTTAGAAACTACATTATTTTATGTATATGAAATTAAAACATGATTGATCAGTCGATCAATAAAATCAGACTCTTTTTGTAAGTACAAATAGTAAGTCTTGTACTACTGCCCGTTGGTCGTTGAATGTACATATGTATGTATTTATTGTATTTTATGTATTTATTGTATTTTTTATAGCAAGTTCTTTCTTAATAAAAAAATATTCGTTTTTAATTATGGTTGCACTGTTTGGTGGAAAACAGTGAAGAGTAATTGTTACAGAAAAACACTGACAAACATTTTCATAGTTATTTGTCGATAAGCATCAATGGAGCCTCAAAAGGCGCGCTATAGACAGCCATGGACATAATTTTACATCAGATTCTTATTGAAAAGTACGTAATGGGAATTATAAGGTTGGATTTATTTACATATGAGTCAAATTTATTGACACCTATGAGTGGCAATACGGAGATACTATACGAATGTGGTGTTCGAACATTGATACAAAATGATCAAATCATACGGAAACAAACTTCTACAGTACTCCGGAAATAGAGATTCCTGATAGGGATCAGTGAAGTAACTCTGCCAGACTGCACGAATTAGAGATTCCTGATAGGACTCGGTGGATTAACTCCATGAATGCAATTGATCTAATGTGGAATAATGTCCTCAATGGTAATAAGGTCAGACAGAAATTAAGGCCCTGGGTACTCAGAGGGGCAAATTAAGGACTATAAAAGGGCCCTAGGTGGGTTAACCCTTATCCTGTATTAATGGGCCAAAATTGCCCAAACAGTATTTATTGCTCATTTATTCTTTAAATACTTAGCGGATTTTTTTGAAACAAATGTTCCGAATGTCAAAAATTTATTTGCAAAAAGCATTCTGAGACCAATATTGTATGTAATGAATGTAAAATAAATAAAAAAATATTAATAAATATTAGAATTTTTTGTATTAGGCAAATTTGACCCACTAATGTCATATGCGTTTTATTTTTGAAGTACAGGTTAAAGGTTAATGGAGTCTGTGCTGGGTACCAGGTTATTGCGATATAATAGGTAACAAAATAGCAGATGAGTTCGTGAGGCACGGTTTGGTACTAATCTTGGTTGTAGTGGAAGCAACAAAGAATCAACGACTTTGCTATTATCACGGGATTGTAGTGGAGGTGAACATTATGACCAAAGCTGAATACTTCAAGTACCAGGACCGCTGCTACTATTTTTAAAAAAGTGTAAAATTAAAAAAAGAACTTGAAATTATAACCTTAGTTTAAGCTACAAAGAATAAGGACAACACTTTCAATATTGGAGCGTATTTCAAATAGTAGTATTTTTACTACTATTTTAAAAAAGTGTAAAACTTAAAAAAATTTTCTCAAAATTTAAACTTTGGTTTGGGCTAAATACAACATACACAAAAATGTTACTATTTGAGCGTATTTAAAATAGTAGTTGATCTACTACTAGGCCTAGATAAAAGTAGTATAAGAGTGATAGAGGTTTTGATCATGGGTGACTGTGCTCTATGGGTAAGGACAAATAGATGGGATAACAATACTCTAAACTTTTATACTTTTTGTTGATTGTTATGTAGACAATCCCACAATGGACTAGAGTATGACCCCTACATCCTAAGTAAGATAATGGACATATTCGGGTTCATAAGGGGATTAGGATAACTACTTGGTAAATATCAATGTATCTTTTGAGAGGGCGTTTGGTTAAAGCAATCATATTTATACGCATAATATTTTAGAAACTAACAAAATATTATTTTTATTACAAATATCTTGAATGTCGCTAAATAGTACCTACACACAGAGCAAAAATATAGTTGTACATGTTTACCACAACAATGACAACATTTTTACAAGTTTTTCAACAATGTTATGATTACTGTAATTATTTCTATGATTGTGGTAACTATAATATGGTTAAGTTACGATTCAGTTGATTACTATAATCATAAATACGATTGTAGTAACTGTGTTTATATTTGTTGCAATCATGTTTTATCATAATTTATTGCTTTTTGATTTTGGTAGAGAACAACATAATATAGTATAATCATTCATCATAAAACTGATCACCATAAACATTACATAATTGCTATGATCATATATATGATTGCTATAATCATGTGAATGTTAACTTAACCATATCATGGTTGCAGAAATCATATAACTAATTACAGTGAACATAATATTTATAAAAAAAATATAAAAAATGTTGAAATAGTTGTGGTAAATATGCACAACAATATTTTTTTCTGCGTGTAGCTGCAACCAATGCGAGCACAGTAGAAGTTGATTTTCAGACGAAAAAAACTTGACTCTTCTGTGTATTAAGCTCTAATCTTTCGCTATATATTTTTAATATTTCTCTAATTATATTTAAAATGAATTGAACAGGGATTTGATTTATACGAAAGCATTCTCTTAAATTAAAGTTTTGTAGGACTGAAAAATTAATTTGGTTTCTGTTATTTCTTCTTATAAATGCATCTTCACTATAGTTGAATAAAAAAAATTAATATCTTAGCACTTAAAAGCTTTAGTAGCTAAACAATATGAATTTGTAAAGCGATCATTTACCTTGCAAATTTTTGACAAACTTATCAAAATTTGCTTTGCAAAAGTTTGAAAATTACTCTTTTTAATATTGACTTTGCACATAAAACAGAAATTGCAAGGAGAATATAAAAAGTACAAAAACATAAAAGCACTCTTTAAAATTAAAGTTTTGTAAAACCGAAAAATTAATTTGGTTTCTGTTTAAAAATTACTCTTTTTAATATTGACTTTGCACAAGAGAACATACGTATGTATGAAACAGAAATTGCAAGGAGAATATAAATATTATAACAACTTTGCAAATTACACGTATCAATTTTAATTTATAACCTATCAAATTGTATAATTCTGAGAAACATAAAGTTTTGCAAATTAACGAAAAATTGCATACGTGCAAAGTGAAAAGTTGTTAAGTTGTTTTGTGGAACAGGGCCCAGGGTTTAATGAACAGAAGAGCTTAGTGCTTTTCTTTATTATAGATTATGATATTATTAGTATTATAGAAAATATTTAGATAGTAAAAACATTTGTGTTTATTATTTTTTTTTTGGTCACACATTTATTTATAAAATATTTGGTTTTTCAATTATGGCATTGAATAGTTTATTTGAATTTATAACAATATGTAAATTTAACAATATCATTTGCACTTAAAATAGTTTGCATATTGAATCTTTTATTTACTTTTCATTGATATTTAACAATAGGAATCAATAATTAATGGTTTCAAATTCTAGTTACAATTAGTTTGTATAAATTAAAAAAAAATTGAAATAATTTTAAGGAAGAGTGGGATAATTTAGGGTAATGTAGAAAATATATGATAGATAAACATGAGAAAAAAATAGATTTTACTCATACTTTAGTTATAAAACACAATTTAGACTGAGTAGCTACAATTTTGTTGGCTGAATATTCATAACAGGAGTGTCACTTATAGTTCAAATATTAATATCAGCTTTTAGTTTAAGCAAATGTAAAAACTCTTGAGTATTTTTTCCCCCAATTTACTCCGTCTTCATGCACTTTGGTCATTGACTCTTCTAAATTGAAACTAAATTTTTTTTCAATTTACATATTTTCTTCTTATAGCACGCACTGTGCTCGATTTTTGCCAACAAACAATTTTGAATAGTTTTTAATACTAATTACAAAATAGTTAACATGTTTAAAGCATTTTAAAATTTCTTTCAAAATATTTAATAAGCAAAAACTTTTCATACAACTGCCCCATTTCTGCTTATAAAACTTTCAACATTTTTGAATATTTTTTTTTAGCTAATTAAGAAATATTTAATAATTTTAACTAATTTTTAACATTATTTTGTTGCTGTACATAAAAAATAAAAACTTTTTTGTAAATCTGCCCCATTCCTGTCTGAAATTTACCTTAAGAGACTATTCTAATCTTAATGGTGACTTTTGTCATTATTTACTTAATTTTAAATACATAATTGTTAAATCTAATCTTTTAAATTCATAGTTTCTTTAAATTCATTTTAGCCTTTACACTAAAAACATGTAAATATCTTTAAAGCCTTTTAACCATGTTTCTTTTTATGAAATATCTGGCAAAATATTCGAAATCACACACCATTGAAGTTTGTACTAACAGCTACGCTTTCATCTTTTGTCTCCAGTTTCTCCGTAATTTGTAGTATTTCATTTTCATCTAAATTATGCGAATTTTTCTGTTTAATATTTTTAGGTTTACAAACATCTGCCTTATTTAGTTTAGTGTCTAAGGCTAAAGTAGTATTATGATTATTGCTGTGCACCTGGGCCACTACTTGTACTAGTTGTTCGGTTTTATTTTCATTTTCTTCAGTTTCGGCTTCCTCTCTAGCTTCTAGATCTTTGGCTAAAGTTTCACTGCGCTTAAATAGTTTACGACGGCCATTCGCAGAACTTGTAGAGGGCAAAAGATCTTTATCATCTAATTGTTCTGTTTTAGCTTTATTATGACTTATTAAAGTCATTTTGCTATTGATATTACCCTCATCCATGGACTCTATGCGATCTAGATTATTGTTAACAGCAAACTCATGCGAGGATACCACTTTGTTAAGAGCTGTTTTAGTTTTATGTCCATTTTTCCTAGTGGCCGGCACATCATCCAGATTCAGTTTATGCATTTCATGCAATTGTCTCTGCTGCTCATCAATGTGCACCAGCATAAAGGGCAATTTCAGGGATAATTCTCCACCCATGCCGGATAAAGTTAATTTAACTTTAACATAATACGATACATAGATGGCAAAGACATTGCGTTCATCATTGGTGGGATTGGCAGCGGCCGTGTTACTTGTTGGCAATGAAGGCATAAATACTGCTGGACTGGTACATAAACCTGGCGAGTGATTGGCTTGCATTAGAAAATGTGGCGTGCGTACAGCTGAGGCTGCTATGGCGGCATTTATTTCATCCGGTTCACTGCTTCTTTGCAAAGTATCCTCCAGGGCAATCCAGTTTTTGGTGGGTCCTCTTTGGGGCTTCAAGATGACATTGGTATTGAGGGTGGCTCCTGGGGCCACAGGTTGGTCAATGGGTGGTGGTGTTATGTTGTCAGAATCTGCTACCACATTCTTGAATTTACCGTTGTTGAACATGCACACGTCGACATGTTGTATGGCGCACACCTGGAAAGTAATACAAATTATAAAATTTTTGATTAGGAAGACAGTTATTTAAAAAACATAGAATAACTTGCCTATCCTTCTTAAAGTATGTTTTTAAAATTGTTTGCATACTTTAGGGAGCTTTATCTTAAGTACCCTAAATTAGTTACAGCAGTATTTGCTTCTATTTTAGAACACCTCTTTTTTAAATTAAACTCTAAATTAGTTTCTAACCTACTTGCCAGAAACTGAATTTAATTTTGTCTTTTAAAATTTCCTAGCCTACTTTAAGGCATTTTAATTTTTCAAATAGTATTTATACCCTCCAGTCTTAATATTTCTTGTAAATTGCGTGGCTTCCTCTACTTTCGTCTTCCCTTTTTCTAATTTTCACTTAAATTTCTTTGTATTTGAATTTTGTTATGGGTTTTATTATACATATGTTGCAATACTTGTTGTGTATATTTATATTTATGCTCACTTTCAGCTTATTGCATTTTATCATGGATCGATTCAATTTCTTTTCTATTTATAAGCACTTCCGGCGGATTGTTAAGCAGATATTGGAGCATATAAAAAATAAATAAAGCAATACAACAATAAATAAAAAGGAAAAAGTAAAAAGCAATGAAATCGTAAATGGTTTATTGTGTTGTAAAGAAACCCAGCGAAATGTTTTACAAGAAGAAAGTAACTATTTTTCAAACAGAAAAAAAAAGTTAAAAGACAGTACATATGGGAATTTGGAAGCGATTATTAATGAAAAGTCAGTCATTAAACCTCTTTAATTTTTCTAAAGTTTCTATTATTTTCTTTATGTAGACAATAGATTTATATAAGAAAATTAAATTATGCTTGCGTAAAATCAATGATTTCAAGTAATTTTGTTACATATTACAAAAGTGTCAATTGTTGACATATTGTAAAAAATTTATTTTCTTGGCAAATAATGTAAAATCGGTTTTAGATCATTAAATTATAGAATATTTTTTAAATTTTACAAACATGTCAAATATTTTTTAAATTTTACAAACATGTCAATTGTTAACATTAAGTCTTGACAAATTATCTAAAATCTCTGTAAGATCAATGAAATTATTACAAAAATGTTAATTTTACAAAAATTTCAATTGTTTACATTACGTAAACTTTATTTAAAATCAATGACTTTAAGTAATTTTATTGCAAATTACAAACATTTCAATTGTTTACAAGGAGTAAATAATGTTTTTTCTTGTATAATGAATTCTTGACATTATGTAAACAAAGCTTAAATAATATAGCAGTTTCAAAAAACTCTGAAATAAATTAAATTACACTTAATGTTATCCAAAAATCTTAATTCTTGACCTCATGTAAACAATGTATTTTTAATGTAAATAATAAAAAAAATAGTATAAAAAAAGTTTAATAAATAGTTTTAAAATTTTGCAAACAAAGCTCATTGTTGACTTCATGTAAACAATGTATTTTCAATTGCTAACATTCTGTAAATAAAATAAAATCAATAAATTTGGTAAACTTTCACAAATTTTGCTGAATATTGAATTGTTTACATTATGTAAAGAATGTAAATTTATAGTGAACAATATAAAATCAATGAATTTTTCAACTCTACTTTTGAATTTTAGAAACAAATACCATTATTGACATCATGTAAACAATTAATGGCATTCTGTAAATGAAATAAAATCAATAAATTTGGAAATGTTTTGCTAATTTTGCTGAATATTGAATTGTTTACATTATGTAAAGAATGTAAATTTATAGTGAACAATATAAAATCAATGAATTTTTCAACTCTACTTTTGAATTTTAGAAACAAATTCCATTGTTGACATCATGTAAAGAATGTATTTTCAATTGCTAACATTCTGTAAATGAAATAAAATCAATAAATTTGGAAAAGTTTTGGAAATTTTGCTGAATATTGAATTGTTTACAATATGTAAAGAATATATATAGTGAACAATATAATATCACTAAATTTTTTTTACTCTACTTAACTTTAGTTGTTTTTAGTTAATTTTTGAATTGTTTTAAAAGCTTGTAAACAATGTATATTTAGTGTCAATAATGTACAATTTGTTTTAAATAATATAATATTAAACTTCTAGCTAAATTTAAACCATACTTACATAATGTCAACAATGTTTTTTTTAGATGTAATTGATATAAAATAGCTTTTTAATAAAAAAACTCTGAAAATTTTCTAGAATTTTCCAAGATTTTGAATTCTTTACATTATGTAACTAATTATTATGGTTTTTATTACACTTGTTGACATTATGTAAACAATGTCAATACATGGTAAATTATTGAATCAAGAAATTAATAGAATTTTCTTAATTTTTGTAAATTTTTAATTGTTTACATTGGGTAAACAATACAAAATCTTGCAAAGTTCTAGAAAACTCACCAAAATTATGGATTTAATACAGATATTTTATTATTTACACCAAATATATATGGCTTATAGTATGTAAACAATAAAAAAATTTAAAAAAATTCACAGAGAATTAAACAGTGTACAAGTAGATTTAGAAAATCCTTAGTTTTGTTACAAATTTTATGTGTTTTACACTAAATATACATTGTTTACACAATGTAAATAATTCAAAATTAAGCAAAATTACAAAATTTCTTGATTTAGCAAAGATTGTATATGATTTACACTAAATATACATTTTTTACATAATGTCAACAATTTAAATATGAAAAATAAGCAAAGATATTTACTAATTAAATGAGAATTATTCCTCTTGCGAGTATAAATTGTAAAATTTAAAAAAATTTAAAAATTTTTAATCGAAGTTGCCTTCAAGTTAAATATACAAATTATTTGAAAATAAATTTTTGAATTGTTTTAAAAGCTTGTAAACAATGTATATTTGTCAATAATGTACAATTTTTTTTTATATAAAATAATATTAAACTTTTAAATCCTATCCAAACTATATTTACATAATGTCAACAATGTTTTTTTTTTAGATGTAATTGATATAAAATTGCTTTTTAATCAAAAAACTCTGATTTTGCAAGATTTTGAATTCTGTATATTTAACTTGAAGGCAACTTCGATTAAAAATTTTTAAATTTTTTTAAATTTTGCAAAGATATTTACGAAATTCTTTAATTTTTTACAGATTTTACATTAGTTACGCTAAATATATAGGGACATTATGTCAACAATGGAAATAAGAAAAATATTCAATAAATCGTTCTCAATTTACTTAATCTAATAGAGATTATTTACACCAACTATATATTGTTTACATAATGTAAACAATTCAAAATCTAAAAAAATTCAAGAAAATTTTCTGATTTTTCTAATTTAAATCAATTGTATATAATATAAAATATCTATAAAAACTATTTTCGTTGTAATTTTTAAAAAATCTTTTACTGGTTTTACGATTACATTTATTCACAGACAATCTTGCACGCCAACATACATATTCACACAAATCATATCACACTAAATGTACCATAAATCCGATTACATTTTTTCAAGTTCTTTTGATATTGCGCTGATGACTGTTGTTGTTGCTATAGAAAAAAAAACGATAATAATAAGTATAAAAACTAGAGATGCCAATAACGAAATCCCGATTTGACATTCCAAAATCCCGTTATATTTTTAAAATATTAATGGTTTATCAAATTTTGTTTACAAAATACAAAATTTGTTTATAAACATTTAATAAATTCAAAAAATTCCCGCGATTTACATTTTCAACATCCCGTACCCCGGGCTTTGCAAAACCAGTCCTGTTTGGCATCCCTAATAAAAAAACTTAGAAAGACATTTTATTTGTACCAAGTGCTTGAGGTATTGGAAAAATGATTACATTGTCAAGGTTACAACAGCCCCAAGTAGAGCTAGAGATAGTTGAGCTGTCGAAGATGTAAGCAAATTTAAAATAAGAAACACAAATCATTAAAAAAAGTCTAGCATACTTTAATGCTTTAAGGGTGTCTTTGGTTTGGTCAATGGTTTTCAACTAATTTCGAAAAAAATTTAAAACATACACAAGCGAAAATAATTCAATATTTATGTAAAAGTAGCTTGAGAATTTTGTTTCAGTTTTTTTTTTAATAAAATATTTGTGAAGGTTAAGTGTTTCAGAAATAATTTATGATGTGCTTTATGTTTCGTCTTTTGCCAATATTATGTGGACTGGAAAATTTCAATTTATTTATTTAGATTTTATCTTAGTTAATTTAGATTTATTTGTTCTCGTTCTACAGCTTGCTATTTAAATAATATTGATTTATTTAAATGCCAGCCTTAAGGTAGGCAATATATTTTTGTTTATTATTAAATACTATCAAGGTAGGACAAATTTAAATAATTAATATACTATTTTCAAAGTAAATCACAGGAAATATATTTACTTTCATAAACATTTTGATATGTATTTTAATATTATGTACTTGAAATATTTTCTATGCAATTAAAAACAGATATTATGAAAAGCAAAAATTTCATTAGGTACTTTTTACTGGCTAGAAGAAATTATATAAATTAATTATTTTTATGGCATATCGGCTTAAATGTCATATTTTTTTACCTCTATTACACCCAGAAATTATAACCATTATACTTTTCCCGTATGTCTTAAAAGAACTATCATAAAAATGAAAATTTTAATTAAATTTTATGAATTATTTACAATAGCACACAATAAACATTGATGCCATAAACATTTATGCCATTAAATATATTTAATAATTTTTTAATATTCACACATTTATGCTACACACATACACAGTCCCTTAGACCGGCCCTAAAAAACTAAATTGTATTTAAATGGATTTAATTTTGTTCTTTAAAACAGCTAAAAATAAACAATATAATATTTGCGATTAATCAAGTAACGAAAACTTTTGCTTATGAATGATGTACGACGATTTAACGTTGTAAAATTTATCAAAATTAACCCTTATTTTGTTTGCAGAAAGTTGGTTTCAGCTTTAAGGGCCGCTCTAATGTTCCTACATTCATTTATGGCAGAAGCAAACAGTTAACTAACTGTAAATAAATTTCATTATATGAGTTATTACATTCTGTTTAAGTAAATGGCAGTACCTATGGATTTTTAATTAAATAACGCCTTTGGGATAGGCTATACAATTGTGTTATTGTAATAATATAAATGCATGTAAAGGAAGTAAAATACATATTGATGTAAACAGCAATGAACAAAATCTGTTTATGTAAATGATACTTTACATTTGTAGAGAAAAATTTTCTTTTATATGACAGCAAATATTTACAGTGGCTCACAGCATTTTATGCAGTGCATTTTCTTTTGTATGTTTTCAAAGCTTTATAAAACTAAAGCAAACAGGTAATTAACAAAGAAATTGTTGTCATTTAAAAGAAAAAAAAAAAAACACTTACAGTCTAAAGGTACGGTCACACTTGGCAAATATTTGCAGAATAAGACGTAACCACTATATAAAATATATTTGAACTCGTTTATTTATTAAAAAAAAGACTTCGTTTATTTACGACAGGACACAAACAAATTAAGTTTTATTTTTTTTGATACAGTTTGATATTTTTTGTTTCTAGTTTCAATATAAAATATTTTTGCAGTGTAAACAACAAAACAGCTGATTTTCGGCAAACAAATTTATTTGGCGAAAAGTAAACCGTTTCTAATGTGGCCAATGTGTGAGCCATATTTGATCTTGCAAGTCGTTTGCTTATTTTATCGTTTTTTTATTTTATGTATAAACACATTTTTTGTTTGTGAAAATTTATATAAATTCATACAACATTATTTGTTTACTTACTCGTATTTTTCTGACAGTCTTTCGGCTATCATTACGTATATTAACAGTCACACAAACATCCTCGCCATGTGTATACCAGGCCTTATCCAAACTGGCACGTAAGCCCACACGACCGTCTTGCAGTAAGAAAGGTTTATCCACAGCCCCCTGGGGACCACCACAGCCAATTGGACAGACATTATCGTACTTTAAAAGATTGGGAAGAAATTTATAAAAAAAATATATACGAGTATACAAACATGATTCTAATTACTAGATAACAATTAAGGCTTGACCTGTAAACTCAGAGAAAAACATGGCTGAACAGGCTTACGACAACTAATTAGTGTTTTTGGCAACAATATATTGTTGTGATACACAAGTAATTGTTATTTTATTTTGATTGTAACAATAATTTAGTTACTACAAACATTTTTATGTTTATGGCAATTATAAAAAAAAAACACTGAAATATAATTACTTTAAAAAAATGTTTACCACAACTATAGTATGATAACTATTAAAATATTTTATATTATTTACAACTATTTAAACTTACAAATAACCATTCAATGTTTACTTTCTATATTTGTACTCATATTATGTTTAAAATGCCAACAAAATATATTTAATTTTAATAATCACCCCTATCGTGAATAAAAATTGCACGTGAAATTTGTTCACTTTTCACATTTTCCTATTTAAATTCAATGTTAAAAAAATAAAAGTGAACAAATTTCACGTGGAATTTTTATTCACGATAGGGGTGAATATTTTGTTTTTACCATTTGTATAATACTTTTGCATTAGTTTAGACAAACGTCTGCGTGATATCAGATTATTTAGTTGGATTTAATGTTTCAATAAATAAAAAAGAAAAAAAAAAACAATTCGTATTTAAAATATACTAACTATTACTATAAAATACACAATTTTCAAAGAAGTGTAAAAGACTTAAATAAAGCGTAGGGAAGAGGGGGGCACCTTTGAACACTTTTTGCTTACAAACCACATACAAATTTATATTTTTGAATTATTGACTTTTTACATAATTTAACTATTATATATGGAAATAAACTTTAGCTTAAGTCTACAAGTAACTTATTTTTAATTCGATTTATATATTTTTTTTATTTTTTTAATGGATAAAGTCATTGTGTTCAAATGTGCCCCCCATACGGGGCAGCTTTGAACGGCAATTTTTTCTTGTAGCGCTTATGTCAAAAAATAACATAAACAGTTATATTTTTTATATATATAATATATTCGTTTAATTTATTACGAAAAACATAAACATTAAGAATTAAAAAAATAAAAAAAATTCAGATCAAAAATAAGTTTTATATTATTAAGATGGAAAAGGCCTTGCGATTTCAGGTGACATTACATTTTCCTTTAAAGCATCATGATCAGCATTGGATTCGTCATTTTCATAAAATAAGAGAGAATCAACAATGTTTGGTACTTCGGTTGATAAATTAACATGCTCAAAGGTGCCCCCTTTTTTTTGTTCAAACCTGAATGGCATGCCAGCATTTCAAGGAAATTTATAATAAATATTATTATTTCTGCCAAAGTTTTAAACAGTTTTGTTACATTTTTAGTTAAGTATGTTTAAAATTAGGACCTGCAGTTATTGCTAACTACTGGTTAAGTTTCTGTTTGAGGGTTTGATTAAATTATTTGTGGCAAAATTTAAAACATTTTGTTTGCATTTTTAATTATGACAATGATTTTAAAATTAAAACCTATAATTAGTGCTAACGACAGGTTAAGTTACTAGTTAACAATTAAGACTTAACCTGTAGTTAACCG
This sequence comes from Bellardia pandia, assembly GCA_916048285.2. Lineage (NCBI taxonomy): Eukaryota > Metazoa > Arthropoda > Insecta > Diptera > Calliphoridae > Bellardia > Bellardia pandia. The sequence goes on from OU696532.1 coordinate 106,083,335, forward strand.
TAATCTCTGGTCATAATTTTGAAAGATGGTCTTAACAAATTATTTCTGCCAAAGTTTTAAAGATTTGGATGCATTTTTAATTATGATAATTATAAACTATAATTAGTACTGACTTTAGGTTTCCCCCTGGCCCGCGATGTCGAATGATAACGTTCGCTTAGATAAGACTTAAGACACAAACTTGATTGTGGAATAAACAAACTTGATTGAGTAAAAAATAGATACGATAAAAAGTTTGTGCCTTAAGTCTTATCTAAGCGAACGTTATGGTGCGACATCGTGGACCAGGGGGTAAGTTTTTGTTTGATTATTCACAATGAATTTTCTATTTCATTTGTTATAGTGTTCCCTTACCTCCTGAAACGATTTGCTATAGTTATAAAATGCATCACTTGGACATTTGTCCACCTCACTTTTGCTGCGTCCAAAACGACCACTAAAACGAAATGATTTTGGCGACAAGCGCAATTTAGGATAAGAATCACCACGCTCAGATTTACGCGGACGCGAGTCACAGGCACTAGTTGCTGTTTTTGCTGTAGTTGACCCACACTGCTCCTGAGAGTGAGCTGTCGCAGCAGAGGACTCTGTAGTGTGTGAACATGTGGATGATGCAGTGGTGGTGTGAGTATTTGTACAGGCCAAGCTGACGGGTGGCGAAGATACTGGATTGTTAATTAAAGCAGCGAAATTTTCGGCACCATTTACACCATGATTGTAGACATCTGTGCGATAGATTACACGTACACCCATTTTTACCGAGGCTCTGCGCTGAAATTTCTCATCGGTTTTGTCGGCTGGAATGTACAATAGAAAATGCTTAAAGTTTAAGACACAATTTGCAAGCTTAGTTTAAGAGTTCCTAAACGTTTGTGTATATAATTGGACCTACCGATAAAACAGCGCACATCATAACTGGTACCAATTGGAGCACCATAGTAACGTTTGGCTGGCACTAGCTGGACACTGGGTGGAGCTTGAGCCGTTAATGTTAAATTAAACGGATGAGCACCATCACCCAAACGTCTTAGTAGAGCCTCCTGAAAACAAGCATGAAGAAAGGCACAATTAAATTAATTTCTATTTGTTAAACAGCAAAGTCTTATTTTCATACAAATATTCAAAATTAAAGCAAAAAAATCATAAGATTTTTGAGTTGCTCTTAAATTTGCAGACAGCTTGCAACTTTTTGCTTAAATACTTTAAAAACTCCTCGAAAACTAATTGTCCAATTTCACCTGCCTCCCAAAGAATGAATATATGAAGGCTGCCAATTAAAGTTTTGTTAAAAATCTCAACGCTTTCAATCTTTTCGGCTTAAGGCAGTACTTTGTGTTAACTTTTGTGTATGTGTCTGCCACGTGCTACTGTATTGACGTAATAAAGTCGCCTAAGCTTGTGGCAAATAGAAAGGCATGTGGCATAAACTAAAAACGAAATGTAAATTTGCTAATTATGAATCAAAAAGGTATTTGCATTCCACAAGGATTATTAGAGCAGAAGAAACACACATACATTTCATAATATCTGTTTAATTGAAGTAAAAGTGTTTACAAAAAGGGATTTATGAATGACTAATTGGAGTAAACGCTATAATTATAAACGAAATACTTGAATTATATAAATAAAAGACAGAAGGGAGTGATGATGGTTTCTGGCTTTAAAATTTATTGAAAATATCTTGGCAGCAGGAATAATTTTGAGACTCCAAGACTTCATTTATTACAAACAAGTGACGAATCTTATCTAACCATCACCATCTATGAATACTTAAAACTAATTTTTGTTATAGTTTAGTATAGGTATTGCAAGGAACCTCCAGTTACTCCGGATTTATAGCTGGGGTAATGCTCTGTCTGTCCAGGCGCCTTCATATAAAATTTTTAATTATTTAGACTTTCTTATTTCTCTTTCAGACATTTTTATTAATTCACTCTTATGTGTTTCTTTTTTGAGAACAATCTGCCGGCTATTTCATGAATTATCGGTGACTTGTGCCGGTGCCCTACTCCTCCTGTCCTCTAGCTTCTAGTCTCCTTGATATTCTAGGATGTAATCCTGGAATCTAGTTTTGGCCCTGATTTTTCCGAGCGTTAATTCCCAGGAAAACTATCTCTCACTTTTTCCCTGAGCCAGTGCAATATGATCTTCACTTAACGGTTGTAAATCTGTTTTGGATAATAGTGTTGTAAAAGTATTGAGTATTTGAGTACTGAGTACTCAATACCGACTATTTTTTTCGGTACTCAGTACCTAAAAGTAACTACTCAATACTTTTAGAGTTGAATTTTTTTTTAGTAAAAAATACACAATTTTGCCTAAAAATTAGCCAAAAAATATACAAATGTGGAAAAAAATGAGTGCCGAAAAGTTTACCACCGTTTCTAAAATTATTCTTTAATTTAATAAAACAGCAAACAATGAACAAGTCAAATACAACAACAACAAGAAAACACCAAGGACACCAAATAAATAAAATAATTAGTTAGGGACAGAGTGCTTAATCAGCAGCACCTGAGGATCTGAAACGATTTCGCCCCTTGTTCCAAGCTACAGAAATGAACAGTAAAATTGGTTACAAACCAATTTCAATAGAAACTATAACTGAAAAAACAATAAATATACCTAAAACTACAAAAATTACATGTCGGGGCGGATACCTCCTTAAAGTAAGGAGGGGAATCGCGAATCTAAAGAGGATAATAAATTCTACACCCCCACCATCGTGTGAAACTTCTATACATTTATGGAAAATAATAGACGAGCTGGAAAAATTATATCAACGTTTTCACAATTTTGCGATATGTTACAAACGAACATATGGGTAGTTCCATGAAAATTTCAACCACGACCAAAAAAAATAACAGTACTTGAAAAATGTTTCTAATATGATTTAATAAGAGCAAAATATTCGATTTTTCATAATATTGAAGCATTTACAGGTTATTGGTTTTTTAAAACTCAAAAATGGAGGAGAAAAACTGAGCTCTTCGACTAAGTTTTTGCATATAAAATAAATTATTTTCTCTTTGCTATTAACTAAATTAATAGATTTGAAACATTACAATTACATCTTAAAAATAAATTTGCAATAACAAATACCAATAATAATTAGAAAAACGCGAAGCTTTTGATGGTATTCTAATGTCACGTACGTTATGCAAAAACATTGTTTAACTATGTCATTTGTATACGGGCAGTCGCAAGTAAAGAAGATAACAATTCTAAAATAAGAATTCTTCCAGTTAAAGATATTAACTAAAATTTCCTTTTCAACCGAAATAAAAAAAAAAGTTATTACCTTTTAAAGTTTGTCGCATACGTTATTGTAAGTACGATAATTTAAATTAAATGCATGAAAATCAATGTCAAATGCAATCTTTCTATTTAGATTATTTTAAATAGTCCTAAAACCATGATGAGGGATGAGTTAAAAAAAGACGAAGCAAAACTAAAAGAGCTACGAAAAAAAGAGCCTGAATTAATATTAATAAACATTTTATGAATTTGATATTATTTTTATTATCACACCATTTTTTGAATTAGTAAACACTTTTATTTTCTTTCCCCAAATTTATGTCTAAAATTATCTACAAAATACATTTCATTATTTATATACGAGAAAAATTGTCACGTACGTTATTATGTTTTTCTTTTATATAAAACTAACCAGAGATGATTTCTCTTTAAATATTAAAGGCTTGTAAAGGTACAATATTTAGCTTATTTTAGGAATTTTTAAAGAAAAGAAAAACTCCCATGACTCGCAGACTTTCGCATGTACGTAAATATGCCTTAAAACCACTTCCGTTTTTGTCACGTACGTTACCAACTTATTTTGATCGGTTTTTTGAGGTTTCGAGGTTGCCCATTTTTTTCTCAAACATAGAAGCTTTTGATGGCAACATAACTGTAATATTGTTTTTCATTAACTTCCATTTTTGTGAGATTTATATTACTCCACGAATGTCACGTACGGCTGTATGAAAATACCCATATGGCTTAACAATTCATTTAAAAAAGCAGCACTTGCGAAGTTTACTAGGTGAACATTTTTACCACTTACCTGTAATGGACTTAAAGCTTCCTTAACCAGTTCATCTTTCTTTGGCCATATCTGATGCAAAGACATAATGGCTTCATTACAGAAACGCAAACCCATGACCTCCTCATCTTCACGGCCGTAACTAAAAATACCAAAACAAAAATAGAATTAATAACAAGTGAATATATGTATTAAATTTATGTGAATTATCAGACAAGTTACGTCAAGCGTAAGTTAATATTAATTAATAATTATTAATTTTACATATCAAATGGCACTTTCCCAGCATGTGTATTAAATGGAGTGTAAAAAAATTATTTTCATTGTGTTTTCAACTGTGTTAATAAAAACGAATGAAAACAAGTGCTTTTTTGCTTAAGCTAAATTGTCTCTTGTCTTGAGCGATTAATGAATTAAATCAGTAGACATCCATGGCAGTTAGCTATTTTTATACTTTTTAGGGATGATTTAAAACTTATGGAGATAGTACGCTGAATTTAAAAGCACCTTAAAGCATGCTTAATTCTCTAAACGATTTGCGACATTTTTTAAAGCATTCTGTGTAAGTCTATATAGTCGGTATTCAATTCAGCAGTCTATTAAGTAGCCTATTCAGTAGTGTAGAGAGTAGTAGTCTAGTCAATGCTTGGTCATTAGTCTACACACAGAGAAAAAATATAATTGTACATGTTTACCAAAACAATGTTCACATTTTTAAACGTTTTTCAACTGTAATTATTTTTATGATTGCGTTAACCATAATATGGTTAAGGTGCGACTCATATGATTATTATAATTTCTTGCTCTTTGATTATGATAGAGAACAACATAATATAGTATAATTTTACTACAATCATCTGTATGATTGTAACAACTATGTATATATATATATATTTATTATAATTTTTTGCTCTTTGATTATGATAGAAAACAACATAATATAGTATAATTTTTCATTACATAATTGCTATAATCATATATGTGATTGCTATAATCATGCCAATGGTAACCTAACCATATTATGATTGCAGAAATAATATACATATACATAATATAATAGTTGTGGTAAACAATGCACAACTATATTTTTTCTCTGCCTGTAGTCAATAGTCTGGTCAGTGGTCTAGTCAGTAGCCAGTTTACTGGTCTAGTTACAGTCTTTTATTTATATTATTTTTCTACTTACCGAAATGTCAATGTCAATTGTGCATACACTCGATAGCCTTGTATGGCCTTGGGATCAACAAACACAATGCCTCTCAATATGGAAGGACTATTGCCGGACAAGGTGATCTCACGGGATGGTAAATACAATGTTAAAACACAATTTGGTGAGGTTTTTTTGTACACACGTTCAGTGCCATAATCATCTTTGTGTGTATGAGATCTATAAGTGATAAAAGTGTTAAATTAAATTTATGTTTTATTAAGTAAATTTTAATTTTAAAATTTTAAATTTTAATAGTATTAGAAGTAAAATTAAATTCTATTCTAGGCCAGCTAAAATGCACTGGCATTTTCTAGAGTTACTTGTTTTCAAATCAAATAATTGCTTAATTTTATGATTTTCGTTTTTGTTTCTAATTTTTTTCACTTTTAAAGTGTTTATCTCATTTGAAACACCAACTATATAATCCCATCCATCATATTTTTTGCATACAATATCCTGGTTGTTGCATTAAGTGGCTGCAAAGTGTTGCAAAAACACAGTATAACCATTAATGTATGCTTGATGATGGGAAATTTTGCAACATCCATCAAATATTGCTGTGTGAAAAAATTATTATTTTTAGTTGCTATGAAGTTTACAAGTCAGAACTTGAAAGAGCATAAACAAATAAGAGAGAAATAAAAATATCCTTAAAAAATAATGAATAAAGGCAATATTAAGCATTTAAAGTTGTCTATCTTTATTAGAAAAGATTTCCTTAAAATAGCATCAGTTTTTATTTCATCAAATCCTTATCCTAAATTAAGCTAAAATTCATTACAAAAAACCTTAATTTAGGGTGTGTATTATTTATAATAAAACATATATTTACTTGTGCTTGAAATAATTGTCTAACAACTTCCTTTCATGACATTTTTTTCTCAAAGCACAAACAAAATAAAAAAAAAAAACACAAAATCTAAAACCTAAACTCAAACAAAACAAAAAGTTCAAGGACAAATTTGAAGGTTAAAGGATTTAAAATGCACACACAATTTTGGTGTTAAAAAAGTTTGAACTTTTGCGAATAAGTAAAATAGCAAAGTTTTGGTAAAATAAAATTTAACTTAAGCGTACGATGCTACAGGAGTCCGAACTCATCGAAATTTATTTAAACTTATAAGCAACTAGAAAACGATTGAATTAAACTGGGATTACTTAACACGATTAAACAGGGACGATTAAGGCGAAACTGGGCCTATGTTAAGGGCCACTATTGAACCTAAACAGAGACTAAATAAAACGGAGACGATTAAAGCTAAACTGGGACTATAATAAGATCTACTATTGCAGCTTAACGGAGACTAAATAAATAGCCTAAATTACAGCTAAACTGGGAATATATAAAAAACCACGATTAAAGCCTCAATTAACGCTAAACTGGGACTATAAAGAGTCTCAATTAAAGCTAAACAAAGACTATAAAAAGAGCTTCAATTAACACTAAACTGGCATAATATAAAGAGCCTCAATTAAAGCTAAACGGAGAGTTAATAAAGAGCTAAGATTAAGGCTAAACTAAGACTAAACTATATCCTCGATTAAAGTAGGGGTCATCCCCTGAGTGCTGGTCCAAGAAAAAAAAAGCTAAACTGGGATAATATAAAGAGCCTCAATTAAAGCTTGATGGGGACTATATAAAGAACCACGATTAAAGCTAAACGGAGACTAAATAAAATACAATGATTAAAGCTAGTTTAGATAAAAAGAGCCACGATTACAGATAAACAGGGATTATATAAAGAACTACGATTAAAGCTAAACAGAGATTTTATAAAGAGCCAGGATTAAAGTAAAACTGGAACTTTATAAAGAGCCTCAATTCCATCTAAACTGGGACTATATAAAGAACAACGATTGAAGCTAAACTGGGATTATATAAATAGCCAAGATTAAAGCTTGACGGGGACTATGTAAAGAGCAACTATTAAAGCTAAACGGAGACTTTATAGAGAGCCTCAATTAACGCTAAACGGATAGTATATGAAAAGCCTCGTTTACAGTTAAGCTAGGTTTATATAAACACCCATCATTAAAGCTAAACTGGAGCCTTATAAAGAGCTGCGATTAGAGCTAATATGGGATTATATATGTAAATAGGCAAGATTAAAGCTAAACGGAGACTAAATAAAGAGCAATGATTAAAGCTAAACTGAGATAAACAGAGCTGCGATTACACCTAAACAAGGACTATGTAAAGAGCAACGATTAAACTCGGCCTATGAAAATGTTTCCTTAAATTTTGTACATTTATTTCAGTTAAATTTAGTTTTACCACACCATCGCCTTCCACTTCTCTCACAGTACCTTTCATTCAACTCATTGATTTCTCCATTTACCAAATCGAACAACATAATCTCACTTCGAAAGCTGACACATGACGAACGTTTTCTACAGCCATGTTTCATATAATGTTGTTGCTGTTCCTGTTCAGTCATGCCGTCAGCATCATTGCTAGCAGCATGACTGAAGCAATTCACTATGCCAACTGAAGCGGCATGTGGCGTTTGTGGAGAATGTTGCTGGGAATTATTGCTACTGCTGCTGCTGCCACTGTGACCGCTATGATGACGCGGTATATTTAATAAATCCAAAAATTGTGATAATCTCTTGTAGCGACTGAATGTTGAACATATTGGTGTTTTGTGGAAGCAGAAAGAAAAAAAGGAAACCGGAGAAAGTTAAATGAAAATGTTGAAAAATATTCATTGTGTGCTCAATCATGCCTGTTCACATTTAAACATCAATTTTATTTGATGGTTGTTGGTCGTTTGTAGTATTGGTTGTAAGTTTCATAGATTTTAGATTATGGCTTGTGAATATTTAAACAAAATATACAACAAATAGTAGTACATAATATTAAGTAAGTAAATATATGGGTTTTTTTTAATACATAATAAATTTTGAGGACTTTACTTGTCATAAAAAGTAAAGCTGGGGGTTATATTAAATTATATTAAATTATGTTATATTGTGTAAAGAGATATTAAAGTTTTTTTTTGGGAAATAAGTAATGGTAGTAAATACATTTGTACTTTTATAAACATTCCTTAATACTAGTTACTGTCCTTACAATCTGAACTTTGTACTCTTATTTATATTTTTCAAATTGTCTTAACAGTTTAATTGGTATGAAACATTTTCTGAGCATACTTTTTATTTAATATTAATCATACGCCCAGAATATTTAAATGTTTAATATATCCCAGCAAGCCATATGAGCCCAAAAAGAGTATTTTCTGACACCTTTTCCGGAGCGTTCATGCTCTTTATGAGCTTAAAAAACCATCATAATTGCTCAGAAACAGTGTTGCCACGAAAAAAAATTTTTTGTAACCAACATTTATGAAAAAAATAACCAAATTTAAAAAAAAATAACCAAATTTAAATGCATGTACTATTTATTTATTTTTTGTAATTTTAACTATAATTTGTACTTTAAGGTAACAAAAAAAACATAAAACAACGTATTTTACAACACAACTCCTAATACTAAAAAATAATTTTATTAAAAAACTAAGCGTCATATTTTGCAAAAAGTAATGCAAAGAAACATAAGCTAATGCTACAATTTGTAAAATTTAAAATTCCAATACTTTGCATTAAGTTTTGCAAGTTTAGTTATTAATTTTTAATGTCTTAAACAAAAATAAAAAGTATATAATAAAAACAAAAAATTTTTCATTGGCAATAAAATAAGGAACTAGAAAGTTACTCTCTTAAATACTAAAAAACATGTAATTATATTACAATAAATATGGAGATCACTTTTACTTAAAATGTCACAGCTTGAGTTTTAAAATTTGTCTTTGGCAGACCAAACAAAATGGGCATTTTGTTGATTTTTGCACAATTCTTTTGCTTGCAATATATTACTAATTGTCTTAAAATCTAAATATTTTCAGTAAAAAAAATAACCAAAACAGAAAAAATCTACACATGTACACATTGAGAAAAAAAATAACCAATTTTGGTTAGAAATAACCAAAAACGGCAACGCTGCTCAGAAACCCTTCGAAAATGGTGCGTCAGATAGAGCTCTTAGATAATGTCAGAAAAGAGTTTTTTATGAGGTTTTTTTTGGGCTCAGAAAGAGCTCTTACATTATGTCAGAAAAGATTCTTTGCAATTTTAAATACAAAAAATTAAAAGTTCACATTTATTATTTTTTTAAATTGTTTTTACAAAGAAACTAAATTGGAAATGGAAAAAAATTAAATAAATTGTATTTACAGTCAAAAAAATAAAATTTAAATAAAAGATTTAAAACTGGGAAAAAATTAATTTTTTTAACAAATTTTTCTTACGCTCCGAAAATGCTTTTTAGTTGCACTCTTTTCTGACTCCTTTTTCGGAGCGCTCCTAGAATTGTATGCTGGGATGTATTTAGCTGGGATATTAAAATATATATTGTTATAGAAATAAAGTGATAAACTCTAGGAAACAGAAAACAGAACAAGACGCAAGATTATATTGTAAGAAATTATAAAGGACTCACCCCCTTATTCATAAAAACTTACAACAGGTTTATCAAGCAAATTTCCATACAAAATTTTCTTTATAAACCTCTTATAAACCTGTTGTAAGTTTTATGAATAAGGGCATAAGGCTTTATCTGTTTAACATGGTAAAGTTTAGGGTAAAATAAAACTTAAAATATGTATTGCCTTTACATAGTAACATTGCGTATTTTCTTAGTTTCAAATGCTGTTTTAAAAATTTTAACTTTTTAAAATAGTTTCCAAGTTATTGAGTAGTGTGTAGATTGACCCTTTAATTAATATCAATCATACGCATCGTATTCTAAAAATTATTAAATTAATAAAATTTGATAATAACTGGAATTTTCTTTAGAAAATTAACATACCATTTCTAATTGCTTTCATTGGTTTATATACTACTGCTGGTCACTTTTGCTACAAGCCATTATTCTAGGGAAATCTTTTAAAAATCAATTATTTGAATTAAAAGCAATTGTTTTAACTCATAAGTTTTATACACAAAGAAATTGATGGAACCTTATTGCATACTTTGCTAAAAACATGCACTGCTTCATTTATCCTTGCTCTTTCATTACAGTATTTCAAAGCCAATTATGTGTGCAAGTCAGTCACTGATTATTGGCCTGGTTGGTAAACAGGAAATAAGATTAAAAATAACAACATCATCAACTTTCGTTTAAAAGCATTTGAAAATTTGCTATAGTGTGTAATGTGTTTTTTTTCACAATCAAATAATTGTTTACCAGTATACTGTAACTTAAAATATTCCTCTGTAGTCTCTTGTAGAGGATTCTGAAACTTAGCAACTGAATTAGAAATTTCCAAAAATTATGGAATTGTTTTTGAAATATAAATCAACGAAAAGCTAAATTAGCTAAATTAAATTAAACTTTTCAAGTTCACTTGAATAGTTCTCAAGTTATTAAGTATTTTGTAAGATTAGCCCTTGATTAATATTAATCATACGCCTTGTTTTTAAAAAAATATGTTTTTATTTCAAGGATGTTGAATTCTATAGTTCTAAAGTAAATTCACTTAATTCGATAAAGCTAAATTAGCTAAATTAAATAAAACTTTTCAAGTTCACTTGAATAGTTCTCAAGTTATTAAGTATTTTATAAGATTAGCCCTTGATTAATATTAATCATAAGTCTAGTTTTTGAAAAAATATGTTTTTATTTCAAGGATGTTGAATTCTATAGTTCTATACTAAATCTTTTGAATAGTTCCATAGCTGTTGAGTATTTTCTAAGATTATAAGCTAATCTTTTATATTAAGCTTATGCCTAGTAAACAAATTAATTTATGTTTTAATTGCACCAGATGCCTTAATAAGATGTATAATATTCAACTGGTTTTTAATAAATTTATAAGTCTATAATATATATATAATCTCAGCCATAATACACAAAGAATAAGGTAAGAAGTATGCTCTCATAAGTCGCAATTTACATGAACCCAGTCTTATTGAAAAGATTGATAACATTTTTTCCTTGAAATTTCTTCGTTACTGCGTGAAGCTAAATTTTTATTATTGCTTAAATCGCTTGTATTTTTATTAGACAATATATCGATGGTCTCATGTAGAAAGGCCCTAACTAGCATATTTGAAACTTTACAGGAGAAGGTAAAAACATAATAGAAACTGTAATACTCAACATGTAAGTTTTTTTGTACAACTGCTTATAAAAGCGTTATTTTTTACACTATTACAATAAATTTGTGTGAGGAGGTGTATTTGCGTTAAATGCATTGGAATCGCAATAAAAACAAATTTCGAAAAAATAGCGAGTTAGGGCCTTTCTATATGAGACCAACGATATACACATATTTGTATGAACAAGTACAATTTAGTATATACACGTTGTATCTTTCCCTCAGCTTGATGTCTAAAAGGTAATTAGATTTGCCTCGTGTAAATTAGGACTAACTTTCTGTCCTTTAAGCGATTTATTATTTAATTAGCTAAATTCGTGCTACTTTAAAAATCCGAGTTTTTTGTTTACTCTTTTGAAGTTATTTATCCATTGAAATAACAGTCCTCTTGGATTATTAATAATTAGGCCACCACCATAATTAAGAGAAGTTGTGTTATTTTTTTAATTCAAATTAGTACAAAATAGTGATGAACCTGTCATGTGTATTTTTAGGACTGGTGAAAGATTTACTGTGTGATATTTGAAGATACAATACCTCAGCGTTGGATATTTGATATTTGAACATTACAGCAGTCATCACCTTTATGATTTTGTAGCATTTTAAGGTGTTATGCCTGTCTTAAAATTAAAGTAATAAGACTGTTACAATAATTGATTTTGTTGTTCTTATTGTTGTATTAATAATTCAAAAAACATATTATCATTCTGTTAACTATTCTAAGTAAATTCACAGCAATTTATGTTGCTTGTGGAAAAGATGTTTCGGAAAAAATTTGTAAAAAAATAGAACGCATTATTTCACCACTTCAAAACTCACACAGTCTGAAAAAAAGACCTATAAGAACACACCCTCAAAATTTAAAAAAAAAAAGATGTAATCAGTTTGAAAATCGAAATAAAAGGATGAAAATTATACAAACTTAAAAAAATGCTATGGGGATATGTCATACCGCTTTGGTATTTTAGAAGAAATTGAAATTACCTTCAAAACAAGGTATAGCACATTAAAATCGGTCCAGTATTTCAGGAGTTACATGCGATTGAATGAACACACCTCTTTGAAAAAATCGCCATTTCACCAAAGTTCAATTGGTCATAACTTTTGAAAAGCAATTTTCATATTTTTTTTTCTCATCGGGAATGAAGTAGAATTTGTAGAGGACTAAATTTGCAAATTTTCATAAAAATCGGAATCATTGCGTTAAATTTTTTCCCAAATTCGTACCGTTTGACATGGAATGACTCATATAGGGCTTAATATGAGTTTTTTGGTGAAAAAAATTTTATAAGTTTTTTTTTTTGCAGAAAATAAGAGTTGTAGTAATTTTTTTTTATATAAATATATTTATTTATTTATTAATTTTTGTTTTCTTGTTTTTTTCAGGTAATAATAACAAATGATGAGTTAATAATTGTGTTTGAACGTTAAATGTTGAATGTATGATAATAATATGGTGAGAAAATATCTTTTATTACAGTTTTTGCTTTCTTTTTTTATATAAAAGTTGAACAAATTGCATTCATCTACTGAATTTTGTTAAAATGAGGGGGGGGGGGAATAATTTTTGGTCTGGAAATTACAAGTGACCTTATAAATTGTATTACGAGTATTTTAAAAATAACATTATGTGATTACATTAATCATTTTCTTAAAATTGTGTTGATTATTATAGATCCATTTCATAAGGTTTAGCTCATATCAATTCTTGCTAAACCAAAATGTAATATGTGGCCAGCATTGAAATACTCTCCAATTTAAATGTTTTTGATCTTTACTTCATGTAAACAATTTAAAAACTTACAATATTTCAAAAGAGTTAAAAAAACATTGTTAAGTTTGGTTTAGTTAATATGAAAAATAAGGTTTTCTTTTAGGTCTTATCTAAGCGAACGTTATCGTTCGACATCGTGGGCCAGGGGGTTAACCTTTTTCTACCGCGCTTTCTGTTCTTGACTAAGAAGTTTTCGGACCGCCCTCGTATACTCCTTGCTAAAGATTTCATAATATGTTTAAGGTTTATGGTAATCTCATGATATTTTGACAGATGATGGTAACATAATTTCACAAGAATTTAACTAAAGCTAAATACAAAAACTTTTTTCTTGAAGGCGTATGATTAATATCAATTTCAAGTTTGTTAAATGTTATAACTTTTGCTTCTTTTTATTGTCTTCATAGCTCTCTGTAAATTAAAATGGCTTTAGACATAGCATTTAATATTTGTGTTGATTTTTGTAATCAAAGTATTATTATTCAAATTGAAAATTTTTTTTCTTGAATGCGTATGATTAATATTAATTTGAAATTTGTTATAGCTTAATGCCTATAACTTTTTTGGCTTTTAAAACCTTTTACCTAACAATATCACAAATGAAAGACAAAGTATTAAACTTAATTCTAATTTTACTTATTTAAATATATATAATATTTTAATTGTCAAAAATTTAAAATTTATTTAGTAAATATTATTAAGAAATATAATTTTTTTGGTTTACCTTGCCTTCCATATACAATTTGACGTATATATTAATTTTCAAATTATTACCATCTTTTTACTCCTGATAGAAATACTAAACTCATTTAGCTTAACAACGTAAAAGAACTTTCAGCTGCTTTAATATTTAATGTCCTTAAAATAACATTAAATCACATTAAACATGTGGGTAACTTAAAAAAAATCATATTTATGGCGTAGTTAAGATTTGCTACTAAACAACGTACAAGAAGTCAGCCAAAGTAATATAAATACTGAAATTAATATGACGTAAGCATAGAACAGACACTGTTTTAAAAATAAACATTTTAACCAACCATTTTGGCAGAAATATATCAAGTAGATAAACAAGTGCGTGCTGGAAAAGTGCAATGAATTACTGAGCTCTAAAAATAAAATTCCACTTAAAAGTAAAAAAAAAAAACACTTCAAAAATAATTTATAAATTTTGTTAGAAAGTAAAGCTTTTATAAAAAAAATCATTTTAAATCAGTAGTATGTTATGTTTTATTAATTTGGCATTTGGCTTATCAAAAATATAATTAATTAAATATTTAATATTCTTAACCTTTTCATTTTCTAATTTATCGTCATCTGTATTTCCTAATACTTTACAACATTGTTAGAAATTTTAAATGTTGTTTAACTTTGCTTTGTGGTGTGCTACTACTAGTATTACAAAACAACTACTAATACTATGTCACTTAAGTTTAAAAGCATCTGTCAAAGTAATAATTCGTGTGTATTTGTATTTTATATAATATTTAATTTCAGGTCGTGATATCAGTTTTGCATTTGTTGTAGTTTCTAAGAGTGCTCGTAGTCTTTTTCTGTTTTCATATGCAAAAGTGCAACATGACATAATTACTCAGGGTAAAAATAATCACGGCCTAGAAGTATGCTGTAGTTAAAATCAAAACAAAGTTAAGCCAGTAAAACGTGCTGTAAAAATGTGAATAATAATAGTTTTAGATTATTTGTAATTGTAGAGAAATGTTTAAATATTACTTAAACAAAACATGTAGACTTGTATAGCTGTGTCATTTTAGAGCTTATACAGTGGAAAGCAAAACTGCCTGGATGTCTTGCATTAAGGAAGTAAGATAATGCAAATAATACATATATAGGTATTAGAGGTCTGCACAAATGTGTTTGACAGCCAAATGAGTGTTGTGTGTGTATTTGATTTTCAATTCAAATGTGTAAAACAAATGAGAGCTAGTCATTCACGTTCAAACATTTTAAATGAAAGATCAACACAACACCGTTCACGAAAAAGTGAAACACATACACTAACACTAATTGTGTGTGCGTCTCAATTATATTGTATTGCTTGATAAACTCAAATTTATACATCCCAAAATAAAAAAAAAACCTGCGTGAAGTTAAAAATCACACAATTCCTTCGTGCGTTTGTTGTCTTTCTTATTTTGTTAAAATTGGGTTTTTCCCTATTTAATAAATTTTCCTAACATTCTTTGTTTTGATACGGGCATGTACTAAGTTTTTGTGTTTCGGTTGCCCAGCAGTCTTGTTTTTCTCTTTAGCTTGGATTTACATAAATACAATTGTAGTTACTCGTGTAAAACAGCATATTTGTTATTTACAGTTGAATCAAATATTTCTCTTACAACACTCACATAATGAATTGAACGCTATACACAATATGTTATTTCTTACACACAATAAATTTTGTGTGATTCTTAAATCACACACAACACACTACTTGCTAGTTTGATGTGTAAATTCATGTGTCGTTTAATCGCACACATGCAGACCTCTAATAGGTATACTAGATGGCATTTGCTCGCGTTACTACGCCACCAATTAAAATTAATTTAAAATAAAGACATTACAAAAATATTCGATTAATTTTGAGTAATTTTAATGATTTTGTTCATTTTGAAAAAAAGTGGGCGGTCGAAAAAAGTATTCTTAGTCATGCCGGAGTCTTAGTTATATCCCGTAAGTTTTAGTAAGATCGGTCCAGCGGTCTGGCCTTCCTGCCAGGCGTTGTAATTAATTAAAAAAAGTGGGCGTTAGAGTAGGCGTGTTCATACCAACTCATAAACCTTCCCGGGCTCATACACAACAACTTTGCCGAAGATAATAACATGATCAGATGCATAGTTTGCGAGAATAGAATAGTAGAAATGAATTTCAAAAAAGTACCAATATAAGTGTACTGAAATTTGGCCCTTTTTACACCTTTCTATTTGAGTCGTGAATAGCATGTTCTGGGTTCTTTTTGTATGGATTGAAGAATATTTTATCTTTTTTTTTATTTTAAAATTGAATAAATAATATCAAATGTCCGTTTTTACCCCGTTTTTGTCCCTTTTTTGTCAGTCGTGAAAAAATAATTTTCAAAAAGTACCTATTAATTATCCGTAATACGTACTATTTGAAAATAACAGTTCATGAAATTTTTAGTGAGAAAATACATTTTGATAAATAAGTACCAAAAAAGGATACAATTCACTTTATTTTCGCTAAACTCAACGTAAACGAGTTTAAGTAATCCGCAGTTAAGTTCCAATAAGCAGTAAGTCTGTATTTTCTCAAAATGCTTTACAATATTCAATTGTAATTAACTGAAATTTATATAAAATGTAATTTATTGCAGGTAATCTTAACTATGACGAGATTAAGTAATTTTTTGTTATCTAGGTTAAAGCTTAAATTACATCATAGTTGTAGTGAATAATTGGCATTTCTCTAAACTTTTTTAAACTTCACTTTATTTTCGCTAAACTCAACTTAAACGAGTTTAAGTAAACCGCAGTTAAGTTAATTGTCTGTATTTTCTCAAAATTCTTTACAATATTCAATTGTAACTAACTTAAATTTATATAAAATGTAATTTATTGCAGTTAATCTTAGCTATAACGAGATTAACTAATTGTTAGTAATCTAGGTTTAAGCTTAAATTACATCATAGTTGTAGTGATTAGTTTTCAGTTCTCTAAACTTTTTTAAACTTCACTTTATTTTCGCTAAACTCAACTTAAACGTGTTTAAGTAATCAGCACTCAATAAATGTTCTACACTATATTATAAGTACAGCGTGCATAAAGAATCGAAAAAATAAAACAACCCAATGATCGTGAAATTCCTACAAATTAACTTCGGACGAGGTAGGGAAGTAGAGAATTTAATAATACAAAAGGCGACGAAAGATAATAAAAAAAGCCATGCAAACAGCAAATTCGCTGGTCAGAATAATGTCAAATTATGGCGAAATTAATAAACAGCGTAATGCACTGCCAACTTCTATATGCTGCCACAACATTTACCAGGTAATTAAAATTGTTGTAGAAACCACAGAGAGTTAGCGCTTTTTGCAGCATTTTAGGTGATTGCAGGCCTACCTCCCATAAACCTGCTAATATTGAAAAGAGATGAGATAGTTAAACTAGACGCATAAATTGAAACACTGCTAATCCTGCAGAGCTATCTAGAGAAATGAGGAGAACTATCAGAGACAATCAGCGTAAGTGCTATCAGCTTTTACTTCGCGGGATTTTTAGCTTACATTGCAGCTCCTGTTAACGGTCTTCTGGTGATCTCTTTTCTGTGGACTTACGAATTTACTTTGCTTCACTAAGAGCCTGATTTATGCCTCTAACATAGTGTTACGTTTTCATCTTTTAAAAACGGTTGTGTATTTTCTTTTGAATAAAACGGATTCCCGGATAGCTTAAACACAATATTACACAAGTCTTTATTTAAATGTACACAAAAACAATTTAAATGAACACTCTGTCTTTTACACTTTACACTTAAATTACAGTTTGAGAACGCTTGATGTGCACACAACAATGACTTAAAATAAAATAAACTAACTTGAGTGGCTTGTTACTCTATTTATACACCAATCATTATTTCTGGTTGGTTCGGAGCTAAAATACTAGAATGTTCATGTCTAGAATGTTTGTGTCTAGAACGATTAGTCTCGAAGCCATTAAAATGTTTTCTTTGGCCCATTGTGGACATCTGGAAGATTTCTCGTGATAACTAGATTTTATAGTTATCATATTTTGTAAGGAATTGGCTCAAGTTATAGTTTGTCTCTCTATACTTGTGATTTTGCCACTTTTTTAAATTAATTTAAAGGTCCAACGGCTTTAAAAAAAATTCTACCATCTGATTTGCCACTCCACCATGGTGGTTTCCTTCTCAAACTGACATATGTATGTGCTTTCTTGAAGTGCCTGGGTGCCATTTAATTTCTCCATAAATATTTGCTAGCTCGCTAGCGATAGAGTCAATGGATATGTTTCTGAAGCCAGTGTAGGCGCTTTAGAAACCCTTTCTTAAAGCCCTTTTTCAAATTAACGCCCCTTAAATTTGGACTGTATTGGAAACGGTTGTTATTAATAAACAGTGATTTTAGCGGTCCACCGACATTTTTCATGATTCTGGTCAATGCTAGAGATACCAGCAGCTTTTTTGGTATGTAAAAAAATACTGCGTAAGGTTGTTAGTCTTTTATTTTTGCCCTCTTAACAGAGAACAGTAGGTATGTAGTCATTTTTAAGTAGATACCACCTACCGCCCTTGTATGGTACGTGACAATAGTAGTTATTTAGTCAATTGTGTGCAAAATTAAAGCTGAAATTGTGTGAAATAATATGAACAACTACATTCCTGAACAGGGATGTGTTTGTAAAAGAATTTATGAACAAAAAAACTTCTTTGCATATGGCTTAATAAAAGTATAAATACAATTTAAATAAATAAATATAACGTGCGGAAGTATATTTTAAGAGGATAATAAAATAGTTGTTTATATTTAAAATATTTAGATATAATGACAGCAATGTTGAACAGTTAAAAAATTTCTATAGAATTGAAGGAAATAATATTTATTTTATAACTGTTTTCAGGGGAATTTGAAGGTATTTAAAGTGTTGAACATTATGCTAAACAAGTTAACGATTAAGTGGATTCATTCATTGCAGTTATTTCAAATAATTGTTGCTATTGTTTGTTGTTGTATAATCTATTGTTTATGAAACATTCAGTTTAGTGCTTGATATTGTATGAGCGTATGAGTGATATTGTTTGGCGTATGAGTGTTTTTAATTAAATAATAACACCCATATGTCTACATAAGAATTGAACATAATCAATGCTTTGAAACTTATATTTTCCTGTTTTTTTTAATATAGTTTGTATTGTTATAAGGCCTTTTTCCTGTTTTCATTAATATTTTAAACATATCACGTTGTTTTATTGATTAGCTTTGTGTGTAAATACAGAAAACCTTATGTAACAAATTTACGTCTTAGTAATCTATATTTAATATCTTAAGAAAAGCATTGGTAATGTAGGTGTTAGCAACTAGAAAGTAAAGCCAGAGAGTTGATTAATAAATATTCCATACCAGTCTTGTAGTAAATTTATTTTGGGCTTTGTTGGCGGCACGTGTTACATGTTACAGCTAAATGTCTGGCTTACATAAAAAAATTTTACAACATTTCTGGGTTAAGTGAATTTTTACAATATCTGGGAGATAGAGAATAAAGTGAAAATTTTACTTTTCACAAATAAACACATTTCTTTAGGCATATTTAAAGTATTGTAAATAAGTTGTTAATAATGTGGATTAAATTTTGTATAGAAAAGAAAAGACTTGCACTTTAAGATTTACAGTTTAAGAGTTGTTAGTTTTTAAAAAACAACAAGGAATATTTAATTTAGTATTAAATTTTTTAATCCGAATCATATTCTTTCAGTTGGTTTATATGCTTAATTAAACTCATTTAAGTCTATTAAAAGATTTGGTTTATAAACAGCTCCATAGTGGCTTTTATGGCAACAAAAACCATTCCCTAAAGTATGCTTTAATTTTGTGGTAATAAACATTTGTCAGTTCTTTTCAAAACTCTTTAAAGGTTTTAAACCATAGGTCGGCATCCTATAGCACAATAGTGCAGAGAGCACTTCACACATACGCTTAATCTCTTTCATTCAGTCGTCGTTGAGACAGCAATGTGTGCTCATGCGGCGGATGCTTTTATATTTTTTTCAGAAATACTTCCCAACAAACATTTAAAATTAGTAATGAATTACGAAAAATATTTTATAATTGATAATGCATTGGGTAACATGCATGTAATCAGCTTTTGAAGTATTAGAAGTTCCGTTTGTATATCAATCTCGTTGTTAATTTCTTATATGTTACGGAAAATACATTGTGAGTGTATGTTTCCTATCTAAGTTGTTTTGTATAATTTATATAATTATGTTTATGTTTGCTGGGTAGTTCGCTCACACACACAACCTCATTTTACGCTTTGCCGACCTCTGTTTTAAACACTTACAACTACTATGAGTATGATTATCAGTGTGTTAGTTTGAAAATATCTTTTTAATTTGTAAATTCACTTGTATTTTCCCTTTAGGTGTATGGAACTTTTTTAAGGTATTTTGAAAGGGTTTTGTTTTTGATTAAAGTAACGTATTCATGAAAGGTTATTTGGGATAATATAAAACTAATAGCAAGAAACTTAAATGAGATGTAGCGTGTAAAAAGTTTGTAGGTTGTAAAACCAATCACCTTTTTAAGCATTCTTTCTTGGGATATTATTATGGTGATATTAGTTTAAAATATTATTTAATAATTTAGTTCCTTTATTGCCATTATAATACTACTGTATTATATTAAATACTATTTTGTGTTGAGCTTAAGGTCAATTTCTTTTTGTTTATTCCAATATTTCACAACAACAATGTGTAGCATCTGCAGGGACAATAAATCTATTAACAAATTTATAAAATAAATATTTTTCAATATAACAGAATTGTCCGAATGAAAAAAATTTTAAATATTACAAAAAAAAAAAAAAAAAAAACAAAGAGAAAATAATTTAGTTACCTTTTTAGTTTTTATAAATTAATGGCCTTATTCATAAAACTTACAACAGGTTCATAAGAGTTTTATAACGCAAATTTTGTATGGAAATTTGCTTTATAAACCTGTTGTAAGTTTTTATGAATAAGGGGGTAAAAGTCTATAGGTTTGAATTACATTGAGATACAGTATCTGCTTTCTAAGAGGTTTTGATACATTTTAAATTTCTAACATTTAACATATAACGACGTTTATAATTATTTTCTGTTTTTAAAAACTGATATATTCTCAAAGTCGGTATAGTGATATAAATTTGCACAATGTGATGATAATGTTGTCTTTTGTAATGATATATCTGTGTATTTGTGATCAGCTTTGTGTCCATAATTAGTCGTAGGCCCACTTCCGAAAATCACTTTAACGAACATAAATTTCTTAAGAATGTTGGTATCTAAATAAAATTCAACACAAATAAATTTCATATACACAAAAAGAATGACAGCTAATTCTATAATTGTCGGTCCATAATTAGGCGCAACTCCCATATAAGACCCTCTCCGTAATTCACTTTAACCTCCATAAATCTTCTAAAAGTATTTATATCGAGATAAAGTTTAACATACATAATATTTATATTCACAAAAATCATGACACTAAATTTATGTATGATCGGTCCACAATAGTTTATATCTCCCATATAACGCCCATTTCTGCAAAACTGTTTTATACATATACTGGGTGTAGGGTATTATATGGTCAGGCTTGACCCGTTTTTGTTTTTAATTTAAAAAGGTCATCAACAATATTATTATTTATCTTCTGTAATTTGTTTGTCCTTAGTATTATCTAAAATATCATTCATCCTTGATTGATAATCAGTTTTATTAATAGCTACAATAGTATTTCCTTTATCTGAATTTAAAATAATTATGTTCCTATTGTATTTTAAATACTTTCTAGTAAAATTTTCCTTAACCAGTAAAAAATTGATCTCTATTTAATAATCTCATATTATTAATTTGCTTATCAATAATTGTTGTCATTTTAGGCCTAGCGATTTACCGTTCCTCTTTGTTATTTATAGTTTGTATAAAATCTTATCACTGTCATTTACATTAAAATGCATTTGACGTAAAGCAGTGAAGCTGTGATGCCGTAAACATAATAATGCAGTCATGCAATTTGCAGTGATGTCAAATATGCATTTTTAAAATGCTAAACATATTTTCGAACGTGAACTAAAGAGACAAAGATATTGAGGATTTAAGATTTATAGATTTTTTTTATATTATTAAACTAATTGTTCGACCTTCTTATCTGTATAAAATTTATAATACATTACTAGTATAAAAAAAGCTATAATTCCAAAATTTATAAAAATAAACTCCACTAAACATATTCTTACAATTTTTCATGTAAATGGTCTACCAACCAATTTAACAATCAAGTTCGAGATATAATATTTAAGAATTATATCACAAGATTCTAAATTTAGAGATCAAACAAAAACAAGCAGAATAAGAATTATTATATTTAAGAAATATAAATAATAATTTTACCAACGAGGAAACACACACATTTTTAGAGTATCAGAATTGATTAGCAAGTACATTTGCAGAGAGAATTAAACAGGTACATAAGAAACAATTTCATTGTCTTATTAATTTACAGAAGAATTAGAATTAGATATTAAATTTAATAGAAAATGGTTTGTAAATAAAACTGACATAGATATTCCAACATATGTAAAATAAATCCTTTCTCTAGGATAAAAACATGCATTACCAATTAGGTAAGAAGATTTCCTAAGTAAAAAGGATATCTATACATATATATGATTGTTATAATTATGAGAATGGTAACTTAAGTATTGCAGAAATCATATAAATAATTACAGTTACCATAATATGTTGTTGAAAAACTTGTAAAAATGTTGACATTGTTGTGATAAACATGTACAACTATATTTTTTCTCTGTGTGTATAAGTAATTTTTATACATCTGTATAATAACTTAACCATATTATGGTTACCGCAATCATATCAATAATTACAGTTACCATAACAGTGTTGAAAAATTTGTAAAAATTTTGACATTGTTGTGATAAACAAGTACAACTATATTTTTTATCTGTGTGTATAAGCAATTTTTATACATCTGAATAGTAACTTAACCATATTATGGTTACCGCAATCATATAAATAATTACAGTTACCATAATATGTTGTTGAAAAACTTGTAAACATGTTGACATTGTTGTGATAAACAAGTACAACTATATTTTTTATCTGTGTGTATAAGCAATTTTTATACATCTGAATAGTAACTTAACCATATTATGGTTACCGCAATCATATAAATAATTACAGTTACCATAATATGTTGTTGAAAAACTTGTAAACATGTTGACATTGTTGTGATAAACATGTACAACTATATTTTTTATTTGTGTGTATAATCAATTTTTATACATCTGAATAGTAACTTAACCATATTATGGTTACCGCAATCATATAAATAATTACAGTGACCATAATATGTTGTTGAAAAACTTGTAAAAAGGTTGACATTGTTGTGATAAACAAGTGTGTATAAGTAATTTTTATACAACAATTGTAATATTTTGCTTTTTAGAAAAACGTTACATTTTTGAAGATTTTTACTATTCAAAACTTCTAAAGTTCTGTCAATTTTATATATAGATTATACTTTGGTCTTTCTATTTCATTTCTAATAATGTGTTGTCCTTTATTTAGCACTCTTTTAGCTACAATAATTATTATATTTGTTTCTTAGCAGCGACAATTTTTGCTCACACATTTCAACAAATTTCAATTTTAATCTCTTCCACATCAGCACTCTGGTTAGTGAAACACACACTGGCTAAAAATTACTGGTAACAAATTGAAAAGACACTGTGTGTGATAGAATGATTATGTTTGTCAGATAAAGACTTTTATTAATGTGTTGCTATGTCCTCTTGACAGATGACAGTGACAAGTTTACACAAGACAAATGAAAATGTTTAAAAAATATTGCTGCACTTTAACATTGTTAAGAGCATAAATATGCTACAATTTATATTCAACAGTATCTATAGTTAAGAAAGGAAGTAAGTGAGCAAACAAAACAAACAAAAATTACATTTTCACACTATTTTAATGTTGGTTGGTTGCTAGTGTCTGAATCAGTAGATGTTGTTGGCCTGCTATACAGTGCAATAAACAAAATGGCAATGGTATGAGAGCGATTGCAAAGTCCCCTTTTACAATGTAGAAATTGAAAGGCAGACATGACAAAATGAAGTCATGTACTACACACTGTACCTCTTCAACCCCTCGCCAACAAACTTCGTCTGTCTGCCTTTCAATTTTTACATTGTAAAAGGAGACAAATAAAAGTTGACAAAGCCAATCTTTTAATATCATAGTGTTGTACATGAATTACCAAACAAACAAAGGCTATAGCTTGATATCTCCTCTGCAGTGTCTGTATAAAATTTCACATCAGTCAGCCAGTTGGCAATAGCCGACTGAAATAATAAATAGTATTAGAACAAAAATCAGCAGAGATAACTTAGTATAAAAACTACAACGTCTATCCAATATATTGCACAACTTTCTCCCAAAGTATTTGTAATTTTTAAAAATATATATTATAGATGTTTTGTGTTTTGTATTGTAACACATGCTTATTTTCTCTGTGCAATAAATAACTTTTCCATATTGTCTAACATATTTTGCTGGGCAAATAGAAGATGACAAAAGAGAGCAAATGATAGGTATCTAATTACAGATTAATTTACTACATTTGTTACAATGACAGCTTACATAATAATACATATTAATTACAATAATTAATTACCAAACATACATGTAATTAGTAAATTGTATAATAATTCTTATAATAAGACTTAATTTTATTCATACGAGGTCTGATCAAAAAATAACCTTTATTTTTAATTTTATTTATTTATTCATCAATAACTATCTGGTCCCCTTCAATGTAAGCCCCCTCAGATATAAGGCCAGCGTTTTTTCCAATCCTCGAAACACTTCTGAAACGTGCTTTTTGGTATCGCCAACAGCTCCTGTTTTATCTACTCAATCGTAGCAAAACGCTTTCCTTTCATCGGTGTCTTCAGTTTTGGGAAGAGGAAAAAGCCAGCGTGGGCCAAGTCCGGTGAATACAGTGGTTGAGTCATGATAACGGTTTTGTTTTTGGCCAAAAACTCTCGCACAAGCATCGTTGTGTGAGCTGGTGCATTATTAGTGTGCAAAATCCCTGATTGGTTTTTCCAAAATTCTGTGTGTTTCTGACGAATTGCTTCACGCAAACGCCGCACAACTTATTGACCGTACGACCTTGTGGCAAGAATTCATGATGCACCACGCCATTGCAATCGAAGAAAATAGTGAGCAAAACCTTTACATTTGACCGAACTTGAAGTGCTTTTTTACGGTCTTGGTTTTTTTGGACGTTTCCATTGGGATGATTGGGCTTTGCTTTCAATGTCATACAGCCATACATCCATGATTCGTCACCAGTTCTTTTTGAGGAAATCTGGATCTTTGTTGACGATGTTCACCAAGGTTATTACTATTGAATAGTAGGCCAGAGACAAATTTTCAGCTCTATCAGTCAAGAAGTGTCGGAGTTAGAGGAGGTCAAAGTTGGACATTTTGGTAAATTTTGGTCATACAGGGTTTTTTTTTAAATGAGTGTAACTTTTTACCTATTGGTCCTAGCAAAAATTGTCCAAAGGACTGTAGATAGCTATTTCTTCAATCATTTTAAAAATATTTTTTTTTTAATTTTTAAAACATTTTTTTTTTTTAATAAATATTTTTTTTTAATTTTTTTTCAATTTGGGCCCCTTTTTTTCTCAAAAGAAAGCTTATACAATTTACTTTAAGGCCTTTATAATCGCTTAATGGGATGCGAGTGGGATAGCTATCAAAAAAATTATTTTTTAACTCAAGAATAGGATTTTTCAATATTTGGCACATTTTTAAAATTGGGTCACTTGACGTGACATAAATGGCTCCAATAAAAATTGGGGTTTGGAAGAATTTCTCAAAAGAAAATGCAACGAATTTGAAGTGCCGGTTGTGTCTTAAATTCCTAAAAAGCTCTAACAACACATCCAACATGATGCAACACATAAAACTAAAACATCCGAAGGAAGCTGAAGCCCTTAAAGTAAGTTGAAGTTTATTATAAAGTGTGCAAGTTTAATTAATTTGTATTGTAATTCATTTAGGCACTATCCACCAATGAAGAGTTACAAAACAGGTGTGATGAAGAAAATGACGAAATAGCTAGTACCAGCCAACCTTCCACATCAAAATGCAGTCAGGCCGATATTCAGAGCAGTTGTTCAAATGCACAGAGTTATGCACCTGGTGGTTGTAAATAACAAAAATTAACACAGTCAATAGTGGAAATGATTGTAACTGTAAGAAGAAAGAACAAGGACTCAACACTTCCTCAACATGAACTCAGCTTCTTTCTCAATGCTCCAGTACTATAATTAAAGCGCAACGTAATAGACGCATGGAAAGAAATGAAATCGGTCTACCCTAAGCCAGGCGCGGATCCACGGAGTGGGGAAAGGAAATTCCCCCCCCCCCCCAAAACAAAATTAAAATTTTTTTTTGAAGCTCCACAAAATACTAAAAATATTTATCACAATGCCAGTTAGTAACGCTACAGCAGAAAGGTCATTTTCAACACTTCGCCGCATAAAAACATTAAACAATGTCAGAAGAAAGACCTAACGGGTTAACAATGATGAATATTCATCACGAAGAAGAAATATGCGCTAATAAAGTTATTGCAAAATTTGCAGCTAAAGGAAACCATAAAATGCTTCTTTAAAACTACAATATGTTCTACATTACATTAAAAATATTTATTTATGTTAATTTCTTTAAGTAGAATTTTTAAAGAATTTTATACTATGGATTTTTTGTTTTTTAATACATATTAGTTTAAGTATATTTAATATTAACATTTATTTCTTTAAACTTTTAAATAAAAACTGTATACAAATGTTAATAAAATAATTTGTAAAAGATTTGTTGAGATAATTTTGGTTTTTAATAATTTAAACTTAATTTAAGGGGTTAATAGTAGGACATATCTAAATTAAGGTTTCAATACAAAAAATGTTTATATTTAAACAAAATTTGTAAAATTTACCCCCCCCCCCCACAAAACCATTGGTTGGAACCGCGCCTGCCCTAAGCTGTACTCTCTTGCACAAAAATATTGCTTTTTGATCTGTACCATCAGAGCGGCTTTTTTCCAAAGCAGGTGCAATAGTAACGCAAAAACGGAACAGATTAACCATTAAACGGATATCAAATCTTCTAGTTTTAAATTCTGTGCTAAATAAATGATTTTTTTCTAATAAGTAATAATAATTTTTTTATTTATGATAATTTTCAATTTTACCTAAAAATATCGATTAATCGATTAAATATTTCCATATAATCCATTAATCGAAATTTTTTCCCTTTTCACATTTTTCCTATTAAATTTCAGTGTTAAAAAAATAAAAGGGAACAAATTTCATGTGGAATTTTTATTAACGATAGTGGTGATTAATTTAAAAATTTGACAAGAAAATGAGTTTGAAATTTGACAAACTGTGTGAAAATCTGAGATGCTCATACGGAATCAATACAATAATCTAGATCAGGGAAAGGCAACCTATACTATTACATTTTGCAATTGGATTAGTAATATACTCTCTTCGCTCTCAACACAAATCGGTATTGCCAGAAAACTTTCGTCACTTATCCCCAATTAAAAATTTAAAATCTCCAAAAATATCTATTTCATTATTTGCGAAAAATTAGAAAATCAGTCAGGAAATTGCATTACATCTTCAACATTTATTTCATATGGGCAACATTTTATGCGTATTAAATGTTCAAATGTCCAGCAAAACCTTCTTTTTTACCCAACATTACATTGGCACCATCAGTGCATACAGAGGAAAGCTTACTCTTATCAGTAAAAGAAAGAACTTTTTCTTAATAATAATTTAAAGAAAATAAAAAATTCATTTCATATTCATCACACATTTTTAAAAAAGTTGGGAAAAATTTTTTTTCTGGCAATACTGATTTTTAAATTACACAACCTGTCTGTTTGAATGCTCATTAAACTTTGTTTATTTCTCTACAATGCGTGTGCACACGTACGCAAGAGAAGAGTAAATAAAAAACGCGGCGCCCATGTTTTGCCTTTCTCTGATCTAGATCTACACACGCAATACGATTGACTCATAACAATTGTGAAGTGTCTAGTTAAAATAAGCGTAAATGTTGACTCTGACCGTATAAGATATTGAGTTGTGCCTTTTTAGTTTAATAAATATATAAGTATTCTTAGGCTTTGGAAAAATGTCATTTATGTTTTTTTCTTGTTAACCCTTATTTTTTGAACATACAGGCAAAGAAATTAAGCTAAACTTTTTTGTATATGTAAAAGAGACTTATGAAATAAAGTACAAATTTTTTTAGCAATTTATTTAAAAGTCATTAATCGTAAATAATGTAAATAGAAAAATATTATAATATATAAAGCTTACAACTGAGGTGTAAAATTTACTACCACCACCTCTTCATGTACATACCTTAAAATATACCCTATAATATGAAGGTTAAGTATTAAAACATTTATTTACATAAACCAATTTGCATGTTGGTTTTATTTGTTCATGCCTGTATTTAGCTTTCAAATTGTTTAATAATTTTTGTATGTTCTAAAAGAGAGATTTTGTATTTATCTCTGTATAAGAAACAGGCCTTTACTGGTATTTTTTTTTAATAAATTATTAAGACCTTTTTATATACACTAGAGCCCCGATTTGCGTCGTTTCGATTTGCGTCGCTTTTCTAAATGTGGTTTAATCCGCTTTGCGTCGACTTTGAAATTTTGTGTCAATACATTTGTATTAAAAAAAAATTGATTCGATTTGCATCGTTTCGGTTTGCGTTGCATTTCCCCGTTTCCTATTAACGACGCAAATCGGGGCTCTACTGTATTTTAGACATTTGGCAGTTCTTTGTACCTTTGTCAATGAATTTAAAATGTGAATAGCTGGTAACAACAACTTACCTGTCATGTTGCTCCGTTTTGTTTTGTTGCTCTTTTATGGGGTTAACATGCTGTTGCTGTTGATGATTTTTATCCTTTTCAAGTTCTTTTTCCAATTCACTTTCAGTTTTCTTAGCTTTATCTTTCTTTTCGTTCATGTTGTTTAAATGGTTTTTGATTTTTTTTTTTTTTTGAGTAAATTAAAGAGTTTTTGACTTTATTGTTTAAATGATTTTTATAATTTTTTGCATTGTTTAGTGTTTGTTATTGTGTTAGTTTGTATTTTAAGAACATTTCTAATCATTAAGAATTTTTTTTAGAAACTAAAAATTAAAGAAAATAGATATAGAGACATGGTGTAATTATACAAGGTGTATGTAAATCGGCAACAAATACAACACAATACCAAAACAACATTCATTTTGTTTGTGTAAAATAATGTTCTACTAACAAAAACACTTGAAAAAGTATTAATTATAATATACGAGTATAAAAATTGTAAACAACGGCAGTCAGCTGTGCTACTGCATTCACCTTGTATAGTTACACCATGTGGAGAGAATAGATTAAAGCTTAAAATAAATGTCATGCAATTTCGTTTTAATAAATTTTATTAAATATCATTAAAATAAATTGTTTAACTAGAGTTTGTGTCATTTTTTTTTTTATTGTTAACAATGTAAATATTAATCATTATACCTGCTTAGATTTTGTTAGAAACATTATCTGCCATTTGTCATTTTCATAACCCAAACAAGAATTTACAGCTACATGGCAGGCCTACTACCCCTGTATTCTCTAGAGTCTAGACACTTTTTAATGTAAAATGAAATTTATTATAAAGAAATAAAGTCATCCGTTGTTCGCTGTGTATTAATATCTTTCATATCCTATTAACTAGCTTTCTTATTATGTTGTTAAATATTTATTAAAATATAAGAAAGATTAATATTAATTTGATTCCTAAAGTCAGCAATCTTTTTATCTACATCGCTCTTGAACATATGGGTATTTCCACAGAAATGTCAATGGTAGACAAAATATTCAAAGTCTCTAAAATTTTTTTCTTTTAATATATGTTTGTAGAGTATGTATTAATTTTACCTAATACAAACAAAATTTACATTTATTTATAACACATTTTGAAATATTTGAATGCAAAGTCGAACAAGTCGAATGCAAAGTGGAACAAGTTTTAAACATTTCTATTATTTTGATTAATGAGTTACATTCTGCATTGATATTTGCTCTTTTAAATCTTTTTTAAAGAAACGATGCTATATACAGTGGCATGTTTAACTTTTGAATAAAAATTAACATTTTTTAACTAATATGAAATTTTCATATGATTCTAGACAGGGAAGAAAAACACCTCAAATCTACAACTTTCAATGGGCGTAAAATCTAAAGTAGGCGTGGCATCCCCAATATGTTTAATTTCTTTTCATAAGGAAAACTCATTTCAAAAACTCATTTCGAAAACTCCCCAATTTCAAGTCCCTAGGTCCAAAAATAAAAATTTTCCCAATAGCAGTTATATGCAAGGTGGGTGTGGTAGTGGGCGGTTTTCCAAGATTTTTTTTAAATTTCTTAACTTAGCGGAGAGAAGTGTTTTTGCAAAATTTCATTGCTGTACGACCACTCCTTCTATTTTTTTTTTTCAAGAAATATATGGGGCGGTGCCACTGTGCGATAGCCAATTACGGTAAATTTTTTCTTTGCTCCACTGTATATTTGGATGTAGCATGCTACATTCCAAAAGAACATTTGTTATCAGTGAGTCGATGGTATTTGTACACTATTATAAAATAAAACGTATTTATTTACAAAAATTTATTTAAATAATTTTATTCTATATTCTTCGACCTTTTTAATGATTTTTATTAAATAATTTTTAAGCTTGAGGTCACTTTTTGCTTTTTATAAAAGATTTTTTAATTCTTATATATAATTATCTCAATATTTCGATTTCCTTTGGAAATCTTCTTCAGGATTTAATTTAATATTGTAACAAATTTTCTATGTGTAAAAATTATTTAATAAAAAAAAATTTATTTATTTAATTTAATTTGCAAAATTTTTCAATATTTACCTAAATAATAAATAAATAATATAATAATAAATAATAAAGTACTTTTTTGGTACTAAATAAAATACAAAAATAATAAACGAAAATTAAATGATTTCGTTAAATAGCAGGAATTTTTACAAAAATCCCTCAAAAAACAAAAAAGTACTTTTCTGCGTTTTACTATATTTTATTTAAATACCTATTATTAAGCTAATATAATAAAAACCTAAATAATTTACTTAGAAGGCAAAAATTTTAACAAAAATCCTTTAAGAACAAAAAAGTACTTGTTTTGATACTTTTCTAAATTGTGCAAAATTTTAGAAATTTACATAAAAAATAAATAAATAATGTGTTTTCAATATGAATTCAATAATTTTTCTAAAGTTTGAAATTTTTTTTGTTATTGTTTGTTTTTTGTTGTTTTCCCTTAAAAACAAAAAAGTACTTTTTTGGTGCTTTTCTGAATTTTGTCATATTTTCTTTTAGGACCTATTTTTAAGCTAAAATAATAAAAAAAACAAATAATTTCCTTAAAATGCAAATATTTTAACAAAAATCTCTCAAAAACAAAAAAAGTACTTTTATGGTGCTTTTTTAATTTTTGCAAAATTTTAGATATTTACCCAAAAAAAAATAAATATATAAATTATGTGAATTTGATAATTTTTATAAAGTTAGAAAAAATTTTTAACAAAAATTCCAGGGGGATTACTCTCTATTAATAGAGTAATAACCCCCCAGATCACATTGTCAAAAATACAACCTTGATGCTTAAAGATCTTTAAAGTTTATTTAAGGGAACCCCCCTTTTATTTTATATATACTTTTACAACGAATCTAATTTAATATATGTTGCAGTTCTGTTCCAGTTCAGGTTCTAAATACTTACATATATCTTTTGTGTTTTCAGCAAAGTGTCAACATATTGAGAGACAGTGGCTCACAGCTTATTTTATTTAATTTGTCTAAGTGACACAAATTTCTTGTTTTTTAACTTCCTGTTAGTTTTCTTTTAAAGGAGCTTTGCAAACAAAGATATGCACTGCATAAAATAAGCTTAAAACCACTGTGTATATAGAATAATATCTGATAAAATAATACAATATTGTTTATAAAAATGTTTCCTAAAAAGTCAACTCAAAAAACTTTCTTAGCCTCACATTTATATTATTCGAATTTGTAGCAAACACATCATCCCTTAATCCGTTTTTTTTGCATACTAAATTATTAATTTATTCAAATATTTTATATTGTTATTGCCTTAAGTAAAACAACAACAAAATGATAACAAAAAATCAATAACAACAACCAACGCGACATATTTTTTGGGTAATAAAACTATTTAATGGTAACAAACAAGAAACAACTGGAGATGGAGAAATAAGAAATAAAAGTACCACTGTGTTATTATCAAAAAAGTACCATTTTAATACTACTTGGAATTATGATTGTTATATACATACATACGACTGAGACTTAATTGGACGCCACAAATACATACCTATAATAAATAATGTAAAAGTTTTTGTTGTCTGTTTTTAACTTTTGTTCACTCAGCCCCTCTTACAGGCAGGGAAATGTTTGTGACATTGTTTTATACATTCTTTATTTTTATTCAAACAAAGAAATTTGTTTTAGTTAATAGTATTGAAAGAAGAGGAAAAATAATAAATACTGACACGTGGCTAAGAATATTTATTCATTTTCTTGTTTATCTTTGATATTTACACAAGGATAACGAGCGTAAGACAGTAAGTACTTCCAAGTATTTTGTAACATTTATACGAGTATGGGCATAATTTTGTATAATTCTCCTTATTTGGGAAGATGGTAAGGAGGATACTATGATATGTAATAAATGGTAGGAATTATACCAGGGTTAATTTGTTTGGCTTAACAAGGTTTTGGTATTACCAAAATTTTAGTATTAAAGGATATTATATTTATAAAATTATTCTATTGAATTATTTATTTATTTTTGTAATTTAGCCACTATTTTTCGTAAGGCGGCCTTATGATTAACTAAATAGAAATACATACTTCATTATTTAGTTCTCTTAATAAAACTACTATACATTTCGTCTGAATTTTACTGTATGTAGGGTAACTACACAATTCGTTGTTGTAGTTTAAGTTCCGGTTGTTTGTCTTAAAAAAGTGCTTTTGTGTTGTTGTTTTTTGGGGTAATTTTTTTTCTTCCTTACATATTTTTATAAAGAAAACTTGTAACTTTTGCTAGGTTGCTGTTATTATATCCTTAAGGTAATAATAGTTGGGCGGTATATTGAGTCAATTGAATAGGAATTGAAAAGAGTTTCCTTGAATTGCGCTCAATAAGTAAATGATCTATGGTATGTTACAATAGCAATCGTTATAAGTTCTTTGAATTATCTAATGTACCAATATTACTTTATAAGAAAACATTTTTTCTCAACTAGATAGTATATAGATTCAATACAAACCTGACTGCTATAAACGTATACGATTTACTACAATCACAGACATATAGAATTACTGCAGTCTTTTCATTGTTAACTGTAACCTATTATGGTTGCCCCAATCATATATAGTAAATAACAACTGTGATCAGAATATTGTTAAACATTTTTAATAATTACAAATTATCCCCCTGGCCCAAGATGTCGAACGATAACGTTCGCTTATATAAGACTTAAGACACAAACTTGATTGTGGATTAAAAAAACTTGATTGAGTAAAAAATAGATACGATAAAAAGTTTGTGTCTTAAGTCTTATCTAAGCGAACGTTATCGTTCGACATCGGGGCCAGGGGTTAAGTTTTCATCTAGCTTAAGGTTAAAGTTTTTTTTTAATTTTTTTTCAACAAGAAATATTGTTGTTTTCAATATATTTTGTCCATGACAATATTAAATTCAAATGCTAAATAAGTTTATATTAATTGTTACATAGTTTTTAATTTTTATACATATTTCCTTTAAAATTAGCAAACAATTAAAGAAACAGGTTATAAAATCTAAAAGGCATGAGCCTTTAAAAATTGTGATGTATGGTCACGTTACTTATAAATTACGGAAGGCCCACT
This sequence comes from Bellardia pandia, assembly GCA_916048285.2. NCBI lineage: Eukaryota > Metazoa > Arthropoda > Insecta > Diptera > Calliphoridae > Bellardia > Bellardia pandia. The sequence goes on from OU696532.1 coordinate 106,117,353, forward strand.
TCCGAAAATCACTTTAAAGAGCATAACTCTCTTAAAAATGTTGATATCCAAATAATATTGAACACACATATGTTTAGTGTATATACATCAATTATTGTAGAAGTTTATGATGATCGCTCCATAATTAGTCGTAGTTCCCATATAAGTTCCACTTCCGAAATTCACTTTAACGATCATAAATATCTTAAAAATGTTGGTATCCAAATAATATTGAACGCAAATATGTTTTATATATGTACAAATCACTCTGTGCAATTTTATAATGATCGGTCTGTAATTAGTCGTAGATCCCATATAAGGCCCACTTCCGAAAATCTCTTTAACAACCATAAATTTTTTAAAAAATGTTGGTATCAAAATAAAATGCAAACAAATAAATTTAATATATACAGAAATAATGACACCTAATTTTATAATGGTCGGTCCATAATTAGTCGAAACTCCCATATAAGACCCTCTCCGTAATTCAATTTAAGTTCCATAAATCTTTTAAATGTATTTATATCGAGTTAAAGTTTAACACATATAAAATTTATATTTATTATAGAAGTCATGACACTAAATTTTTGGATGATCGGCCCATAATAGGTAATATCTCCCATATAGCGCCCATATCTGAAAAACTGGTTTATTGATATACTGGGTGTAGGGTATTATATGGTCAGGCTTGACCGACTATACTTTACTTCATGCTGTCGCCACTCTTTATCAAGTATAGGGTGTTTTTTTTACAGGTTTGTTTTTCGAAAAGAGATAAAACTGGCATTTTGTGGTCAAATCTGGCAACTCTAATGTCATTTATGTTCAGTTTGGTTTGCCATTTTATCATGAACAGGTTGACAAAAGAACAACGCTTGCAAATCGTGCAAATTTATTTCGAAAATAACGGTTCAGTTCGCGAAGTTTACCGCAAGCTCCGTCCATTTTATGGTCGACATAATCGTCCATCAGAGCAATTAATTCGGTTAACCATGGATCGTTTTCGCACTACGTTTACTCTATGTGATAATACGCATCCGCAGAGACGTCGAACAGTGCGCACCGAAGAAACAATTGCCGCTGTAGAGCAAAGTGTTGAAGAGGACCCGAATGAATCGATTCGCCACCGTGACCGGTATAGAGCCATGATAACCGACTATTTTGTTCCCGAATTGGATGGCATGAATGTGGATGAGTTGTGGTTCCAACAAGACGGCGCTACATGCCACACAGCGCACGCCACAATCGATTTATTGAAGGAAACATTCGATGAGCGCATAATTTCGCGGAATGGACCTATCAATTGGCCACCTAGATCGTGTGATTTGACACCATTGGATTATTTTCTTTGGGGATATGTGAAGTCGCTCGTCTACGCCAACAAACCAGAAACGTTAGGGGAATTGGAAGCCAACATTCGTGGCGTTATTGCCGACATACGGCCCCATATGCTCGAAAAAGTGGTTGAAAATTGGACCTGTAGAATTGGCTTTATTCGAGCCAGCCGCGGCGGCCACATACCTGAAATCATATTTAAACATTAATGGCATAAAATTATCCTTCCAATAAAGCCAAATTGATGGTCATTAAAACGATTTTCTTGTGTTTTATTTCAATTCGAAGTTCTATACCTCTCAAAAAAACACCCTTTATTTGCAAATCAACATTGAAGGTTGGAAATCTTTTTTTAAACAAATTAATGATTTATGTTGAAAAGATTGGGCTATTTTGGGATCCATAATATCAACAATTGTATAAATATCATCACTTAAATTAAATCTTGTTTTATTTTGACGTATTGCTTCGATATAAAACTCCCGACAATTTTAAAGAATAATTTTTTTTTCAGAATTAGAGATTGTCGTCAAAGATTCATGAGCAGCAGCACCAGTACATATATAATGTTCGTTAATATATATATTTTTATCTGAATAATTGATTTCCCATAAGCATTGGGATTTTAAAACATCCATTTTTATGTAATTTGAATAAAAAGTTTGCATTATACCTATATTCAAAACTAAATTAACTTTTAATTGAACTTTTAAGTTTTGCCAAGAATATTAGCACCTTTTTATTTGTTGTGACAAAAACCGGGGAAAACAAAATAATTTTATACGCTTGTGATTCTTCTTCGTGATGCATGGCACAACTATACATACTTGTACCATATGTATTTGTAATTTAAATTTGCAAAGTTTTTTTTTAAGTCACAATGAATATTCTTATTTGATAAAAAAGGACGTACATACATTTAATTTTTTTAAATGCAAGTGTTGAAAACTGTTAAAAACAATAACTAAAATAGTGCCCAAAACCGATAAAATTTTAAATTACACATGAATTACACATGCGTCCAATTACACATGGGCTAAACATGAAAATAAAAATTACACATGATATGTGTAATTACACATAAGCTGGCAACACTGGTAATCAGCCTCTTTAAACTACTCTATTATTTATTATAACAAAAATAACACGTTACTTTCTCCTACTACATTTACTGACGATTCCTTTAGTTATTTGCATTCTTCTTTAGTCTTCTAGAAATTTGTAAAGTGGTCTGTTGTTTAGTGATTAATTGTCGTATTAAAATTAACAAAGCGCCTTAACTAAACGCGTTTAATAAAATATTTCTGCATTAATTTATAAATAAAATGTTGCTTAATAGTTTAATATAAAAATATTTGTGAAAAACATTAAATAATTAAAAGAAAAAAGTGTTAGAAGTTGGTCAAAAAAATAATGTAATTTTTTGTCCGGTGTCTGGTGTTTTGTTAGTGTTCGGTTGAGTGTTTGTCTCACTAATAAAGTAATGAGCGCAAGAGAGCATAACAAAGTAAATGTGAGAGGATTGTCCAATAGCATGTTGTTGTTGTTATTAAAGAAGTAAAGTGTTTAGGTATAATGCTAATAAAAGAAAATAAAACACTTCCACTTTTTATTTGTTTCAATACCAACAACAACATACAGTTTAGTATGATGGTCTCCAGCAACAGCAACAATTCAATTCCTTTAGGTATTTGCATTCTTCTTTAGTTTTCTAGAAATTTGTAAAGTGATCTGTTGTTTAGTGATTAATTGTCGTATTAAAATTAACAAAGCGCTTTAACTAAACGCGTTTAATAAAATATTTCTGCATCAATTTATAAATAAAATGTTGCTTAATAGTTTAATATAAAAATATTTGTGAAAAACATTAAATAATTAAAAGAAAAAAGTGTTAGAAGTTGGTCAAAAAAATAATGTAATTTTTTGTCCAGTGTCTGGTGTTTTGTTAGTGTTCGGTTGAGTGTTTGTCTCACTAATAAAGTAAGGAGCGCAAGAGAGCATAAGTAATGTAAATGTAAGAGGATTGTCCAATAGCATGTTGTTGTTGTTGTTATTAAAGAAGTAAAGTGTTTAGGTTTAATGATAATAAACAACATACAGTTTAGTATGATGACTAGCAACAGCAACAATTCAATTCCTTTAGGTATTTGCATTCTTCTTTAGTTTTCTAGGAATGTGTAAAGTGGTCTGTTGTTTGTTGATTAATTGCAATATTAAAATTAATGTAGCGGCTTAATCAAACGTTTTTAAAAAAATTCTTTTTCTTTAAATTATAAATAACATGCTGCTTAATAGTTTTGTAGAAAAATACCATTGAAAAGTGTTAAAAAAAAAAAATAGAAGTTTGCCAAAAAATTAATGTAATTGTTTGTCAGACGTTTGGTGTTTTTTAGTGTTCGGTTGAGTGTTTGTCTCACAAAATAATGTAAGGAGTACGAAAGAAAAAGAGTATGTACTCTAAATGTGAGAATATAAATGAGTTATTTATTAGCAAGTTGTTGTTGTTATTGTTATTAGTAAAGTGTTTAGGTTAAATGCTAATAAAAAGAAATCAAATATGTATAATGAAATGAAGTAGAGATCCATACATACATATGTATGTAAATGCATTATATTTATGCAAGTGTATATAAAATAATGAAATCTATGGAAAAAGTAGTGTAAAGGAGAATATGCAGCATCTTTTTACAACTAACAACTAACTAAAGGTGAGTGTTGTTAAATATTTTATTTGCCGTTTCTATGAATTTCTCTTAATAAAAAGCTTTTATAAACCATTTATTATACATACTTTTAAAAACTATAAGTCAAGGCATACACTAAAGACGAAAGCATATTGTCAAAATGGCCAAATAACCAAAAATTTTCATTAAAAATCTGAATTTAAAGAGAAAAAATATTTTGAAAAATCGGCATTCTAAAAACGGCGTTAAATAATAAATCAAGGTAAATAATCAAGCAGAGATCTTGTCTCATTTTATACAATATGAGTCCAAAATGCAGGTACAAATAAAGTACATTGGCATCAATGCTTATGAAATAAATTCCTAAACTTAAATTATATCATTTCTTTAATTTTTAATAACATCAGCTGGATTCGTAGTCACTAACTAGGAAAATTTGTAATAGTTTATGGCTAAAAAGAGAGAAATTTCCTTCATTATTAAAACATATAAAGATTTGAATAGCACCTAGCTAAATTTTAAATATACAATGCAATATGTCTGTTAAAATTTATAATTTACTGCCTAATAATCATATTAAATATAGATTCGTGTTTGCTGCTCACGTTTTATAACATCAAATTCTTAAATTTTGATATTTATTAAGGCATTTAAAAGGTCATACAAATTTACCGTTTACTGGCATGCGAGTGCTGTGTACGTATTATATACGAAAACTTATGCGAAAAACCCGAATCATAGGACCCTATGGGCTTAAAAGCTATTGAATAAATAAATAAATAAATAAATAATATACTTGCAATTGCAGAATTATTCAATTTTAAATCAATAAATTGTTTAAATTACTCCTGTAATTTAATTGAAGAATATATTATCTTTATGCTTAATTTATATAGCGCTATATTTTATTACAACTTTTCTTTGTTATTCAAAAAAGTTTATAACAATATTGTTAAAACATATCAATGCTTTGCTCACAAAAACTTTTCAATCATATTCTTTTACAAATAACAGTTCTGAGAAAAACAAAAAAAAAATCTGACTTTAAAACAAACAAAAAAAAAAAATAAAGTTGTTAAAAGAATACAATTATCTTAAAAAATATAAAACAAAGTAAAGTAAAAACAAGCATCAAATGTTTTATGTAGAAAAACATCTAAAAACAATAATAAAACAAGTTACTGTGCAATATTCGGCTGTGCCGAATCTTTAATACCCTCCACCTAAATTTAATGAGAAATACAAAGAACTACACTGGCTATAAGACTAGTAAATCCTAATTCTGTGTTTTCTATTCAGTCTTATTGTTTGAAAGACAATATTACCTGTTGGTCGTAATTCACTTATTTTATTTTATTTTATTTTAAATGTTTTATAATTTTATCTAATTTTGACCATTCATAATTGACGTAATTGCCGACTCTTACTGTAATTTACAGAGTTTGTCTGATTTTCATAATAATCTCGAGTGTAAATTAACAATTTATAAAATTAAAAGAACATTTTTCCATATTCACAACAAGTTACGAAACAGAGTATAAAAAAGGATAAGATAGAAGGTGAGGTTTTTTGTTTGAATTTGATCGCAATAATATTATTTACAAAAGATTTATGGGCGGCATAGTAAAAGTGGACCAGTTATGGACTGATAGCTTTTAAATCCAGTATCCACTAATGTGTTTTCTACGTATTTGAGGCTTATTTTGGTTGAATTTCATCTCAATAAAGTTATTTACAAGAGTTGTACGGTTGTTTAATATGCTCGGATGTGGCCTTAATTCGGGAGCTATTGCCAATTATTGACTGACAGCTACAAAATCCAGTAGCATAATTGCCGTATAACCGATATTAATATGATTTCTGGATTAAAATTTCTGATCCAGTTGGTTCGATATAAATATATATTAAACATTTTTGTGGGTTAAATTGTTTTTCGGTTGTGGTCCTTATATGGGAGCTATGACCAATTGTGAGCCGATCTTCTGAAATTTTGGAACAGTGCTTTTTTATCGATATGTGGATATTTCACGCTGAATTTTAACATAATACCGATATATTTAAGATATATATTAGTATTAACATAGATTTCGGAAGTGGACCTTATGGGGGGGATATAGTCAAATATGGACCGATATTTCCAAAATCCCGCAGTTTGATTTAGGCATGTATGTAAAAAATCTGTGTAAAATTTTGGATCGCTACCGGTATTAATAAGAGATTTATGGGTATTAAACTGATTATCGGAAGAGGGCTTTATATGGGGCATACGGTTAAAAATAGACCAAAATTCACAAAATTTTGTGGGATGATTTTTGTGTATATGTAAATGATCTGTGCATAGTTTTGAGTCGAAACCGAAATTTATACGATATACGAGTATATAAAGATAAATGGCTTTTTCGGATGTGGTCCTTGTATGGGAGCTATGGCCAATTATAGGCCGACCATCATAAAATTTAGTACAAGAGAACTAAGGATTATTTTTGTGTAAAATTTTAGCCGTTTAACATTATTTATATCTGTTTTATACGTATTTAAGTGAATTTTGGATGTGGACTTTATATGGGGTCTATGGTCAAACATGAACCGAACTAAAAAAAATTTCGTTTTACGATTTCGTTTTGCATGAAACTTATTCCTGCTGAACTTTGTATTGATATTCCAATTTTATAGGCATTTAAGTATAATTGGCTAATAGTTCGGGAAGATTTTTGTATGGACCTATTCTTATTATTTTCCTCACACTTTCTTATTTTATCATAAAAACAACTTGGTATTATCTGCAATATATTAAAAAATATAGCAAGAAAAATGTTTAATAATATGAATTTTTTATGGAGGTTGTTTTACATTTTGATCCATAACTCTTGTTCTACTCTACCGATTTTTCTGATTTTCAATAGCAAACTGCTTAGGAGAGCTCTTTACGATTTTATACAAGTAAATTTATAAATATAATATTAATCATATGCCATGGATACCAAACAATATAATTCATGAGGCTTTTACTGTATAAATTATCAACTACTACAATGAAAGTAATAAATTTTGAACTGCTGCTAGAGCTATAATAACAAGGATAATCTTAAGTACTAGCACATATAGTATGCATAACGTGACCAGAGAGTTTTTAACCTAAAATACACTGTGGGGCAAAATAAAGTGCAGTTTTTTTACCTTTTTCATTCCTTTTTCATATTTTTCTTCTACATGTATTTTTTTAATACTGTTTTTAATCTTTAATCACAGTCACGTTATTTGTTGGATTATCTAGAATATTTTCATAAACATTGCAATTTTATATATCTGATGTAAATTATTTGAAGTGCTCTAAATATCTCCGCGACATAATAAAATGTGATTTTCTGTTAACCTTAAAATAAAAGTTGTATTCCTGATTTTTGTTTTTAAATTTGTGGTAAGTTTTTGAAAAATATTAAATTATAGGGAAGTTAATATATATTTAATTTATTATTACTTAAATATAAAGAAAATGAGGCTAGACCCAGGCTTTTTCGAAATGAGAACTTTAAACGAAAAGGGAAGAGAGATATTGATACCAAATTGGGATAAAACAGAAAGTTTTGAGATCTAAGTATAAGATATCGGAAGGTGCAATGAGAAAAACAATTGCTTTGTTTAAAATAAGAAAGTCTAAAGAACTTATGTGGCAGAAAACGAACCTAGACGATGATCATATTACAATTGTAGCAAAAAGAAATTCTTTTACGACAGCCAGAGATATAAAGCAGGAACTTTAACGAACTGTCCAAAGAAGATTAAACTACTACTTATATAAGGAATTAGCATGATATGAATAAAATTTACAAATTGTTAAAAAAAAAATATAAAAATGTGGTTAGACTTTGCAAAGAAGTACATAAATTATAGATAAAATAGTAACTGAATTAAAAACAAACCTTAGAAAATAATAAATACAAGTTTTAATAAAAAAACGGCAAATATTTGAAACTGCACTTTCTTTTGTTCCACAGTGTATGTTTGAAATATGAAATGTACTTTTGAAAATGACACTTTTAACATCAAAATAGTTTTGAAGCAAATAATCAAAATAATGTTTTATATTTTCAATATTTTGAAATATTGTAATACAATTTTCACTCTGATTTTTAATACTAACGAAGCACAACCTGTTGCTATTTACTCGTATTTTATATAAGTCTTGTTTCACAGCCTTCAATTTTAGCTGAACAGTTTTTCTTCAATTCTCTTTGGAACTTGCCATTTCATTCTCACACATCAATTCTGTTTTCATACTTTTTAATGCAAATCAACATGCATGAAAGAAACAAATCAAAGAAAGTAACTAAATTGACTATTGAATTGAATATTTTCTAGCCCATAATGCTTATTGGGTTGTTGTTTAGTCAATTTAAGTTTGTTTAAATGTTATAAATATCCATGTCTTTGTTTATTAGTTAATACTTTTAAGTGTTATGTTATTAAAGTTGTTGGTATTTTGTTATTAAAATATATTAAAGCTTCTATATTATAACATTTTACTACATATTATGTTGTTTTATTGTTTTATCTTTATTTCCAACATACGATTTTATTTAATTAAACTACATTTCTTTTTTAGAAAAGTTATATTAAAAATACTCTGCTCTTTAAATTTTGTATTCTTTTTACAATAACACTTAATATTTGTAATATTAATTTAATATTTTAAAATTTTTGTTATTAAACTAAAACACTTTCTCTTTTTATTTACATTTCGAACACATTACTATTCAATTTTATTAATTTTTAGAGACTACTGTTTTCCTTATTGAAATAAATTTTATTTATTATTATATTTACGAGTATTTCTTTTGGTTATCTTATTTATTAAACATTTCCTTTGATATTAAGTTTCATTTTTTTTTATTTATTTTCCCTTGTTTTAATATTTCAAGACCTTGACCATGCAACGGAAGTTAAACTGCTACTAAAGTTTCCTGTGTCTATAAACAGGTTTTTATATGTAAACATTAACATGCATAGAGATATAAATAAAGGCCAGAGAGCATTACTCTCAATTTCTTTGAGTATTGTTTGTATAGTCAACAGTTATATTACCGTTAACTGTATGTTTCTAGGTGAGAGTGTTTTGCGCATTAAAACATGTTTAAGAATACAACAGTAAATTTCACAAAACAGCTGTTTAACATTTAAAAATATTTATATATATGGAGAGTAATTTTAAACTAAATTATAACAATTAGTCAATGTAAATTCTTTGAAGCATTATTAAAGTCAGGGTCAAGGTAAGTAGGCTGTTTATGCTCTTAGCTGTTGTTATAATAAATAAAACAAATACAAAAGTTTTAGTTTACATTTAGTATAATATATATTTTTTTTAACTCTGCTGTTAGGTTAAAAAATATGCGACTCCTACATTGAGAGGCCATTTGGTTAATCCTATATTCGCATGCAATATGATTAAATACTTAATTAATAAAGTATATCGGTATGTTAATTTTTATTTAATTTATTTAGTAACATGATTGTATGTAAAATTCGTACATGACAAAGGAAAAAAAGAAGATATTCATGGCATATTTGATGCCAATTTTGTTGGCCAAATTTTTCGTGCAATAATGTCTGAAGGTACTTTCCACATGATTGCAAGTGCGCTCCGCTTTGATAATGTTGCAAGTCGACGACAAATACAAAGTAATGACAAGTTTGCTCCTATTCGTGAGGCATGTCCTTCTCCAAACCTTTTACAATTGCCACGAGAATATCACAAGTAACGATACATATATAATATCACAATTGAAAATACAGCCATAAAGCTAAAAATACAAAGCCTAAATAGCACCAAGTCCAGAGAGTTGTGTTGGAGCTAACGAAAGGACTACAGGGGTCAAATATGACAGGTGATAATTTCTTTTCCTCTTTTGATTTAGTGAAAAAATTACTTGAAAGGAAACTTACGTATGCAGGCACAGTGCGCCAAAATAAAACATTCATACCCCCAAAACTGCTGAATGTAAAACAACTCGCATTATACAAATCTGCGTTTGCTTTCTATGACATTGCAATATTGGTATCATATGTCAGTTACAAACACAAATCAACTATATTTATAAGCTGATAAGCTATGCATAAAACAGCTACAGTTAACGACAGTGGAGCAAAGAAAAAGCTCCAGTTTGTTTTCTTCTTTGAGGCTTGTCGTCTACAGTTTTTAATGTTTTATGAGGAGGAGATACTGCTGACCAAATGATTGGCTCCTACACAACAAAGCGTAATCAAATAGATGTCCAAATATTGTATTCGCACATATGCTGGATATATCTGCTTTGAACGCATACACACTCGTTTCTGAGATCACTTTGTTTGACAAACGTTCATATGATGAAACAAAATAGATTACCACCACAACAGTTTTCAGCTAAGTTATTGACTGATATTCAAACCCCATCTTCAATTTCCGTGAGTTCATCAAATATTACTTCTTCTAAAGCGGTGGCAAGAAAGCGGGGAATCTGTAGTTTCTGCAAGGCTAAATCTGACATAAAATGTTTCAATTGCGAAAGTTTTATTTGCAAAAAAAAAAAAACGCAAAATATATTGCTACGTAACGAAAAACATTTTCAATAAAATAAAATTATTCTAACAAATAAAGGCAACAAAAGCCACGTGTTTTGTATTATATTTAATTGAAATATTCACTGCACCAAATGGTCACTAATACAAGATTAGTAGCTTTACATTAGATACCTAATATTTTCAAGTTAATATTGTTCCAAAAATAAAACACGTGAGTCGCAACCTCAAAACAATATATTAAACTGTTCACATAAGTCACGAAATTTTAAAATAACGATTAGTTTTTGATCAGACCTCGTATACCTTTCTGTTATTAAAATATGCAGTCTAGTTCACTTCCTCCGTTCTCTTACGGCCGATCTCTACATTTTGCACTTACTTGCTTAAAATATGCTTTCAGCTACTTTTATTTAAATCCTTATTCTTTTTTTATATTTCGTGTTGTATTTTTTGTTAAATGTTAAACAGGAAGTTAACATTTTTCTTTGACAAGGATATGAGTAACAAACTTATGCAGCGGCATGTTGATAAATGGCCTCATGCTGTATCGTAATTTGTAATGATGTTAAGGTAATTGTGTTTTAAGTAATATTTCTTAAGAGAGAGTGTGAGTAATTAAATTTTGTAGAAAACTTTGTTATAGCAGGGTTTAGCACAAGTTATTTTCTCTTATTCAACATTTAGCGTAACACTCAAACATGTACAAACACTTAATTATAATTAAAATGTATTTAAAACACTTTTATGACGTTAACATTGTGCCTTGACAAATCTAGTATTGTAGAGTTTGTATAATCTAGTATACTAAAGTTTTTCTGTGGAATTTTGACAAAACAACCAATGTCGAAAAACTGAATTTTACAGGAGGACCAAAAAACACTTTCATAGGGTCACAGAATCGTCCCAGAACATATCTAAGCAAATGTAACCTATTTTTATGGTGGAGAATTTAAATACCTTTATTTTACAATTTGCATCTTTCTTCCAGATACAACTGTTGCCGAGAAAATGTCCAAAAACCGAGATGTGTTGTTTTGTCAAAATAATTTTTGATCGAAAAATCAACCCTTCTCTAGATAAACTCTTTTTTCATACTGAAAAGTAACAAATATTTCGCAACCTTTGTCGGGACTAGTGCTTTTATTAAAATGAAATAAGAAAAATTCAGTGACATATGTTGTTTTCTTAAATAGAATTCAGTTTATCTTAAACGAATATTATAAAAAGTTATGCTTTCTATTAGACCAATTACATGTATTTTTAGGTACGAAAAAGAAAAGTTGAAATTAATTAATTTAAAAATACAAATACGAAAAAGTTAATATATTATAATATATTCTAGTTCACATTTATATTAAATTGCTTTAATTTTTATTATTCAGAAAAATTAAAGAATAGTTCAGTCTACAGCTAATCATATTCGTCAATATCCTAATCATCTTCCAATTGTACTTCACCTTCAACGTGCAAGTTATTGTAAAAATTATGAAACTCTGCATTTATAAATGGCAGGACGGACTGTAAATCATTTTTTTTTATTAGAAGATATTGGCAAAAGATCAGAATAACATTTATTAAATTCGAAATTTGTTATTTTCATTTTCTGTCGTCGCTGTGTTATGTCTCGTTCCTTTAAGTCCTTTTCCGGCTGTAAAGATAGCTTGTACTGTAAAATTACAGACTTAGATTTCTCATATTGCATACAACGTATTAGCTTCCATTCAAATTTGTCACCTTTACAAAACAACAAATAAAAATTATGCTAAAAATATACAAACATAAGTAGTGTTACATGCACCTAATGTATTAGTATTTCTCCACGTGCATTTGTTCTTTAATATACCACCAAAGTCAAAGTATTGAACTTGTTCCATCTAGATTGCATTGTATTTGTGATTTGTAGTTGCTATTAAAGTAACCCAGTCATGTGTGTGATGTATGGAATTCACAGAGTTTTTCTTCTTTTTTTCTATTTGGGCATGAACCATGTCACATTCCATATGCGTGTGTCCAACAACCAGAAACTTGTAATCAATTAATTCTATAGTATGATGATCTTCTAAATATCGGCAGTTGAACAAAGGTGTAATTCCTTCAATAAACACGGCACCCTTTGGAAAAGTCGGAAATTCTAAAACCATTGAAAATCCCATACAAATTGACAAACTTTTTGGAGCCGTGATGTAGGTACCTTTAAAAATGCTGATAATTGCCGTAATTTTGTAAATCTATAATTCTTGTAGTCAATGTATTCACTTGCGAGAGAGTCACTGCTCCTCCAAAACTTTGGAACCTTTGTATTTTTGTTGTCTTCCTCTGTGCATTGTTTATGTTTTTCTATATTAAGAAACAACATATTTTCATTAAAAACGTCTTAATTTGTTACACATGCACACGACAAAAGCACTTGATTTGATATAGGTTCCTCTTATTTCATTAATTCCCACTACACTAAAGCACTCATGTTCACATAGGTTGTTTTGTCACAATGAATGCTAGTGATCAAATGCCTATTAAAAGAACTTAACTTTAGAACGGAACGTGTTATTTTCATTTATGCATTTGATAAAAGAACATGAGTGCAAATAGGTTGTTTTGTCAAAATAATTTTAGTAAATTATTGGAAACCCATATTCAAATAGGTTCTTTTGTCAAAATTACGTTATAATATTTTTCTTTATGCCCTGCAACATATTTCGATATGGGTTCTTTTGTCAAAAGCAGATTGTAAAAATTGCGAGATAGGTTGTTTTGGGGGGTTCTATATCTTCCGATCTACACTATCTGGAAACACGCTGAAAAGACAGAAAGATGCGCTTTTAAAACTTATACATATGGTTTAAAAAGTGGAAAATTGTCCGATCTCGAGTTAGGTTCTTTTGTCAAAACTCCACAGTTTTGTATAGACAACTATTCATAAATTATGTTTTTATACCCTCCACCACGTCACGGTAGTAACTGGGGATATATAACGTTTGTCAGTCCCTGTGAAACTTTGTTAATATTCATGTGAGACCCAACATAGTATATATATTTTTGATTCTTAGGAAATTCTAAAGTTACGGTCACACTTGGCAAATATTTGATGAAAAAGGCATAACCACTAAATAAGATATATTTGAATTCGTTTATTTATTAAAAAAAAAACTTTGTTTATTTAGGTAAGGACACAGCAAATATTTAGTTTTATTTCATTTGATGCTGTTTGATCTTGCAAAACTCTTGTAAGAGTAAACAAAGTCTACAAATTTTGTGCTAATAAAAGTGTTTACGCTTTTTTGAGTAAATATTTGCCAAATGTGGCTGTACCTTAAGTCAATTAAGCTATGCCCGTCCGTCCGTTCGTATATTCATATAATGTATGTGTAAACGTACAATGTAAAAGAGTAATTTGTCTTTAGAGGTTTGCTAGAATTTTTGAATGTTGCATCTAGCTGCAACATGTTTTAATTCTTCTAAGCACCTTTCGAGTGCTCGGGTAGAATGTTGAAAAAAACAAGTTAATGTGTTACGATTAAGAAGTATTCTCATGATATGTATGTACATTCATGTTCTTTTGTTAAAAAGTGCTAAGGGTAGCTTGTATGTGTGACACTGTTTTAGTTGTTTTGTATCTGCTAGAGAGTTTAATTTTTAATTCTTGAAATGTTGTTGGTGCAGATATCCCTAAAGATGTTCTTACCAAGCTGGTTAATTTTACGTTGTATACGAATTTTAACAAAATAGGTTTCTGTTCTATTGCCAAACCATCGTTGATAAGCTCTACTATTGTAAGAAATGAATGAAGTTCTTTATAATTCCCTGAGAATTCAGGAATTACTTTTAAAGCAATTTCTAGATTAAAATTTGCCATTTTTAAAATTTGTTGTTGATTAATTGTGTTTTGTTGTGCATTAAGTGATTTTTCTAGAAGGAATTTTGCCTTATTATAATATTTTTCGAATTTTTCTGTATCTTTCTCTATCTCCTCTGTTTTAACAAGTTTGTTTTCAATCAAGCCAAAAAATCCTCTTTTCAACAATTCTATTTCTTCTAACTTAATGAGTATTGTTGAAGCTTTGTAGCCTTTAGAACCTGATTTTTTAAAATTTATTAGAAGTCTTTCTATTCCATAAAATTATGTTTGGTCTTTGTTCTAATTTATTTCTTACTTTTGTTTTTTAAAATATTTTATTTTAAACTTGTACCACGGCTTTCTTGTTTACATAATTTTTAAAATATTTGTTTAGTCTATAAATTAAGTATATTATAACTAATATAGAGAGTTAAATAAATGTATCAATTTTAATAGAACTGCCTAGCTCCATGATTTGGTTGTTGCTTATCGTACCACCGTTGATGTTTTCGTTAATCGTTATTGTTTCTTGTTCTCTGGACTGTGTTTTGCCCATTTCTCAATTTGATGGAGTTTCTTGTGTAGTTGTCTTTTCTTCTCGCCAGAAACTATTCCCATTTGTCGTCGGATTTCCCTTTTTTCGTTTTTTGAACGCAGCTTTTTTCTCTCTTGGTCTTCTTTGGGATGTTTGTTTCAAGTGGTGCTGGTTTTGATGTTCTATTTTTATACTCCTCAATAGTTATCGGCTTGGGCCCGTAATTTGATGGTATGGGAGTGTATTTGGGGTAGTTTTTCGTACCTCCTTCTGGTATATATTGTTCTAAGTGATATTTTGAAAAAATGTTATATATCTCCTCTTGCGATGTAGTTGTTTCGAACGACATCAAGATAGAATTTTAAATGTATTCAAAAAAGGAATTTTGCCAGTCTTCGAAACTTGTAAGTGTAGGCAGGATCAAAATTTGCAAGATTGCAATTTGCAGGATCGTCATATAACTCTAACGCCCAAAGTACACAATTATTGCCCTCTAACTTTTGTTTTTCTAAAGACTTTTTATTTCTTATCGTGCTGCTAAGAAATAACTGTTAACATTTCAATGATACTTAAAAGTTGTTGCTGAAAGAAAAATACCATTAATGTTGATAAACAACACCTGCTTATAATAAGTTTTTTCTGTTTGTTCAAATGTGATTACTTGCATTTTATTGTTGCTACTGAAAGTATAGCATACGTTGGGGGGGGGCTAAAGAAAAGTATGTAACTACTTAGTTATACATCAGGTGGTATGATGAATGAATAAATTTACATTAAGTATACGTAGTGGTGTACTCTTAATTTTTCATATCGCTGGCTTAACATTTAAAGGCTCTAAGTCCATATTTTAAAATATTACAGGAGAGACAAAAAACAATCAAACTTTTTTGTTTTTTGAATAAACATTTTTAAAATCTGTAAATGCAACTTGTTTTTGTATTTTTCTTTGTTTTTTAATTGCGTAAAAGCAAAATTAAAAAATAAGTATTTGCCGAGATAAAAGCTTTTTTGGAATTAGAGGTTTTTCTGTTGCTTAGTTTGTATGTTTTCATGTTGTCTCTACTTATATTTCTTACTTACTACAATGAAAGTGTACTTTTGTTGCTTTTTTATTGTTGTTATTTATATTTCATGTGATAAAAGTTTTTCAATACAGAAATATTACGAAAAAATTTACTTCTTAAACTCATTCGTTTTCGATTTCCATCACATGCCTGATTATAAGTATTCGAACTTTCTAGTCTTTATTTTTCTTCTTTCTTGATGAAGTTGGTGTAAGACCGACCATTCTAGTGCGACTACATTTTCATTTATTTTTTGGTGGAGATATCTAAGTTTGAAATTAACTTCACCATTTGGTGTTAAATTTTTTAAAAAATAAATGATCCAAATAAGTAACATCATGACGATTAATGTCATGACTGTCAATGGTGTTGATACTCAAAACAACAAGAGTGTAACCAATGAGAAATAATATTATGTCAATTGGTTGGAGCCTCAAACTATTCCGCGCGAAACACTTGATACAAAACAACAACAACAAATGAGATAACTGTATTTTTTTTTGTAAGCGATGTATTTTTACTTATTGAACACAACTGCATCAAAATCTCAATTTCTAAAAAAAGTGGACTTAGAGCCTTTACATGTTATGCCAACGATATTTGGAGTGTATTTCTTAATTTTGATGCTAAAAGCTAATGTAATTTTGTTTAAATAAGTTTTAAATTATTTTTAAACTTGCATTAAATGGGCTAGCAAATACTATTGTTGATTTGTTTTGCATTTTATTATCAGACATTCAGAAAACGCTTTTATTATTCTAGCTGCTTTTGTATAATTTCCTAAAAAAATATTTAAAACACTTTTAGTATTTATTAGGTTTATCCTATTTTCTTTTTATTGCTCAGCATTTAGAACAACAATTTGCTAAAAAAAATATTATCATATGCTTTCCCATTTCAAAGTTTTATTTGTTCTTTTTTTTCTTTTCCTTTAAATTCTTTTTTACTTATATGCCACGTCATCTTAATGTCTGTGGCCTAAATTGTGTTTACCTCAACATTTAATTAAAATTGTTCACTTGTGGTGTTAAACAATTTTCTTGATTTTGTGTTTTCTTTATTTATGTATTTAACCTTTTTCAATCTCCTTCTCTTTTATTTGTTTTATAAATAAAGTGTCAAAATTGTTATTTACTCAACCAAGTTTTTTACTCTTTTATGTATAAGAAAAGTTCATAAATGTTAAAGGTGCTAAAGCAAATACTTTATTTATTTGTTGAACTATAATAGCTCGTGAAGTGTTTGTGAAAGCAAATATAAATATTAATGGCAATTTAGGTATTTGATAAAGATAAACCGGAGAAAATGTAGAAGAAATGTGAGTTTAAGGAAACTCGTTGACTTAAATTTTAAAAGATTGTTTGGTTAGAAAAATAATTATTTTTAGCTGACCAGTCTAGAGTTATTTGTTTACATATACATATAAAGTAGATGTCTAACATTGTGACATATTCGCCAAGTCGTACATGAAAAAATCGTCCGGCCATTGGTAGAGGAGCTGCCGTATAGTCTCACCATGTGCTGTTGTAATTTTTTTTTTTTTTTTTTTTTTTTTTTTTTTTTTTTTTGGCAGTTAATTATTTATTGAATCTTCATATTTGAAATGACAATAAGTATTCAAATCTTAATACTAAAACGAAAATAATAAGCCCAGCCAGTGCTAGACAAACATTTTTATGATACTAAAAAAATTTCACATCAGCTGATCCAGTCATCTATTTGCGCTTGAGTTAAAGCAAGGGTATCCCTCCTTCTCAACCGATTGTGGCCACTAAAGTTAAGGATGTCTCGTGCAAGTGGGTTTGGATGGTGTTCGAGTTTGCTGACATACTTTGACGCATATTTTGTAAATTCGACTTTTACTAATGGCACGCCTAGATCTTTGTGGATTCGAGAATTTTTAACATACCATGGTGCTGCAGTAATTATACGTAGAATTTTATTTTGACCCCTTTGAATTTTTTCAATGTTTGATGCTGAGGCAGTACCCCATAATTGAATTCCATAACACCAGATTGGCTTTAGAATTGCATTGTACAACAAAAGTTTGCAATCCAATTTCAATGTAGAGTTTCTGCCGATTAACCAATTAAGTTGCACTGCTTTTAATCTCATTTGTGTAAGTTTCGCTTCAATATGAGACTTCCAAGTTAAACGGCGGTCGAGGTGAATGCCGAGGTATTTGACTTCATTATGTTGAGGAATAATTTGATTATTTATTCTGATGGACGAGCAGGTATCTTTTCGCAATGTGAAAGTGATATGAATACATTTTTGTTCATTTACCCTGATTTTCCAAAGCTCTAGCCAATTCTCTAGTTTATAAACATAATTCTGCAAATTCCGTGATGCAACTTGGTGGTCCTTATGGACGCTGACAAAGGCTGTATCGTCTGCAAAAGTTGACGTGTGGATTTTGAGGTCTGACGGCATGTCGGAGGCATAAATCAAATATAAAGTATTCAATTGGCTGAGCGGTACTTAAAAAATCACCTTCTTTGATTTTAAATTTGCGACCGTATAAATAACTTTCCATGAGTTTATGGGTGTTAGCAGGCAGAGTTGATTTTATTTTGTGCATTAAACCGTCATGCCAAACTTTGTCAAACGCTTGGGACACATCAATGAAAAGGGCGGAGCAGTATTTTTTATCTTCAAACGACCCTCTTATCACATTTACCAATCTGTGAGTTTGTTCGATGGTACTGTGTTTAGCTCTGAATCCGAATTGATGATTTGGAATACATTCAGTGTCATTCAGAATTGGAGTCAATTTAGTCATTAACAATTTTTCGAACAGTTTAGAAATTGTCGGCAGTAGGCTAATTGGCCTATATGACTCCACTTTGGTGTGGTCCTTCCCTGGCTTAGGAATCATAGTGATCATAGACACCTTCCAATCTGCAGGATAGTATTCTAGGCGTAAAATAGCGTTGAAGATAAAGAGGATAATCTTTCTTGCTACACGAGGTAACTCCACAAGCATTTTATTGCTGATTTCATCCATACCTGGAGCCTTTCTAAGGTTCAGAGTACCAATAGCGTTTTGGACATCACGAAAGTTTAGTCTTAGAGGTACAGGAGGTCTAATAACGAGTGGAGGCAAATCAGATGCATTATTTGAGTTGTTTATAGTAAACACTTTTCTCAAATGATTAACAAATAAAGTCCCCTTCTCGGAATCATTTCTAGCCCAGTCACCAGTCGGATTTCGCAGAGGAGGCTTTCCTCTAACTGGTCTTTTTAAACCTCGTGCCGCCTTCCATAACGAATAGTCAGATTGTGGGGTACTATCAAGACCCTCCAAGTAAGATTTAAGTGAAGCCATTCTTTGGGTTTCTAAGAAATTTCTTAGTATATCTCTGCATACCCGTAGCCTAGCTTTCAGTTCAGGAGACCTGTGGATTTGCCACTCTCTTCTAACTCTTCTTTTTTCTGACAGGAGATGATCGAGTTCAGCGAAATAAGTTCTATTTGTCCCACTTCTGCACTCAACGTCGTATGTGGAGGCGTGATGTACAGCTCTTCGTATGTCCTCAGTAAACTTGCCAATCGACCCATCAATATCCTCGGTAGTTCTCAACACTACATTTTCCGTGCAGTGGGAACTTAAATACTTTTTATACTTTATCCAACTTACTCTGGTTTTAGATATGTCCCGAAATAGAGAGCCATTCCCTTGAAGGAAACGCATTGAAATAATAGAAGGAGAGTGATCTGAAGACAAGTCTAATGAAGGCTCCACTTGTATCGATTCTACAGGGATATTTTTCACTACTCCGAAGTCAATAACATCGGGAATCTTCCGTCGGTCCGTCGGCCAGTAGGTGGGATGCCCGCTTGAGAGTACATCTAATCCCATTTTGGCAATGGTGTTGAAGAGTTCACGACCCTTCGGGGTCACCAGACGTGAACCCCAAAAAGTGTGTTTGGCGTTAAAGTCACCAGCAACTAAAAATCTAGCTCCAAGGGAATTGAAGAAGCTGTAGTATTGGTGTTCTTTTATTGAAAATCGAGGCGGCGAATAAATTGATGATAAAACAAAATTGTATTGACAGAATTCAATACAAATGTTTGTTGCTTGTAGGTAATCCTCACATATGTTGTTCATTAAATAATGTTTTATTCTGTTCTTTATAAGAATTGCCGATCCTCCACATGCTCTTCCGCGGGGATCTTTAGTATCATACAACACGTAGCCATTAATTTTGAAGTACGCTGTCGCCGTCAAGTGAGTTTCAGCAATCATCATGACATCAATCTGCTTATCCATCAGGAAGTGTTCCAGTTCGTTTTTATGTTGGCGGAGGCCGTTCGCATTCCAAAAACAAATTTTTAAACAAATCATTTTTTTAAAATGGCTTGTAAGATAGTGGATTGCATTTTCAGCATTTCCTGCATCATGGATGTCATAGTGGTCGTAAAAGTGTTCATGGTTTGGACAAGTGTCTGCAATGTAGTCTCTAGAGTGTTAATATTAGGCTCGTAATATTGTGATTTAGGTGCCTGCTCCAAACCTGGCATATTAGATTTAACCACGTTAGCGTAAGAAACTTGTCTAGAACTAGGCGCGTTTACATGACTAGTGGACCGTAACAATTGCGGGAAATTGTCACTCGATGCCAAAATAGGCTGTTGATGATGATCAGGTAATACTGACGTCTTGTTGGTACTTATGGCTTTCAAATGCGTGTAAATTGGACAACCTCTATAATTTGCGGTATGATTACCTCCGCAGTTACTGCATTTTTTTATTTTTACGTCAGTTTTGGACTTATTACATAGAGCAGTTGGATGTAGTTCCCCACACGCAACACAAACAGACGGCAATTTACAGTACGCTTTGGTGTGGCCAAATTCTTGACAATTAACACACTGGACGGGTCCAATGCGCTTATGCGGTTCCTCCACGGTAATTCTACGATGCAGAAGATAAATGAGATTGTAGATTGGATGGGACTCGTTTTTCTTTAAGACAACATCTCCAGGTTCCAATTCTACCCTGAACATGGGCTGAGGGATCTTTTCACGGTTTCTGATATTCACTACGCTCTTGATTTTGAACCCTTTGTCCATTAAACCGGTTTTTATCTCCGCGGGATCAACACATGGGTCTATACCCTTTAGAACGACTTGGAGTCCTTTTGCGCTTTTGAGCTGGTAGGTATAGAAGTCCCTAGTCTCCCTCTCCAACTGGTTGGACAATTTTCGAAAATCATCTTCCCTATTCACTTGGATCTTTGTCTCGCATATATTTCCATGTTTAATTGAGGTTACGCTAAACATGTTTTCACCTATTACCGAAATAATTCCTTGTACCAATTTACTGGAAGTCGGCTCTCTCAGATAAATTGGTGGGGGCTTAAACGTCTTCTTAGTAAGTTCTGGCTCATCCGTCTGGAGGAGAGCAAACCTATTTTGATTATTACTCACGGTCTTAGGAGCTTTTGAATTTGATGACACTTGAGCAGACGTCGGGCTCCTCTGTCGCTTGAGAACGGTGATGTACTTATCCATACCTACTTGTTTTTTTGGTTTGACTGCACTATTTGTTGAAGATGATGTTTTTTCATCTGTTGAAATCACTATATTGGGCGAACAGGAACGACGCCGTTCTGCGGCTCTTGTAGTGAGAAAATTCTCCGTAGATTTTTTTATGGATTCTTCCTCAGATACCCATTTAGTTTTTCTAGACGAGCTAAGCTCTTTCTCAGAATTACATCTGAGAGGAACGCTCATGCAATTTTTATGCGATTTTTAGTGTTTTTTTTAATTACTGATATTACCGTAGATTTTTTTTAACCTATTACGAGTTATTTTTTCACTTTTTGTGTTATTTCAACCTATTACACTTTTTCACCTATTACGATTTTTTCACCGAAAATTCAGCCGCACTAAAAGTAACACGTCCGAACAGTTCGATGAGACGAGACTGAATGTTGTAATAGGCAGATTTTTAGGGAGATTTAATTTCCTAGCATATACACCAATCAGGCAGTAGATTTCTTAGGCGATCTCGGCTAATGTTCACAAGGGCCATAGTTTTGTTGCAGTCATTGTTGCTGCCCTCTTGATCTCATGCAACCATCTAGCTTGTGCTTAATAGTTGTAGTTTCTCTTTACAGACCCAACGGTTTCATGATGTAGGCGAAATTCTTATTATTTATCATTAGAAAATTACGCTGAACAATAAAGTTTTCATGGATATTTTCTTGTCACGATATTCGAGTTCAACTAAAGAATGTTTATTTATTAATGTGGGATTAGGTGGTTGCAAATTTAGCGCCAGCTAGCCAGTTGCGTTGTAGACTGTGGAAAGAGTTTTACGGGCTCACTCTATACTCGGTAAAACCTCATAAAAAAGACACACGCCTATTAGTTTGTGTGTTAAAAAGTCAGTCACATTAGATTGAGATTATGGTCACTGTAATTATTGCGGTATGATTGGGGTAATCATAATATGGTTAAGTTACGTTTTAGATAATTACTACAATCATATATGCGATTGTAGTAACTATGTATATATTTTTTGCCATCATGTTTATGCTAAATCCATTTATCATAATTTGTTGCTCTTTGATTATGATGGAGATGATATGGAATCATCTTTTATCATAAAACTGACCACCATAAACATTACATAATTGCTATAATCATATGTACGATTGCTATAATCATGTGAATGGTAACTTAACCATATCATAGTTGCAGAAATCATGCAAATAAGTACAGTGACCATAATATTTAAAAAATATTTTATTTTTAAAAATATTGAAATAGTTGTGGTAAACATATTATTTCTTTGCGTTTCTTTCAGTTTATAAAAAACTGAAGAAGAAATTTTTAGAAGAATAAATTCTTTTCGGCTTCTTGTTTTAGCTTTTCTGAAATATTAATAAACGACTAACAATTTAGTATCTATTATTTAATGTCAAAATATATGTATTTATGTATGTTTAGTTAAAAAGATTAATATCAAACTTATAGTTGGACTACAAAGAGTACGATTTTCAATGTTAGATTATTTTTCACCCAATTTTCTTATTATCTAATTATTGATAGATTGAAATTTAAATAAACGAAAAAAAAAACTAGGTTTAGCGCAAATTTGTTTGACGTTGTTTACTCTTACAAAAGTTTTGCAAGATCGAACAGCATTAAATAAAATATTACTAAATATATGTTGTGTCTTTTTTTCTAATATACAAACGAGTTCAAATTTCGCCAAATATTTGCCTAGTGTGCTCGTACCTTTAAACATTTGTGCAATCTGATTTTATGTGTACAATGCTTTAGGTAATTTAGTTTTCTATTTTGACTTTGACTGAATCAATTTCTATAAAGAAACACTATGTTAAAACAAACTAAATAAGAATTTTAAGATTTCATTTCAAATGCTAGGGGGAGTCCCATTGCTTAAAATTGATAAGAATGAAATTATATGAAAGAAATTTCAACAAGTCATCTTATTTATGAGAGTAAGCTTTATATCGTATAGTTTTAATGTATGTAGAAAAGTTTTTAATTCAAGATTTGAAAGCAAATATAAAAACAATGACATACATACATCTTAATATAATCTTTTAATATGGGGCTTTCCATATTAAAATTGCTTAAGGTAGTTTAAGTTTGAGTTGATTAAATATTAAAGATCTTATTAGTAATTGTGGTATTTCAAGGGTTTATAAAGCGAATTATAAATGTAAATTATCAGCCTTGTTACAGAATTTCCATACGGAAGTAGAATTATATACTTTTTTTTTTATAGAAAAGGCAAAACCGAAATTTTTTTTTGGAATGAAACTACTTTTAATTTGCTATGTGGAATTGTAATTTTAAGCATTTCTAGGTTTTATTCCGAAAAAATTGTTTGTTTTACTTTTTTTATAAAAACAATACCACTTCCAAACGGAATTAAATTCTATGACGTGGCTGTATGTTTAATAAATATTTTAGAATTTAAAAAATTAGTTTGTTTAAACAAATTTTGAATAAAACTTTCACTTGAAAATATTTAAATTATTCAACTTAAAAAGTTAAGAAAATATTCAACAACTTATCTCAATTTGTCAATTTATTGATACAAACCTAATTTACTGGAAAGCACCATATGCAAGAGAGCAGAAAATAATAAATTATATTTTTGTGATGATTATCAATATTGAAAGCAAAAACACCCATTTAAAAATTCTTTATAAATATAGTCTACAATATGTCTTCTGTTTTATATTAATTTTGAGCTCAGCTAAGTTCATACCTACAGAATGTGGCAAAATATATTAAAAATTGTGTTATTTTTAAGTTTGACTTCAATTATATTGGCCGGTCATACTACTCAGCTATCCAGCAGTGTTTTGGATGGTAAGTAATTGTTAAGATTTCTTTATATACCACAGTAATTGCAGTAATAATAATTATAATTAATTAAATGTCACAGGTTTTGCAGATGATCTAAATATACAGCCATTCGTTAAAGTAGACAACAAATTGTATCATTTTGGACAAAGCAAGGTTGGATTAAATTTATGATTTAAATAAACTTTTAATATATTTCCATTATTATAAAACCTTTATCTTTCATTTAAGGTTACTTGGTATACAGCCTTTTTGATTTGTCGTTCTTTGGGCGGTTTTCTGGCCTCTGTCGATTCCCGGGAAGAACTAAACGTTTTATCAAATTATCTGATTGCCAAATATCCCCTAGATCATTGGTGGTGGCTATCTGGCTCTGATGTAGATTCAGAAGGTGATTTCTATTGGTATCGTACTGGCGAGCGTATTAGTTATGCAGACTGGTCTGGTGGCCAGCCAGATAATATGGGAGGTCATGAGAACTGTGTCCATTTGTGGCATCAGAAGACCAAGTATGAAATGAATGATTGGAGGTGCAATCAGCTGGCGTATTATATTTGTGAAGCTGATAAACCCAAGACTATAGTAGTGAGTGTATTTTAAAAGGCAAGATATTGAAAATAGTTTTTAATAAATAAAAATTTCAACCCTTTTTGAAATAAAAGAATTTTCAATTTCATTAAAGATTTGCCATCTATTCTGAACACAAATAAAAGAGAAAGTTAAGTAGCTACCATATTTGCCGGACGAAAAGACGAATCCTGATTTTAGGTCAGATTTTCAGAGTAAAAAGATGCGTCTTATCGTCCGGCAAATACGGTACCTTTTTATAACAAATTAATAAACTATTGCTATTATTTATAAAAATCAATTGAAAGTTCGAAAACTTTATGGATTATGACACCAACTCTTATTTGTAATAAAATTGTTAGTTTTTTTAAGTTGTAAAATACAAAATGCAATTTATTTATGATTGTTTTTTAAAAAAAACACACTTGTTCAATTCACAGGTGATATTGTAGTGTCGTAGGAGTTGTATGTTGTCTGAATTTACAATAGTTGTACAACTATTATAATTTATTTATTATTGTTATACTTATGCCATGTTATTATACCCTTCACCTTCATGAGAAGGGTATATATAAGTTTGTCATTACGTTTGTAATTTCTACAATATAATTTTCCGACCCTATAAAGTATATATATTCTGGATCCTTATAGATAGCGGAGTCTATTAGGCCATGTCCGTCTGTTAACCAAGTCCGTCCATAAATAACGGAGATATGAGCAAAAATCCGAGACAACCTCTGAAAATTTCATCAAAAAAACTTAGTGTATTAATATTGTTCATCAACAGATGGCGTTGATCAAACAAAGTGTTCGACAACTTTAAGCGTGTTCTTAAACCGTAATATGAGTGTGTTGCCATTGTCAGATGTATAAACTTTGCACATCTGGCAATATAAAGAGTTTGATAATTATCTTACAACAATCTTACAATGGCAAACACTATGTTCACACGATTGTTAGATGTCTGACAATATTTTTGTCTTGAAATGTACTGAAAATCCTTTATCTGACAACGTTGGAAGATAAAAATTGTAAACTCACTTTCTGAACATTTGTCTGACAATATTATAAGATCTGACAACCATGTGTATATAGCTAAAGCAATATATATTTCCAAAAATCAACCAACCTATGTACATATTGTTTTTCAAAATAATGCTCTTACTGCCAAGACTATTTAATAATAAAAATTATTAAGAAGTAAATAAGAATATACACTTAATTAAATATAGCATACTTTAGGGCTTCTGCTTATGTTCATAGTTCTGGAATTTTCTAACAAATTATATTGTTACTCAAGTGTTAACAAACAAATTTGATTAAATAAATCAATAACATAAATAGAAGAATACAAAAAAAAAGACATCATTATAATTAATACACTGTGAAATAGATGTATTTTGTTATATTTGTCAAGTTTAATTTATGTGATTTCCTGGCTCTCAGACGTTTTAATATGATAATGATTAATATGCAATAATTGTTAATTTTCTTTACTATTGGTTATGTTATTTCGGGTGGCTGATTATTTTGCCATGTAATTTATTATTGGTGTTTATGAATAATTTTCTTAATATCGGTCTAAAAGTATGCTTTGAATTTTGTTAAGCTAGTTAGTTAGTTGACTTTATTGAGACTTTTTTTTTCATAATTTAAGATTTACAAACATTAATTATAAGAAAACTTAAAACTATAGCGTATTATTTTAATTACATAAATATTCATCTGATTATTTAACAGGCTTAACAAAAGTAAAGAAAACTGAATTATATGAAAAATTAGTTTTTAATTAGTAAATTGAATGTAACAATGTTTGCTCCCGACATTTAGCTATACTTGCAGAGTTATATCTACCTTAATAAACTTAAAACTAAAAAACACTTAAAATTAATTTAAACCAAAAATAATAAAACTAAATAAAAATAACAAATTTACCCCCTGTGTATTCCAGGAGTTGCAGGGGAGAGGGGACACCTTAGAACACTTTTTATATTTTTGAATTATTGACTTTTTACTAATATATAATATATAATATATATGGGAATAAATTTTAACTTAAGTCTACAAGCATCTTATTTTTAGTTCGATTAAATATTTTTTTTTATTTTTTTAATGGATAAATTCATTGTGTTCAAATGTGCCCCCCATGCGGGGCAGTTTTGAACTAGGCTGGGGCAGTTTTGAACGGCAATTTTTTCTTGTAGCGCTTATGTCCAAAAATAACATAAACAGTTATATTTTTTATATATATATAATAAATTCGATTTATTTATTAAGAAAAACATAAACATTAACAATTTAAAAAAAAAAAAAATTCGGATCAAAAATAAGGTTTATATTATTAAGACGGAAAAGGCATTGCGATTTCCTTTAAAGCATCATGATCAGCATTGGATTCGTCAATTTTAGAAAATAAGAGAGAATCAACAATGTTTGGTACTTCGGTTGATAAATTAACATGTTCAAAGGTGCCCCCTTTTTTTGAAAATGTTTGAAATGAATTTTGGACTGCAATAAATTTCTTTCACGAAAGAAAACGATCACTGAATACTTCTTACACTCTTACAAAAAAAAAATAAAATAATTTACAATGGCACTGCGAAAACTTGTTCACCCAACTAAGTACATTCGGTTGACGGCTGAAAAAACTAGCAAAAGTTGTTAACGTTGCTAGAAAACAAGGTTGGCATGTGAAAAACTCGGTTAAGGATCGGAAAAAATGTTAAATTGAGATTTTATCAACATAGTTCAAAGGTGCCCCGGGTATAAACGTGCCCCGCTATCCCCTACACCAGTAAAAGTTTTCACCAGGAAAATTATTGTGTTTTTCATATAAAATTCCAACCGTGGAATGGTAATTAGTGTTTGACCAACTAATTCCTTGTTCGTTTGACAAAATATCTTGCATTATATTGCCTTCGAAGAAAGGCAGTCTATCAACAAAACATTTCATTAAGTGTAGAGCATAAAAGGAAATTGGAGATATTTTGGCCTTCTCATAAATAAATTTATCCGAAAAGTTTGTTATTTAACTCTAAATGCATGTGTTTTTTCACAGCATCATTTTGTCAAAGCCCCAGGCCCACAGTTGTCTGAAAGAAAGACCAAAGTGGATTTTCAGTAACATGTTACAGTCCAGTTCTTGGTGTAAAAGTTCTTTACATCAGTGTTTTTTCTCTAGACTATTCTTTCACAAGCTTGTTTTCTTTACCTTATAAAACAAAGCCAAAGTATATTGGTTCCTTGTTCTTAGCTTTATTTAATCTTGAAAAAATCTAGCAAAGATATTGAAATGCAGCTGTATTTTAGGTCAATGCTTTTATGAACATATTCATGAGCTCTAAGGGCAAGGTTAAAATGTGTTTGGGTAAATACAATAACTTTGTAAGTATGTTGAGTTCGAAGATGCATATAAAGTATAATTTATTGAATTTTGATTTGAAATTTCTGAAAGGTTTTAATTTCAGTATTCTAATTAATACAATATTTAAGAAATTTGCTTTAAAGGTCATATTGAAACAATCAGGGATGTCATAGAAACCAATATTGTCAGAATTGGTTTTAAAACCGACAAGAAAAAAGTGTCATAGGGCACTGCTACACGTTCAATAAATATCGTGATATTTCTACACCAATTCTGACAATATTGGTTTCTATGACACCCCTGAATATTTGAGGTGATTTTTATGTAGCATACTTTTAGCAGTTTAAAAAAAGTATCAAATAAATTGTGTTTCTTTCCTTTAATGTTGTTTAAAAGTGTGCAAATTATAATAAACCTAAATAAATAAAGTAATTTCTTAACTAAATTGTTAACAAATTTTACAATTTAAAAACCGGCTTTTTATGAACAATATAAATAAGTATTTTCATGGTTTAATTAAAGCCAAGTATAAAGCGTTGAAACGTTTGCTGTTGAATTTTATCTATTGTAATATTACGAGCATGTACTTTATTTTAACAGCTAAATTTTATGTTTTAAATAAACCATATTTTTGTTTTGGGAAATAAAATCTTTAATTAAAGATAATGTAAACATAATGTAAGGGTACATTAAAATAAAATGTATTAAACAGAAAGTTAATACAAAAAAAGTTAAGAGCAAAAACCGTTGTAAGTGAAGCATGTTGAACAAAATTTATGACAGACAGAAGTTAATGAAAAATTATTTTTGTTTACTAAACTTTTTTAAAGTTAAAATTAGCTTAGAAGTAAAATAAACAAACAAGAAGATTGGTTGCAAATTTAGCATAATTTTAGGTGCAGGTGAAAAATTACAAATTATATTATAGCTTAGGGCTGTCTTTTTAATAATATTATTATTATAATTAAAAAGTTTAAAAACAAAATTAAATTGAAAAATTGATTCATCAGTTATAATAATTCTTAAACAAACATGTATGTAAACATGTATTAAATATCAAACAGATACAACGTTTTTAAGGCCTTAATCAGTAAAATTTATAAAAGGTTTGTCTAGCAAATTTTTATGAAAATCTCTAAGTTTTTAAATATTTTTTAAATGATTTTCATGCAAATTTTCTAGACAAACGTTTTAAAAGTTTTAATGCATCAGATCTTAAGAATTCAAAGTATAGACAAATTATCTTTTTTTACGAACTTTTTATTTTTAATATAAACAAAATTTTATTATACTAAGGTGGTTCGGAAACTTCTTAGCCTAGAAGAGAAAGCGCGGTATAAACAGAAAAAAGTCAAGTGTTTTGGAAACTTCCATTTTTATGGTCAAATGTCATAATCTTTCTTTAATATCTGCGGATCTATATTACCTACATGGTCACTCTAGAATTTTGTAAGGAACAAATCTAGTTTACCAACGCAGCTCCAAATAAAAAAGAAAGTATGTAGGGTGATAGAAAATTGAAAAATAAGAAGAAAAAATAAAATAAAAATATTGGCGCAAACGCTTGGTTTTCGAGTTATGGACCTTTTTAGTTTTCATAGAAATATGTAAATTTCCACTAACTAAAGCTTCTCTGCATAGCCGGCCTTTGGCCGTCGAAAGGGGTTTCTCCTCTATGGTATAACAAACACCGGCTTCGCTAACTAAAGCTACTCTGCATCTAAAAAATGCTTAAATTAACCTAAAGAGGAAAATAAATTGCGAATACAAAAAAACAAAATACATACTTGCAATCGTGAGCAAATTAACTTTAATTTGAGTACCCACACATATCACTAAGGGGGCGGGGAAGTTTTTTTTTGGGTCCAGGGGGCTCCACGGGCCTCAGACCCCTTAAATTTTAATTTTGTTTTTTTTTTATTCTGAATTGGGTGGCATATTTTTTATATTTTTTTTCGTTGCTTTATAAGCTGAACTTCAGCCAAATCACATATTTATATGAAAACTATAAACGTCCATAACTCGAAAACCAAGCGTTTGCACCAATATTTTTATATAATTTTTTCTTCTTATTTTTCAATTTTCTATCACCCTACATACTCATAATGCTCAATTGCAGAGTTGTGATATAAAAAGCTTTATTTTTTCACCACCTTTACTTCTCAACTATCCCCTTTTCAAAGAAAGTAACGCAAATATATATAGTCATATTAATTGCCTGAGTGTTACTTCTCTTAAAAAAAAAATTATTTAAATTTAAATTTAAATTTCTCAACAAAACTTTGTTTATTTGCTGCCATGAATCTTAAGGTACGGTCCGTACCTTTAGTCTAATGTTTCTTTAATTTTATTTTGAACTTTAAACTTTGATTTAAAACATGATTTATATATGTTCCACTGATGTCCGACTCAATTTGAATATTGTTCTGTTGTAGCTTGTAATATCTTTATGCTAATTTTTATTTACATTTTTTAGCTGCCCATTTAAGCTTTTTGTTGAGTTTTTTACAACTGTATGCTCAGCTTTTTTTTATCAACAACAATAAAAATCACCATAAATGTTTTTTACTACACAATAAAACATAACTTTGTTTTACGGCTCAAGTCAAAATTACATTTTTTATGTTGCTTGAAATGTCTACAGATATAAAGGAGCAGCAGTAGAAGATGTATTCTGTTTATCAAATTATAAAAGAAGTATAAACAAAATTACTTTTCCTAGACAGGCTGAGCATATTTTAAATACCAATACCGTTTCTTAATTAAAATATATTTAGTAACAAAAGATTTACAGCATATTTGTAGGTGGCAATTAAAGAGAAATTTATTGTGTACTTTAAGCAATTAAATCAATTTAATTAAGTATTTCACAGAGAAAATATAGACAAATAATAATTGTTTAATAAATCATTTAAACAAAAGCCAGCTAGTAGAGTCTATATATTGTAGGCAGAGTTATTAGAAAGGTTACTTACAGAAGGTTATTGAACTCTAAGAAAATAAATAAACAAAGCCTTAAAGATATTGGAAGCTGTAAGTTTTTTGAAATATGTATGTGACGCGTTGTATACGAAAGAATAACAAAAACTGTTAAAGATTTATCTCAATAGATTTGTATTAGATTTGTATTAGAATACTTAGGTTAGAAGGCCGGTGTGAGGTTATCCCCACACCATCACCCAGAGACCAATACGGTCCATTGTGAATACTTGGTTAAGGGCAAAAACAATGGTGTTTAGCTAGTTCAGTGGTATAAATGGTACTTAACCCGGTTTCATAGATGCTTAACATATAATAAACTACCATAATTCGGAGTTAGTTGCCTCAACGTTAAGAGCGCTACATTCAAGTAATGGTCGCCATAATCGTCCTACCAGATCGACAATTGAGCGTCTAGAGGAAAAATTTGAATCCACAGGCACAGTACAAAATGTTCCCGTGCCAGTAAGACAAAGAAGTGCCCGTAGTGTCGAAAATATTGCTGCCGGTGAGGCTTCAGTTGAAGAAAGCCCAAATGTGTCTCTCACACGTCGTTCTCAAGCGTTGGGCATCTCTGTGACGTCGTTGTGGAGAATTTTGCGAAAAGAACTGAGCCTACAGCCTTACAGGATCTAATTGACGCAAGAACTGAAGCCGCTTGACCAACAGAAGCTTCATATGTTTGTGAATTGGGCTGAGCAACAATTTGAAAATAATTCAGATTTTCATTGAAAAATCATCTTTAGCGATGAGGCTCATTTCTGGCTGAATACCCAGGCATCAATAAAGATAGACATAAGAGTGAATTAAATAAAATCTGTGAAAGTGAAATAAAGAAGGTTTAAATAATTAAAAATAATTATGTAATTCTAAATAATAAAAGTAAAGGATCCTGGACGGACTGAGCATTATACCAGCTTCACAACCGGAGTAACCGGAGGTTTCGTACAAAGTTTGTTAATTCTTACTGACAACTACTGATGGTCTTATGGCAATTCTATACTGATAAGCTTTCTAGGAATCTTTTTGCTGGTCATAGGATAATTGCCTTAAATTTATAGAAAATATTAATGTGCTGGAAAATATAATAAATTTTTGTAATATTATTTTTTTTTTCAAACGCTATAGCTCTTTTTATAGCTATTTTTGTTGTTTATATTGTAAGTATATTTATTTACATTGCTGCAATTTGCATTCTATCCAATATATGAATATGACTGTTTGCATTGTGTGGCCTTTAACTGAATACAGACTTTAACAAATATGACCCCAGGCTACTCAATGGATAGAAATTCAAATAATATTTACTTAAAATATGGTTTTTTTTATTTGTTTGGCAAATAAATGGAAACCAAATATAGAATATTGAACAAAATTGTTTTTAAATAAAATTCTAAAATAAAATGCAGAAAAATGAAATGAAAAACGAAAAAAAGAAAAAAATAAACTATTTTAATCCTTTCAAATAACAAATTAAAATTCAGAAGTGTAAGTTAATGCTGAGCAAAGACCAATAGAAATTTAGAAAAGCAAATTGAAAATGAGAAAAAACAAACTGAAATTAAGAAATCTAAATTTATACTGCAAATCAAGCGTGATCCATTTCGAGGAAATTAAAATTTAATGGGGAATGTTTATTATCAATTGAAAGAACATTATTTGGCATTTATTTTTTAAAGATTATGTCCACAAAATGTTGGCAGTTGCTACATCCCAGATGGTCTCTCCTTTAAGTTCAATTTTCGATGACTTGTTCGCGCATTTCCACTGGTAACTGGCGAATGACATGTGTGATGTTTTTCCTGCAAGGTCTGAATCGAAGCGGGTTTCTACGCATAAGCTTTAGACTTTACATATCCCCACCGCAAAAAGTCTAATTGTGTAATATCACACGATCTTGGTGGACAATTGACCGGCCCAAAACGTGAAATTATGTGCTCACCAAAGTGTTCTCTCAATAAATCCATTTATTGATGCGATGTGTGGGAAGTGGCGCCGTCTTGCTAAAACAAAATGTCGCCGAGCTTCAATTTCAGGCATCAAATAGTCGGTTATCATGGCACGATAACGGTCGCCATTGACGGTTACGTTCGCACCGGCATCAGTTTTCAAAAATTATGGACCGATGATTCCCCTTGGCCGACAAACCACCTGGGACGTGGTCTATTCGATCGAATATTAACCAATAATGAATAGTACTCTCAGTAGGGCGATTATCTTGCCAATAAGTTGAGCCAAGTGCACGAAACACATTCCTCACAGAAGGTGAATTCTCGTAATAAAGTTGAACGATTTGTAAACATTGTTCAGGCGTAAATCTTTCCACTAGGAAATGCCAAACAATACTAAACAAAAATAACATGACACAACTCACACGTGATCTGCCAAAAAAAAATGCTATTGAAAAATATATCTCTACTTGAATAACCCATTATACAAATTGAAATTGAGAAATCGAAATTAATAGTAAGAAAATAAAAATTAAAATGGCGAAATGAAAATTTGATTAGATTTGTCATGTAACTATTTTAAAGGGTGTCCCAACTAGAACACAATTTTTAAATTTTAAATAAAACACAGATATTTAAAAAAAAATCGTTAAACTTTATTATATCGTAAAGTAGACAGAATGAGGTTATGTATGGAACAAGATATTGTGCAGATGGCCGCCGCGGCTTTGCTGCCATACACGCGATCTTTTAATGAAATTTTCAATGACCTTTTTGCATAAATGCTGCGGTATTTCATTAATGCAGCGTCCAATTTCCTTTTTTTAAGCTTGAGTCGTCGTCGGCTTATTCGCGTAAACCAGCGAGTTCAAAAACCCCAAAGAACAAAATTTAAAGGTGTTAAATCGCACGATCTAGGCGGCCAATTCTGGTCTCCAAAACGCGAAATGACTGATGCAGCAATTGAATTGTTTCTCTGGCTGTATGACATGTGGCGCCGTCTTGTTGAAACCACATGCCCTCCACATTCATTTCTTCAATTATGGGCAAGAAAACACTGGTTATCATTTCACGATACCGAACACCATTGCGTTCTTGTTGGGACACCCTTTATAAATAAAAAAAATATTTGAAAAATTTCATAAACATTTTAATTACTCAATTACAGTTCTATTTTTTTCTAAATTTTATTTGTTCTAAATTTGCTTTCCTAAATATCAATTTGTTATTTCTCAACATTAACTTAGACTTCTCTTTTTTAAATTGTTACTACTCAACATCAATTTAGAATTTAACAATTCAAACTTGAAATTGATATTGGGAAATAACAAATTGAAAATGAGAAACTCAAATTGATATTGAGAAAAAATAAATTGAAATCATGAAAAAAAATTAATATTAAGAATATGCAAATTCAAATTTAGAAATCCAAATTGATATTAAGAGAAAAAATTGTAATTGAATTAAAATGTGTATGAAAATTTTCGAATATTTTTTACTTATAAAATACAGAACACGGTTTTGAGTTACAATTCTAAAAATTTTTTAAATTCTCAATTTAAATTTGTATTTTCTCACTATCAATTTCGATTTCTCAATTTCAGAAAGTGATTCTGAGTCGATCGTTATACAAGGTGGCGCAAATGTAATCCTCCTATCAGAAAATGCTATAAATTTTGCGATTGGCCCCTAATGTCAGTTCTGTTTTGACATTTGTGTAACAAAAACACATGCGAAATACACGTTAATAAACAATGTTACGCTACACTGCTCCAGAAAGCGGAATATTGCTGACTATTTATTTGACCAATAATCGGTCGGTGACAGCCAAAAAACATCAGAAGTTTACTTTTGCCGGACCTTGTACTTTAAGGTGGGTGTTGGAGCAATATTTCTCGGCGTTACAAACATCAGCACAAATCCAAAAATCCCACTATGATGGTGTAGGGTATAAAAACTGTGTTGTTTACACTGAAATGTTCAATAACTAAGTGAGAATAAATGACAGATATGTAGCCTTAAAACTGGCAAAGAAGTTACTAAACACAAAAAAACGCATTCCAAAGATATGCCATCTGTTATGAAAGCCGTATTTTTTTAACATCACATAACAAGTCTGCATTATGTGAATTAAATTTTACATTCTTGTTTATTTATTTGTTTAAATTTGTGAAATTGTATTGTTGCATTATTGCAAATAAAAACTTTTCTTTTTATTTCATTAGCAAACTTTAAGTCTGCCATAATGGTGTTGTTATTTAAATATTTACTATTTCTGCTAGAAACAATGTTGCAAATTAATATTTGAAACCCTTTTTTATATTATGAAAAACTTTTAAGTCCTTAATTGTTTCACAAATAACAAAAAAAAAACTTGTAAAAAGAAAACTTATTACTAACGAACTTAATTTGTTTTTATTAGCATGAAAAAATGGGTTTTGTTTAAAATTCTAGGTAATTTTTTTCCAATGTTAAATTTCTTTTTAGAATTTCTGTCGTTCTTTAGTTGTTAAAAAGGAAATTGCCATGTTTCCTGCAGAAAAGTAAATGCAAGAAAATGTATGACAGCATGTTTATTAAATATTCTTACATTATAGACTACTTTGTAATGTTATTAAAGTAATAAGGTTTTTCAAAAATAATTCTTATTAATTGAAATAATTTATGGACAATTTATTCATTTATATATTTGATTCTAACACAGGTTAATTATTAACAATTATACTCAAAATACGAAATCATTTATTCAGATTTTATCGAAAGTTCAAGTGAAATCCTCGAACTTAATAATGATAAACAAACTGTAATTTTTAGCTCTGCAAAGTACCAATTATTAGATCAGATTACAAAAGAAAATCATATCTTAAGGTACGGTCACACTCGGCAAATATTTACTCAAAAAAGTGTAACCACTTGTTTTAGCATAAATTTGTTTGATGTTGTTTACTTTTACTAGAGTTTTGCAAGATCAAACAGCATCAAATAAAATCAAACTAAATATTTTTGTTTCCTGTCCTAAATAAACGAAGTTTTTTTTTTTGATTTTTACAATAAATAAATTTTTCGAGATTTCAATTTCATTAACAACGCAATTTTTGTGTCCCCGCACTTTACACCAGTGGTCCTCACTAGTATTGTTCAGAATACGAAGATTTTCGGCTATTTACATGTACACAACACGATCGCAAACAATACTCACAACAAGAGCGTAAAAATACTAATATTTCATTCAGTTGTTAGTCAACATTCAACAAAGCAGGTCTATTCCGCATGTTTGTTCTTTATTCAGCTAATTTTTGTTGTTGTTTTCAGTACACTGAGAAGCAGCGATCACATAAATGTATACATTTTTGTAATTGAGGTTTATTTAAACATTACATGTTATTTCTTTCTGTGTAGTGTCACCCATACATATGTAATTACCAAATCCTCTCTTTTTGAGGACCACTGCTTTACACCAAGAATGATAAAATAAAGATTACGACATGCGCATGATTTCCCGTTATGTGACGTAGAAAGGCCATTCTAAGGGTTACCAATAATGTTTCATGTGTTAGAATTAAAATTTCTTGCGAAAAATGTGTATTTTATGTGATAGTTGGCAACCTTGCAAATGAATTCTCTGAGAGTTCTAAAATAAAATCTGTTTAAAAAAGAACAACAAACAAAAAAAAAAAACAACAAAAAATATAAACATGAAGAGTGCAGTGAGCAAATGCAAGCAAAACATGATTAAAAAAAACAAGTGAGAAGAAATTTGCCAATAGAAACACAGATGTGTGACGTCACAGGGTCTAAATGCGCAGAACATTTTAAAATGTTACGCCCGTTGGCGTAATCTTTATTTTATCATTCTTGCTTTACACTACTATTTTAGGTAAAAAAAAACAAAAATGTGAGAGTGATCAGCGAGGAATATGTAACAAAAAAACGTAACTCTCAAATTTGTATGTTTGTTTTTTTTTGTTTATTCAAAATGGTGTTTTGTTGCTCCCTCTGACTGCTTCCATATAAAAGCATGTGTCCCCCGTTAGAATTTTTAGTAAACAAAATAAAATAAAATCAAGAAAAAAATAAATATGCAACGGTTAATAACAGTTTTCGAATTATTGTGTTTCTTTCTTGTGTTTTGCTTTGTTATAGTTGTCAAAATTTAATTTGTATGAATTTATTTCACTGCCTTATTCATCTTATATTCAATTGCCAAAAAACTACAAATATCTCTTCTGTTATTGAAATTATCAAATTGCACTGGCTTTCATATATAAATATTTCATATAAAAATTAATAGTTTTTGTTTATCTTAAAGTTATAAAAAGTTTGTTACACATCACTTTTATTAAACTAAAAATTTGTTAAATTTCTTGCAACTGTATTTTCCATTTAGATTAATTTTAAAATGATTTTTCTTTATTATTTCGGGTTTGTTTGCTCACAAATTATTGTTACCATTT
Source organism: Bellardia pandia (assembly GCA_916048285.2). Classification (NCBI taxonomy): domain Eukaryota; kingdom Metazoa; phylum Arthropoda; class Insecta; order Diptera; family Calliphoridae; genus Bellardia; species Bellardia pandia. The sequence continues at coordinate 106,155,014 of OU696532.1, forward strand.
CAATGATACTTAAAGCTTTTGCTACAAAAAAATTACCTTTATAATTATTCTTAATAAACTTCATACGTTTATAATTTTAATAAATCTTCGAATAAAGTACTTAATGTTGTTGACAGTTGTTTGTTTGCATTTGAGTTTTATAGTGTTTGTATTGTACATTAAGTCTAGCATAAGCTGAGGGGCTAAGAAAATAAACCAGTCAACCAGTCAATGGCGTATGTTGAATATGGTCTATAAAAGCAAACATATTAAATATTAAGTAGACGTAGTGGTGGTGTGTTAATATTTCTAGAGCAAACATTAGACAAGACATTTGGACATTTACAAAAGTGAACGTGTTTTTTTTTTATATACAAAAGCCAATAAATTATATATTCATAATTATCTATTTGTAAAGCTAGCAATTGGAAACAGAAAATTAATCGTTAAACTTTTCATTTTTTTAGCCTTAAACATATTTACACTAACTCTAATTAATTTTATTGTGCATTTCTTTCATCAACTATAGTGCTCTTATCGCCTGTGGCTTTAATTGTATTTACTTTAGCAGTTAATTAAAATTACTCATTACTTGTTCTGCCCTACAATTTTCATACTTTCTAGTTGCTTTTAGTCACTATTTTTCTTACTTTCTTTAATAGTTTTCTAACTTAAGTGTCAAAATAATTATCTACTCAAGCAAGTTTTCGCTTTTGTATGTATTAGCAGACGTTTTTTTTTGTTTTCAGGTGCCATGGTAGCAAAAGAAAAACATTAATTTGTTGGTTTTTAATCGCACTTGCACTGTTTTTGACAGCAGAATTTATATTGACAGCAAATTCAAGTATTTGATGAAGGCAAACAAGTGAATAAGAGTATTATGGGGGGAGGGGGAGAGCACAAATAATACTGAGGTTTTATATTGTAAGGTAAGAAACAGTTTAACACTCTTAACTATGGTTGTGGGCTAGTTTAGGTAATTATTGTTCCAAACAAACTGAGTAGGGAAAACACATTATGAGATGGGCTTTACTCACTTGAGACATACTAAACAAAAAAAGACAAGTTTTAAACATTTGTTAAACCTGTTTTTAGCTCTTTAACATCAGTTGCGACAGCGCATATTTTGGTGTTGACTGAGGTCAATGACGTTGTTTCCTTAAATTTTTTGGTTTGATCATTTCTTGGTTTCTCTTTATCGTCATCAGTTCATGCTTGTTTTTTTGTTGTTGTTACAATGATCAAAAATCACAGCTTGATATAAGTTATGGGAAGATCGGTTTCTTGGTTTACAAATGTAATAATTGCATGAAGTTTTTTTTTCTCAACATACATACCTAGATAGGTGCTTTCAGAAAGGTGGGAGCACTTAGAAGAGTGGTAATTTGAATTACAATTGTAATACGAGTACTTGGAAAGTTTGCTCTGGTCATTTCTTTTGAACATTGATTGCCAAGAGCTTCTTGACTCATTTTGCTAGTCTTTTTTATTAAACAAAATTTTGGTTTTATAGAATTTTCGTAGTTTTGTATTAATTCTGTGTTTAAATATTTTTACAAAACTATTATAGCTTGTATGTACCTATGTCCTTTATAGACTCCTAAACTATCTGATCATGCAAAGTTGTTGTGCATGAGCCCAAAAAGGTTTCTGAGTTGGTGTGACCACGCCTACTCTAACGCCCACTTTTTTAAATTGAATAATTTCTTCTGCATGGATTTTTACAGATTTACTTCAAACAATTTGTATACACATCTTATTGAAGGCGAGGTAAAAATTAATATTTTATGTGCAAAAGCTTCTTATTTCTTTCGACCAATCCTACTTGTTTTAAATGTGTAATTGATTCTACTCAGACCAAACCCTCGGACTGCTCTGAAATTTTTGCAGCATGTTACTGTGACCCTGGAAGGAATAATAGGCTATCTGAAGTTTTAATTGGACAAACGGGAGTGACATCGCCCATATAACCCAAAAATCTAAATCGCCATATTTTGGGCATTGTTTGACCAACAGCGGCAGTATTTGCTATTTATGGTATTGGCATGAATAGAAATACGTACCAAATAAAAAGTGGGAGGAGAACGCCCTACTGATTGCTATATATTGGAGACTGGACCTGCTAACCGATCTTAAATTTTCACAGCGTGCAGCTTTGACTAACGGTGTTATGACACTTGCTATTTTTTGTATTGGATTTTTTTAGGATTGATTGAATGAAACAACAAATGCGAGAAAGAATAAGAAATACAATAAAATAAAATGTAAACAAAACAAACAATATTGCCCACGTTTTGTTCCCACAAAAACCCGTCAAAAAAGCAAAAAAAAGCTAAAAATCGCAAAAAAAAAAATAATTAAAACCGCTACTTTCGATCAAAAACTAAAAAAATAGGCAACAGTGCTAACATTTAATCTCGAAATGTCAATTTTAAGTTAAACATTTTTGTATTTTTTTTGACAGTCTTGGATTATTTATCGATAACACACGTATATTTGTTTACCATTTCAAGATTTTTTATGATATACTCATACTCTTTACACTTAGTCAATTTTCCTATGCAAATATATTTGTACTGTTCTCCAGTATTGGAATAATACAAAAAATAGCAAGTGTCATAACACCTTAAGGAATTCTTATTACATGATAATATTTTTCGATCATGCAGACTTCTGCACCCTCTGTTTTACAACGTTTATTAAAGGCTTTACCTCAAAGGCGGGTTCAGCTAGTATTATTATATTTTAGTATTTTTCATTATTATTTAGTTTTAATTTTAATTTGAATTTTTTCAAGAATAAATACTGCCGTTAGCAATAAAGACGAAACTGGTGCCACTGTTATTGGAGTCTTGGCAAATAGCAGAATCCTATCTCAAAATATGCTGAACATTAGACATTTTTATAAACGTGCTATTAAATTCTAGTAGCGTTAATTACAGGCACCAACTTGATATAAATTTCAAACTTACCAGTTTATTAAACTCTTACTTTAAAGAAAGAAAACTACATATCTACCTTTTTATTTTCCAAACAATTATCACATTTATTATTTTGTTTTTCGTTTTTTTTTTTACAAATATTTTCCTTTATTAAATAATAAAATATTTATGCAGTTTATTAATAACAATAACTTAATGTTTTTAATTAATTTTAATTATACCAAGTGTAGGGTATTTTACTATAAAAATTGTAATTGTTTAGGCATTTTCTAACGTCCAATAGCATTTCATCTTAATACCAATTATATTAACAATATTAAAGTGTTGAAATCAAACTTAGGCCCTAATTATGTAAATCACTTGCGTTCAACGCATCACCTTAAATATGAAATTCTGTAAATCACTGCGTCAATGCATTTAGCAGAAATATTACATTGTTACAATACTGTCAAATTATTGCGTGTTTAGTGTTGCCATTGTAAATAATGATACTGAAATTTGAAAATAAACCTTTACATAAAGCTACACTTATTTTGCATTGGCAATGCTACAAACCTATCAGCTGTTGAATAATTTTGTTTGGTTATTTATCACGAAAATAACTATAAATACAAAGATACTAAGAGCAATCCCTCACACATTTTTTATGATATTAAAAAGATCCGATTTTGACAAGGCGTTTCACAGTGAAGTTAGTTGCAAAAGAAAACAAAAATAAAATAAAAATAAAACAACAATGTCCAGCTGTTACAATAAACAGGGTTGTTTTGGCGTTGCGTTTTACAAAATTAGGGCCTTAAAATTAAATTTCAATAAATAAATAAAACAAAGCTGTGTTTATATATTCTAAAATGTGTTGCATATTTTTAGGAAAAAAACTTTCAAGTATATTTTAGTTTTATAAATTAAATAAAAACTAATCATTGAAAGCTTGTTGAAATTAAACAAAAAGTCTTAAAAATTAATACCTAATATACCAAAATTGAGTAATTTTTTTTTTTGTTAAATAGCAATAAACTAATTTTAAAAATGAAGCCTGTTCTTAGCATTAATTTCTGGTCAAGTTTTCTTGTCTTACTGTCAGGAGAATTTCGTTTTGAAATAACTTCATGCTTTGCCATAAATACCGCCACTATCTCATGATTTACTGGCACTACTATCTATTTGCTCTGCTTGCTGCTCAGCTTGTGATTCGCTATGCACTTGAGCCACATGCAACACTTGCTCTAGATCTACAGATTTTCCGCTTACTACCATATCATCCTCCAAACCATGATCTATACTTTCACAGCGCATAAACGATTGTCGGCGACGACGCAGAGCCAAACTAGTAGAAGGTTGTGGTTCCTCAGCTATTTCATCTTCAGCCTCGGCTTGTATGGCAGCCTCTACCACACCGTCGCCCTCACAGCTGCTAACATGAGTAACCTTAATGTGCACATTTTCCGCATCTATGGACTGTATGCGATCCAAACTGCTAGGCAAAGAGTACTCCTGTGAGGATTGTTTCTGTTGTGCCGTAGATTTTGAAACCTTACTGTTCCTCCTGTGGGCAGGCACTTCCTCCAGTTTTATCTTTTGCTTTTCATGTTTCAATCTTTGTTCCTCATCGATATGTACTAGTAAAAAGGGCAGCTTGAGTGACAACTCCCCACCCATGCCCGACAAGGTAAGTTTTACTTTAACATAGTACGAAACATAAATGGCAAACACATTACGCTCATCACTATTGGTGGCGGCATGTGTAACAGCCGCTGTTAAAGCGGTGGGAGGTATAAGGACACCCGGACTTGAGCATTTATTGGGCGAGTGACTGGCTTGCATAAGAAAATGCGGAGTGCGTAAAGCAGAGGCTGCGATATCGGCCGTTATTTCATCTGGTTCGGTGCTACGCTGTAGAGTATCCTCTAAGGCGATCCAGTTTTTGGTGGCACCACGTTGTGGCTTTAAAATGACGGTGGTATTTAGAGTACTGCCAGGGGCCACATGCTGGTCTACGGCAGGCGGTGAGACATTGTCAGAGTCTGCTACCACATTCTTAAATTTACCATTGTTAAACATGCAGACATCAACATGTTGGATGGCACAGACCTGCAAGAAATATATGTACATATAAAAGTTTTAGTCATTAGAAACCTTAAAAAATATGAAATAATCATTCAGTATTAAGTTGAATGTAATTGGCAGATTATTAAGGTTTGAGTTTCTAAATCTTCCTTCATGTGCCAGTAATTTCCATAAATTCTATTTTCCTATACATAATTACATTTTATTTTCCATATTTATTGGCTTCTTTTATCACTCTCCTTTCATCTCTGCTTTCAACTAGACTTCAATCAATATTGCTGTATATATTTTCCAAGAATTTCTTAAAAAGGTATTGACTAAATAAAATCCCTCAACGGAAATCAATTTATCTTCATTCTCTGCTTAGTTGTATTAATTCTCTGAATTTAATATATAAATAAATAAATAATATTATTTTCTCATTACGTACATGTCAATTTCGTGGCAAGCTAAACGGCCACCATTATCGTCTAGATATTAAATTAAACATATAAGATTACATATGCTTCCCAGCGTCTGATAGTAAAATGTCTCACAGTAGGCTTGTCTAAACAATATATGAAACATTTCTCAAATAACTCATCAAAAGAGACTAAAAAATATCTCAAAAATCGATACAAAATTCCAAACATAGCTTAAAATTATTTCAAATCACTTAAATATATTCTTTAAAAATGTATTCAGGTTTTCGAGACGAAGTCTCGACATGAATACGAAAGAAATAACTGAAAAATGTATTCAGGTTTTCGAGACGAAGTCTCGACATGAATACGAAAGAAATAACTGAAGAAAACAACAAACATAATAAAAACAAATGTATTCAGGTTTTCGAGACGAAGTCTCGACATGAATACGAAAGAAATAACTGAAGAAAAGGAAAAAACAACAACTTAAATAGAAATTAATAAAAAATGATAATTTACAGAAAACTTCGAACCACCAGTCACTGGTTAAAGGATTGATGTTGTCTGTTGACTAGCAGGCACCGTAGTGGTGCAATGGTCAGAACGTAAAGAATTCTGATGAGAGAAAGTGGTGTTTCTCGAAACATATGTCAATTCAACCAACATCCCAGGTTCGAATCCTAGTCAGAAAAATTATCAAAAATAAAATTTTTTCAAGTTGTTAAATAATTCTTTATTCAGTAAAAACAATTTAATGAAAATTAAATTCAAATGAACTTAAGCCTAACTAAAAAGAAAATATCATTCTTTAAAAACTTTAGTGCAAATAGATCATAGTTAGAAAGTTATGCTGTTTTGTAGCATAGATTTGTACTACAGTTTAGAATAGCACCACTGTGCAAGCATTGTATTGCTCTCTTTTAATTTCCTTTGGGATGTAATTGTATTAACTCTGTAAGTATGCAGGCAATCTACATTGCCAAGCCTACTTAGCATTGCAAATTATCAAACACAAAATGACAAATAGTTACACAACAAAGAGACTGTAGCATACTTTAAGGATTGTAGATAAACGTAAGCAAAAAGTTGAATTTGATTAGCTTGAAGAGATTTATTTATACAGTTTTTCTTCAGTTGAAATCACATTTATTAACTAGCACTTCTCTAGCATTATAGGCTGCAACACACAATCTAACAAACATATATTGTAATTATGATTTGTATCCCGTTTTTCTTACTTTGTCCATTTGATATGCTATGATATTATGTAAATTATTTTATTAATATAGTGTTTTTTGTTTTTTTTGTTTGATGTATAGAAATTTATGTTGACAACACTTCTTTAACTGGCGGCCATTTTGTCAGCTGTCAAGTGATTTATGTTTGGCATTTCAACTTGACTAGACTGACGCCTGAACAATGCTTCCAAATTGTGCAAATATATTTTCAAAATATTGGTTCTGTGTTTTTTTTTAATATATAGAACTTTGAAATGGAATAAATCAAACACTTTATTCAAAAGATAGTCTTTTGACATTATAATTTAAATAAGACTTTTGGCATATGACTGGCTCGGACGTAAGTCAATCTGGAGGTCTAATTTTTGATGACTAATTCCAATATTTGTGGCAGCGAATGTTGTGCTCCAAGTGGTCAATCGTTTCGAGCTCAAAGTTCTATATATCTAATAAAAATACCATACATTTATAAGATCATGACCAGACAATGACTAGAAAATTACGAGACTTGAAGCAGACTATGATCAGACTAAGACCAGACTATAGCTAGACTATGGCCAGATTATGGCCAGAGTATGACCAGACTATTATCAGACTATGACTAACCCATGATCATAATATGACCAGACTATGATCGGAATATGACCAGACTATAACCAGATTATGACCAGACAATGGGTAGACAATGGGTAGACAATGGGTAGACAATGACTAGATTATGACCAGACTAAGACCAGACTATGACCACACTAAGATCAGACTATGACCAGACTGTGATTAGACTAAGACCAGACTATGATCAGACTATGAAAAGACTATCACTAAACAATGATCATAATATGACCAGACTATGGTCAGACTATGACGAGACTAAGATCAAACTATGATCAGATTATGACCAGTCTATGATCAGACTATGATCAGACTATGACTAGACTATGACTAGACAATGGGTATACAATGACTAGACTATGATCAGACTATGATCAGACTATGACCAGACTAAGACCAGACTATGATCAGACTACAACCAGACTAAGACCAGACTATGATCAGACTATTATAAGACTATGACCAGACTATAACCAGCCTAAGACAATACTACGACCAAACTATGACCAGATTATGGCCAGAATATGACCAGACTATGACTAGACAATGGGTAGACAATGACTAGACTATGACCAGACTAAGACCAGACTTTGATCAGACAATGACTAGACTATGACCAGACTAAGATCAGACTATGATCAGACTATGACCAGACTAAGACCAGACTATGAGCAGACTACAACCAGACTATGACTAGACAATGTGTAGACAATGACTAGACTATGCCCAGACTATGACTAGACTATAACCAGATTATGGCCTGACTATGGCCAGACTATAACCAGACTATGTCTAGATAAATAATATCAGTTACAAACTTATTTAGAAAAAACTATCACCCTAATCATGAATAAAAATTCTGCGGGAGTTTTTTTCCCTTTTCTCATTTTTCCTATTTAAATTCAATGTTAAAAAAATAAAAAGAAAAAAAAACTCCCGCGGAATTTTTATTCATGATTGGGCTGTATAATACTGCATTTGGCAAAGTATTGATCTCTGCACTAATTCTAAATTAAATTTTCGATTTATTAAATATATGTACATATTTTTCTTTCTTAACGCTCATAAAAACCTAATTTAAATAAATTGTGTTTATTTCACTCAATTGCTTTGCAGTATTGAAATGGTTATATGCTTCAATAAATAAAAATAAATTATTTACAATTATGCACAACAGTGCTTTCACTATACGAGTATAACGAGTAAATATTTTTTATGTTTTATATTCGTTTTATGTTCCAACGTAGATACTTTATTTATAATAGTTAAAATTTCTTGTATATTTCCAGACTTTTATATTGCACATAAACCATAAACGAAGGGTCCAATTTGAGTATATGTATGAAAATAGCAGCCCATAAAATGAAGCAGTAAAACTTTGCAGATTGTATAGAAACACATAAGACAGATATTACGGTAAGAGTTAATTTTATTATTTTTGTTTAGCAAACTTTCTAAAAGAAATAAATTTTTATTGCGAATTTTTTTTAATGCAATTAATATGTGTATATAAAATGTAGTATGTTTTTGCTAAGCATACTTCTAGGGGTTGTTAAAAAATGTCACTGAGTAAATTAAGTCTTAAGGGTGTTTGCAAAATTTAATAAAGAAACTTGTTGGAAATTTGTTTAATCAATTAAATTATTTCAATTTGAAATAAATAACAATATATCAGCAAAATGTTGAGACTTGAAAAGAAAGCTAAGTTGATAAAACTAATATATACTGAAAGAAGAAAACGAAATAAATGCAGATAAAAAGTAGAATTTTATTTAACGTTAGTGGTGGCAATTAAATTTAAGTTCCAAAAATATGTTTTATCTTGGTAAAAAAAAAGAATTCCATAAAAATGACAAGTAATAAAATGTTACAAAATTTAATCAAGTCAATATGAAAGTGATGATTTTTAAAGTTCACTTACACACTAAGGAATGTTTTAAAAGTTGTACTGCTGGCTGGCCTATCAAAAGTTTATATTTCAAAGTTTTAGACTTAGTTTTAGCATAAACTAAAAAGAAGTTTTCATTTATATCTTTAAATGTCAATTATATGCAGCCAATTGTAGCCAATTAAAATCATTAGTAAAATGAAGCAAAACTTTAGTTTTATTTAAAAGAACAGCCAGCTTTAATATAACCCAACTTGTTGCATGATTTCAGCTAAAAATTAAACTTAAAACAATTTCTAATAGAATAAAAAATTTTTAAATTAAATTATTGTAAAACTATTAGTTTTATGTTAGAATATTAAATAAAGGCAGAATTTTGTTTTATGTAGCCTACATTAGGGAGCTTTTTTTTCTTTTTATATAAATAAAACTTTTGCATAAAACTTTGCTTATTATTTAAAAATAATATGGTTTAAGTAGTGTGTTTTTGAGTTTCTGTTTAATAATATCTTCTCAACTAAAGTACATGTATGTATTTATTAAAAATGTAAATCTTGTTGTGTAAAACTTTACTTTTGTAAACAAAATTCAACATGACTTTGCTTTTAGTGAAAAACATTAGCAAAACAGTTTGATATAAATTAATACTAGAGCAAGTTGCAATATTGTGAAAAATGAAATGAGTAAAATTTTATTTTATACGCTTGCGCATCATGTTGTCTCTATGGATCATATAAAAATTGCAAATAGTCCCAAAGGAAAATTGTTTCTATAAAATAAAAAACATACATTTCCTTCAGTAAGCTTTGCCATTTCATGATGGTTCAAAATATTGCTTCAGGCATATCATCACTAAATGACGACTTTAACAAAATTTACCTGAAGAAACATTGCCTGCATAAACACAAAAATATGCCAGCTAGTTTTGCAAAATAAACACAATTTTGTACTAAAACAATAAACCCAATAACAATATAATGTTTTCAGAAACTCTCAAACAAAAGGATTTATATTAATAATATAAAAATTTTTCTTTGAAATAAAACCTTTTTGTTACCGATAATGTTTTCGTTTTTATTTAATCCAATATTCTTAAAGATTATTTCAAATAATCCTCTTTAATGCTAAATTCACATAAATTCTTTATTTGTAAAATAGGGTAAAAATTAAGCTGAATTATAACTTCATGAAATGGTTACTTTTATAAATAACCATCAAACCACCAAAATATGTGGAATACGAATTTACTTTATTTTTTATTTTTTATGGTCTACAAATAATAAAAAAAACATTAAAAAATTGTTCTCAACAAAAATATAGATAAATTGTCTCATCATTAAATGGTTACTTTATAAGTAACCATTATTTAGAATTCACAAATTTATAATTTTTTTTTAATATAAATACATATTTTTGTTAAATAACACCTCCTTACAACTTCAATATTTAAAAAAAATAAAAATGGTTATGTGGTAACCGGTTACTTTTATAAGTAACCACTGTTTTAACTACCTTTACTGCTTCAAACAAATTTAAACTATTAATAAATACATGATTCTATTATAAATAATTATTATTTGTTTAAAAATATAATAAAAAGTATTTAGTAACCGGTTACTTTATTTATTAATAACTATTTCAATTATTTTTAATGCTGAAAATCTAATAAATCAAAAAAAAAAAAAATAAATTGCAAAAAAATCGATAAAAATATCAGTTTTTTATGGAGGTTATGTAAGACAACCGATCCGAAACTCTGGTTGTACTATATAGATTTTGCTGATTTTAAACACCAAACTGCTTAGGAGAGCTCTAAGCGGGTTTTTGTAAACTCTATTGATTTCGGTTGTGTCCTTTGGACATGAGAGTATTTTACACAGACAGACAGACGGACATGGCTCAATCGACTTAGAATTTCGTAAGGACCAAGAATATATATACTTTGTTGGGTCTCAGATAAATATTTCTCAGTGTTACACACGGAACGATAAATTTAATACATCTATAAAATCATTCACCACTTATGGTGGTGGAGGGTATAAAAAGGAATAGCGCAATTCACAATCTTGTGCAAATGGTATTGCATCGTTGCATTTCTAAAAAGTTTCAGCATATTTTTACTCTACACTAACAAAATATACAGCAATGCACATGCTAGATTTACATTTATATCTAACACTTAATACCCATAATTGTTTTTTTTTGTTGTGAGTATGCAACACCTAATTGCAAATAAACAGCTGACTAGTAATAATCCAAGCCAATAAATTAGTAATCCCCTATTTACCGCTGCTTAAACATATTTCTCTAATACACCAGACCACTAGGACTTAATTTGGCTGTAAGACTGAGCCGGTGTAAAAAGTCGCTTTTAAGCTTCTTAAGTTCCTTAAAGCTTTTAATCGACATATTTCTTTATTTACTTTTGAAAATTTATTTGATTGATAAAATCAGTTGCCAATTTTGTATCTCGCAATAAGTAGTGCAAAAAGAAATTAAAGAGATCATTCACAGTTGGTAGCATATATTTGCAATTTCATATATTTGCAAACTCAAATGCACAAGATTGTGAGCTGCGCTAATGTTAATTGGCTGCATGGCAAAAGCAATAAATGGTGTGAATATGTAATGAAAGCGAATGTTTTCATTACAACGCCGGATCGTCTAAAGTAGCTTAATCATTTTGAGGATTTATTTAACATTTGTTATTAATGTTTTATTGAAATTACTATAGCAGCATTCTGCCAATGATAATTATTATAATACATAATATTATACAGCTTTATAACAATGAAATGTGCACATTTAATAAACATACATATGTGTTAGTATATTCACATATAAGTATTTATTAAGTGAAACCTTTTAACGTCTTAGTTGTATTTATAGTTCTTATAATTGTGTTTCCTGGTACTATATAATAGTTATAATTGCATTTATTTTCCTCTTTTATACAGCTACTTAAAAAGCCATTAGGTTTATCATCCTTTTGCCAGACCTTTTCTACAGCATTATACCTAAGGTCTAGTTCAATTTAGTGTTTTTGTGTTGTATACTTCTAGGCTTGCTGATTAAAGAATTTACATATATGTTTTCTTTTATGGACTGCTAACATAGTTACGAGTTAATATGTTTTTGATATTAATATAATAAAATTACATTAAACATTAAAGTAAAATGGTTTCATCAAAGTATAATACATTTACATAGCTAAGGTTTAAATGAAGACTTAAAATTAGCTAAAAATGTGAATAAATTGTTTGAATGAAAGTAATATTTAAGTACAATGGTAAAGCTTAAACAGCAAGACATTTGTAAATATTTATAACGACATACAATCATTTGCCGCAATACGGATATATCTAGCACAAAACTACTCTAGCATGCGAGTACTCGTAGACAGAAAACAAATGTTGAAAGGCGAATAAAAAAATGGCTACAAAGCATAACTCCAAAACACTTTGAAAAATAAGTTTAACCAAAAGTTTCTGCTATTAATAATAACGATGGCTATTATACAGTTTAAGAAGGAAAATAAGGAACAAATATAATAAATTGTTAACATTAATATGAAATGAAAACCGTCAACATTTAAACACGCTTAACAATAGAAAAACATTTCATTGTTTTCTAAACAATTGTGAAGCTTTCGAAAAGCAAACAACAAATATTTGTGTTTGGACTTAACAAAGAAAATTCTATTAAAACGGTGTGGTGCAAGGTTTAGGCGGTTACAGCCAATTGGAAAATTTAATAATGTGATTTAACAAAATATTGATTAAATTAATGCTCGAGAGCCGGCCTAAAAGTATACTTCACTTTTAAGAAACAATCAACATTGTAAAGTATTAATCTGTTCTAACATGTATGCTTCAAATAATACTTTTAAGGTTGTTATATGAAATCAGTATAGTCGGTTCAGTCCTCCAGAGTTAAAAGAATGCTGAAGCTTAATTGCATAAGTTGATATTTGTAGCCTGGATTCGATTTCCAGCCGCAGCACAGTGTGTTTGATCGCCAATCTAACTGAACAAAATTAATAAATCGCGTTAGGTTCACTTCTCACTTCTGAATTAAATAAAAAAATGACTTCAAATATATAAATGATTATAAAAAATCCACTTTTTTTAAAACAGGAAGTTTTTTTTTAATAAAATCAGGCAAAAAATTAACAGTTCTCACTGTCAAGAAAAAATACATTTTTAAGAAAAAAAAAATTGATTTCTTAAATACATTCTCTGAGGTTATTTGTAGTTATATATATAGGGTGATTCAAGTAGATATACTTTTTTTTCCGTTTTTTGCACGTGTGAGTCGTGTCATGCTGTCATGTTATGCATTTCATAATGGAAAGACTTACGCCTGAACAACGTTTACAAATCTTTCAACTGTGAGGAATGTGTTTCGTGCACTTTGCTCAACTTATGGTCAACATAATCAGCCTATTGAGCGTACTATTCGCAACACCATCACCCATTTTGAGACCTAGCCGATTAAAGGAGTCGGAAATACACTTGAAAAATGTGTTTGACCCAGCGGACATCATACTGGAGTATCATGCCTAGAACATCAAGTGCGTCTGATTCCTTAATATTTACACCGTCCATAAAAACAGATGAAGCAACATGAACTGTTGTGCATTAGTGCGTTAATATACAACATTGAGTCTTACATGAGTTAAAATCGACTCTGTTCGCACAACTCTATTCCGAGATTGTCTTAAGCTCTTGGCTAAGTCATGTTTTGTCTCATTTCCCCAATCTGCAAAGGGTTTGGTCTATGGTTGAATAAGTATGAATGGCAAATGTTTCTATCCTCTAAAAACCATGGAATATGCAATTGAAACAGAACAACTAAAAAAATTTAAGCAAAAAAAAAAAATATATATTTTACGCTTTCTGATACTTTCAACAACTATATCAAACCATCCCGTTTCCAAAGAACCTTATACTTCACTTTTTGTTTAAAAAAAAATCTATTTTCCAGCTCCTAACACCTATTTTTAATAATCCTTTTTATGTACAATTTCAGTTTTCTATTGAAAAAAGTAAAGCATTTGTAGTATACGAGTAAAGTATGTTGCTCCATGTGCTTTTTAAGTATCATATATTTATTAAACAAATAAAAATACATACTTTCTAAACTAAAACACTTGTGCACATTAAAATGTATTTATACATTTTGTAAAACACTTTGCTTGACCTTTCAGACATTCAGTTTTCTAGGGTCAGATGTGCTGAAGTCTGTATTTGTCTGTTTTTTTCTAGCCATATGACATTAAAACACTTGTATTTATTTGCTGTAGCAGTAAAAGAAATAAAACAGGGTTTAGTAATATTTATGTTGGCCATCAAGCAAATAGAAATATATATATATCGTTAGCCAAAATGCAAACGGCCCTAACTAACAAAAAATCCAAAATCGGTTTTTTGGTTATTCTGAATTTAAAGCCACTACTTTCAAATAATTGTCATTGAAAATTAATTATTACTTTTCTTTTTTAAATTCTTGCAACTCTTAAAATGATTTTTTTGTGTTTAATTTTTATGAATTATTTTAATGCTGATCGAAACTATATCCTTAGTTAAAAACAGTTTTTTGCTTCTCCTGTAAAATTTTCAAAGTGTTAGCTAGGGCCGTTTACGTTTTCGCTAACGATATGTATATATCTACTGCTGTCTTAAAGTAACAAACTGTTTAAAAAGTTATTTGTTTGAAAAGTTTTTGTTTGAAAAAATAATAAGAAAAACAAAGACACTACTGATGTTTATAAAATACATAGATAAATAAGCAAAAAGCTGTCATATTGAAAAAAAAATACCAACCTCCAAGACAAAATGAAAAGTGTCAACATTAAGTAATGATTAGCAAATGTTGAAATAAATTTTTCAATTTATATACATACAAAAATAAACAGTTGCAAATGTAACATTTGTTGTAAAACAGCTGCAAATTGTAGAATTTTCTTCAACATTATTAGCTACAAATTAAGCACTTAAACAATTCTTGCTTTATTTTTTTCTTTTCTTTTTATTAATCCTAAAAGTATGCTTTTAATATTATACATTCAATTTCTATAAAAATTCCTTTAAAAACCAGCTGTTTTGTGCTATGATTTTTCTATGTATGTATATGTTTAGTAGAGTTTTATGCCACAATTAAATTGTGCAACAAACATATAAGCAAAAGATGGTTACATTATTCTATGGCACTTAAAAGTATGCTACAAATTACAAAATGTTAACAAAAAATTGTTTAAAGACAGGCCATTTAAAATATTTATGATAAGTAGCAAAATTAGCAGATACAAAAAATGTCATTTTGTATATACTTTTTCTTATTTTATAACAATGAAATTAGTAAGTGGTAAATGGCTTCAAATGGGCATTCATATATTCTGCTGTAAATCTACTACCGGGTTTTTCAATAAGAGCCGGTGCGAATGCAATGGCGACTGTTATCGTACCATGATAACCGCCTATTTGATGCCTGAAATTGAAGCTCGTGATTTCGGCAACATTTGGTTTAAGCAAGATGGCGCCACTTCCCACAGATCGCATCAATAAATGGATTTATTGGGCCGGTCAATTGTCCACCAAGATCGTGTGATATCACACAATTAGACTTTTTCCTGTGGGGAAATGTAAAGTCTAAAGCTTGTGCGTAGAAACCCGCTTCGATTCAGACCTTGCAGGAAAAACATCAAGAGTGTCATTCGCCAATTACCAGTCGAAATGCTCGAACGAGTAATCGAAAATTAAACTCAATATATAGACCATCTGCAACGTAGCAAAGGCCAACATTTGATAGACATAATCCTCAAAGAATGTTCTTTTAAATGATAATAAACATTCCTTATTAAGTTTAAATTTTCTATGTTTTTTTTTCTTTAAAAAAGTAGGGAACCCCGATATGAATCATGTTTTAAAACCCTAAGGTATAGCAATTTATTAACATATTGTTTAACACTAAAACTTAAATAGAAAACAAAACTAAATAACAACTTAGTTTAATTGAAAAAAAAAAAAAATATTATTTTCGTTTTTGTATATTTTAAAGGAAATAGAGCTACTGTAACTGACAGGTATTTAACTAAAACCAAGTGTCCATATTAAAGCAAAATACCCTAACCATAATATCTAGTCTACTTTTAGGGTGCTAATGAAAAATTGTGGTTTCAAGAAAAGAAAAAACAGCAAAACATATTACAGTTGTTTAACAATATATTGCAACTATTTTAAATATTCTGAAAATCAAGCAAAGAAAACAAAAGCAAAAAGAAGTTAATGAAAACTTGTGGTTTTTATACCCTTCACCTTCATGAGAAGTTTGTCATTCCGTTTGTAATTTCCACAATATAATTTTCCGACCCTATAAAGTATATATATTCTGGATCCTTATAGATATCGGAGTCGATTAAGCCATGCTGTCTGTCTGTCTGTTGAAATCAATTTTCTGAAGTCCCCAGATATCTTCGGGATCCAAATCTCCAATAATTCTGTCAGACATGCTTTCGAGAAGTTTGCTATTTAAAATCAACCAAATCCGTCCATAAATAACGGAGATATGAGCAAAACTGCGAGACAACCTCTGAAAATTTCATCAAAAAAACTGAGTGTATTAATATGGTTACAAATAATTTCATAAACAGATGGCGCTGATCAAACAAAGTGTTTAAGTGTGTTCTTAAACCGTAATATAAGTGTGTAAAAAAACAGTGTGTTCATTATACCCTTTTCTTAATTGGGTTTGTGTACATTTAAATAGATAAAGGCTCGGTATACATATTTTCTTCAAACTACTTGAAGCTTTTATTTTGCAATTAAAAAGAATCCGGTTTATTTAAAGGAAATAAACCACAGTTTTTTTAAAGGTAAAAACGTAGCAATATTTAAAAGATAAAAACGTATCAATTATATGTATATGGGTGTCCCAACTAGAACGCAATGGTGTCAATAGTGTTCGGTGGTATCGTGAAATGATAACCAGTTTTTTCTTGCCTAGAATTGAAGAAATGAATGTGGAGGGCATGTGGTTTCAACAAGACGGCGCCTGTGGTTTCAACAGCCAGAGAAAATGCATCAGTCATTTCCCGGTCGTGTTATTTCGCGTTTTGGAGACCACAATTGGCCGCCTAGATCGTGCGATTTAAGATTTTTAGATTTTTTTCTTTGGGGTTTTTTGACCACGATGGTTTACGCGAATAAGCCGATGACGACTCTAGCCTTAAAAGAGGAAATTGGACGCTGCATTAATGAAATACCGCAGCATTTATGCAAAAAGGTCATTGAAAATGTCATTAAAAGATCGAGTGTGTGCCAGCAAAGCCGCGGCGGCCATCTGCACGATATCTTGTTTCATACATAACCTTATTCTGTCTACTTTACGACATAATAAAGTTTTACGATTTTTTTTTTGTAAATATCTGTGTTTTATTTAAAATTTAAAAATTGCATTCTAGTTGGGACACCCTTTATGCATCCACAACTAAGGTGAAGGGTATATTAGATTCGGCATAACCGAATATAGCATTCTTACTTGTTTTACAAGGAAACAAACATTTGCTAAGCACATGAGTAACATAACAAGTAACAATTTGTTTTTAATTTCAGGTTGATTTGCAATGAGATTTTGTAAATTAGGAATATTGTCGTTCTTTAAGCCTTCAAATTGAAGAAGGCTGTGTACACAAAAAATTCGGCCAAACAAGTTATTAAGAGGTTGTGCAGCATAGATTTTCTTTTATAAGCTTTTTTGTAATATAAATAAATGGGCAGCAATTTGTGGTTCTTAAGTATTCAATAGCTTTGTTTGTTACATAAATATTAGGCACACTTTTGCGAGGTTATTTTGTATGAGCAATGGTTTAAGCAGGAAATATGAAAACTACTTTATTGTGGATTATTTTCTTATTTGAAATTAGTTTTCCATTTGAAGCAATCAAAAGGCAACAAAAAGTTTCTTAATGAAAAATAAGTAGAAAATGATATTTTTTAACTCTGTTGGTAATGCTAAAAATAGAACATTCAGTTACAATTTTAGAAATCAAGAAAGTAGGAAATTACAACTGCAAAAATTTCACTAATTTTGAAGCAACTTATTATCACTTTCAAACATCATTTTAGTAATTACATGAAATCTGGTGGCATTTCACTTTCTAGTTCATAATCTTTGTGCTGTTATAGACTTTTTTGTTAATATATTTATAAAGTGAAACTTTACTTTTAGTATTTCATTGCTTTAATTTTGCCTTTTCTTGTTATACAAGTTTTAAACAGGCAAACTTTTTAAATAACTTTCTTATGTGATTGCTGCAATTATTCCAGTTTGATGTTGCCATTCTTTAAATTCTCTAGAAACAAAAGTTAAAGTCGAAAAAGAACAATATTACACGTGCCACAAGGCCGTTTCATCATATAATATTTCCATTTTAATTTGGCTTTAAAGTTTCAACTAAGTTTTTTCTTTAAACAGAAAAAAACATAAAAAAAGAAAGAAAAAAAACAACACACTTTTGCTGACGTCATTGAAGACCTGAAAAGGAACAGGATATATGAAAAGAAAACACGCAAGTTACTTTAGGATTTTTGACAAGATAAAACCAAATGTGTAACCCAGCAGAAACGTACCTGCACAAAGAGTAGAAATTACTAGAAAAACACATAAAATTTGTTTAAGTAAAGCAGGATAAGTAAAGCACAAATGTGTGTGATAAAAATTTTTCAAAATTCCATTCTTTTATGGTGGAGTTCCAAGTGCGAAAATGCTTTTTTAATTCCCAACAAAATATGTTACTTTTAACAGCCATTCTCATATTATTTGTTAATTTTATGCCAAAACATTTAATATTTGTTTTCTTCACTTGCATTTGAAAATAAAAAAAGGTTTAAAATATTTGCGTGATTTTTTGTTTCTTCTTGCTATTTAAAATTCTATTTGCATAAACATTTTTCTTTTCTTTACATTTCAAAATAAAATCATTTTATATTGTATATTTTCCTAAACAAACAAATACAATTACCAAAGAGAAATAAATGGTAGCATATTTTTGAAAAACTGTTAAACTGTGAAATATGCACATAGAATTGCAAATGAAGCATATTTTTAGGCTCATGATAATGTAAGAAATTAATGCACACACATGTTTTTGGTTTATTTATACAACAATTGCGAACAAAAAGTTTTTGCATGACGTAACAAGGGACTTTCGTAATTGATGGTGATGTTTTCGCAAAAAAACAAACATGAAATATTTAGACCACTTCATAATAGGAGGTATAAAGTTTAGGACAGTTGTGTCCTAAATCAAAACAACAAAATTTTAGTTTTATTCAGGTGTCTTTATAGAACAAGATTTTAACTTCAATGAAGGGTCTTTATAACACAAGATTTTAGCTTCAGTCAAGGTTTTTTTAAACCAGATTTTAGCTTCAATTGAGGCTCTTTATTAAACAAGATTTAAGCTTCAATCAAGGTTTTTTTTAACCAGATTTTAGCTTCAAACAAGCAAGATTTTAGCTTCAATTAAGGCTCTTTTTAAAACAAGATTTTAGCTTTAATTGAGGCTCTTTATAAAACAAGATTTTAGCTTCAATCAAAGATCTTTATAAAGCAAGATTTTAGGTATAATTAAATCTCTTTATAAAACAAGATTTTAGCTTTAATTGAGGCTATTTTTAAAACAGGATTTTAGCTTTAATTGAGGCTCTTTATTAAACAAGATTTTAGCTTCAATTGAGGCTCTTTATAAAACAAGATTTTAGCTTCAATGAAGGCTCTTTTTAAAACAAGATTTTAGCTTCAATCAAAGATCTTTATAAAGCAAGATTTTAGGTTTAATTAAATCTCTTTATAAAACAAGATTTTAGCTTCCATGAAGGCGCTTTATAAAACAAGATTTTAGCTTCAATTGAGGCTTTTATAAAAAAAATTATAGCTTCAATCAAGGATCTTTTTAAAACCAGATTTTAGCTTCAATCAAGGCTCTTTTTAAAACAAGATTTTAGCTTTAATTGAGGCTATTTTTAAAACAGGATTTTAGCTTCAATTGAGGCTCTTTATAAAACAAGATTTTAGGTTCAATCAAGGGTTTTATAAAAAAAATTATAGCTTCAATCAAGGATCTTTTTAAAACCAGATTTTAGCTTCAATCAAGGATCTTTTTAAAACCAGATTTTAGCTTCAATTGAGGTTCTTTTTAAAACAGGATTTTAGCTTCAATGAAGGCTCTTTTTAAAACAAGATTTTAGCTTCAATCAAAGATCTTTATAAAGCAAGATTTTAGGTTTAATTAAATCTCTTTATAAAACAAGATTTTAGCTTCAATTGAGGCTATTTTTAAAACAGGATTTTAGCTTTAATTGAGGCTCTTTATTAAACAAGATTTTAACTTCAATTGAGGCGCTTTATTAAACAAGATTTTAACTTCAATTGAGGCGCTTTATAAGACAAGATTTTAGCTTCAATCAAGCTTTTTTTAAAACAATATTTCCGCTTTAATCGCAGCTCTCCACAAAACAAGACTTAAGCTTAAATTGTTGCTCTTTATAGAGAAGATCTTGGCTTCAATCATGTGTCTTTATAAAACAAGATTTTACCGTCAATCGTTGACCTTTAAAGAACAAAATTCTGGCTTTCATTGTTGCTCTTATACAATACTCTTTCAATAACATATTTTAACTTAACTTCGTTTTTCCGTGGCTCTTAGTAAAAACAAAAAAAATCTTTGCTTCAATCGTAAAAAACCAAACATCAATAGTACATGTATTTATCTACTTATATATGTCAATAAATATACAAAAACCACTTTATTTATTATTTTTATTAAAAGCAAATTTATTCTCGGAAAATGTGTGAATTTGTAAATAAAACTGTTTGAAACAGGCAGATAAGACTCCACAACCTCATGAAAACCAACATTTGTAAAGTTTATTTTTAGCCTCAAGTATTCAAGTGATGTTATTGAAAACTTGACAAATTAATTTTCTGCCCTCCCATACAGATTTCCATGAAGGAGAAAGGTCACATTAATGTAATGGTGGTGGTATGTGATGATATATAACCACATGGGCGGTGTTGAATAAAATGTTTGGTTGGGTTGGTTTTTCTGTTTAAAAATAGTTTATTTGAAGATTAATTACTACAACTCCTTAAATTATTATATACTTAGTTAATGTTTTACAAACTGTACATGTTTGTGTATTTTTGGCAAAATAAATTAGGTATATATTACATCCCTCTAAGGACTACATAGGAAAGTCTTTTATATTTTTTGCTTAAATCTGAATTATTATTTACTTATGTAACAATCCTCTTCGCAGTTAAAATCTTAATTAATATTAATCATACGTCACAGTATTTTTATAATTAAATCTATTAAAATGCTTTATTTTTTTCAGACAAACTAACCGAATTGTAATATTGTTAATTAATATATCAACTATTTGAAAAATTGATAAATTGTTCAGCATATTTTATTGAAACTTCTTTTTTTTTAAATAAAATGAAAGTTAAAGATCAATACGGTTGAACCATTCACTAAAAGCCTTAGTTTATTTTTGCCTTAAACACGTTTTACTAGTTTTATTCGCTCTTGTGAGGTATTTTCTCCAGTAAATTCTATATTAATATTAATCATACGTCGCAGAGTTTAATAAAAAAATAATACAAATCTACGGAATTAAATACAAAATTGTTACAGACATTAGTCTAGATATAAAGGAAAAGTTGAGCTAGCAGAAAATTAAATGTCATAGTTGAAATACAGTGGGCCTAAAAAATTAGTGACAATTTTGTACTTAAAATATTAATAATATTGAATATTATAACTATGTTTTTACTTTAGTTCTCACTGGCTATAAATTAGAGTTCAATAACAATATAGCCTAGTATTTTAGCTTTAATTTCTTATGTCATATGTAAAACTATATCAAATATTATAAAAGTTATAAATAATTTTCCTAGAACAGCTCTAATTAAATATTAAGCATACGCACAGTGAGACCACTTTGTTAGATATATAAAAATAATATACAACTCTTAAACTAAATACTTCAATGCTACAAACATAGTATTATGGCTTGAAGGTGAAGCAATTCTCTCATAAAATTTAATTTTATTGTTAATATACAGTGGATCTCAAAGAAAAACTTAAATAATTTTGTACTTAATATATAAAATAAATTATATATTAATGATTTTTCTTAAGTTCTCACTTGCTGTATATGATTTGTGTTTATTTAAATTCTAATCCAGTATTTTAGCTTTAATTTCTTATATCATATATAAAAATACGTTAAAAACTATTAAAGTTATAAACAATTTCCATTCAATACCTCTAATTAAATATTAATCATACGCACAGTGAGTCCAATTGATATAATAGAGAAAAATAATATACAACATCTTAACTAAATACTCAATTGCTATAAAAAATTTGCACGGCTATAAAGAAGACTTAAAGCTGTCAGAAAATTGTGTAACATTTTTAAAATACAGTGGGCCTTAAACAAAAAATTACAAATATTTTGCACAAAAATATTTTATAAGTTTTATTTTAATAAATTTAATTAATTAACATATACAGCACATAAAGTGTGTTAATTTTAATTAAAGATTGAAATTATGGCTTTAATTTCACATATCTATTATTAAAAAAATGGTTAAAAATACACAAAGTTATAGATAATTTTAGTTGAACACCACTTAATTGATATATTCATTTACATATTGCAAAACTTCTTTAGAATACAGCTTCAATTTAAATGTATTTCTTTTTGCACAGAAAAGCCATATACAAATTTCTAAACGTGACTTTTCCAGCTTGAAATATTAACTCATGCCTGCCTTTACAAAAAAAAAAAAAAACTTCACCAGTAAATTTACCACAATTTAACTATTTATCTTCTTAAAAAATAACAGCAACAACTGCAAGGTTAGAAAACTTATACTTACTCGAACTTTTCTTACAGTCTTTCTACTGTCATTGCGTATATTGATGGTGACACAAACATCTTCACCATGCGTATACCAGGATTTATCCAAACTAGCACGTAAACCCACACGACCATCTTGCAGAAGAAACGGTTTATCTACAGCACCCTGAGGCCCACCACTTAAGTTAGTGGTGCAAATACTATCATACTGGTAATAGTTTGTAAATGTTGTGACATTGTAAAAGAGAAGAGAAAAGTAAAACTAAATTAAATTTTATAACAAGTTTCAGCAAACTTTGATTAATTATTAATAGTTTTTGAAAAAACAAGGTCACAGTTAAAGAGGTATAATAGAAAACTGAGAAGAAAAATAATTTATGGTTACACAAATTACAGATTAGTGGTATGAATTTTAAGGTTAGCAATTTTTCTCTAAACTGTTTTGTTTTTTTAGTTTTAATTTTTATAGAAAGCACTGTGTCAAACATTATTATTAGATATAATGGTTCGTTAGTTTAGCTTTAATTCCGTATAACAATTATACAAATTAATTAATAATTACAAAAGTTATAGGCAGATTTTCTTTAATTAATATTAATCATACGTACAGTGGGATTAAATAGAAAGGAATTTTAAAGTAATAGAAAACTGCTGAATAAATAACGCAATAGTTAACAAATTTTGGCTTACATATAGAAAAGCAATAAAGCTTTCAGAAAATTATGTCTTAAAATGTGATATATTTAAATTACAGTGGGCCTTAGGCACCAAAAAATGACAACATTTTTAATTGCTTTTTAATTATTATTTTCACCTTACCTCTTGAAACGATTTACTATAATTATGAAATGGATCATTGGGACACTTTTCCACCTCACTTTTGCTGCGACCAAAACGATTGCTAAAACGAAATGTCTTCGGAGACAAACGTAATTTAGGAAAAGAATCACCTCTATCTGACTTGCGTACTTTAGCGAAAGAACGTGTTTCGTGGACATTAGCGGCATGCAAAGAAGTCTCAGCACTGGCGGCTTCATGCAGTGGCTGGTGTTGTTGCTGTTGCAGATGCTGGGCCGCTGTATCCGAATTAGTTTCACTGATGGTAGTATGAGTACTCAGAGAGGAAACTATGGTAGAATGAGTATTTGTTGAGGTCAGGGTTGTAGCTAGGGGCGGCGGTGAGGATACCGGATTATTTACTAAAGCGGCGAAATTTTCTGGACCACTAATGCCATGACTGAAAACATCCGTGCGATAAATGACTCTAATACCCATTTTAACAGAAGCCCGGCGGTGGAATTTCTCATCGGATTTGTCAGCTATAAAAAATGTTTAAAAGTTAAGTTTTGTTTAATAAATATCTTTATGTTGTTTATGTTTTTAATTAATTCATTTGTTTATTAATCATAAACGGGATTTTAATTCAATGAAAACATTTCTGTTAATATAAATATTACTGTGTAATTGTTTCCGAACTTTAATTAAGATTTTTGGTTAAATATTTGTGTTTTGTTTAGCTTTGAAACAGTTTCCTAACAAATCCTTAAACACTCCTCAGCTAGACAATAGGCAGTTGTTCTAGTACCATAAAACCACTAGTCAATATACACTGAATCTATTTATTAAGCCTCACATACTTTTACACACATTTTGAAATTCAATTTCCTGCCGACATTGAATAGCGTTTATAAAATAACCTTTGTTTATGTAAGGTTTATTTTCCTTTATAAAATGTTGTTATGCCTACGCAAGTGGAAAATGTGGCTAGCAAAAAAAAAAAGTCATGATTGTGTGGTGTTTAAAACACTATATATAATATTAATGAAGTCTAGTCGCCCGGAAAAACTACTACACGATAACCATCACAGCATTATACTTAGTATTTGCTTAAATTTTTTTTTTAAATTCAATTCTTCAAGTACAAACTCTTCTTTATTAGACTAAAATATTATAATTCTTACATAACCCCTCCATTTGTTTTCTTTTATAACAAAATAATATTCCTGTCTGCTATTATACTAAGTTTTTATACATGTTGTTCTAATTAAATATTATAATTTTTTACTACACATATAACAACACTAAGAAGAAACTTGAAATAAAGAAAAATTCTTAAAAAAGCTGGAAACACAAACTTTATTAAACAAATATTACATACCAATGAAACATCTGACATCGTAGCTTGTGCCAATGGGGGCACCATAGTAACGTTTGGCGGGCACCAATTGTACGCTGGGTGGTGCCTGAGCTGTCAGTGTCAGAGTAAAGGGATGAGCACCATCGCCTAAACGTTTTAAAAGTGCTTCCTGTGCATAGAAATGAGAAAAGAAAACAGCACAATGATTACAAATTATATATGAATTATAAAAGTAAATCTTTTAAATATTCAACAACAAAAAAGAGCAACAAATTAATTAAATTTTGGTTCAAAAACAAAATGAACAAGATATTCATTTGTTGAATATTTTTTAGCAATAAAAACATAAAATCAAACAAAAATAATAATGTAAATGACCTTAATAGTTTTCACAATTACAACCAAACATTTTTTGAAATTTTTTATAAAATAATTATTTTTGTTTTCATTGTATATCTTATTTTATACATTCATTGTAATGATTTCTATTCAACTAAATTATAGTTTAGTATTCAAGCTTTAATTTGTTATATCAGATATAAAAATCGTTTAAAAATTACCAAAGTTATAGGTAATTTTACATGAACAACTCTTAACTAATATTAATCATACGCACAGTGTGTTCAATTCATAAGACAAGAAAATAGTACATAACTTTTAAACTAAATACTCAATTGTAACAAAAATTTGCTTGGACATTAAGCAGAAGTAAAACTATCAGTAGTGTTTAAAACATGTATAAAATACAGTGGGCCTCAAAGAAAAAATTGACAAAAAAAAAACTCATACAAATCTTATGAAAAACAACCATTTTGCAACAAAATTTGAAATGTCACAAACTTTTCAATACACTTGCTTACTTTTATAGTCGCGTCTACAAAAGGATGTAATGAAGCAATCATCAGAATTGAATTAACCTGGGTGATTCCCCTTACAAGCAAAAATATAATCAATGGCAGAATATTTCATCATTATTTCCAATTTACTTTTGTAGCTAAACAGAATAGTTTGTTTTACAAAAAAAAAAAAGAATTTATTATTGCTGTGAAAGTTTTCAAATAAGTAATAAAATGCTAATAAAATAGAAGTGGAAGCTTACAGCTTCACTCGTAGATCTTTATAAGTCCAACGACAGCTTCAATCGTGGATATTTATTAGTCCAACAACAGCTTCAGTCTTGACTTTTTATTATTCCAATAGCAGCTCCAGTCTTCAATATTTATTAGTCTAATAACAACTTTAATCGTCTAGCAATTTTTCTTTCAATAGTAGATCTAATATTTGGATCTTTAGCTTTAATTGTGGACCTTTATTAATCCAATAACAGCTTTAATCTGGATCTTTATTTGTCAGTTTTAATAGTGGATCTATATTAGTCCAACCTTCAGTCTATCAATTCTACATTCAGTCGTGGATCATTATAAGTTCAATAAAACCTTGAATCATGGATCTAAAACGGTGGCACACATAGTTATGCGCAGACATTTTGTTCGTTCGAACCAGAACATATCTTAATTTATTAATTTTTTTCAAAGGAGCACTCAAGAAGTTACAAGTACGATGGTTACAAATTTCTAAAAAAAAAAATAATTTCAAAACTCAAAAGGCACCCTTGTACCTTGTCAGTCACATAAGGGTTAAGTAAATTATAGGCTATTATATCAGCTTTAATTCCTTATATCAAGTATAGAAATTCAATAAAAATTACAAAAGTTATAGGCAATTTACCATGAATAACTGTAATTAAATATTAATCATACGCACAGTGAGTCCTATTCATAAGCTAATAAAAAATTATATAGAACTTTTAAGCTAAATACACAATTATTACAAAAATTGGCTTTTGAGTGAAGGAGGATTAAGGTTTTTAGAGAAAAGGAGAATTAAGATTTTTACTTTTATTCTGAAAATATTAAGTATAATAAATTGCACTAAAATATGTATTTAGTTCTGATTGGCTGTATTTATTATTTATTTAAGTTAGAGGCTAATATTTAAGCTTTAATCTGCTGTATCAAGTATAAAAATCCTTTAAAAATTACCAAAGTTATAAGCAATTTTTCATAACCACCTATAAATAAATATTAATCATACGCACAGTGCAACCAATGCAAAAGATAGTGGAAAATACCGCATAACTTTTCAACTAAACACTCAGCTGTTACAAAACTTGGCTCTAGCATAAAGAAGAATTAAAGCTTTCATCTCAATTGATTTTACTGTTAATATACAGTGGGCCTCAAAGAAATATTTTTAATGTAATTTCTATCAATATTACAATATTAAAGCTTACCTGTAAAGGACTTAACGTCTCCTTGCTGGGCTCTTCATTTCTCGGCCATATTTGATGCAGCGACATTATGGCCTCATTACAAAACCTTAAACCCATTACTTCCTCATCCTCACGACCGTAACTAAATGGTTAGAAATAAAACAGTAAAAAAGGAAATTGAACATTAATAAAGGTTAAAAGTGAAACTTTTTACCACTAACGTTTTCCAACATGTTTGTACATTTGTTGCAGTTGTGTTTTATACACAAGGTTTAAGAAAAACTAACTTGCCACAGAGAAAGACAGAGAACGTAAAGGGAAACAAATCAATAATATACTTTATTTAATTGAGTGTTCAAGTTCTTAGCTATGTTGTGACATGTATATACATATGTATATCTCTCTAAGTAGGGAAATATTACAACTATGTGTAAGTAAAAGTAAAACAACAAGGAATTTGATTATTTAGTTTGTGATTGTTTAAGAGTAAGAAGAGTGTGTACATATTTATGAGTTTATGTTTGTGGCAGCAAACATTTGAAATTGTTTGAATGCTTAGCAAAATAAATAGAATATTTATTGACTTGATATTTGCATTGTGCATTCATCAAATATTAATTTACTTTCTAATTGTGTTGAGTTATTAATGAAAATAGTGAACTGTAGTTAACGAACAAGTACACGGAATTTAAGAATGTAGATAAACATTTTAATTGAAAGGGGGTTTTAAACGATCTGTCATAAAAGACATAAAATTAATTACACGATTTTCCTTTCATTTTTAAACAAACATTTTTCTTATCTTCCCTAAAATATTTATTTGCGTTTCACTTTTAACCTTGAAATAATTTTAACATTATTTAAGGCATAAAATAATAATAGCTGCTTACTGTCATTAATTACTCACCGAAATGTTAGTGTCAATTGCGCATAGACACGATATCCCTGTATGGCCTTTGGATCAACAAACACAATGCCACGCAATATTGAGGGACTGCTGCCAGACAATGTAATTTCACGTGACGGCAAATAGAGTGTTAAAACACAATTGGGTGAAGTTTTCTTATAGACACGCTGAGTGCCATAGTCATCTTTGTGCAGGGCTCTAGTAGTAAGAGAAAGGTAAAGCAGAATGTTATTGAAGGCTTGAAAGAATAGTTTTTGGTCAAAATAATTGCAGACATTTGTGGGCAAAGTTTTTTTTTTTTTTTTGTTAATATTTGTTCAAGTAATTATTTTAACTAATGTATTTAATTACGTGGTTTGTAAGAAACACCTAAGTGTGTGTTTTTTATGAATTTTAATTAGTAAATATTACACAAAACACTACAAATGTACTTATCCAGTATCTTTCAAATAAAAGTTGTAATAGGAAATAACTTGAATATTTTATTACATTATTATTTATATGTACGTTACTATTTAGCCTTTAGATATTTAAACACACAGAAAAAATATATAGTTGTACATGTTTACCACAACAATGTCAACATTTTTACAAGTTTTCGGTACCTTGCACTGATTTTTCCGTTTTCGAATATAAAAATTTTGATAAGAAATGAAAAAATTTAAAATTTCTTAGTCTGGTTTTATTTATGATTCAATATTTTAGTATTTTTTGTTATGTTTGAAAA
Source organism: Bellardia pandia (assembly GCA_916048285.2). NCBI lineage: Eukaryota > Metazoa > Arthropoda > Insecta > Diptera > Calliphoridae > Bellardia > Bellardia pandia. The sequence goes on from OU696532.1 coordinate 106,184,121, forward strand.
TTCGAAATTAATTTCGAATTTTTTAAAAACTCAACAAAATGAATAATTTTTGTTACAAGTAAAGAATACTATATGAATAAATTTGATTTTTCGATTTTCGAACATTTAAATTCTTGTTAAAAATCAATAAATTTGTTAAATTTTTATATATTTTGGTGCACGAATCGATATTTTGCCATTAACTTCGAAATTTAGAATTTTTTAAAAATCGCGCCAAAATTTTTCACTTTTAGCGTGAATTTGTTTAAATTCAGTATCTTTCACTGATTTTTCCGTTTGCGAATATACAAATTTTGGTAAGAAATGCAAAAATTTTAATTTTTTTAGTCTGGTTTCAGTTATGATTCAATATTTTAGTAATTTTTGTTATGTTCGAAAATTCGAACTTAATTTCGAATTTTTTAAAAACTAACCAAAATATTTAATTCTTACTGCAAGTAAAGAATACTATATGAACAAATTTGATTTTTCGATTTTCGAACATTGAAATTCTTGTTAAAAATTATTAAATTTGTTAAATTTTTATAAATTTTGGTACATGAATCGATATTTTGTCATTAAGTTCGAAATTTCTAATTTAAAAAAAAAATTAAAAAGTTTTAAATTTATTTGCAAGTATGAAATAAATTTGAAATATTTATTTAACGTTCAAATTCTTATTAAAAATAGAAAAGTTTGGTATGTTTGGCCATGTTTTTTATTCCAGTTAATGTTCGAAAATTCAAACTAAACTAAAATGTTTGCTTAACTTAGTTCCAGCATTGAAATGTTACTTTCTGTTGTTTCTTGGGAATTTTTTACTGATTTTTTTTAAATTTTTAAATTATTTTACCATTTTTCACTTCAGTTCCATTTCACTGTATGACCACTCAAAAACTTACAAGTGTTCAATTACATTACAGCTAACTATATACATACATACGTATGTACATGTCCATAACCCCTTAATGTCAAGAACAACAACATCGTATACCTTTCCACAAACTCATTGATTTCTCCATTTATCACATCCAGCCATAATATTTCACTTTGAAAACTGACACACGAAGAGCGTGGCAAGTTAGCACCAGCCATGAACTGCAAATACTCTTCCTCACTTGAATTTCTGGCGGTGACAGCCAGGTGACTGAGATTTGAATGACTATTGCTGGTATTAATGCTGCTCGTGCCGCTGCTATTGTTATTGTGAATACTGCCCGGTACTGTCAATTGACAGGCTGTATTTGCAATGCTAGTAGTGGGATGAGGTGTTTGAGGTGAATGCTGTTGGGATTGGTTGCTACTGCTGGCACCACTATGTCCTGCGGATTGTGACTGCTGTTGAGAATGCTGATGATGATGATGGTGGAAATGATGTCGTGGTATATTCAACATATCCAAAAATTGTGACAGTCTTTTACATCTGTTGTTGTTGGTTGGTGATTGTTTAAGGATTATGATAATCGAATGGAAATTGGAAATTAAAAATATTTGTTATTAATTTCATTTCCTTTTTACTGCAGTATTTTGAATTCTTTTTTAGTGGACCATGCTTACTCACTGCTCGGTTTTAGTTGGAGTGTAGTGTTGGTTGGTAGATTATGTTGAATATTTTGAATATGTAAAGAAAAGTTCTTACTCAATAAAAGGGTTTTTGAAGTTTTTGTTCAAATTTAACCCTTTCATTGGAATATTTTTTTAAGGCTTATTTATAATTATGTTGTAATTTAATTTTAATTTTATTTCATTCCTTATTACATATAGATATAGGTCTATATACATATATGTTTTTTTATATTACACATTTACTGCATTTACTGCTTCAAAAGAGTGCTTCAAAAAACACGAATTTTCTTTACTGGGATATTATTTTTTTATAGTTTCTAAATCAACATTTAATACTGATGTTTTCCCTACAACTTGTATCTATATATGTAAGTAAATCTAGTTACATTTTTAAAATTCCGATAAAATTTCAAAAATACCACAATAATAAATATGTTGTCTTCATTTACTCTTTATTAGCCACTAATATACATAGATTTATTACAAACATAATTAATGGCCTGGAAAGCGGTTTTTCGAAAATGTTTGCAAAATATTCATTAGGGAGACGCTCTTTGTGTTGTAATTTTATCATTGCCTTAAAGCTTGGCATGTAGTTAGTCAATGAAACCTTTAAATTTGTTTAAACATTTCTTGCCTTACTTTGTCACACACATTACCTTACTGCTTGATTTGCTAAAATTTTATGGTTTTATTCAAAGCAATTTTTTTTTCATTTCTACAATTTAAAAGCACAAATAATTACTGGTCAATATGAGCATGTACTTAGAAATATTTTGTAATTATAAAAATTGCAGACATGTATAGAATAGAATATTTTAATTACATGCAGAGAGTGTTGTTGTTTGTAAAGGGTGTCCCAACTAGAACGCAACATTAAAAATGGAGTTTGGTGTCGTGAAATGATAACCAGTTTTTTCTTGCCTAGAATTGAAGAAATGAATGTGGAGGGCATTCCACATAACGGCGCCACATGTTATACAGCCAGAGAAACAATTCAATTACTGCATCAGTCATTTCCCGGTCTCGTTATTTCGCGTTTTGGAGACCAGAATTGGCCGCCTAGATCATGCGATTTAACATTTTTAGATTTTTTTCTTTGGGGTTTTTTAAAGTCGATGGTTTACGCGAATAAGCCGACAACGACTCAAGCCTTAAAAGAGGAAATTGGACGCTGCATTAATGAAATACCGCAGCATTTATGCAAAAAGGTCATTGAAAATTTCATTAAAAGATCGCGTGTGTGCCAGCAAAGCCGGCCATCTGCACGATATCTTGTTCCATACATAACCTCAGTCTGTCTGCTTTACGATATAATAAAGTTTCACGATTTCTTTTTTTAAATATCTGTGTTTTATTTAAAATTTAAAAATTGCGTTCTAGTTGGGACACTCTTTATTTTGGAAATTAGATACCATATTTACATGCAGTATTATTATTATTATGTATGCATTTTATTCTAATTAAATATGTTGGTATTTAAATTTTAAATGTAAAGTTAATTGAGGTATTTGTAAATTGAAAGCCACTAAATTAAAATTAAAAATTAGTTTAATTTTAATTCCTTATTTCAGCGAATTTTTAAAGCACTACTGAGGCTATTTTTAAAAACCTGATATCAACACATTCGTTTCGTTTTGTTATCACACTTTGACATCCAGTTTCATAGATAATTTATGAACTTTAACAGTTTTTTGGAAAAAAAAACTTAAAAAATATTGTTCCATTTTTACCTTTTAACTGAATGATCGACCCTGTTAGTCTATTTATACAGAAATCATAATTTCTGGAGGGTTCGGAGCTGAGATAGTAGAATATTCATGAGTGCAAGTCTAGAATGTTCGTGTCTAGAATATTCAGCCAAAATCGTTAAAACTTAATGTTGCCATATTGCTCAGATATGTTAATAACTGGATGTTCTCAATAATCTTTAATCTTTAACGAAAGAATCGTTGTCGTAAAAAGAAAACGACAGTCATAATAAGGCTGTTTATCACGATATTGCTGTGTTAAAATGTAATGGTGTTTGGAAACACTTTGATGTTTACTTAACGATGACTTGCAATAAACTAAACTCTTTAACTTATTTGCCCTGTAAGTCTATTTATATACCAATCATAATTTCTGGATGGTTCGGAGCTAAGATACTAGAATGTTTATGTCTAGAATGTTCAAGTCTAGAATATTCAGCTAAAGCCGTTAAAACTTAATGTTGTGGTCTTCGTCTCTCCAGAAAAAAGGTTGCTCACTACCCTTAATTGTGTTGAAACGTAAAAAATGTTGAAAACTATCTACAAAAATAAAGTAGAAGTTTAGAAATCAAACTTTAAAAAAACACACTGCTGAGAATGTTGCTATATTGCTTGGACATTTTTATAACAAGGTGTTATCAATAATGTTTATAAACTAAAACTTCCACAAATGCTAAACAAGTTGTATGTCGATTAACACGCCATTTGTTTATAAAGATGCTGTTTGTTGATAGGCATGCTTTATGTTGATACCGACCGTTAAATTTAAATTGATACAATTTCGTAATAACGTTTCTAAATGTTCCAATTTTGGATGCGTGTAACTTTTTATAGGGAAGAGTCAACTGCTTGAAAGTTTTTTTTTTAAATTTTGTTTATAATTGATTATTTAACTGATTGTTCGACCTTTTTATTTATTAAACAATTATATTTTATTTTTCGAAAATAAGGTGTAATATTCTTTTTATTTTTATTTTTTATTTCTTAATTTAAATTTAAAAATTTTTGTTATTGTTTCCCTGAAGATGCTACACATTGTTGTAGCGAAATATCGGAAGAAATAAAAAATAAAAATAAAAGGACTATTATACCTTATTTTCGAAAAATAAAATATAATTGTTTTGTTTATAATTTTGAAAATATAGCTGAATTTTTTAAAAAATTTTCGACCGTAATCCGTAAGCTTGCCATATCTAAGGAGCCATTAATAGTTCAAGCAAAATTTAGGAAATTAAAAACCTATATATTTCCTGAATTAATCTTCAGATAATCAACACATGTAAGCATATTTTTGCAGATCTTCTCAAGGACTATTTATATTTTAAACTTCGGCTCATGGGGATCATAAATGGATTTTTGGTAAATTTTATAAAAAAAGTGACACACGAGGTTTCGAACTTTGAGCGGTAAATCCCTGGTCAACTCAAAAACACCTCAACTCCAAACATGTGAAACAGAGACCTGCAACGAGTACTAAATTTTCGAGTATACTTAATCATGCACATTGATTTTTATGATTTAATCGTTTTTGTTCAAATGCACAAAACGCTCGTTTACGCAACCGTTCGTTTCAATCATTCAGTTTTATTCACTTGTTGTTTTTTGCGAACATGAATATTCTGACTGTGTCGTTAAATGTATGAAGCTCGTTTTACATCAAAGCCAACGTGTTGTTAGCCGAACATGTGTTTTATTCATTTGTTGTTTTGTGCGAACATGAATGTTCGACTGTGTCGTTAAATGTATGAAGCAGCTCATTTTACATTTTTTCTTTAATTTTTTTTTCTGTGCAAAAATATATTTGACAAATTGTACATATTACAAATTTTATCATTGCTTTGTCAAATAAGTTTTCTTTTCGACGAAATAATGTTAAATAGGTAGTAAATGCACATTTTTTATGTTTTCATATTTTTCTGCCAGCCGCTTTTTACTTATAAGTGGCTCGTGTGTTTTTAGTTCAATTCCAATCAGATCATGCACAACAAAGCCGACATGCAAAAAACAAACTGTGTATAAACAAGAATTTTTGTTTTCAAACATTGCAGTTCGAACCAAGTGTTGGAAATGATTTATACTCGTTGCTGAATTTTCTGTGTGTGCATAAAAAGTGAATAAGCATAAAATTGAATCATACTTTTTTGTATTGTTCTTAAAATTCAACGTTAGTGAATAAGTCGGCTCGTTCATACTTGTTGCAGGTCTCTGATGTGAAACATCACCCGAGATACCAAATTACTTTTAAAATAAAACATTTTTAAACCCTTATTAGTGCGTTTAAAGCTTCAACTATTATCTCAATGAAAATGATTAATTTTTTTTTACTAGAAGTTATGGACTTTTATTAGCTATTTCTAGAATTTCATATTCTGAACTGTTTCCTAATATTCATAATTTATCTCTCATAATTTTCGGCAAATCAAATAAAATACTGCATAAATAATTGTAATTTGGTTATTCTTAGAAATGCAAACACTTGCAAAGTACAAATTCACCATTCTAGCATCTTCATAAATTATAAATATTTTCCAGCTAATCTACTTATGTGTGTGTGTGTATTTTTACCTCTACAGCTATTTATCCTTATTGACGTCATTGCCGATGACATTACGGTCATAAATTAGAAAATAAGCAACTGTTTCATTCAGTACATTTTGCTCTTGTTTCAAACTTTTAACTTTATGTACGACTTTTGTTGTATTTCTATGAAAATTTTATTAGTTTTTGTTTTTTTTTTGTATAATATTTATATTTATTACTGCAGCAGGATGCTAATATTTGCTAGCACAGCTCTTAAGGTATTCTATGCTTTATAGCTGAAAACATATTTAAATTTACAGCTGTGTGTGTGCTTTAGGGATTCAAAAGTAGAAACATTGGTAAAATAGATTTGTTAGGGTTTAATTTCACACATACATATATACGAGTGACATATGTATTTTTATGTCTTTAGGTTAAAGTGTAAAATTTATATGTATTTCTATAAATTTTTGAATAAAAATAACGAACAAGTTTTAGTGATGCGTTTGATCGTAAACTTTTCCAACTGTTAACACCTGGTGTTTGTTTTTTTTTATATTATTTTTGTATGATATTTATAACTGTATGATTTATGTTTTTATGAGTGTGTATTAGTATTGTTTTATGTTGAAATATTTGCTCTTGTTTTATGTGTTTAAATTTAGAATTTTTTTGGAACTGAATGACAAGTATTGTTAATATAAGCACTCAGCGAAAACTGATTTGTTCAAATCTTGTTAAAAGCTACAAATATGCTTATAACAACTATTACACTAGGTGTATTAAATTTAGCAACCGTACACGGATATCATTCAATGTTCTTCACAAATATGATTATATCTACCAACAACACTTGCATGACATATTAAAGTTAAGTTGTAATATACTCCTGAGATATCTTTGTATATGCGCTGTTTTATTTTATTTTTACAAAAAATCTAAATTTTACTCCTAAATATAGAATAAATAAAAAGTACCAAAAAGGTACCTTTTACTAAATTTTAAAAATTTGGGAATTTTATTCATTTATATATATATATAAAAAGAAGCCCAAATTACTGAAATTTTCAAAAATCTTGTTTAAAAACCTAAATTTTACACTTAAATAAAAATTAAAAAAAATCTACCAAAAAAGTACTTTTCTCAAACATGTAAGAAATGCATCAAATTTTTATTACACCATAAAAAGCAAAAAATAATATATTTAAATTACTTTAAATAAATTTAAATATTTGAATAATATAGATTTTGAAAATAGTACATTTTTGGTACTTTTTGTAAAAATTAAGCAATAAAATGTAGGTATATTACACCATACAAAGCAAAAAATAATGTATTTAAATTACTTAAAAAAATAAATTTAAATATTTGAATAACATAGATTTTGAAAAAAGTACTTTTTTGGTACTTTTTGCAAAAATTAAACAAATAACTTCTTACTGCAGTAAATATACCCTGCAAAAATCTGTGGAGTACGTGGTATATTATAGCTGAAATGTAGGGACTACATCATGATCCTATGTAATGCACTCATGGACCATTTAATTTTCAAAGCACAACTTCTAGTTACACGACAATTATTCGTGCTTTAACGACCCTAATCGTTATTGTAAAATATTTCAAGTAGTTACAAGTAGTAGTTTTGGGACTAGTCCCTTGTTATGCAAAGCTGTATTATATGGTCCAGTTCAAGTACATCGTAATGTTAAATGAACTAGTTTTTTTCATACAAACGGATGATGTTTGGAGTACTCCTGGTCCATTCACAAGCATGTATGGACTACTCCACAATGCGTGTATGAATTACTCGCGTTTTTTTGCAGGGTACTTATATAGAGTCTAAGCGATCCAATAAGATTCTTGGTAATTTCTCCTGACATAAAGGGTCAGAGCAATCCAATTCTCAGCACTTGCAGCAGTTGGGGCGATACTACTTAAAAACCGGTGCTAAATAAATCACAAGATTTTGTCTAACTGAAAGCAATTTTTTTTTTAATTTTGCAATTAAAGACAGGACAAAGACAAACTGCAGGGCACTTGCCCTTTCGGATGTACATTCATAAATTTTGATGGTTATCACAAGCAAGTCAATGCAAATGTTACTTGGCATACATTTGTCTCATTTTTTATATTCATTCTCTTAAATGTCCTCATTTCCTGATAGCTAGTAACAAAATCATTACAAATCGTATAACACATAATACACAAGAATAGTCAATTTTAAATAGTGACTCGCAAAATGTGGTAGAAGAGTCATATAGTGTCAATTAGTTTTCAATATTAGGGCTTTTTAAAAAATATTCCTAAAAGTAACAAACTTTAACTAGATGTACTACACGGAAACCCAGGTGGTTTTAGCCTACTGAAGCTTGGTCAAAATAATGTCAATTTTAAGCTCATGAAATTGTTTATCGTAAAAAATTAAGACTTCTTAATGTTTGAAAATGTTAATTAATTTAAATAAACTTATCTAATAGTAACTTTTATTATTTTACTAGCTTCATTCACTGTCATTCCCTCTCTCATACTGTTTCGTTGCATAAAATTTGTTTAACTGTCTTTATGAGATATCTTACTGTTGATATTATTATTTTACAAGCTTCCCTCATGCCCTGACACATTTTTAAAAGTACTCTCTTTTAAATTGTTGCTACTTTCTATTTATTTAAACATTTGATTATTACTTTTCCAACTCCATTGAAATTCTTGCTGAAAATTATGCAAAGCAACTAAGTTTAACTAACACTCCCCAAAGTATGCTTTAAATGTTTGGCCAAAGAATAACAAATACTAAGTATAGAGATGTAGATTTGCTGGTTTATAATCTATTTAAAATTATGGCAGTGTTCAGTGAATGAAAGGAATATGAATGCAAACGTTTTTGAAAGTAAAAATAGATTTTAAAGCGAAGCAACAAGTTAATTTTACACTAAAGTAGAAACAAAATTGTTGAACTATTTTTAAGAAACTCGAGAAGGAATTATAGTAATTTGAAAATATACTGCATATTTTAGGGGATTTTCTTTTAATGTAGCAAGAAATTATTAGTGGCATTCATAGTTACTTATAGATGATCAAATATGATGGATAAAATTTTTGAAAGTAAAAATAGATTTTAAAGAGAAAAATATAGATAATTTTACACTAAAGTAGAAACAAATTTTTTTTTAACTATTTTTAAGAAACTCGAGTAGGCATTGTATTAATTAGAAAATATATTGCATATTTTAGGGGATTTTCTTTTAATTTAGCAAATATGATGGGTAATGTTTTTAAAAGTAAAATTAGATTTTAAAGCAAAGAAACAAAATAATTTCACACTAAAGTAGAAACAAAATTGTTTAATTATTTTGAAGAAACTCGAGTAGACATTATACTAATAAGAAAATATATTGCATATTTTAGGGGATCTTCTTTTAATTTAGCAAGAAATTATTAAATTTTCGTTTGGTTTATAGAAATATTAAGCATTAAAACTGATTAGTATAAAATGCCACTTGTTATTCTTGTCTATATTATTTTCTCAACTATTTAATATACACATTTGCTTTGATTTTCACTAACAATCCCATTGATTTTCCTCCAATCTGGTCAATGTTCAACAAATTTCAAGTGAAACTTTCCACCCTTCTCACAACTGAATGTCATCCTTTCAAGTTAGTATTCCACACACGTTTAACAATATATTTGCCATATTTATTCTCTTTTTCATTGCCTTGTAAAACACAACAAAATGTGCTTTTTGGTCAATTGCGTGTGACACAAAAAAAAAAAAAAAGTTACACAGCCAAAAAAGTTCAGCCTTAACGAATATTATATATAACTTAACACAGGATTTATGAAAATAAAATTCAAATGTTTTGTAGCAAACTGTCTTGGTGAAATAGAATTTGTGTTAGTTTTTTATAAACAGGCAATTAACAAAATGATTTGTCTAATTTTTTTAAAAGAAATTGCTCACTATTACATACGATATATTGCACCAGCAGAAGGAGTGATGGAACTAAAAAGAACTAGTAACCGAAAAATAATAAATAAAAGAGAAATCAAACCAGATTACTTAAAGAACTTAGTAAGTTTGGAATAAATATTTTGGACATCACACCTAGTAAGACAAACTTAACACTCCAATGAAGGGTGTTTTGAAATACTCGTACATGAATAAATAAGAAAACATAAAATTTTCTTTATAGAAGTAGCTGTACACATATTGAAATATAAATTTTACAACTATATACTTAACATTTATAATGCTTACAAATAATTGGAATTTCTTTCTTTCTTTATAATAACAGCTAATGTATAATTTTGATGTCTTGAATTCTTAAAAAGGGAAAAAAATTTTAACAAGAATTATAAATATAAAATATAAATACTTGGAAATGGTTTTGTTAACAAGTTACTGGAATACAAAATTCTGTTCCTTTTTGTAAGTTGCTAAGATTTATAAATTTGTATTTCTTAAATATGTGTCTTTATTTAAAAGCAAGAATTTCGTTTGAGGTCTAGTCAAGTCAAGGCGCTACAAAATTTAAAACAGTGATAATTGAAATATATAAAAGGAAATTAATTATTGCTGACAAAAAGCACTTCTTTCAAAACACAAGGTTTAAAAAACTTTGTATTTGTTAAATTTCTTATAGTTCCTTTGAATTAAATTTTTAGCCAGCTGTTCATTTCTGTTATCTTTTAATAAAAAATATCTTTTGTTATGAAAATAACTCGCATATGTTACTATTTTAAGATTCTGAAAACCGAATAAATAGAAATTTTAATTAAAAAATCAAAACAAAATCGCATAAAAAATATCAACAAAAATATATTTATTTCATTTACTTAAACAATAAAAACAAAACACGCTTCAAAAAAAAAAAAAAATAAACAAAAATATAATATTAATTAATTAATTAGTGAAAAATAGAGCATTTCAGTGACCGGTCATTTTCGTTCATTTATCCAAGACTGATTCGTTCATTCAATTCGTTCAATCGTTCACTTTGAACGAATGAATACCAGCCCCCTTATTGAATGTGATTTTCTTCTTGTCTTTTGATAAACAGCAGCTGAACGAAATTGATCCGTACACTATTGAACGAAAATCGTTCAGTTAAATGACCGACTCATTCCGTTCAATGAAGTGATCCGTTCATTTTAACCCGTTCGTTCATGAACGACACAGCTCTACTGAAAAAGCAGAAACTGATTCAAAAATAAGTTTTTTTTAAGAAATTTCTGTGAAACACTGAATAATTGTCTGCATCGTTTTGGAATTTGGTCAACGTTACTTTCACCACTAGATGATATAGTCATACTGTCAGCATAAGGTTAAATATAATTTTCATCACTAGAATTTATCTCGTGAATAGGGGACGAGAGCAAAGAACTTTTAAGAGTTTCAATTGTTTCTTTTCTTGCAAAATAGTTTGTCATCAAACTTTGAGATTTTGAATTTTTATGTTGCTTATGCAGCTCTTTATATCCGGTAAACAGATCAGTCAGTCCGCGTTGAATCTTCAATGTTCTTTCCATATTTGGATCTATATTAAGAATTTGATTTTGTATAGCATTAACTGTGCTGAGGATATCACCAATTCCTCTTTACTATCCACGTTTTTCTCGTTCCAATAATTAAACGAATAATTTCGTTATCGGTTAATGGTTCTTCAGCTAAAAGTTCTCCTAAATCATCATGGTTAAGCGACTCAAGTCCTTCTCCTCCAATTTGATGAGCTAAATCTATAATTTCATTAGTCAGTGTCGATATTTCCTCCCCAGTACTTCTAGCAACACAATCTGGCCATGCAGTTATCCAGCATGCTGATGCTGCCAGAATAATGCAATCCAAAATTGTAATTTTTTTCTTAACTTCATTTAACGTAAGTGCTTCATTTTCAAGTTTGTTTAAAATGAATTGATAAGTGCTTTTTATGTAGTATTTTTTTAAAGTGGAATTTATTCCTTAATCTACAGGCTGAAGAAAGCTAGTTGTGTTGAGTGGAAAAAATTCGATCTTAATGTTTAGATGTTCCAAATGAGGACGGCAGTGTCTTAAATCAGCAAAACTTTAAATTCAAGACCTTTTTTCTTCATATATGATTTAACTTCCGGTAGAAAGCATTTTTGAAACCGTTCAGTAAACACTGAAGTTGTCACCAATGCTTTAGAATTTGCCAGCCAATGAACTGGCAAACTAGTCAAATCCTTACCTTAAGAGCTTCTGGCTTTAAAAACCTTTAACATATTATCTCCTCTAGCATTACTGCATAGTAAAAAGGCTAAAAACACCTAAAATTTCAAAATCTCTTAAAATTCTAAAAAAAAATTGTTCATTTGAAAACCGCATAAATTTTAATCCGCATAAAACGAGACCTGAGTGTAGGTTTATAATTTTTCACATAAATTCTATAAAAATAAGTTTTATTATGATTTACAATATTTTGTCATACTGTACGTATGATTAATATTAATTACAGATTGTATTAAACAAACTTTCGTATTAATGGTTTATGTTACGAAATTTTTAAATCTGAAGCAGCATTTCAGAAGCTAAGATATTATTTTGTTCTAATATAAATTTTGAAGGTTAATAAAGCAGTCAAAGAGGCCTACATTAATATATTAATAAGGAGTTGTAAAATTACTGCTATCAAAATCTAGAACAATTTTCTAATTTTACCAACTACCCAACTATTTAAAGATAAGACCTAAAGCACATACTAAGGCAGTTCTCACCTAACACAGTCACCATATCATTATGAATTTATTATTATTTAAATATTTAATGACACCACGAATTTCTAATTTTTCCATTGCGGATGCATCTTTTTGAACACCTGTTTCTAAATGAAGGAGTTGGCAGATCGAAAGGAAATTTAACGTGTGTGCAAAGCACACATGGAAGTTTCCAAAATACTTAACTTTTTCGTATTTATAGCGCACTTTCTCTTCTAGGCTAAGAAGTTTCCGAACCGCCCTCGTATGCAAAGAAAATTGTTCCCAAAAATACGTTTTTGAGATATATTTATACTAGAGTGTTGTTTTAATTGGAAAATCTAAAGCTACGTGTTTAGGCATTAATTATTTTTCACCATCACTGCATTGGATTACAGGTGATAGTAGATATTTACGAGTATATAGCTAATGGTCGAATTCTCGGTCATTAGTTAACCATTGGTAAACTAAAATACTCACTATTGTTTAACTATTACTTGCTATTCTTATAAGAAGCATTAGTTAAGCCTTTGTCATTAGCTAACTAAAGACTGTGAATTTGGCCACAAGTGTTTCAAAACTTTAACAAATTTTAATAAAGTCCCTTTTAAAATCATAAACAATTTTAATGACTTTAATAGTCTGCAATAAACCTCCTTAAGACACAACTTTTACATGCATTATTTATTTAAAAAAAACCTTCATAACAAATGACAATTTTTCAATATTGATTTTTCTACAATATTGATAAATATGTTTGTAAGATATCAATACATTTCCCCTTATCATACACACACATTAAACTAAAGCACAAACATATTCATAAATAACACATTGTCTATGTGTATTAGGGTGATTGGTATAAAAACTTTAATGCTAAACACTTGCGTATTAAATATTTATGTATAAACAACTCAAGGAAATAATAACGTATGCATTAGTATAACTATATACATGTATACACTTAGATATTAATTTACTTATTTAGATATTTATAATATATGCAGCTAAACATTCGGCTAGTAAATAAAGTGTTTAGCTTATAACAACCATGAACAAAAATTACTGACTTGTTAAAGAAATTTACAGTATTAAGGTTTTGAAAATTACTCTCTAGCTGACGTACGTCTTTTCCAGGTAAGTTAGTTGCAAAGTAAACAAAGTATAAACTAAACTTGTAGCATATATACCAGGGTAAATACAAATACTATACCTTACTAGGCTACGTTCACATTGCTGCTTGATTGCGATAAACACATTTCATTAGTACTGGTTTTTATATAGAAAAGGTTGCACAAGAAATTTTTGTTAGCTGTAAAATGCTGCCGGATTTGTTAGCAAAATTAAGCATGTATGTTCTTCACATCATTGTTATAATTAAGTGCCTTGAGTTTATCAGGCCAAATCGGTCAAACAAAAAAATTTCTTAAAAACTTGTTTCGGATTTTCAGACTGAATTTCTTTAATTGCAGATAAAGCTAGAATCTAGTTATTAACATGTGCATATAGCACAATGCGTTTGCTTTCTAAAACAGCTTTTGAACTGTAAATATCTTAATAAAATCCAGAGTTATAAGTAATTGTCCACTAAAAGCTTTAATTAATATCAATCATACGTACAGCAGGACCAACAATTTTCAAATCGAAATTAAACATAGTGTTATTGAATTTCTTTGAAAAATTAAGCAGCTAAAACATGAAAATGAATAAAATTTATTTCATTTACTATTGAAAAGCTGTAGAAAATAACTGCAAAGGCAAAAAATTTAAAAAAATGACAAAAAAAAAAAAACTTGGAAATTTTTGTTAAAGTTTAAAGGAATTATATATAAAGTTTATTTAAGATCTTATAATTATAATATATTTTGAAAAACCTATTATTACTTTGAATTATTTAATTTTATATTATAGTTACAGTGTAAACGTAGTTTTACTCTTTCTTAGAAAAAAATTAGTTTCTATTTATTTTCTAGCCGTTGCTGTAATGTAATAAATTGTCAACTTTGTGCAAAGGCTTTTCACGTTAGTGAACTTAGCTGCATAAAGACATGAAAGCAACCCTTCAATAATTGCAGAAAACTACTTACTTTGTTGTCATTGTAATTATAGTGGTCTTATTGTGACCCTTTTAATAATATAAAGAACTACATGTGTTCAGGCGTTAAAAAAAGTTAAAAAAAATTTGCTTCTACTGAAAATAGAAGTTTCTGGGCAAGAACTAGGTCAGCTGAATTTTAAATAATTTTATTTAGTTTATGTTAAATATTAAATACATAAAGATTATTCTAAGAAACCTTACATGGCACTTGATCACTTTTATTAGTTTAATAAATCTTTCCTGAAAGGCTTGCTTGATTATCTAGGGTTTGAAGTTTTGAATTTGTTTGCAAAAACAATTATTTATTAAATTGAATAGCAGCTGATATGTTTGCTATTTATAATCTTATTGATAAGATATATAATATACTATGAAATATTTTAGTGACTTTGGATTATTAGTGCAAATTTTCCTTTTCAGTTGTCCTTTGGTAGCGAATGCAAATTAGTTTTCCACTGTAAAATTACATTTTACTTTGAAGTTGAATAGATCTGTCTAACAGTTCTGAGCAATGAATTTTATTTTCTATGCAAGAATGCGGCAGCCAATTGACAAACGCCAGCTGGTTTGAGGTTTACAATAAATGAAACTTGTTTACAGCTGAATATTAATTTAAAATATTAAAGTATGTTTTAATACAAAGTATGTTTTTATACATAACAAAAATAATATTTAGTTTAAAAAAACATTTTTATTTAATGCTTCAACATGTTGGTTATCATATTATCCGATGTGCTTAACTAAACTTGTTAAAGTTTCTTTTCATTTAATAAAACTAATTAATTTATTTTCAATTTATCATATTAGTTTATAATTTTGCTTAAAACTTATATGTTTAATTATATTTTTTTGAATGTTTAACATACTGTATGTATGATTAATATTAATTCGAGGTAATGCTTCAAAATCAGCCATAACTCTCGAATAAATAAAGTTATTTGCAAGTTTATAGCAATAATGCAAAGCTAAGAGTTTGTGTTGTAAATAATATACCAGAACTTACATTGTGGCTTAATAAATTTATGAAAAATATTTAAATAAACATCTTAAAGAAATTTTAGATAAATACTTATATATTTCAAAAAACCTAAAAAAGACGTCAATCAAATAGATAAAAGGAAAATTTGAGGTGTCTGGTATATCAGAACGGGAAATAGGTGTAATGAAACTCATTATCCTTTTTGCTTTTGATCAATGTTTTTTTTATTTTATTTTATTATTGAGGTTTTTTGTTTTTCCTCACGGGCTATTTTTGATCAACAATTTCTGTACTCCTTTTCTTTAACAAATGTAAATAAGAAACATTTTCGAACTTCATCAAGGGTAGTTTTTATTTCGTAATAATCTCGTGGCAAATAGATAACAATTATAAACAATATATAGAACTTTTATAATATCATAGTTTAACTTACGAATTAAGGTTTACATTTATATTGCACTTTTTCCATTATTTAATTTTAAAAAACTGTACTACACGAGTTCGGTGTTAAATAAAAAAATAAATAATTAATAAATTAAATACTACACAAACACTGAATAATAAGTCAAACTTAATGCTAACATCACAGAACAATAACTAATTATAATCATTAACTATTGCAGCGTAGTATTGCAATTTTGTATTATTCTTGTCTTCTTTGGTGTTCATCGTATTTTTAATGTTTTGTTGTATACGTCAACTTTCGAGAGTGTAACGTTTGTTCTCTCTCTCTCTGTTCTCTGTCTAGTATTTTTATGTTGTCAAAGTCCATTTCGTGATTGCAATCTTTTACATGCAGCGATATCTTTAGAAGAAAGCGTCATAATTTGACTGGTATTAGTATTAGAGGAACGTGTTCTTTTTTAAAGGAAAGTAAAATCTGCGAGACTTTCAGTATCATCTTGGAAAGTTAGTGAAAAGAGGTAACTGCCAAACTGTCTCTAGTAAAAAGAAAATTCAACTAGATATTTTACAGAGCTTTTTAGTAGAGCTGACTAACAAAGAGGTAAAAGGTACAAGAAAGAAGTAGGCAAAGCATAAAATGAGCTTGTGTGTGTAAGCAAACTACCCAGCAAACATAAACATAATTATATAAATTATACAAAACAACTTAGTTAGGAAACATACACTCACAATATATTTTCCGTAACATATAAGAAATTAACAAAGAGATTGATATACAAACGGAACTTCTAATACTTTAATCAATCAAATTATCAATCATAAAATATTTTTCGTAATTAATTATTAATTTGAAATGTTTGTTGGGAAGTATTTTTGAAAAAAAATATAAAAGCATCCGCCGCATGTGCACACATTGCTGTCTCAATGACGACTGAATGAAAGAGATTAAGTGTATATGTGAAGTACTCTCTGCACAATTGTGCTATAGGATGCCGACCTATGATATAGACTAACGATTGCCTATATCCTTTACCTGCTTATTAGATGTGAAGAAGTAATGGGACAAAGCTAGCTTACTTCATCTGTATGATGTTATTGTTTGTTGTCAAACATTTGCTTAATATAAATAACGTTAAACTTGGCTATACAATAAAGAATAATGTTTGTATTATGCTTTTATTTGGGACAGTAAATTTTCATTTAAACGAAATTGCAAAGAAACGGTATTTATTGGGAGTTATAATAAAGAAGACTCAACTTTTTATGGCAACCTAAAATATAACTCAAATTTGTTATAAATGTAAATCCCTTCAAGCTTTTATTTTATTCATCTACATGAATGGGTTCTTTACAGATTTTTCATATACAAAAACATACATGCAAATATACATATGTACATACACTCATGAATACAGCCATACATAATAAATTTAATTTATTTTTATTACAATTTTATTACTTTCTACTTATTTACACAAACATACAAAAATCTCATTTCTCTTTACGGCTACAAATATATAAAGAAGAAAATTTGTTAAGCAAACCAAAATAAAGGGTGCTTTTTTTTAGATGTATAAAACTTTAAGTTAGCAACACTTTTTTAACTGGCAGCCATTTTGTTAGTTTGGTTTGACATTTCAACATGAATAGACTGTGACGTCTGAACAATGCTTTCAAATTGTGCAAATTTATTTTGAAAACCATGGTTGTGTGTTCTTTTAGAAGTTTGAAATGATAAAATTAAAAAAGTTATAAAAGTGTTGCCAACTTAAAGTTCTATACAGCTAAAAAAAAATCGCCCTTTACGTTAAAGGTTTTCTTTTTCATATAGATTTATTTACATTTAATTTATACACATATTTGTTGTTATAAAATTAGACATAAAATACATATACAGCCCAACCATGAATAAAAATTCCGCGTGAGTTTTTTTCCTTTTCCCATTTTACGTATTCAAATTCAATGTTAAAGAAATAAAAAGGAAAACAACTCCCACGGATTTTTATTTATGATTGGGCCGATAATATTTGATCTATTTATACAAATGTATTAACACATTATGTTAAGAATATATACATATATTTTCCCCCTGGCCCACAATGTCGAACGATAACGTTCGCTTCGATAAGACTTAAGACACAAACTTTTTATCGTATCTATTTTTTACTCAATCAAGTTTGTTTATTCCACAATCAAGTTTGTGTCTTAAGTCTTATCGAAGCGAACGTGGGCCAGGGGGTTTATTTGTTATTTCTTTTTTTAACTCACCTGTCATGCTGGGCATGTGGCTGTTGACTTTGTTCGTTTTTCGCTAACTGTTCTTTTGCTGTTTTCTCCAAATGATGAACATCCTTATCTTGCGTTTCAATCTCCTTCTCCTTAACCTTTTCCTTTTCTCTTGCCATTTCACATTCGGTTTGCTTATTCTTGTCCTTGTCGACAATTTTATCCTTATTTTCGGTCATATTTTAAGTTTCTTTTAATATTATTATTTTTTTAAGAAGTTATGCTGACCTTTTTTTTTCGTTAGTTTGTCTTAACAAAAAGTAATTAATTTCAGCATGTTTAATTTAAAGCATCTTATTACAAATGCCTGGTTTTTTATTCTACATTAAAAAAAAAATCAAAGAAATTAGTTTTTTGTTTAAAATTCTAAGACATATTGAATGATTTTGTTTGCCTACAAAACAGTGATTAAATAATTGAGTTTTTTCATTAAAGTTTTTCATTGCTATCCAAGTTTTGAGTGTTTTAAAGTAATTTTAATTATTAATATTAATCTTCATATTTCAATTCCTGGCATTAGGGAAACAAAAATCCTTAATACTTAAGCCGTTAAAAAAGGGGGTTTTTAACAATCTTAAAAATTGCTTTTAAGAAGTTCTAATTATAAACTTATTAAAATTATACAAAAAGTAGATTTCCATGTTTCTTTTAATGTAATAATTTTGCGCCTTCAAATTTTGCAATGTTTGTTATTGTCCAATTAAGTGATTTATCAAGCAGATTGAAATATTTCGCTACATGTTCGACAAAACCATATGACTCTGCTACTAATACACAGTTATGTTCGGGTCATATTTTGACCCCACATTTTTTTATTGAGAAAATTCAAATTTGTACATTTCAAAAATATTTTTAAGGCTTGTGATCAATGCAATATATCATCGTTAGAGTGGTTGTGTGTCGGTGTGACGGACAAACACGTTTTTTTGTTTTGCAAGTTATGCAATGTTAAATACGATGTGGGCCATGAAAAGATCCTAACGTAGTAGCAGGGTTAAAGTACAAATATATAAAGCAGCACAGCAAACCTACCAAATCGTAGTTGGGAGGTAGTTAATGTAGCAATTTCGGAAATTGCTAGAAACTTGTTCCTGTGCAAGGAATACTCGGCTACACTTTGGCAGAGGAGAGGTAAAATATTAGGATTTATTTATAAAAATAAAATAAAAGTAAAATATTAGGATTTATTTATGTAATATTGACTGTTTAGTCAGCTGACTTACACGACAATAAAACTGAAGCTCAAACCAGACTATTGGAAAATCAAACAATCGTGGGAGAATCTTTTGAACAAGTTAAGACAAAAATTTTACGTTTACAATTTAGTTCTGAAATATTTTTAAACTGTGCTAAAACATTGTGGTAATGTCAGTCTGGATTATTATGGTATCAAAAAATAGAAAATATCATTTGAGTGTTCTTTTGAATCTATAATGATATTCATATTGTAATATATACGCTCATGAACTAATTAAGGATTGCAATAATGCCTTGATAAAATGTAACACAACACTAACTTACTTCAACCATAGATGAGTATAAATGAAAAGCGCAGAATTATAATCAAACTATTGGGTGTATAACTTAAAACTGTGGTATTTTTTCAAACTTGTTTCTTTTACTTTGAAGCTTTTGTGCAATATAAATTTATTGAAAGTATTGAGCATTGTTAGCTATGATGTCTTCTAAGCTTTCATCTTTTGAGACCAATAACGAATCAAGACAATTTCGGAGAATCTGTTTCGAAGTAAAGCATCACCCAGAGAGAGAGAGAGAGATAATCAATATAAGTATGATTGATTTTTCTTTAAATTTTATTTAATTATAGTGATTTAAATTGATCACCAGTACAGAGATGATGATTGTAAGGACAATGTAATTATACCCTACAATACCATAGTGGGAAATGATGAAAACAAAACAGTTTGTTGGCATTTTAAACATAATATGAGTACAAATATAGAAAGTAAACATTGAATGATTATTTGCAAGTTTAAATAGTTATAAATAATATAATATGTTTTAAGAGTTATCATACTATAGTTGTGGTAAACATGTTTTAAAAATAATTATGTTGCAGTGTAGCATACTTAATTTTATAATTGCTATAAACATAAAAATGTTTATAAATGTTTGATATTTCTTTAGTCAGGCTCGAGTTCATTAAATTTAATTTTCAATAAATTAATATTTTTACTGAAGGTAGGAATTCTTTTTACAACATGAAATCTCTATTTAAATTTATTGATAATTTTTCTTGGCTGAAGTGGGGATCGAAATTGGGTTGAATTTACATGTTTCAAAAATCGCCACATTCTCACATCAATCTTTTAACCAGTGTTACCGGTGGTTCGAAATTTGCTGTAATTATCGTTTTTCAATTTATGTTGCTTCCTTTGCTTCAGTTTTATTTTCCGTATTCTTTCTGTCAAGACTTTGTCTTGAAAACCTGATTACATTTGTTTTATTATGTTTTTGTCCACTTTCGTCGACATTTTTATGTGTAATACTTGTAATACGTGTAATAATTACAATAACCATTTTTAAGAACAATTATTATTTTTTAGTCGATTTGTTAATATTTAAATTTTTGATATTTCTTTAGTCAGGCTCGAGTTTGAGAGTTCAAAAAAAAAAAAAAAATTATCAATAAATTTTAATAGAGATTTCATGTTGTAAAAACAATTCCTACCTTCAGTAAAAATATTAATTTAATGAAAATTAAATTTAATGAACTCGAGCCTGACTAAAGAAATATCAAAAATTTAAAAATTAACAGTACGACTAAAAAATAATAATTGTTCATAAAAATGTTTATTGTAATTGAAATATTGTTAAAATCAAACTAAATATTGTTACCAAAACCACAACATAGTTGTTGTAAGCATGCCCAATCATGTTATTTCTTTGCGTGTACATTTATTGTTTAAACGAAAAATTGTCATTTATTAAGAAAGTAGCTCCTGTTTCTTGCTCCCCTTACTTGAAAAACCATTACTTTGTTAATTGTTATTGTTGTTTTAAATTCTTGCTGACACTTGAACTTTTAAAGTCACCGCTAATTGTTGATCATTTACGGTTGACAGGTGCTGAAAAATATCATTGTTATAACAGACTCTTTAACATTTCACTCTTTTGTTTGGTAGTCAAGTAATTGTAGTGTTATTAATGGCAATTACTAAGAACAAAACAAAACAAAACAAAACAAAGGGAAATAATAAAACAAACAAGTGAGGTTAAGATGTTGGCAACAAAGCAATATATGTTTTCAAGTGTGAACAAAAAATAGCAAACAAAAAGAATACAAAAAAATTACAAATAAATTGAGTCTCAAAATAGCTTTTTATTTATGATTTATTTTAGCATAGCAACCTTGAAATATTCAATACGCGTACAAAGTAAATTTTGTATATTGAAAGTAAAAGCAAATGTTTTCCTTTTTAAAAGTGTGTCTCTGCACAGCTTGTTAAGGGCTTTTCAAGGTAGTTAATGTACTTTACTTACAAGTGCAAAATTTATGGGGTATTGTGTGGTTGAAAGTGTGGTGAAAGGTATTGAAAAGTAATGTCTTGCTTACATGGAGTTTGTGTTTATGTGCCTTACCATTAATATTTACTAAAGATGTAAGATAAAATTTTGTATGGGTAAAGTTCAAGTGTTTTTACTATTCAGACCATTATTTAGATCTTGTAAAGATAGAAAATTTGACTGGCTATTATTCAATGGAAATATTTGCAGTAATGCCGGGTTTTTAGAGACACCTGCTACCTACTTGTTTAGTTTATTTCATAAATTTCTGTATTAATTTTTAATAACATATCGATTGATTTTGTTTGTTAACTATTAATAATGAGTTATTGATTTTAAGTTTTTTTTTTTTTTTTTGCTTGTTTTACTTTGTTTCCAAATAAGTTTTTTATTTAACAAACAAAGAGATTGAAAAAGTTTCCTTTATTTTACAAAACACGTTTGCCAACAAAAAAAAAAATATTGTTTGAAAACCATAATATTGACATGCCCCTATTCGAAAAAAAAACACCCACACAGTTGTAATACCAGAGAGTATGATGTTATTATATACATGTTACAGTGGTCACATGCAGCTGTAAATATAAAAGATTTTTGCCAACAATACAAATAATAAACAACAAGTATTTTCAATAATTTGTAAAGCTATGTGTCCACGATCGTCAGATATTACAACGTTGTTATATCTAGCAATGTACTCAGATTGAACAATTTTTAGCAAAAGGTAAATTGTCAGTTTAGATGACTGTAAGAAAACTAAAGCTAGATTTACACGATTGAAATTTTCTTCAAAATTGCTCTTCAAAATGCTTCAAACTCGTGTAAATAACAAAATTTCTTCAACATTTATTTATTTAATAACTATTAATAACTATTAAATAAATAAATTTTGGAGAATTTTTGCTGTTTACATGAGTTTGAAGCATTTTGAAGAGCAATTTTGAAGAAAATCAATCGGGTAAATCTAGCTTAACAATTTCATTTGCACACAATTGCCACACAATGAATTTATCTGTCAACCGAAATTGTCAGTTCACACGGTTGTCAGATTGTTGTGTGGCATTTTCAAATTCGTGTTGCAGCTTTGTGTGTGTGTTTAAAAATTTTAAATATTGTCATGGAACATAAAAGAGCAATTGGAACCATTTTATCTGCTTATGTCCTAGTACACACCTTAATTTAATTCTTTAATTTTCTGCTACTTTTTTCAAAAATTGTATCAATGCTTGTTTGTTTATTTATGTATATATACAGAGTTGCATTTAGTAATAATTTCTATGGCAATGCCGCCATTGGCAGATGCATAAACTTTGCACATATGACTATGACAAGTGTTTGACAATTGTCTTAAAACAATGACAATGACAAAATTGTGTGTTTACACGATTGTTAGATGTCTGACAATATTTTTGTCTTGCAATGTACTGACAATGCTTTTTCTTACAACATTGGAAGGCAAACATTTTAAGTTTACACGGTTGTTAGACATTTTCTGAACATTTTTCGGACAACGTTGTAAGATCTGACGATCGTGGACACATAGCTTAAAAAAAATCAAAATTTCAAACTAATTTCAAATACACCTAATTCTGTTTTTACACGGCAATTGCTTACAATAGAACCACGTGTAAAAAAAGACATTGATTGTATGGAAATAAGTGAAAAGCAAGGATTTTTTAAGAACAACTATTTAGTCTGGATTATTACAAAATCGAAAAATAGAAAATATCATTTGACTGTTCTTTTAAATCTATAATGATATTCATATTTTTTTTTTTGTAAAAGAGAAGTAACACTCAGGTAATTAATTTGCCTATACTATATATTAATTAATTAATTGTGTTATAGGTAGGAGAAGAATAGGTGGTGAAAGTAGAGAAACGCTTTTTTTATATGACAGCGCCTCTGGTGGTGAGTAGGCGCATTGATCAAAACTTGATTTTATGGCCTTTATTTAATTATTTTACTTCGGAGGCGTTTTAATGCTATACCAGCGAAGGAGGGCGCTGTGATAATTATGAGTTATGATAGGATAGAAAGAAAACTAATAATTATCAGAAACTGATGTTGTTTTGAGTGACAGCGGCTGGGAATCGAACCCAGGCCACAAATACCAACTCATGCTTAATAAGCTATAGCACCCTTCAACCATTAATGAGTATAAATGAAAAGCGCAGAATTATAATCAAACTATTGGGTGTATAACTTAAAACTGCGGGATTTTTTCAAACTTTTAGCTTTTATCTTGAAACATTTGTGCAATATAAATTTATCTAAAGTATTGTTAGCTTATTATCTTTTCTAATCTTTCTGGACACAGAACTGCTCATCTCTTACGTCCAAGAACGAACCAAGCCAAGAACGAATCAAGCCAGTCGGAAAATCTTTTCTAAAGTTAAGCGTCATCCAGAAAGAGAGAGAGAGAGAGATAATCAATATATGATTGATTTTTCTTTAAATTGTATTTAATTTTAGTGATTTTATTTGACCGCCAGTTGGTATAGAAATGCTGATTGTAAGGACAATGTAATTTTTGTTTTTGAGTCATTTTATTGTTAAAATACTGTCCTTATAATAAATACATCTTATATGCACAGAGAAAAAACATGGTTGTGATAAACACAATCTAAGAGCAACATATTATGATATAATTTATGATTGAATTCAAAACATATTATAATGAATGTTAGTACAATGAAATATATTTTTATTATTATCAATTATCATTGTAATATTTCATCATAATATTTTCATATGGCGCATAGTTTGTTATTATAAACCAATATGATCATAAAATTGTTATACATGATCATATTCAGGAGTATCATAGAAACCAATATTGTCAGTATTGGTTTTAAAACCGACAAGAAAAAAATGCTTTGGTGTCATAGGGCACATAGGCACTAAATATCGTGATACTAGAAATATCTAGATATTTATTGAACGTGTAGCAGTGCCCTATGACACCAAAGCATTTTTTCTTGTTGGTTTTAAAACCAATTCTGACAATATTGGTTTCTATGACACCCCTGATTATTATGTTTCAAACTAATAATATGTAGTATGAACCAAAGTAAATAGTTATTAGGCGTTTACTTTATATCGACGTTAGCAGTAAATCTGTAATCGTATAGTTTTCATACGAAATAACTAGCAAAAAATGAATTTCATACAGCTGATGATTGATGATTTGATGAGTCCCATCAACTTCTGTTTTTGGCTGTTGTAACAATTACTATATTAAATTACTTTATCTGTTTTATGTATAAAGCTGTCTTCAATAAAATCATTCTGTAACGTTTTTTTTTTTTACATGTGCATTTTCGCAAAAACTGGCTCTAATTTAGCAAAACTTTTAATGGCCTGCTCATTTTGTGTGCCTGTTTATATATTTCTTTAATGTCATCTGTCTAACTTTTATATATATTACATTAAATTGTTTTCTAAAATTAGGTATTTGGTTGTTGCAATGTTGTTCTGGTAAATAATAAATGAAATAACAAACTTTTAAGTAAATGTCTTAAGCTGTAACTTGTAATTTGTTTTTCTTGAATTTATAAAGCAAATAAATTTAATTGTTAAGTATTTGTTTGTTTCGAAAAATACGCAAAATTGATTCTTACCTTTTTACTCCCAAAAATCCATTATAAATATCTTCCTAACAACACAAAAGTATAATCTGCTGAAAACAAAAACAAAAACCCACACAATGAAACCCTAAAAGCTGGCATTTTCTGGTACAAATACCCCCAAGTATTTCGGTTATTATTTAGTAGTTAAAACTTTACATATATATGTACATAAAAGAAACAACAAAACAAGGCCTGAAAACATATTGTTAATAAAATCTTTGACTATATATTCATAAATACACATGTGTATAAACACAAACCTAAATACACATTTACAAATGTGGACACACATTCGTATGTACCTAAACAGTGTTGGCAAAAATAATAACAAGGGCTTTTTATTATTCAATCATGCTAAGAAAAATTTACTAAAAAGTAAAAATTATCAAAGTTATTGACCCATAATCATAGTCATAGAAAAGGCATACTTTAAGTAAAAGTAGACTTTTAAACAACAAAAACATATAAATTTTGTTCTGAATTTAAAACAAAAGCATGCTTTTGCTTAATGTATGCTTTTTCTATGACTATGATTATGGGCCATTCATTTTAAACTTATCCCCTGGCCCACGATGTCAAACGATAACGTTCGCTTAGATAAGACTTAAGACACAAACTTTTTATCGTATCTATTTTTTACTCAATCAAGTTTGTTTATTCCACAATCAAGTGTGTGTCTTAAGTCTTATCTAAGCGAACGTTATCGTTCGACATCGTTGGCCAGGGGGTTAAAGTCTACTTTTATACCCTAAATAGTGGGTAGGGTATAATGGATTTGTGCTGATGTTTGTAATGCCTAGAAATATTGGTCCAACACCCACCTTAATGTATACCGATCGATGCACAATCATATTCCGAGTCGATTTAACGATGTCCGTCCGACCGTCTGGCTGGCTAGCCAAGCTTGTGCACAAAGTACAGGTCGCAATTTTGACGATATTTTAATAAAATTTGGCACAAGGATGGATGGGATTAAAACTGGTGGTAATCGGTCCATTATTTCATTTTGCCCCCATACAAATGTCCTCCCGAAATTGGGGTTTGCCGATCATAAATGTTTGAATTATGCAAGTATCCAATCAAATTTCATCAGAAATGAGTGGTAAATGAAGCCAAATCACATCTACAAATTTTGTGCAGATTGGTCCCATATAAGGCCTACTTCCGAAAATCACTTTAAAGAGCATAACTCTCTCAAAAATGTTGGTATCCAAATAATATTGAACCCAAATATATTTCATATGTATACAAACAATATGCTATAATTTTATTCTAATCGGTCCATAATTAGTCGTAGCTCACATATAAGACCCTCTTCATAATTCACTGTAAGCTCCATAAATCTTTTAAAAGTATTTATAGCGAGATAAAACTTCACACACATAATATTTATATTCACAGACATCATGACACTAAATTTTTGGATGATCGGTCCACAATAGATTATATCTCCCATATAACGCCCATATACTGGATGTAGGGTATTATTTGGTGGGGCTTGACCGACTATACTTTCTTACTTGTTGAAATTGAAAAACACGGTTTTATTTTTTTCCCCCCAATACCGTATACAGTGGGAAGCAAAACTGTCCGGATGTTTTGCATTAAGGATGTTGCTTTTGGATGCGCTTATGCGGCCTAGGCCAATAGTAATCTTTTACATCAGACTGGTATCGGTTCACTATCGTTTCGTCGCTGCAAATGACACGTTTTCAGTCATTACAGAAATGAAGGCGTTTTTTCACATTTCTATTGGAAAGTGCTGGCGTTTTCTTTTTCACCATCCAGGAACTGACATTCTTACCAATACTTTTTGCAGCATTTTTCGGGGTCTTGATATCTATATTATGTAGCAAACATTCAATCTGCCGTGCATCACCATCAGAAAGCAGTCGTGGTTGTTGTAACAGCAGTAATTGCTGAGTTGACAGCTCTTGGCCGAGTGATCTCGGGTCATTCCGCTGCGTAGCAGTCATGGTCGTCCCCATTGGTTTTTATTGCAAGCTAAATTGCGTCGTTTTTTATATCATTTACCGTGGATTTACTTAAATTAAATTTTTCATTCAGCAATTTTAAGGCAACAATAATTATTTGCAACAAATTTGTCACATTGTTTTCAATATCAGTTGGCGTTTTTCTCATTTCTAAAGATCTTTTAAATTTTTATTTAAAAATCAATTTAACCATTTCACAGGTCAAACAGTAACGAACGAATAGAGTAATAAAAGCCTGATAACGAGTCAAATACCATTACATTTTAACACAGCAATATCGTGATAATCAGCCTTATTATGAGTGTCGTTTTCTTTGTACGACAACGACTGTTTCCTAATAGATTAAAGAAACAAATTTAATTTTATCTTTAATCTATTACTAAAGAGTCATTGTTTATTTCTTATATTGTGCAAAAGTGTCTGAGTAGTGAATTTTTTGTTTTTTTTTTTTTTGGAATTTTATAGTTTTGAATAAGGTTCAATTAAATAAAACAAATACCTATATATGATAATATACCTATATTTGTAATATTTTTCATTACCTTACTTCCTTAATCCAAAACATCCGGACAGGCAGTTTTGCTTCCCACTGTATGTGTGTTTATATAAGCGATGGAGATGTGAAAAAATAATTTAAACGCCCATAACGCCATAATTTAACATTTTAAACAGAAAAACAAGAAAAAATAAATTTTGTTTGTAACAAAATAACAACAAATAAAATAAAAATAATAATAAACAATAAAAACAACAGTTATAAAATACTTTTAAAATAACATAGCCCCAAAAATGTTAAGATTTTTTTTTTGAGTTTTATAAATTCTGCTAAAAAAAATTCCATTACTCAAGCTCAGTAGTTTAACATAACTTATTAATAGCTAACAGATTTTATTTGGCTGCACAAAACGGAACAGTTTGTAAACCATTGATACTATCGAGAGGTGTTCCACAAGGCTCTGTACTCGCACCACTTATCCATTCACTATATGTAATTTCGGCAATCTCGCCTACATGATGATGTCCAACTTTATTTACATTGTTTAAAAACATCAATTCGACATTATATACTCGTAGATGTTCTAAATCAGGAGTGCCCAAAAGTTGCTTATGTAAGAGCAAATACCAATACATTTAAATAAAAACTAATTTTCATTCAGTATTTTTTGTTATAAAAGCCAATACATACAAACAAACAACACACTTTTTTAAACGGTATCATACGTTAAACAAAAACAAAATCTACATTGACGATCGCAGTCACCAATGTTTACCAATAGAGCATACGAAAGTGTTGTTGCTTTGCGCTTGCGTGTATAGAGTGAAGTACGACAAAAAAAAACAAATAGGGCAAAGTTGTTTGTGCATTTCGTATTGCTACCCTGTAGTAAATAAAATAGTCAGTTGATAAAAAACATTAATTATAAATTAATTATTTTGCAAATGACTACAAATTGGTTTAAATCTCATGCAGATATCAACCAAACATATTGCGCAAGTCCCTTGCGCTGTTGTTTTCTTTGAAAAGTGAGTTTGAAAGGGGGGAAGCATAACATGTAAGAAATAAATAAAAGCAAAATGTAAAAAAAGAAAACAAAAGAAGCTGTCATGAAGTCAAATGTCACATGTCAATCAAAGCAAACAAGGTCTTTGAGGTAAACGGTGCTCAATTTTAATAGAATTGTCAAGAGAAAATTTAAAAATTCAAAAAAAATTCAAATCTATTAACATACATATATACTAGCAATTATGAAGCGCATTTATCTGAGCACTACTGGTAAGTATCTTATACAATCATAAAAATATGCCTAATTACTTATATCGTATTTTAACAGATAACGGAAAAGAAAATGACGATAAGGCGCCTTGCCAATGTTCACTTGAAGTTTTAAAGCAATTTGATGCAAAATTTTCTGAAATGAATGCGAAGTTTTCCGAAATGACATGTAAGATAAAAATATTTATTGTCTGCAAAAATATCATGTTTTTCATATAAACATTTATATTTCAAGGCGAAATTAAGGAGCTCAAAGGGATAATTCAATCTCAAAATGAAGCCATAATGGCAGCATTGTCTACCCAAAAAGTAGTGACCGAAAGCCTTGTTCGCCAGGAAAAAAACAATGTGGCTATTAAGAATGTTTTTTTAATAAACACCCTCGAGGAGTTAAAAGCGCTCAATGACGTCATAATTGATGAAAATCAGCAAATTTATGTGAGTTCTTATTTATCTCTACTTTTATCATTTTCCAAATTTTCGTGTTTTTTTACAGACCAATGCCATGAAATTATCGCTGAAAGGGAAATTGCCAAAAACGTTAACGACAATTTTATCTCTGCAATTGATTCTCGTTATAAATATCGATGGTACTCATGGCAAAACGCGCTTAAAGGATTACGAAAAAGTTTTTGATGCATTGATGGATGCGGTTCGGCCACTCTGTGATGACCCAGATAAAGAACTACGCAACGCCTTAGCTGTAATTAAAAAACGTCATTTTCATAACGTTTGCGTTGAAAAAAAACTAAATAAGTTCAATACTTAAGATAATATTTTGACTGTTTTCATAAACGCAGTATGCAACGCAACATTTCATTGCATAGAGTTCATAATAGCATTTAGAATATAATTTAAAAACTTTTATCACATAAAATATTAAAGAGCATCTTAAAACAAAAATTTTTAAATTATATTTCTAAATGCTATTATGAACTCTATGCAATGAAATGTTGCATTGCATACTGCGTTTATGAAAACAGCCTTTCTATGAGCAGTACAAACTTTGAATTTTACTTGTTTTCATTACAACTTTTATTTTAAGTCATTTATTTTTTTATTTTTTTTTTTATTTTAATAATTATTTCTATTTATAAATATATATTGTATATATTTTGACAAAAAAGAATTAAAATTAAATTGTTTAAAATTTAATTTAAAAAAAGTGGTTTTTAAATAATTTAGTATAAACCGATTATTAATAACCAATTTTTTAATTAACTGTAAATTGGTTGGGAAATAAGTAATTAGTAGTCAATTTAAAAGTCATGCAAAGGTGACCAATTGACTACAGCCTATGACATGCCTATGTTAAAATAATGAGTCGACGACAAGAAAAAAAGTCACTTAAGCAACTAGTTGTGTTTATTAAAAAACCAGTGTGAAGTTACTTAAAAATGTGTTTGACTTCCTACAGGGTAGTGTGCTGAGTGCTGAGTGCTGTAATGAGTATACAAAACACACAGCCTATAGCTAAAGGCCCAACTATAATGTGCATATGCTAGCTTAAGCAACCCTGCGAATACATATAAATTGTATGTGGCAAACTATAATGTACTTAACGAAACTTTTCGTTAAGTTTTTCAACTGTCATTTGCTTAAGCAAAAAGCGAAACTGATCGCACTTTCTGTACAGAATCAGCTGTTTGTTGTTGTTTGTTTGTGTTTTGAACAAAATGGAGAAAGAGGAAAATACATTTATTTTAAATTTAATAGAAAATGTGGAAAAAATAAGTGCCTTCATAATAAAAGGGCCCTTTTTATTTTAAAAAAAATGTCTTTCTGTCGTGGTTTATTTCTCTGACAGAACAAGAGCGTCTTATTTTTTTTAATGTGCACAGGCCTTCAAGCGCTAACTTTAATATTTTTATATTATTTAAATTTTTAAGTTTTTTCTCCATTTTTACAAACACAATATGAAAATTAACGAAACATATGTAAACGTTTATTATTATTTACAATTTAGTGCTGCCACAGCTGTACATTTTAGTACTTTTGCCGAAAAATTAAAAAAAAAGAAAAAATATGCGTTTCGGATACAAAGTTTTCTTTTAATTATAAAATAATATAATAATATTTATAAAATATAGTCATTTAATGGCTTTTTGTTAAAATAAAAACATTTTTTTTAAACATAAATGAGCAAATGTGGACAAAAAGTTTCAAAGTCATTGTAGCCACCTGAAAGTTAACTCTGAACTGGTTATGCATTTGACAGCCTTTTCGTTAACTTTTGCAATTTACTTAATCTTGCTTATGCATATTATAGTTGGGCCTTAAGAGTTTTTACAAATACAAAAGAGCACCAAGAGTATAGGGCTTGGGCACGCCTATTCTAAATTATGATCTAAACAGAATAAATAATTAGGCATCAGCTAATAGTCTACGACTTAATCCCAACAAGTTTAAATGTTTAATAATTTGTAAAAAATC
This sequence comes from Bellardia pandia, assembly GCA_916048285.2. Lineage (NCBI taxonomy): Eukaryota > Metazoa > Arthropoda > Insecta > Diptera > Calliphoridae > Bellardia > Bellardia pandia. The sequence goes on from OU696532.1 coordinate 106,215,777, forward strand.
TATTGTGATCACTGAGGAACTGAATATGTATGAATCTTAAAGATATCAAAATTGAGTTGCTAAAATCTGTTAGAAATCTTGTTGTGTTGTTTTAAACTCTTCGCTCACCTGGTGTTCATGTCTGAAGGATGGTATTGCTGTTCCCATCTCTGTCCTGTTGGGAGATGATGTTACCATCAACAATATAACGACAAAACATAGAGCGCTGCTATTATATATACTTTATCTTAAGTTAGTTTTTCGTTAAATTTTATTTTTAACATTATGTTAAATGTTCGAGCCATTTTGTTAAATATTCGTTGTTTAGACTTTGAAGAATTAATTAGCTATTGATTTGTATCGAGCCCTTTATCTATTGATTTATATCGAGCCCTTTATTTAATTGTCAAATAAACCATCAGTTTGTACCACTACAATATTGGAACGAATTTACAGGAAAGTGTTTTCTTTTTATTTACAATAAAAAGCTAAAATTGCCTTTTTTATTAACACAAGCCAAGTTGTTTGGAAATTTGGCTGGCAAATTTACAGGTCCCACAAAACCATCTACACACACACTTGGTGAATTAACACCTGGTCTGACCATATTAATCAAGCTTGTGACAGAACATATGGCCTGCGAAGGAGTTTATGTTCAAGTCATAATTTTACAACACCACAAAGCTAAAATATATCTAATAACCAAACTCCTTTAAGCATCTGAAATTTTTACAAGCCACAGACTTGATAACAAGAGGAAAATTAGTACAACGTTTAATAATAACTATTAGTTGAAACAAGTCAGAGTGCGCTATATTTGGCTGTGCCGATTTTATTCAATACCCCGTCCACCTCTGCTAGACAAGTTTACGCACAATATAATTTATTTCAAATGTTTTAAAATTTTATCTAATTATAAGATGTAGTTACCAATTCTTAACTTTATTTACACAATTTGTTTATTAATAACAATCTGATATGTAATGCAACAATTAAAAAAATAAATAAAACAAGTAAGTAAGTTTAGTCGTTCAAGCCCGACCATATAATACCCTACATGTTTCAGAAATGATCCCCAAATGGAATCTATGAACTATTTTGTACCGATAATCCAAAATGTAGTGGCATGACGGCAATTCCCCTAAATTTGTGATATGAACATATTATGCAAAAATTAAAATTTAAACAAAAAAATCTTTAAGTCCAAAAAATTTTGAATCGTGCTAAATGGAATAAAATCGTTTAAAAAATCGTAAAATTTCTATTTTCAATAAAAACCGTGTAAAAAAAAGACCGTGTAAAAACAGTATTAGGTGTCTACATGAAACAAATCGTTCAATAAATCAATTAGTGAAACCATTTTTTTTACATTACCAATTTATTAAACATCATTAAGGTTTAATATTTATTACTAATCAATAGTATTTAATCACTTTTTGTTGTTCAAATTATTCAATTATGACATAGATCATCAGCTGTAATTAAGTTTACCAATTTTGGACACTATTACATATAAACAAAATTACTTTAGGAAACCTTAATTATACACATACATATCGTTGGTCTCATGTAGAAAGGCCCTAACTTGCTATTATTTCGAAATTAGTTTTTTCGCGATTCCAATGCATTTAACGCAAATACACCTCCTCACACAAATTTATTGTTATAGTGTAAAAAATAACGCTTTTATAAGCAGTTGTACGAAAAAAGTTACATGTTGAATATTACAGTTTCTATTATGTTTTTACCTTCTCCTGTAAAGTTTCAAATATGCGAGTTAGGGCCTTTCTACATGAGACCATCGATTTGTATTTTGTTTTTTTTTTGTTTATATAAAAATGTTTACTGTGTTTATTTGTTAACAATTAATGGCTTCGAATAAAGCTGTAAATTTAGCGGCTTTATTATTATGAAAAAAGGACACAAAATTGGATTTTTAGACTTGTTATTTGTAGGTTTTTTTATAGCACAATTGCACTGGTCACTTGCTCATGTCTTAAATTTATTTAGTATCAGAAACTTTTTTCCACTTATGTTTTTTTTTATAATATTTAATGTGTTATTAGTTAAATTTTAAACATTTAAGTTTGTTTATATTTTTCATAATTTTCTTTGTATTTCTTTCAAATTAATTTTAATACTTTTTTTATATTAACTTAAAGTTTAATTTACAGATCCTTGTATTTTACTCAAACTAAATTTAAATTACATATTTAAAACTTAAAATTCTTGTTATTAGTTTTTATTGAATATTTTCACTTAAACTTTATTTCTTGCCAAAACTTTTGTTTTTTATTTTTTGTATTAAAAATTTTTTTGTTTTAATAACAAAGTTTCATACAAATATGTAATATTTTTGTTTCCTTTTCCCCTTCTTTTCTCAAGTATATATTTATTTATATACTTTAATGACTTGTATAAATCATGTTGAAACCCCAACAAACATACACTTAACATGCATTATTTATTTCTATTAAGTAAAATTTCATATTTTTTTTTTTACTTTCTAACACAACTTCTTATACACAAACATATACTATTTATGTATGCATGTATATATTTTTCTATATCTTATAAATTTTCCTTTTATATAGTAAACACTCTTTCAACACATATTTCCGTTTACTTTTATTGCCGTGATTTGATTTCAAACCGTAGAAAGTTAAACTGCTACTAAGGTTTTCTACTTTCATACACTTTATATTTATACATCAAAAGCAACCAAGAGAATTGTGTTAGTTTTTTTTAGTGTAATTTTAAAAAGAGTCAACAGTTACTATCAGTGTTGTCAACTTTGAAATTTCAAAACGCATTTGAAAAAAATCGCACCAAGTTTAGATTTTCTTTTTTATTTAAAATGTTTATTGAATTAATTTCACATAAAAATATAATATTTTTGTATTATAAATACAAGGTGGCGCAAAAGTAAACTTCCGATGTTTTTTGTTTGTAAATAAAAAAAATGAAAAACTTTGATTCTTCTTGTGGATTACTTTTATTTGGTTTTTTAATTTTTTTTTACATCAAGTCGAGAATATGATGTCATGTAAATGGCTGCCGCCACCGTTGATTGTCATTTGAGCCCTTTTTATGGCATTTTCCATCACTTTGGCCAAAACTTCCGGCGATAGGTCGTCACATTCTTGACGGATATTTTCTTTAAGAGCTGCAAGAGTCTGAGGCTTGTTGACATAAACCCGCGACTTTAAAAAGTCCCACAAAAATAAGTCTGGAGCGGTCAAATCAGGCGATCTTGCTGGCCAGTGCAAATCGCTAAAACGGGAGATTAGGCGCCCGGGAAATGCATCCTTCAGCATATCGGTTGTGGCACGTGCAGTGTGTGCCGTTGCACCGTCTCAATCCCAATTCATCAAGTTGCGGCAAAAAGATACCCATTTGCGTGACATCCTCGGCTACAGCAGCAATAGTCTCTGCAGAACGGCTACTCCGGGGTCTGTCACGCTTGGCAGTATCTCGTGTTGTACCAGTCGCTTCGAGGCGAGCGGCTAAACGTCGCAGTGTTTCACCAGTAGGCGTTGGACGGCCAGGAAATCTGCGACGAAATTCACGTTGTGCCAAAGTCACCGACCGATTATTGGTCAAATAAATAGTCAGCAATATTCCGCGTTCTGGAGCAGTGTAGCGTAAAATTGTTTATTAACGTGTATTTCTCATGTGTTTACTACACAAATGTCAAAACAGAACTGACATTAGGGGCCAATCGCAAAATTTTTAGCATTTTCTGATAGGATGATTACTTTTGCGCCACCTTGTATAACAATAAAACAGTTATCAACAGTTCAGCGTTAAAAAAAACTTAACAAGAATAAAAATTACACCAAACAAATTTTGTATTCCTTTGTACCAGATAGATATGTAATTAATTTCTTCTTTTTTTAACTTTTTAAAAAGAGCTCAACAACGATTAATAGTAAAAATACTCATAATATGCTATTCGGAATTAATTGGTAAAAATATTTTTGTTTTCTATTTTAAGTACTTCTAGTACTTCGTTGACCCTATTCAATAAAATTTGTTAGGATTCCACTGGTACTCTAACTCTGGTTATTCGTCTACAGTTCAGTAGACTAATCAGGTTAAACAAGCATTTTTATTTTCATGTTTAAAATGTTAATTTTATTTTCAAACAAAAATGTTCATTCTATTCAGCTTTAGCAATAACCTTCATGTGACCAATGTTTGTTATCTACATTGGTATATATAGTAAAATACATTCAATTGCGCTCCTTTTTCATTGTATCGATTTCATGAGTTATGAATTATTAAAAAACTGCAATTAAAAATTAGTAAAAATAAACATTTCATCACATTTTTGGAAAAATTAAAAAACGCACTGAAATTTAAAAAAAAGCGCATCGCACAGCAAAAATTTGAAAAAGCAACAAAAATGGTGCGAATCGCACCAAATTGACAACGCTGGTTACTATTTATTGTATTACGAAATATAAACCCACATACATGCATACAAGTGTGTTTATGTATAGCAACAACAAACCAACTGTTGTTTTTGTTACAGCTGTTTTAGGATAAAATATGTAAAAGCGAGAGCAAGAGCAATGTTTATAAATACACACTGAGCGATAGCAAGAGAGAGTGCAAGTGTGTTTGTGTATATTTACACAAACCGTTAATTTTGTGGCAGCTGTTTTAGGATAAAATGCGTAAATGGAAGAGTATTATTTTTAAACACTCCGAGAGTCTGTTGGGCTCTCTGGCAAGACCGTTATTTTATTTTCATTATTGTTATTAACAGTAGTCCTTATACTGTGTTTATATTTTAACAGTTCTATGTTATTTTTAATACTATTTGCTAGATATGTACATACAGTGTATGTACATATGTACATTGCTTGTTTTGTTACATTTTAATCTAGCCAATTAAAATTAAGTTAAAACAAATGTTTTTCTTTATGATATGCAAACATACATATGTGTAGAAAGTTTTTTAAAATTAAGCTAAAACAAATATTTTTCAATAAGATTAAAGATTTATTTTTGCATATTTTATATTTTTAGTAATATGAAAGTATTATAAAATTTTCAATTAAAAAACTGATACATATTTAAACTTTTTCAAATACGCACCATAATTAAATATTATGGTGTCAACTGTCTTCTTGTTTTAATTAATATTAAAATCTTAACAAGCATTGTTTACAAAAAGTCCATTATACTGTCTGAATAAACTTTTTATAAAATGGTATTAAAAAACTATAACTGGGGCTTCGCTACTTTTATTCTTATTCAATAAAATTAGCTGGGGCAATAACTAATTTTATTGCAACTTATAAAAAGAAATTAAATTTACCAAACGGGATGTGTGTTTAGGGATAATTGTTTAAAGTACACAAGTAATGGGAATAAACTTTTATAACCGGTGGTTTTTTATATGGCAATATTTTGTAGATATCTTCTCAGACTCCTAAGGTTAGGCTTTCACAATATAAGTGGCCTAAAGTATATCTTAATATATTAATTGATTTTCATTGTAATAATATTGAAGAAAATGGTGGATTTTACTGGTTATTATTTTCTATACATATGCCTGTAATGTTTTCTATCAATTAGCTTAATTTTATAGCCATAAATTAACAAGTTCTGTAGTCTTTTTTAAAGTATGCCGGTGTTCTACAACGTTGTGGGACAATTTTCATACTTTTCTTATCAAAGTTTGATTTATTATGAAAGCCTGAACTGGTTTCTATCAACATGCTTTCATTTCATAATTTTTCATTACTTATGTGTAAAAAATACAAGCCTTTTGTTTACTGAACTCGGTGACGTATGATTAATATTTATTTCCTATAAATTACATTCAAATTTAAATTTTATTTAATAAAGTTTGAGTTGTTTGATTTCTTTGTTTAAATAATGATAATTTACTTAAAACTAAATAAGCTATTGTAAATCTCTTTACATAACAATTGTTTTTGTTTGATGATATTAATGCTGTAAATTTGGCCTGTCACTGTTATTTCTTGTTGATAATGTCCTAAATAAATATTATCATAATTTTATAATTTATTAGCTTTGCAAATGACTAAACTGTCAAAATAATTATTTACACAACCATCACTCAAGTCAGGTACTCATAAAATAGACAAAATATTAAAATAAATAAGACAGGAAATAAAACTCAACTTTTATCAAGTTTAATTTTGGATTTAATTATAAGCAAGCACGTGAAAATAATTTGACACTACCTATAGCCCTTGTGTTTTTGTAATGAAATTGATGAAGGTTATTAAAACAGAAAGTAGTAAAATAAACTTAAATATGTCGCTTAAGCAAATAAGTGGAAAACTAAAAGTTTTATTGTGTCCATATTATTAAGAAAGCAACATATGTTGTAGCAAAAGTTATCATGGATTATAAATAAAACGTGTCAGGCATTAAAGATATATTTTGTTGGTTTTAGGAATAAGTAGGAAAAGCTAATACACAGAAAGAAAATTGGCATTATAAAATTAAGTTTATTTTTCTCAGTTTTAGCCGGAAAATGTATTTGAAAGTTCAAGTACGTTTTTACTAGTTCATACTTAAAATCAGTACAAATCGGGATTGATGTGACAAATCAAGTCTTAAAATCTTAAAACAAGAATATTATTCTTGATTTGAGTAAAAACTCTTAATTGAAGTTCAATATGTTCTTAAATCAATAATATAAATCTTAAAAAGAAAACTAAGATTTATTTTACTTAAATTAAGAATATTAAACTTAAATTAAGCCCAAAGAGGAAATGAGCGTAGTTAAACTTAATCTTTTAGAAGCTCTTAAAAATATTTTTATAATTTATTGAGTAAGAAATTCTTACTTTAAGTTCAATTTGTTGTTAAAACAAGAAAATAAATCTTAAAGTGAAAATTAAGACTTATTTAACTTGAACTAAGAAAAAAAATTTTATATTTTGAGAAAAAAATTGGATTAGTAAAATTTACTCTCTCAGTTGCTCTCAATTTTATTTTTAATAAAACATACAGTCATGTGGCAGAGTTTAATGCCATTCGGAAGTGGAATTAATTCCGTATTATGCTTCTACAGAAAAAGTGAATTGTAATTTTAAGCATTTCTAGGTTTCATTAAAAAAAAAAAAATCCATTAATTCCATTTCCGAACGGAATAAAACTCTGTGACACGGCTGATAATTTTGTATTTCAAAGGACGTAATGCATTTTGTATTAGTCTCCATTGTGCGTTCGGTCTTAATTGTAGTAAAAGTGTAAATTTGAAAGAAATTAATTTTGTTAAATACATTTCTTAAAATTGTGAAATTCTTTAAAAATTCTTTTAAGCAGTAACAAAGCTTAACAAAGTAGTTTAATAGTTTATTGAAAATCAATAGCATAAATAGAGAAAATGCTGTAGTAGTATATTGTTTTAACCCTCCGATGAGTGAGAAGGTCTCTATGGACCTTTTTGCCTTTTCAAACTGGAATTACTCCTACTTCGGCCACGACAACATCACCCCCCCCCCTGAAAGTTACTCTGTATTCCAAGAGTATTTTGTTGCGCATCTTTTGGAAAACAAATCAAGCCGATGGGATCATTACTTTAGGAGTTATTGAGGTTTTTGTGTGAATAGGTCCGTATGGAACTTGTACTGAATTTAACTAATAAATGCATGTTTTTGGGCATCATTATAATTATTTTATTGTTTCAACACATAATTTACTGGTTCTGACCTAAACTCAAAGACATTAGGGATGATGATAAAAACAAAAAATTCTAAGAAAAATTCAAAGACATGAACTTTATTGCTTTCAAGGAAAGGCACAATATTCTAATTTTATAGTACTAGCAATAAACCAGTTCTTAGAATTTATTGTTTTTATCATCATCCCTAAAATAAAAAAAATTAAAAAAAATTGAAAAAATTATTTTTGTATGTAAAATTTAGTTATAAACAATAAAAACAAAAAAAAAAAACAAAAAAAATTTTTTATATGAAAAAAACATGATTTACAAAAAAGGTCAGTAGGGATCTTTTCACACGGCCGTGAAGTTCAGAACTGGCACTCATCTGAAAGTTAATAAGAAAGTCTTTAAAATCTGTTAATAAATTTACAAAATCAAGCAAGTCTCTTAAATATAACTACAATAAAACTAAAATGGTTTTTCAAATTTTCAGCTAAAAAACTTACCCCCTGGCCCACGATGTCGAACGATAACGTTCGCTTAGATAAGACTTAAGACACAAACATTTTATCGTATCTATTTTTTTTACTCAATCAAGTTTGTTTATTCCACAATCAAGTTTGTGTCTTAAGTTTTATCTAAGCGAACGTTATCGTTCGACATCGTGGGCCAGGGGGTTAATCTGTTAATTTTAATTTAAAAAATTATCAAAATCAGCTTCCTTATAAATCTTCAAATTTTCCTAATTAAATTACTTTTGCTACTTATCAGGCTTCATTTCCTTGTTTCAAAACTTAAAATTATCTCCTTCTTTCTACATTGCCCGTTTAAATCAACTTTAGTTAATTTAAATTAATAACTTTTATTTATTATTATATTATTCATCCCTAATAAAACACGCAAATATTTTGTTTTGAAATACACTTGCTAAAGAATATACGGCAAAAAAAACCCCTCTATAACTCACAGCATTTAACGTGTTTCATAAATCGGATTATTGCTTTCATCAGCCCATTTGTTCCTTCTTTATCTCTGTCTATTCATTTATAAACTGTTTGCCAACAGTTTCCTAGTATTGTTCGGAATGCAAACAAATAGAAACAAAGTTATTGAAAGAAAAACATTGTCCTAAGAGGCTTTATTAAACAACAAACAATAGCGCCAAAATAAATAATGAAGAACATTATTTATTATGTTGTGCAGCACTAGTCACTAGTATTGAGAATTTGACGAGTCATTGAAAAGAACCATGAATGTGTACTTTAACCGTTAACATTAATGAATTATAAAAAAAATATTTCTTTTTTTAAATTTTCACAATTTTGTTATAAATTTGTACATGTGTTTAAACAGCTTCATATTTTTCTCTAGGCAAATTTGTTTACAAATCTATGCAGTATTTTAGATTTTATGTAGAAAAAACCACCTGCTTTATAGAAATTGACCCCCCTGTGACGTATGATTAATATTAATTTGAAAGCAATTTTAAAAAAGCTGTAGTTTTATTTAAACAAAACTAAAACTATTTGATATTTTTTGTTGTACAAACACTTTCAAACAATTTACTTAAAACTTAATAATTTGTTAAAAATTCTTTAAGGAAAGTAATTTGATTTAAATTAAAATTATTTGATTTAAAATAATATTATTTATTGTTATTTCTTGTTGTTTGTTATTAATTATTTTAATAATCTTGTTGTATGCGGTGTTTCTCTTACATTATATTAATATTTATCTAAACTGTTTGATATTTCAAAAGCATTTTTTGTTTTCTTTCAATAAGTGAAATTTCCTAACAATAGCCATTAGAGCTGTGTCGTTCATGAACGAACGGGTTAAAATGAACGTATCACTTCATTGAACGGAAAGAGCCGCTCATTAAAGTGAACGGTTTTCATTCAATAGTGTACGTATCAATTTCGTTCAGTTGCTGTTTATCAAAAGACATGAAGAAAATCACATTCAATAAGGGGGCTGGTATTCATTCGTTCAAAGTGAACGATTGAACGAATTGAATGAACTAATCAGTCTTGGATAAATGAACGAAAATGACTGATCACTGAAATGAACGACCAGGCACAATTCTAATAGCTATGGCCCTTTTAGATTTTATATAGCAAGAATTTTATCTTGATAGACAACGTGACGTATAATAAATATTAATTTGTTTAAACCATTTAAAATCGATTAAAATTTGATTTGAAAACTATTATTATCCATCTCAGATATCAAAGACTCTAATTAGCTACAATTCAAGCACATAAAGAAAGGATTTATAGTGACTCAAATCGGCTTTAGTCGCAGGTCTTGAGACAAAAATTGTGTGATCAAGCGTACTATAATAAAATCTTTGCTTCTACAGAACAAAACTATGGTTCCTAATAAAACAAAATTTTAGCTCCAATTGTGAATCTTTATACAACAAAATTTTAGCAAAAATCGTGACTTTTTTAAAAACAGAATTTTTGTTTTAATTCAGGCTTTTTATAGAACTGAATTTTAGCTTCAATCGTAGCTCTTTACTGGCAGAAATTTTAGCTTCAATCGTGGCTCTTTATAAAACTAAATTTTAGCTTCAATCGTGGCTCTTTATAGAACTAAATTTTAGCTTCAATCAATGCTCTTCATAGAACTAAATTTTAGTTTCAATCATGGTTCTTTATAGAAATAAATCTAAGACACAATCGTGGCGCTTAAAAGAACTAAATTTTAGTTTTAATCAAGGCTCTCTATTGAACAAAGTTTTAGCAAAAATCGTGACCTTTTATAAAACAGAATTTTTGTTTTAATCAAGGCTCTTTATAGAACTAAATTTTAGCACAAATCGTGACTCTCAATAAAACAAAATTTTAGCTTGAATCGTGGCTCTTCATAGAACTAAATTTTAGCTTCAATCGTGGATCTTAAAAGAACTAAATTTTAGCTTCAATCGTACCTCTTTACTGGCAGAAATTTTAGCTTCAATCGTGGCTCTTTATAAAACTAAATTTTAGCACAAATCGTGACTCTCTATAGAACAAAATTTTAGCTTTAATTGTGGCTCTTTATGGAACAAAATTTTAGTTTCAATCGTGACTCTTTTCAGAACTAAATTTTAGCTTCAATCATGGCTCGTTATAGAACAAAATTTAGCTGCAATCGTGATTTTTTAGAAAACAAAATTTTAGTTTCAATTGTGGGTCTTTGTAAACCAAAATTTTAGCTTCAATCGTGGCTCTTTGTAGAACAAAAGTTTAGCAAAAATCATGACTCCTTATTAAACAGAATTTTTGTTTTAATCAAGGTTCTTTGTAGAAATAAAGTTTACTTTCGATCAAGATGCTTTATAGAACAAAATTTTAGCTTCAATCAAGACTCTTTATTGAACAAAATTTTAGTCTAAGCTGTGGCACTTTATATAACAAAATTTAATCATGACTCATAACTCTTTATAGAACTCTATTTTACCTTCAATTGTGGCTCCTTAAAGAACAATTGTGACCTTTTTAGTTTCAATCGTATGATTTTCTTGTACAAATTTAATTCGTCCAATTAGTGTGTATTTCATTCGAATATTATACCGTGCTAAGCTTAAAATGACAACAAACTTAATCATTAGTTTAGAATAAATTCATTGTTAAATGCCAATGACTCTTGAAGACAATTAACAAGGGATGTAGAAATCTATGTAAAAGTTTACAGTAAAGTAATTAAGTAAATGCGCGGAAATCAAAAATGACAAACAAATTCTCACAACAAATAAAAAAAAAGCACTCCTTCCACCCTTTTGTGAATAACTAATTGTAGACATTTAAACTTAGGTGATTTATTATTAGCTTTAATATAACAATTGGAGGATTTTTTTTAAGGCAATACAAATACACTAGAGACTTTAAGTTAACAGTCTGTTATTATATAACAATTTTGCAAAGTTTATCTGCTTTTTTGTAAATACAATTTCATAAAGGATTTCTTTGCTATACTATACTTTTTATTGACTTTTTGAGGTTTTTTGAATTTCAAATTCTAAACAATGTATTCTGCTGAATATGATATTTATAATCTGTTTTGATGTTGCTTAAATATAAAGACGTATTTGTGTTGCCAAGAATTATGTGAAGCTTAAATAAAAAAGCTGCAAATGTTATACATAATCTGCATGATAATCTACATGAGTGAGATAGAGAAAGAATTTTTAATTTAAAAGTTTTGAACAGGGAAAATTTTCTAAAAGCTAAGTATTATTTTCAGTTATTAAGATTTTATAGTTAAAATTAAAGTGAATAAAAACAAATCAGAACAGTGGATTCAGTTAAAAATTTTTGTACAAATAGCAATCAATTATTTATGCCAACTCTAGAACCAGCCTAAAGCCAGCAAATCCCAACAAGATTTTTTTAAATACGTTACAGAGGGTCAATTGGTTTTTATCATATAAAATCTCAAAACACTAAACTGATTGTTGTAGAAATTTGGCTGTTAATATAAAACAGATCAAGTCTTTAAAAAATGATAAATACAATTTATAATAGTAAGTAACACTAAAAAAAGCTCTTTCTAAAGGAATTCAAAATAAATAAATAAAATTGTAAGCAAATTGTCTCTACAAAACGAAATTATCTCATATTTCGAAGGTTTCTTTAAACAAAGTTACAACTTTAATGAAATTTCTAATTAAATTAATATCAATCATACGTCAGGGAGTCAATCATTATTTATCTAAAATATCTTCAGCAGTATCAAAATTTCCTGTTGAAACTGAAGCCGGCACCAGCTCTTTCTTGAAAGACCGAAATGTAGTGCTGTCTGTTTAATAATTTTTTAAATTCCAGTTTTATCAAACAGAAAATTACGTAAAAGCCCAAAATCTCTAGTTTGAAAAACAAAAATTATGGCAAACGTGTATAATTTAATACTTTTAATATTTATTTATTTATGTTTTATGACTTTAAGTTCTTAAACACAAAACAGATAATTTTCCGTTTTATCTACCAAAAACCATAAACAAGTTTGTCTTTAAAGTGAACTCCAACATATTTTTCTGAGAAAACTTGATAAACCAAATCAAGTTTTGTTTTAAACGCACATTTCCAAGAACAAAATTGTTGAATCAATTGTGGCGCTTTATAAAAGAAAAAGTTAGCAATGACTCTGGCAATTTGTCAAACTATATTTTAGCTTCAAATGTGGTTATTTTATGGAATTAAATTTAATCATCAATCGTAGCTCTTTACTGGCAGAAATTTTAGCTGCAATCATGGCTCTTTATAGAACTAAATTTTACCTTCAATTGTGAATCTTAAAAGAAATAAATTTTAGCTTCAATCGTGGCTCATAAAAGAACGAAATTTTAGCTTCAATCATGGCTCTTTCTATAGCTAAATTTTAGCTTTAATCATGGATCTTAAAATAACTAAATATTAGCTTCAATCATGGCTCTTAAAAGAACTAAATTCTAACTTCAATCGTGGCTCTTAAAAGAACTAAATTTTTGCTTCAATCATGGCTCTTTCTAGAGCTAATTTTTAGTTTCAATCATGGCTCTTTCTAGAGCTAATTTTTAGCGCCAATCATGCCTCTTTCTAGAGCTAAATTTTAGCTTCAATCATGGCTCTTTATAGAGCTAATTTTTAGCGCCAATCATGCCTCTTTCTAGAGCTAAAGTTTAGCTTCAATCATGGCTCTTAAAAGAACTAAATTTTTGCTTCAATCGTGGCTCTTAAAAGAACTAAATTTTAGCTTCAATCATGGCTCTTTCTAGAGCTAAATTTTAGCTTCAATCATGGCTCTTTATAGAGCTAATTTTTAGCGCCAATCATGCCTCTTTCTAGAGCTAAATTTTAGCTTCAATCATGGCTCTTAAAAGAACTAAATTCTAACTTCAATCGTGGGTCTTAAAAGAACCAAATTCTAACTTCAATCGTGACTCTTAAAAGAACTAAATTTTAGCTTCAATCATGGCTCTTTCTAGAGCTAATTTTTAGAGTCAATCATGCCTCTTTCTAGAGCTAAATTTTAGCTTCAATCATGGCTCTTTATAGAACTAAATTTTAGCTTCAATCATGGCTCTTAAAAGAACTAAATTTTTGCTTCAATCGTGGCTCTTAAAAGAACTAAATTTTAGCTTCAATCATGGCTCTTTCTAGAGCTAATTTTTAGTTTCAATCATGGCTCTTTCTAGAGCTAATTTTTAGCGCCAATCATGCCTCTTTCTAGAGCTAAATTTTAGCTTCAATCATGGCTCTTTATAGAGCTAATTTTTAGCGCCAATCATGCCTCTTTCTAGAGCTAAAGTTTAGCTTCAATCATGGCTCTTAAAAGAACTAAATTTTTGCTTCAATCGTGGCTCTTAAAAGAACTAAATTTTAGCTTCAATCATGGCTCTTTCTAGAGCTAAATTTTAGCTTCAATCATGGCTCTTTATAGAGCTAATTTTTAGCGCCAATCATGCCTCTTTCTAGAGCTAAATTCTAACTTCAATCGTGACTCTTAAAAGAACTAAATTTTAGCTTCAATCATGGCTCTTTCTAGAGCTAATTTTTAGCTTCAATCATGGCTCTTTCTAGAGCTAATTTTTAGCTTCAATCCTGGCTGGTAGAACTAAATTTTAGCTTCAATCGTGGCTCTTTTTAGGGTCATATTTTTATTCAAATCCTCTTGCCATAATGGCCATACAAGGAGAGTATGACAGGTCAACAAGTAAACAACACAGAACCTAAATGCAGCTGTGTTTTAGTAACTGGTTTTTAATAAAACTGTGTAATTTATATAGATGGTATTTATTTGAAAGAATTTCCATAAAAGAATAATAAAATTTCAACATCATCTTCAAAAAGAAGAAAATATCAACTAGTAGGATTGTTTTATTTAAAATAAGAAAGATTCTATTTATAAGATTCTTTATAAAGGTATATTAAAGATTATTACAATTGCTCGAACATGACCAGAATTTGCAAGTTTTTAAAATTTATTAAGACTCGAGTTTTTGCCATATGATCTTTCACCATTTATTATCGAATTTCATCACATAATTAACTTATAGCAGTACTAAATGTTTTTACTACAGCAATTCTTTTTTACTCCATCTCAACTAATTTCATTAGCCAACAGCAAAACAACAGTGTATAGAATTCTCATTTTAACAATCAAGAAATAAAACAAGTAAAAATAAATACCAAAGACAAACATGACAAAGGAAACGCTGTGAGTGTTATAACAAAATGTTTCTAGTTTTTATTTCCTGCTGTTTACAGCAGCTCCAACAAGTCAATAAACGGCGGGATTTCTAGCAATCTACTTGTTCCTGCATTTATGGAAAATCAAACAGCAAAAATATTTCTAAAGCAGGCTAAAGTGAAAACAGTAAATTAAAAAGTTTACTAGCTGGGATTTCCTTTGTGTGTTTCTAGAAGTATTGATGAATAGTGTTTTATGGAAAAGAGAGAATAAAATATGAATCAATGATTTTAGCTGCTTTTTAGTTTGTTAGGAATGACAAAATCTATATTATTAATAAAATAAAGCTGAAAATAAGAAGTGATTTTTTTTACCAACCCAAAATCGTTTAAAGAGATTCATTAACCAATCTATAACAGAAACAGTACAGTAGCAGAAAAACACAAACTCTTGAAATGTGTTGAAAAGTTAGTCATTTCTTCAAAATTATGCATAAATTATTAGCTTCAAACGTCATGTTTCCAACACAGCATGTGACATTGTGGTATAAAGTAAATAATGTTGTTTGAATAAAAACTGCTTGTCAATTTCATAAGCTTTATAAATCTGTTAGGCGACAGCATGTATTTTATGACTTGTAACACAAAATGTTCTTTGCTTTTGCAGTTCGGCAAAAGAGTAATTTAGAATTTAATTAAAAATGTTCGGCTTATATTTCAAAGTAATTTGCATTTTCATTATTTATTTGATGTCGAAAACTAATTTGCCATTAAATAAATTATAAGAAATTAATTTAAGCTTTAATCATCTTAATACAATTAAAAAAGAATTTACATCAGAAATTCAATTGCCTATAGCTGTAATCAAGAGTCTTTTTAGAGCGAAATTTTAGCTTTAATCGTGATTCTTTAATAATTAGCTTCAATCACGACTGTTTATAAAACTAAATTTTAGCTTCAATCATGGCTCTTTATATAAATAAATCTAAGCCTCAATCGTGGATCTTAAAAGAACTAAATTTTAGCTTCAATCATGACTGTTTAGAAAACAAAATTTTAGCTTCAATCATGACTGTTTATAAACCAAATTTTAGCTTTAATTGTGGCTGTTTATGAAGCAGAATTTTAGCTTCAATCATGACTGTTTATAAACCAAATTTTAGCTTTAATTGTGTCTGTTTATGAAGCAGAATTTTAGCTTCAATCATGACTGTTTAGAAAACAAAATTTTAGCTTCAATCGTGGCTGTTTAGAAATCAAAATTTTAGCTTCAATCATGGCTCTTTATAAAACAAAATTTTAGCTTCAATCGTGGATCTTAAAAGAACTAAATTTTAGCTTCAATTGTGTCTCTTTACTGGCAGAAATTTTAGCATCAATCATGACTGTTTAGAAAACAAAATTTTAGCTTCAATCATGACTGTTTATAAACCAAATTTTAGCTTCAATCGTGTCTCTTTACTGGCAGAAATTTTAGCATCAATCATGACTGTTTAGAAAACAAAATTTTAGCTTCAATCATGACTGTTTAGAAAACAAAATTTTAGCTTCAATCATGACTGTTTATAAAACAAAATTTTAGCTTCAATCGTGGCTGTTTAGAAAACAAAATTTTAGCTTCAATCATGACTGTGTAGAAAACAAAATTTTAGCTTCAATCATGGCTCTTTAGAAAACAAAATTTTAGCTTCAATCGTGGATCTTAAAAGAACTAAATTTTAGCTTCAAACGTGTCTCTTTACTGGCAGAAATTTTAGCATCAATCATGACTGTGTAGAAAACAAAATTTTAGCTTCAATCACGACCATTTATAAAACAAAATTTTAGCTTCAATCGTGGCTGTTTATGTAGCAGAATTTTAGCTTCATTCGTCAGTCTTTATAAAAAAATTGTTGCTTCAATCGTAATACTTTTTATACCCTACACCACTGTAGTGGGGAGGGTATATTGGATTTATGCTGATGTTTGTAGCGCCCATAAATATTGGTCCAGCATGCACCTTCAAATATACTGATTAACTCAGAATCACTTTCTGAGTCGTTTGAACGATGTTCGTCCGTCCGTCCGTCTGGCTGGCTGGCTGGCTGGCTGTCCATGTAAAGCTTGTGCGCAGAGTACAGGTCGCAATTTTAAAGATATTTTGATAAAATTTGGTGAGTGATATTTTTTCGGCCCAAGGATGGATGGGATTGAAACTGGTGCAAATCGGTCCATTATTTCACCTGGGCCCCATACAAAAGTCCTCCCAAAATTGGGGTTTACGGATCATAAATGTTTGAATTATGCAAGGAACCAAATAAATTTCATCACAAATGAGTGATAAATAAAGCCAAATCACATCTAGAAATTTAGTGAAGATCGATCCATAATTGATCGTAGCTCCCATATAAGGCCCATTTTCGAAATTCACTTTAACGATCATAAATTTCACAGTTTCATAACTACAGAAGTGATGGTATCTAGTGTTTTAATGGTCGGTCCATAATTAGTCCTGAATAACTTCATAAATCTTTTAAAAGTATTTATATCGAGTTAAATTTTAACACACATAATATTTGGCCCTATTGTGAATAAAAATTCCACATGAAATATGTTCCCTTTTATTTTTTTAACATTGAATTTTAATAGAAAAAATGTGAAAAGGGAACAAAATTCATGTGGAATTTTTATTTATTTATTTTTATATATTTATATATTAATACAAAAAACATTAAAACGCTGATGCGACACAATAAAAGATTTAAATAGTTTTCTTTTGTAACAAGTGTTTTATTTGCTGAGCCGGCAAAAAGTTTCGCAACAAATCTTCTTAAATAAATCATTATATTGTGTGAAAAAGTATTTAAAAACATGCTTGCTTTAAGTTACATATTTTTCTTTGAACTTTGTGAATTCTTGTAAACGACTTGAAGTCTCAATTGTTGGTGGTAATTTTCCATGAAAATTTTGTCTCTGCCAAGAAACAGGACATGTGCTATTGATGGCTTTGTTACACATAAAAAATATCTTTGGGGGAATAGAATAGAAAAAATCTTATTTATTACTTATTACTTGCTATCTCCTACAAAAAAGTTTTGCTTTTAATTTGGCGGAAGTAAAAAAGTCAAAAGGATTTAAATGTTTTTTTTTTTTACAAAAACAGCAGCAATGTTATCTTTTCTATGTTGTAGTTTTTGTTTTTTATTGGTGTTGCTGCTTAATATGACATCATAAAGTTTTTTTTTTGATAGCCTCTTTAGCTGGTTTTTCTTAAGGCTTCTTAATTATAGTTTAAATCTTAGCAAATTTAAGGAATAAAAATAAAACTAAAAGGACATAAATGTATCACAGTTACAAATAAATGACTTGATTTTGTAAATTCTGTTAAGTATGTAAAGTGAAGATATTATTTATTAAGTTAAACTGATGGAACGAATTTTAAAGAATTTTACATTTTAGTTGACCTTAAACACTTTTGCAAAAACAAACTTTAAGGAAAAGTTTTCAACTTCCATAGAAATTCCCTTTATACAAAAAAAAACAAACATTTCTGAAACTAAAAGAGATAACCAAGCACATTTATCTTTTGTTTTGTTTTCTTTATTTACTTTATTAAAAAATATCCAACCAAATATCCCAGCAAGCCATATGAGTACGAAAAGAGTCTTTTCTGACACCTTTTCCGGAGCGTTCATGCTCTTTATGAGTCCAAAAAACAATCATTATTGCTCCGAAAGCATTCAGAAAAGAGGGTCATTACATTTGAAAATGGTCCATCAGAAAAAGCTCTTACATCATGTCAGAATAGAGTCTTTTATGAGGGGGTTTTTGGGCTCAGAAAAGAGTCATTGCAATTTTAAATACAAAAAATTAAAAGTTCACATTTATTATTTTGTTTTTAAATTGTTCTTACTTAAACAAAAAGCGTGTTCAGATATGAAACTTAATTGAGTCAATATTCGGTTAATTGACAATATTATTTTAAGTGTTCAGGCATACGCAATTTCCAGCTTGCTCAATAATCATTTGACAGTTGGAAAACAATACAAAAAATACTCTAAATGGTTGTTGTGTTTCTATGTAAACAAACTTACCTTCACATTGACTTTTCAATGATTTCTTTTGTTGACATTTGCCATTTTATACAATTTTGTTCACTAAACACAGTTGTGAACAGTGTTGCAATCAAAATCTTACTCAATATTATAACAATTTCGTACTTATTGCGCAATAATTAATTGAGATTTTATATTGAATATTAAGCTAAATAATGGCTTTAATTGCGATTAACGCAATTAAGGTGCATATGTGAACACGCTATTACAAATAAACTAACATAGAAATGAAAAAAAAAAATTAAATAAATTGTATTTACAGTAAAAAATAAATAAAATGGAATTCATTTAAATAAAATATATAAAAATGAAAAAAAAAGATAATTTTTCAAGCAAATTTGTCTTTCGCTCCGAAAATGCTTTTCAGTTGGACTCTTTTCTGACTCCTTTTTCGGAGCGCTTCTAGATTGCTATGCTGGGTTGTAACTTATTTTCAAAACGTATTTTTGTTGTACACATTTCTCTATAAAGGCCACAACAGCTTACAATTATCACAAATTGCTTAGAAAACATCTTCTTTTAGAATAAATGTAATATAATTGGCTTTAAAAAAATGTTGTTTTTTCGTAAACGTTTGTAATTATTTTACATAACACTAAAGTGTGATCCATTTCGAGGTTCCCTACTTTTTTAAAGAAAAAAACATAGAAAATTCAAATTTAATGGGGAATGTTTATTATCATTAGCCTTTACTTTTTGAAGATTATGTCTATCCAATGTTGGCCGGTGCCACGTCGCAGATCCGTTGAGTCTAATTTTCGAACAAAAATAACATGACAGCATGACAAGACTCACACGTGCTCTGTCAAGAAAAGTCTATTGAAAAACCGTATCTCTACTGGAATCACCCGTCATTTTTGTTTTCTATAATTTGGCATTTTCTAAGCTGCCTACGTGAATATATTATTAAAAATTTATGTTGTCAATGTTTTCCTTATCTACTAGACTTCTTTTGTTAAAACATTTAAAAACAGACATGTTGAAAGCCCACATAAATGATTTTTGTGATAGAAAAGTATATCAAATAAAGACTAGAGAAAATAAAAGCTACAGGCTGGTAAGAAATTGTTGAAGAAAATGAAGCTAACTAAACCCATACTAATTGCAGATATTTAAACTTTAAGCTTTGTTCTAAATATTACAACATTCTTGATAAATTTATTAAACAATTTTTCTTGTAAAAATTACAGCAATGAGCTTCTTCTATTCCCCTGTACTTTTCCCCTACATACATGTGTTCATTTCTACCTACAATTCTAGCCATACACTTGCTTTAGAGTTTTACAGCTTCTATTGTATGGTTTTACTTCTAACAGCCGTAGGTTTGCTGTTTTTGTATTATTTTATTCTTATTAAAAAAAAGTTCTTAATTTCATGAATTTTTCATTACTATTGTTTGCATGTTTTTCTGCTAAAGAAAAACAAAACTTATCGAAAATATGAATCTTTCATTTTCTATGATTGATTTCTCACAGCAAATCATAAAATTGAATTCTTAATAGAAAAAGCACAAAATAAATTTCAAAGTTTAAGTTATACACCGTCCGTCCATCTGGCTGGCTTTTTGCCCCTGTTAACCTTGTCAGCAGTGTAAAGGTCGCAATTTTGAAGATATTTCTATAACAGTTGGTATATTATATTCTTTGGCCCAATAACGCTTGGTATTGAAACTGGTTGAAAGCGGTCCATTATTTCGCCGGGCGGCCCCCCATATGAATGTCTTTCCGAAATAGGGGTTTATCGGTGAAAAATTTTTTTACTTATACACCTATTTTATCTTCTTATCGACAAATTTTGTGCAGATCAGATTCATAATTGACCATTGCTCCTATAAAAGGCCCGCTTCCGAAAATCATTTTAAAGAGCATAAAAATATTGGTATCCAAATCTTATTACACATAAGACTGTTCCATACACTCAATAATCAGCTTGCCCGATCTTGTGATGATCGGTCCATAATTAGTCATAGCTCCCATATAAGGCCCACTCCCCAAAATCACTTTAAAAATCATACATCTTCTAATAATGTTAATAACCAAATAAAATTAAACACAAATAAGTTTCATACATACAGAAATATTGACACCTAATTTAATAATAGTCAGTCCATAATTAGTCTAAACTCTACTATAAAACCTTCTCCGTAATTCACTTTAACCTCCATAAATCTTTTAAAAAAATTTATATCGAGATAAAGTCTAACACAAATAACATTTATATTCACGCCAGACATTCCACTACATTTTTGTATGATCGGTCCATAATAGGTCATATCTGTTTGTGGAAAACGGTTTTATACATATACAGTCATGTTATGAGTCAGGTTTGATTGTAGACTCACTTACTGGGCTCAGATACAGCATGCATGACTGACATGTTGACCAAGTTGATGGCAAATATTGGAGGACCTATGCAGAGTAAGAGAAGTTTAATTATGGCAATTACAAATTCGTTGCTGCTGTATGGTAGTGAGATTTGGGGAGACGCATTGAGAACAAACACCAGGCGCAAGATGATGGAAGCGGTACAGCGAAAGGCGGCAATAATAGTTACCACACTGTCTCGGTTCTTGCAATTTTCGTAATTAGTAGCTAGATACCTATCGATCTTCTGGCAAGTGAGCAAAGGATGCGAAGAGAAGGATGCAAACATTGGAATGAAGGAACTGCGAATTCAGACAGTACAGCGATGGCAAGAAAGATGGAGTGCAGTTGTAACTGGAAGATGGACGGCGAGACTTATCCCCAACATAGAAAGATGGATTATAAGGATTTTTGGGGAAGTCAACCATTTTTTGACTCATAGTTTTTTTTTCTAATCATGGAAAGGTAAACGATCCAGGCTGTATATATAGCGAGTCAACAAACGATGATGCTGAACACACTTTTTTTTTGAGTGCAGCAGATGGCATACTGAAATCAATACATTGATGGAACAAATTGGGCCTTTCAGAACCGTGAATATAGTGGAGAAAATGCTTCAATATGAGGAGAACTGGAATGCTGTAAGAAACTGCGAAGAGCTCATACTACGTGAGAAGAAAAGAGATCACGATACTGTGCAATTAAATGAGACATAAGAATATAGGAACATAAGAACATAAAAAGATGACTCGATAGCTTGATACAGGCTTCAAATGTCGCGTTCCCAGACATGATAGAGTGTAAATGGTACTTTTTGGGACGTCGCTCTGGGCCTTCTAGAAGTAATTCAGGAAGTGGTTCCGGGAAGGTAGTCTTACCAGAGGAGGAGGAGAGATTGTTTTAGTGGATACACAACTCGATGTAGTTGGTGATGACCAGCTGTAAGTGCGAAAGCATTTTAAATCCTAACTCAAAAAAAAAAAAAATAGTATAGTCCTAGATCTTAGCCTGATCAAAGTATGGTCATAGTCTAATCATAGTCTGGTTAAAGTTTGGTCATATTGTAGTCATACTCTGGTCATAGTCTTGCGTTATTCTAGTCATAGTATAGTCATATTTTAGTCATAGTATGGTCACAGTCTAGTCATAGTCCGGTCATAGTCTGATCACAATCTGGTCCTAATCTGATCATAGTCTGGTCAAAGTTTGGTCATAGTCTGCACAAATTGCAGTTATACTCTGGTCATAGTGTTGTGATATTCTAGTCATAATCTAGTCATATTTTAGTTATAGTCTGATCACAGTCTGGTCATAGTCTGGTCTTAGTCTGATCACAGTCTGGTCATAGTCTGGTCATAGTCTAGTCATAGTTCGGTCTAAGACTTATTAATATTATAACAAATTTGTTAAATATTTTTACAATATAAGTATTAGTATTATAATACTTATGCGCCTGTATGTACTGTATTTAACTGCTTCTAAAGCCTTAGGCCCGTTTTCTCAATATGTCGACATACTGCCTGTTACTAAATGTCCACATAAATTTATTACACTGATAATATGTCCGTTAACAATGCTGGTTTTCTCAATATACCGACAGAAACATTATTTTCATTTGGCAATACCTCTCAAAATGTATATGAAAATTGGTAACTCTGTCTTCAAGTGACAAGTTGTTGACATAAATCAGCTGTTTTCCAAATGTGAAAAAATAACAAAAAATAGAATCAAAAAACAAATATTTTAAAAAATAAATAATATCCATATCTGCCAGGTAGTTAGGTCTGACATGACAAACTCTTTCAACATTCACTTGGAATTCATGTTCTTCGAGTTCATCCACCATCAAATTAATGTTTATTCCTCTACTAAACATTTTTTCTAAAATCTATTTAATTTTTTAATAGAAACTCAAGTTAGCTGATTGAATTTATCTGTACAACAAATAAATAATCAGCAGATGAGGACTGGTTAGTTTTGCGACAGAATAGAAGCAAATGAGACAATGAAAAAACCAAATTTCCTTAATCGGCAGTTTTTCGTTGGGGAAAAAGATAATCGCCTAATGCGAAAAAAGCCCTTAATAAAATAAATTTATATTTCATATCAAAGTCAACAAACAAATTGTAAATTTAATAGATAACTGTTAAGTAAATATTTAGAAAGTACAAGGCGGCGCAAAAGTAATACTCCTCTCAGAAAATGCTATAAATTTTGCGAGGCCCCTAATGTTAGTTCTGTCAGCAATATTCCGCGTTCTGGAGCAGTGTAGCGTAACATTGTTTATTAACGTGTATTTTGCATGTGTTTACTACACAAATGTCAAAACAGAACTGACATTAGGGGTCAATCGCAAAATTTAGAGCATTTTCTAATAGTAGGATTACTTTTGCGCCACCTTGTATGTCTTTAATAACTTGGTTGCAACACATGCCACTTTGAGGCATTAGTAGAAAATAGATGTTGAAGAATTTACTACTTAAACAAAGCTGATAAAACAACTAAAATAACTTTATTTGAAATTTATTGCAGAGACTGTGAAACTAAATAATAGTATTTCAAATAAGTACCTATTAAATGATTGTAGGATTATTATTTATTGTTGATAGCTTAAGTTTTATTAGCTGTAAATTTTATTTGCAAACTCGGTTTGTTTATTTTAGTTTGTATTAAGCTTTTGTGAACAGTTTTCAACTATTTACAACAGGAGTGCCCAAAAGTTGCTTATGTAAGAGCAAACACCAATACATTTAAATAAAAACTAATTTTTATTCAGTATTTTTTGTTGTAAAAGCCAATACATACAAAGAAACAACACACTTTTTTAAACGGTATCATACGGTAAACAAAAACAAAATCTACATTGACGATCGCAGTCACCAATGTTTACCAGTATTGTTTACGAAAGTATTGTTACTTTGCGCTTGCGTGTATAGAGTGAAGTACGACAAAAAAAAAAACAAATAGGGCAAAGTTGGTAGTGCTTATTTCGTATTGCTAGTGCTGAGTGCTGCAATGAGTATACAAAACACACAGCCTATAGCTAAGAGTTTTTACAAATACAAAAGAGCACCAAGGGTATAGGGCTTGGGCACTCCTGATTTACATTATGTGAAATGCTTTTTGTTAAAGCCTTAGATGCTGTTTAATAGATATTTTGCTTACATCCCTTTAGTATCCTCCTTAATGCCTTGTCTTAAATGTAAAAGCATTTTTTGCACGAATATTCTAGTTTTAAATTCCAGTAAATACCTCAATCTGTTTCACAAAGTATTGACAGTAAAAAATCTACTTGAAAAAAACACGCACTCGAAACTTAACAGATATCAACTACAAATCATGACAGCCAGAACAGACTGTTTGTGAGTATTTTGTACACTCATAACAAAATGTAAAAACTACAAAAAAAAAAACATATAAGACAAGAATCATGTTATGATTGCCAGTGTTTTCACACTGACTGCTAAGAAATAAAGAAAACAACAATCAGAACAATTGAAAAGCATTGTAGTGACACATGTCAACGGCAGTGAAATGTTTACTTAGAATACAGCCAGCGAAACAATAAACGTGACATGACACTACCACATGCCGAAATGTACAAGTTGGAAAAAAAATTTAGAAAAAAAAGTCACAACAGCACTGCACAGGCAATATTTTGTTTTGCTGGGGTCTTATTGAATCAGGGATTTTGTCATAACAGTCGTTTTGGTTTGAAAAAAAGTTTGGCAAAAAAAAAATATTAAATTAGTTTTAAATCACTTGAAATTATTTTAAAGCATTTTGAAATTACTTAATATTACTACTGATTTAGTTCGGTGTAATAAAATTATTTAAATTAATCAGGGGCCAAATTAGCGCATTCGATATCGAGTAATATTTCTTATATGAGATTATGGCATTCGTTATCGAGCAAGAAATTTAGTACATTTTATCATAATTTCGATATCGAAATCATTTTTCGATACGATAGCTCATTCGATCACGAATGCGGTAATTTGGCCCCAGCCTATTATGAGTGTCGTTTTCTTTTTACGACAACCACTGTTTCGTAATAGATTAAAGAAACAAATTTAATTTTATCTTTAACTTCAAAGGTATTTTATTGACTGAATACCTGCAAAAGGGTAAAACAATAAATCCAGAATACTATTGCAAGATTTTAGATCAATTAAATGTAAAAATTCGACAAAAACTTCCTGGCTTAAAACACAAAAAAAAATAATTCTTCATCAAGACAATGCACACTGTGTCTACTGTGGCAATAAATCAATTTGGACCTGCTCTCCGATTTTGATGATTTAAGAACTATCTAAAGGTCATATGTGGAAAATTTCATGCAAATATCTCCATTGGTTTTCTGTCCCGAGCAGCGCAAAGTTGAAGTATGTGAACAAGTCTCAAATGTGATAGTTTC
Organism: Bellardia pandia; assembly: GCA_916048285.2. Taxonomy (NCBI): domain Eukaryota; kingdom Metazoa; phylum Arthropoda; class Insecta; order Diptera; family Calliphoridae; genus Bellardia; species Bellardia pandia. The sequence continues at coordinate 106,241,441 of OU696532.1, forward strand.
GTATGTCGTATGTGATAAAATCTTTACGCCAACGCGCGTAAAATTTTAAAATGTTCTGCGCATTTTGTTACGTCACACATTCTGTGTTTCTATTGGCTAATTTTTTCTCACTTGTTTTTTTTACTCATGTCTAGCATGCATTTGCTCACTGCACTCTTCATGTTTATATTTTTTTTTTTTTTTTGTTTTTCTTTTTTAAACAGATTTTATTTTAGAACTCTCAGAGATTTCAATTGCAAGTTTGCCAACTATCACATAAAACATACATTTTTCGCAAGAAATTTTAATTCTAACACATGAAACATTCTTGGTAACCCTTAGAATGAAACTTCTACGTCACATAACGGGAAATCATGCGCATGGCGTAATCTTCATTTTCTTATTTTTGTGTGCTATATAGAAAAAAACTTGAAACACAAAAGTGTTTATCAAAGCAATAGCGGTATAAAGTTGTTAATAAATGAAATACAGTGAAACTGACAAAATTTTTGTATTGGAGTTGTATGGGGGATGGGTGTTACAGTGGGCGGATTTTCTTCATATTTTCAAAATAGCATTTAATAGATGTTGTATGCATTTTTGCGAAAAATAAACATTCTAGTTACAAATTTACAGAAGATATGGCATTTTTTAAATATCATTTGTATGGGAGGTGGGCGTAAAAGTGAGCGTGTTTTTGTAAAAAAAAAACTAAAATTCTTAAAAAATTTAAAATAAATGTGTGCAAAATTGCATGAAGCTCCGCAACCTCCTTGATTTATAGCCATTAAATACACTACACGGCCACTGTGTGCAACGCACCAGCGCACAAGAGTGTTTTAGCAATGACTAAAATCAACGAATTAAAGTACGAGTTGCTTGATCAGCCACCTTATTCTCCTGATTTAGCTCCCAGTGACTTTCACCTGTTACCAAATCTAAAAAAAAATGCCATTGTACCTCAAATGAAGATGCAATTACAGTTGTAAACCACTATTTTAAAGACCTTGAGGAAAACAATTTTAATCAAGGGATAGAATTGCTAGATAAGCATTGGACTAATTGTATTGAAGTTTCAGGAGATTATATTGAAAAATAAAAATGTTTCTGAAAAACTAACTATTCTCTTTCTGTGCTAGACTAAGAAATTTCCGAACCATCCTCGTGGTACTTGTTTTTGTTAGGAATTAAAATCATATTTTTAAATATTAATTGATGATGAATCAATGTTAAGATTAAGTAGATTCCCTTGAATGTTAATTTACTAAAGAAATTTAATTGCCACAAGTCTTAAACACACATATATGAATGTTATGTTAAATAAATGCCAAAATATATTTCCATTTTAAAATACAAGTTATTCACATTTGCAGAAACCTCAAAACAATACATGCTAGTACATAAGTATGTTAAAAACAGTCCATTTGGAAAATACATTACGTATTTTAAACAAAAAATAAAACAAAAAACTTTACAACAGTTTATTTTCTCTCCCCTCGTTGTACTATTATCTGACTTGCAAAATAAAACCAAAATGTTATTTGCTCAATTGAGTTAACAAAATGAATAATGCAGCATGCGACATGCATGCATTGTTACACATACAATGCTATTGTAAACACGCATATGTACACACACAGAAAAGAAATATAGTTGTACATTTTTACCACAACAATGTCAACATTTTTACAAGTTTTTCAACAATATTATGGTCACTGTAATTGTCTATATGATTACAGTAACTATAACATGGTTAAGTTACGATTCAGAGTCATAACTACAATCATATATACGATTGTAGTAACTATGTATATATTTGTGGCAATCATGTTTATGATGAATTTATCATATTTTGTTACTTTTTGATTATGATAGAGAACAACATAATAGTGGTATAATTTTTCATCATAAAACTGATCACCATAAACATTGCATAATTGATATAATCATATATATGATTGCTATAATCATGTAAATGATAACATAATCATATTATGGTTGCAAAAATCATATAAATAATTACAGTGACCATAATATTAAAAAAAATGTTTAAAAATGTTGAAATAGTTGTGTTAAACTTGCACAACTATATTTTTTTTTTGCGTGTATATGAGCAAACACTCACACTAACAAGACTGCTACAGCAAAACTGAATGAATAATTTAAGTTTATTTAAAAATAAAATTGTAGACAATAAATTTGTGTAAACGCTGTAACTATGAAGCTGTTAAGGGCTGCATTCTGAGGGTTTCAAGACAAATTCTGTGTCAGATGGATGTAAAACAATTGCAAGCATAAATTGTGAGTGAAATTTATATTTGTAAGGAGGAAAGTAATAATTGGATTTTACAGTGAGGTTTCTTTTTATTTTTCTTACGAAAATTTAATTTATTGTTAAGTGCAGAACAACATGTTTGCAGAACAACATGTTTACAGAACATGTATGTAAAAAAATACAATTTGGTTAATATTATTTCAAATAATTTTGTTAGTTTAATATTAAAATTGTAAATAATTTAATAAAACAAGTTAGAGTGCTATAGTCGGCTGTGCCGAATCTTTAATACCCTGCACCTAACTTTAATGAGAAATACAAAGAACTATACTGGTTATAAAACTAAAATATCCTTATTCTGCGTTTTCTAGTCAGTCTTAGTGGAAATAACAAAAATTAGGAAAATTAAAACAAAAGTTAAAAATACACAAATAACACAAAATTTAAAGCAAAAAATATAATAAGCTTATTTAAATGAAAAAAAGTAAAACAATAACAACACAAAATGTTGCAAAATTAAAACAATAACCAAGAGTTCAATAAACTTTAAAGTGTTAAAAGCAATATTTAAATACAAAAACATATTACTTCTTTAACAAGCATGAACAATCAATAATAACAATACGAGAGAATAGCAAAGGATAATAAAAATATAAACAAGTAAGAAAGTATAGTCGGTCAAGCCCGACCCAGTATATGTATAAAACAGTTCTTCAGAAATGGGCGTTCTATGGTGTTATCTGATGTACGTATAAGTGGCATAACTTTTTATAACACTGAAGACTTAAATCAAATTTAGGAAAATATATGCAACTCTCTAACACTACAATAAAATTATAAATAATAATTCGCGAAAGAAGTGGATTTATTCGCATGAATTTATTCGAATGGATTTATTTCGCAAAAGAAATTAATTCTATCGAATTTTTCTTTTTGAATCGCGAATTTTATTTATAAATTTCGCGAATTAGAAATAAGTAATAAATAATAAATTAAAAAAATTTCCTGAATTATTAATAAAATTCGCGATTCGAAAAGAAAAATTCGATAGAATTAATTTCTTTTGCGAAATAACTCTATTTGAGCATTCTGTGTACTCTGATGCTTATTAGCCACCATCTATAATTTACACGTCAGTTTACTATTCTCTTACTTACATAAACTTTTTTTTTTAACAATTTAATAAAATGAATTTTAAATTATTTTTTGTTTTCTTGTGCAAACACCGCAACTCTAAACATTCAGCCAGAAATCGAAAACATATTTTTGCAAATCTCTGCTTAAGCTGCTTCATGATTTATTGTTTTAAATTTGCTTTGAACGTAACATAAGACTTGTTCAATGCCTATTGTCGTTCCAATAGATGCTAAAAAAGATGGTTAAAAGGGTGTATAAATTGAAAATTTTAAATTAACTGATGCGTAAAAATGTTACGGTTAATAATGTTAAATAAAATGTGTAATATGTATTTGTTACTAATATCTCAAATATAAGGGAAATATACATTTATCAGGATTTTATTGGCTTTTGGAAAAATTTGTAAGTAAATGGCAAATTTTAAGTAAATTTGTTTTCTAACAATAATGAAAGGATTTATTTTCAAGATTTAAATTTAATATATTTTCGTGTATTTATTTATTGTTTATTTATCCCTACTGTTTGAAGTTTTTTTCTCTGAAATTCCATTAGGATCCAAAAATACATAAATAAATAATTTAATTTAAATCAATCATTAAGTTTTTTATTATTTGGCAAAATTGGGCTTAAAAAAGTATTTTCGTAATTTGGTACTTTTTGTAAAAAGCACTTTCAATATTTCATAATTTTTTTAAAAAAAGTTCTTTCAATATTTGGTACTTTTTAAAAATAATTTTTCAATATTCGGTACTTTCAGTATTTGTTATTGTTTTTAAAAAGTACTTTCACTATTTAGTACATTTTTTAAAAAGTTCTTTTTTTGAAAAATTACTTTTAGTCTTCTGGTATTTTTTTAAAAAATTTCTTTCAATATTTGGTACTTTTGAAAAAAAGTTCTTTTGAGTATTTGGTACTTTTTTTTAAAAGAGTACTTTCAATATTTAATACTTTTTTAAGAAGTACTTTAAATTTGTCATACTTTTTTTTTAAACATACTTAGTATTTGTTTTTTTAAATACTTTTTGTACAGTTTTTAAAAAGAAATTTCCTTATTTGGTTTTTTTTTTGAAAAAGTTTTTTCGTTTGATACTTTTTTTAAAAAGTATTTTCACTATATGGTACATTTTTAAAAAAGGTTTTGTCAATATTGGTACTTTCTCGAGAAATTACTTTTAGTTCATTGGTATTTTTTTAAAAAAATTTCCTTCAATATTTAGTACTTTTAAAAAAAAAAATCATTTTTATAATTTGTACTTTTTTTTTAAAAAAAGGTACTTTCTGTATAATAATTTTTTTAAAAAGTTATTTTTTTTAAAAAATACTTTCACTATTTGGTACTTTTTTAAAAAAATTCTTTCTGTAATTGGTACTTTTTTAGTGAAAAGTACTTTCTGTATTTGGTAATTTTTTTTTAAAAACTTCTTTTTTTTGGATAATTTTTTTTAAAAAGTACCATTTGATACGTTTTGAAAAAAGTTATTTCAATATTTGGTACTTTTAAAAAAAATTATTTTTATAATTTGTACTTTTTTTTTAAAGGTACTTTCTGTATATAATAATTTTTTTTAAAGATCTTTTTTTAAAGTACTTTCACTATTTGGTACTTTTTAAAAAAATTTATTTCTGTAATTGGTACTTTTTTACTGAAAAGTACTTTCTGTATTTGGTAATTTTTTTAAAAAACTTCTTTTTTTTTGATAATTTTTTTAAAAAGTACCATTTGATACTTTTTGAAAAAAGTTATTTCAATATTTGGTACTTTTTTGATAAAGTATTTTCAGTTTTTGTTGCTTTTTTTAAAAATGTTTTTCAGTATTTGGTACTTTTTTAATATTTCCCAACAATTGTACAAAATTTAAAATTAAATTTAATCTTATTTTGAAACAAATTTGAAGGGTCTCCTTTTTATTGCTGGAAATGGTAAAACTTAGTAGTAGAATTATAAAAAAAAACATGATTTGTTACTTCAAAAAAAGTACTTTGTTTTAAACCAGTTGTTGTATTTATGGCTTGATGAGTTTCAAGTTTATCCATATTTACAATCATCAGTTAAACATGCTTATTATAAAAGCTTGTTTTCACTTTTAAATTATAATTTTGCATGCATAAATTAATGCCGTCGGTTACAGGATATTATTTGAAAGCAATCTCTCTTGTTCTTTAGCTTCACTACATATTTCCCAAAATTCGTTCATTTATTCATTACGTCTTCCTCAGTCTTCCTGTTTTCTTTAATCACATGAGTTTTAAACTTAAGTACCCTTGTGTCTTCCAAATACCAATAAACTCAACCTACTTAATAACAATTACTAGAACTTAATTGAGAAAACTAGTTCAAGGTTCTTTACACCAACAAGATATAAACTAAGATTTATATAAATGTGAAAGGAAATTTAATAACTTTTTTTTATTATTAACTGTATTTGAAAGTATATTACAAAGAAGAGGGGTTAAAATAAAAAGGTCACGAACGCTACATGTACCTAATTTAATTGTAGTGGAAATGTGGGTAAGAATTCTACTGAGTGCCCTGATAGACTAGGCGATAGAGTGCCGGACTATCAGTCAAAGGGTTGCGGGTTCGATTCCCGCCAAAGACTCTGGGTGTTTTTATGCAGATAAGCCAAAAGCTTCGCAGTTTGTGTTTGTTAATTATTAAAATATTAAAAAAAAAAACTAAAGAAACTGTTAGATCTTAAATAAATATTAATATTTTAAATTGTATAAAATGTGAACTTTAAAGAACGTTACACTGTACATACTTTTAATACAAAAGCCTCCTTATTTTTTGTATGAATATTTGTTTAGTCTACCATATAATCATGATTCAATTTTAAACAAAATTTTTCTTTTTTTCAGCTCTTTGCAATGTAAAACTTTGCAAAAAATCTGAGTTTAATGTATTCTATCTCATCTCATCTAAAAAATAAAAGAAGAGAAAACAAAGACAAGAAACAAAAATGATTACCAATAGGTTTTTTCCATTGTGATAGAGATACATATATACAGATATACATATATGTACAGATGGATACAGATATACATAACGAAAATTTCAAAAAATCAATGATTGATTTAGATTAGGTACACATGTATTTTTCTTCAAATATTAGTGATAGGCACATACACAAGTTAAATCTTTAATACCCCCCACCTAAACGTAATCAGAAATACAGAAACTGCACGGGTTATAGGACTAACATATCCTTATTCTGTGTTTTCTAGTCAGTCTTAGTGGACATTTTTTTTAGTATTTTTTATATTGTTTGAAAAAGAATTTTACGACCAACATAATTTATGTTAAATATTTTGAAATTTTATCTAATTTTCACCATTTATAATTGATGTAATTACCGATTCTTATTGTAATTTATAGAGTTTGTCTGATTTTCATAATAATCTTGAGTGTACAGTGGGTGGCCAAATTATTAGTTACACTTATTAATTAAGATTCATTATTTCTTGTACCAGATGTTTTTTTTTTGTGCAGTGTCAACAATGATTGGTGGCATTAGAGTGCAGTTGTAGATCATTATCTGTCATTCTGCTCTGAAGTGTGAAATATGCAATTTTGATAAAATTGATTAAAGGCTGGCATCACGATTAAGAACTAAAAGAAAATGTTCAAAAATGCATTCAAAAAGGCCAAAAGGCCTTGATGCCAAAGAAGGTTCTACGAAATATTAAGATTATTTTCAAAAAAATTTGAAAAATTTCTTTTCCTCAAATATATGTTTTTAAAACAACATAATTTATTTTTAATTGAATTAGAAACTCTTAATTTACCTAAAAGAACAAATAAAAGGATAAATTTCCACTATTTTAAAATGTTATACGGCTTCAAACTAAACAATTTTGCAGCATGTGTAACTAATAATATGGCCACCCACTGTAATTAAACAATTAATAAAAATTAAAGAACATTTTTCCATATTCACCAAAAGTTAAGAAACAGGACATAAAAAATAATAAGATAATAATAAGGTGAGGCTTCTCTTGGTTGAAATTGATCTCCATAACATAATTTACCAAAGATTTATGGATGGCATAGCTCAGAAAGTTAAAACCCAACAATATAAAATTAATTCGTTAAGATTTACTTGTGTTCTTTTTATTTCACTCAAACCACGGATTTATTTTCAAGCAACACAACTACCTTAATAATGTAAAACTCATACTAAAATTTATCTGTCATATGCAATGCAAAATGAAAGTTCTAGTTATTACATTTGGTTGCTTTGATTACACCCAGAGTAGGGTGACTTTTGGTTATTTTTGCTTTACATTTTATTCAGTTGCAAATGTACTTTTAATAAATTACGTTTCAATTGCAAAGAACCAGTAATTTTAACACCTTTTCTCGCAACGTGAATGAGAACTGCAATTAGCAACCATGAAAAATATCATGCGGCTTTGGAAAGTGTAAAAATGGGGGAAACAAAAATGTTAAATTATATGTGTATAAAACTAATTACAGAGTTTAAAATATATACAAACAAAAAAAAATCACAACGTGACATTATTATTTATTTCAAATTGAATTAAAAGGTAGGAAAATGTAAATATGATTTCAGAGGGCTATAATTCATTAAACTAGAACTAAACTAAAACCTCAACAAAGATTTGAACTAGATCCTGAACTAGAAGCTTAACTAGGGTCTCAACTAAAACCTGAACTAAAAACTGAACTACATACAACCCTAATTATAACCAGAACTACATATAAGCTAAAACATGTAGAAACTGAACTAAAAACCGATCTCTAACTTCAACTAGAATCTTAACTACAACCTGAAGTAGAACCTGACTAGAACCTCCTGAAATAGAACTTAAGCATTCGTGCAAGAGACCTGACTAGAACCTGAACTAGAATATGAACTAGATATTTAATTAGAAACTGAACTGAATCCTGAACTAGGACCTCAACTAACACCTGAACTAGAACTTGAATAATAACCCGAAGTAGAACTGGAGCTAGACCCTCATCTAGAATTTGAACTAAACACTGAAGTAGAACTTGAACTAGGACCTGACTACAAATTCCTGAAATAGAACTTGAGCATTCGTGTAAGAAACCTGACTAGAACCTGAACTAGAACCCTAATTAGAAACTGGATTATAAGCTAAACTAGAAACTTAACTAGAGACTGATCTTTAACCTCAGATAGAAACTGACTAGAACTTCCTGATGTGACCTGATTAGAACCTGAATTAGATCCTAAAGTAGATCCGGAATTAGATCCCGAACTAGAAGTTAAAATAGAACCTCAACTAAAACCTAAACTTGAACCACAACCCGAAGTACAACTGGAACGAGAACCTCATCTAAAATTTGAACTAGAACCTCAACTAAAAGTGAACTAAAAACTGAAGTAGAACCTGACTAGAACTTGAACTAGAACCTGACTAGAACTTCCTGAAATAGAACTTGAGAATTCGTGGAAGAAACCTGAGTAGAACCTGAACTAGAACCCTAATCAGAACCTGGATTATAAGCTAAACTAGAACCTGAACTAGATCCTGAACTAGATCTTGAACTAGAAAAGGAACTAGATCCTGAACTGGTTTCTAAACTAGATCCTGAATAAGATCCTGAACTATATTCTGAACTAGAAAAGGAACTAGACCCTGAACTAGTTTCTAAACCAGGTCCAGAATAAGATCATGAACTAGATCCTAAATTAGTTACTGAACTAGATCTTGCACTAAATCCTGAATTAGATCTTGAAATAGAACCTGAATTCGATCCTGAACTAGATCTTGAACTAGAATCTGAACTAGATTCTGAACTTAGTCATGAACTAGATCGTGAATTATATCTGGAACTGACTAGATCCTGAACTAGAAGTTGAACAACAACCCGAAGTAGAACTGAAACTAAAACCTCATCTAGAATCTGAACTAAAACCTTAATTAATACCTTAACTCGAATCTCAATTAGAACCTTAACTAGAAACTCAACTAGTTTCCTAATATTTATTCAAACTTAATTATCTTCAATAAAAGTTTTAAAATATCTTAATTTGAATTATTTTCTTTAACCTTGCTTTAATAGTTAAATTAAAATCAATACTCTGTGTCAGCTTTTTATATCGTGCATTGATGTTTAGCCATTATTCGTTTATAATATTCTAAGGAATAAATAATGTTCCGTATAAATAAGATTACCGCACACAAAGTAAAAGATATTACTACCAAGACTGCAGTACAGTGTCATCTTATAGACTCTTATAGAGGCAGCAGGGAAACTTATGTTAAAGAAAAAAAACGAACATATAAAATCACTTTATTGATGCTGGGAATTACGATTGGGATATCAAGGTTAAATTGATGCTTAAATGTGATACATTACACAAATTATCCAAAGGTAATGCAATATTCATTAAGCAGAAAATTAAAAAGAATAAACAAAATAATCATAATAAAATACAAGGAAAACGTATAAAGGAATCTCTTTATTAGTGGCAAATTAAATGAGCAAGCAGACAATGAAAATCTTAATTGTAGCCTTGAACAAGGATGTAAAGATATTATAGAGTATTAAAAAGAAAATGAAGCATTTGTGGCAAGTAAAAAATAATAATTAATAAATGCATAAAGCAAGAAGTTTCTTTGGCTTTAAATATAATTACTACTTATTTAACTTTTAAGCTTTTAATTTGTTAAAGTTTTATAGCAAAATGTACTGCTAAAAATAATTTCTTGCATTTTAGTTTCATTTAACTTATGTCTTACTATAAATAAACTGTTTACTAAAGCTCTTCAATTATATTTGTTTGTTACCTCATCGCAAACATTAAATACAATTGCTTTATTTTTTATCTTTTATCACATACTTCAATACTTTTCTCTTGTTATAATAATAAAGGAAAACTTCTATTGAAAAATATGTTTTTTTGCCATTTTAACAGTGAATGAAAAACACTACTTGTATTATCGAACAAAAGTTACAATAGAAAAACAAATTACAAAAAAAAAATATTGTATAAAAGAAAACTTTGAATTAAAGTTCTTTCTTGATTATATTTTTGCCAAACACGTTAGAATATTGTGATGATACCTACAGCCTTGGATGTTTTTGTTTACTACGTAAAGGTATTTTACAGATAGTTTTTCAATAAAATAGGTATTTGTTGGTAAATAGTTGTATGAGGTTGCGGTAAACGTGTTTCTTCTAAAGCAAACTGAAAAAATGAAATGAAAGTAACGAGGGTCAGGCTAAAAGCCTGAGAAACTATTTAGTAGTTACTGGGCCACTAAATTACTATTCAAGTTGATGCCTCAATAAGGTAGGCCAGCTTTTAGCTTTAACATTAATGTGCCTACTCACCACCAGAGGCGCTGCAATTCTGCACTAAAAACAAACATAATGCGCAATTGCAGAGTTGTGATATAAAAAAGCTTTCTTCTACTTTCACCACCTTTACTTCTTCAACTATCCCCTTTCCAAAGCAAGTAACGCAATTATATTGTATAGGCATATTAATTGCCTGAGTGTTGCTTCTCTTTAAAAAAAAAATTAAAGTCTTAAAGACTGGAAAATAATATTATTTATATTTAATATGTATATTATCATATATTGTTTAATCTGTCATATTTTGAGTAAACTGTAATTTAAAAAAAATATTTTTAATTTTGACCCTAATGAATTTAAAAACTTAACCTCCTGGCCCACGATGTCGAACGATAACGTTCGCTTAGATAAGACTTAAGACACAAACTTGACTGAGTAAAAAATAGATACGATAAAAACTTTGTGTCTTAATGGCCTATTTCACGATGTCGAACGATAACGTTCGCTTAGATAAGACTTAAGACACAAACTTTTTATCGTATCTATTTTTTTACTCAATCAAGTTTGTTTATTTCACAATCAAGTTTGTGTCTTAAGTCTTATCTAAGCGAACGTTATCGTTCGACATCGTGGGCCAGGGGGTAAGAATTATATGAATATGTATGTACATACATATGTATATTGACCAAAGTGAGTAAAAAATGACAAAAGTACAACATATTAAATATTCGAAATTTGGATGCCCATATCTCAGGAACTATGGGTCGGTTATAAAAGCAAACTATAACATTATGTTAAGCATAACCTTTAGTAAAAATAAGCTTTAGTAAAAATTTAGAACTTTTGACTGACCATCTGTTATATATTCCAAAAAGTGTTATTATGTCTATCCAAATGATTTCAGAAGGCTGTTCATAAATAAATATATAATTGAATTATTTTTAAATAATAATTGCATCCAAACACAAATAACTTTATTAATAAACACCTTTCGTCTAATAAACGCCCAAATTACTGGCAACTCTGCTCTAATAGCCAAATAAATCTTTAGTTTCTATGCGTACGTCTCTTAAAACTGTTGTTTTTAATTTCGCTTCGTCTTTTAATTCCTTTTATATATGTATATGTAGTTAAAGTGTAGTTAATTTTGCAAAATTAAACAAATAATAAACGTCTCAATGTAACTGAATAATAAAGTTATTAACTTTTATACGAATCAGTGTTAAAATCAAGATTTTATTCAAATAAATCAGTGAAAGAATAGTCATCATCACATACATACATATGTACATACATAAATCATTGTGTTTGCAATAATTATATGTTTGTGTGGTTGTATTTAACTGTTGTATTCAATTGTTATTGTTGTTTTTCTATACAAAAGCCCTTTGCATATGATTTTGTATGTATCTAAAATTGATGTCGCCTAATGCTGTGTATTAAAATGTGTTGTTGTTTTGTTTGTTACTAGTAAAAATATAAAGAGCAAATAAGAGCAAAATTAAAATAATAAAAGCAGAGCAGAGAGTTATGTTTTTGATATTTGTGCGTGGTAGAGTTGTCAATTGTATAAATAGTGTAAAAACACGGAAATCGGTTCGGGCGTTTAATTTAAAGATATGTAATAAGTTAAATTAATTTGTATTATGGGTAAGTTTTTTATGCAATTAAAATTTTTATTTATATACATACACATATATATATTTGTAATTGTACTAACAAAAAAGAAATAAGAAGCTCTCTTTTTAATGCAAATTTTTAAGTGTTATATTAAAATTTTTATAAAATTTTTTTATTCGAAGGTTTACTTCTAGTTAAATATAAAAATTTATTTGAAATTTATTTTTGTATACCTCTGTTATTATATTATATTGATAATAACTTATACCCATTTGAAGTAATAATGTTTATTTTCATGTATTTAAAATATACAATAGAAAAATCTGTAGTATTTCGTAAAATAATTATCTTTCAAAGTAAATATTCCTATTATTAAGTTCTTCTTGTTACAAATTGTGTAAATATATGCATATTAGAACTGCTCTTAAAAATAAAGATAAAATATAGAATAGGTGGACAACTTTTTAAATTTATAAATTAGGTTTTTTAATTGCTAAAAATAAAAATTATTATAAAATTTATTTAGTATGTAATTGGTATTTAGTTATGCAATATCTGTGGACTTTTGACAAAACAACCTCTCTCAAAAACTGCAATTTTAAAAGAGAACGAAAAAACTGTTAAAATATCGAACAACTTTGATATTGAAATATTTGGTGAAAAGGTGAAAGCTTAGTGTTAAATTTAAATACTAAATTGAAGTGACGATTTCAATAATTCTATTCTACTGCCAAAAGATTTTCAGAAAAATTAAGAATAAAAAATTAACTTACATTACACAAGTTGTTTTGTCAAAATGGTTTTAAACAAAAACGTGATTCATATTTTGCGCTTTTCACAAGGAAAGTTTTTTGTTAAAATGGAACTAATAAAAAAAGTAGAAATAGGTTATTTTAAAAAATATTATTATATTTAATATAACATATTTAAACACTTGAATTCAATTAGACAATATTGGTACAATTATTAAAATTGTTTTTGTGTACATTTGAAATAAAGGCTCATTAAATTTGCTTTAAACTTCTTGACGTTTTTATTTGGCAATTAAAAGTAAATCCAAAAATCATATCAAAAATCAATATTTGGTATGAAAATGTCAATGAAACTAAAATCCTTTATAACTTTGTAAATGCTGAGTTTTTAGAGAAAATAAGTTTAATCTGTGATCACTTCTTATTTATATCAAAAATTGACGGTTTTTATGAAAATATCAATAAAAAATAAATCCTTCATATGTTTGCTCTTGCTGTGTATTTTGTTAGTGTAAAGCAAAAATATGCTAAACCTTTTTGCAAATGCAATGTTGCAATACCATTAGCACAAGACTGTGAATTGCGCTATTGTGTATTCAACAGTTCCATTGCTGTTTTTTTTTTTTTTTTTTCTTGGACCAGCACTCAGGGGATGACCCCTACTTATGCAATGCATTGTGTTGGAACTAGGAAAATAGGTTACGGGAGGGAGGATAGCGGGAGTAGTGTTTGTGAACATTTGACTTGAATTTTCCTATATTGCTGTTGTTGTATTTAGTGGTGTTTAGTTTTGATTTTCTAAAACATGCGAATTAATATTAATTCGCCTTGTTCTAAGTTCCAATTTCTTTCTTGAAATTTCTTCGGTGTTTGCACAGCACAATTCTTATTTCTTAAATCGCTGTGCAATCAAGTGTGTCTCGTCTTATATTCTCCTCACTTCGATGTCGAAGAAGTAATCAGCTTAGCTTAAAGAATTGCTTGGTTTAAATTGGGTCAAAGCAAAAGCCTTTAAGATTTTAATTTTAAAACAAGAGATGTTTTTTGCATATTTGTAATCGTATCAACAAAGCTTCAAGAAAAAGCTAAAAAAAATCTGTTAAATATGTATGTAGCACGTAACTTCATATGGTGAATATGAATGAAATGTGAATTCCCGTTTTTACACGCAAGTAGGCAAAATATTCACATGTAATTGTGGAATTATGGTGGTGAGGTGTAATAATAAAGGTCTTATTTCTCAATTGGAAGTGAAATGAAGCCTTTAAGGCCGTATTTCGTAAGGCGTTATTGCACCCCATCGTGTTGCCAGATCGGAAATCAAGTCGTAAGTTTCCAAAACACTTCTTTTCTTTTTATACGGCGCATTCTGTGCTAGCCTAAGAAGTTTCCCAACCGCCCTCGTAAGAATTTATTGGTTCAATAAAATCTTGTAAATTTAAAAAAAAAGTTTCGTCTAATTATCATTCTTGCTCTGACCACTATTTATTTATATTTTGCAAGCTTATAGTTTTATGTTGGCTTTATACTTTATATCACAAAAATTTCTAACTTATTTTACAAGTTATAAGGCATCAAACAAGGTTTTCTTGTAATTAATATTCATCATACGCCTGGTAAAATTATTTAAAAAATTTCATAATCTCTACAAAATTCTAATATTACGGATTATTAATTATAAAATGCTAAATTTGTTCAACACTGTAAAGCCTTGTTTTTTTAACCTAGATTAGAGACCGTTCCTTCAAATGACCCATTTCTACATAAATATTTTCCCTTTAAGTGCTTACATTAACTATAGGAATTTTATAGCAAAACATTTACGGTTTTTAGAATTTATAAGTGCGTGTTTGCATGTGGTTTTACATTTTTATTTATTCTCTTTATTTTCTGTATTAATTTTTCCATACACTTGTTTAAATGGCTTTTAAGGCCCATTGCAGATTTATGTTACAACTTGTATTTACAGCTTTATGTTGGTTTCTGTTTTTGCTCTGTTTAATAGTTGTGAACTTCCTATTTTCTTTCTTTAGCTTTAATACTGTTAAGTGTTTTTTTTTCTTTTTTTTTGTTTTCTTAAGGCTAATATGTTCTTGTTTGGTGAGTTGCAAGTAATTTATGATTGTCTGGTTTCTCTTTAAAGGCAAAGGCAAAGAAATGAAGTATTGTTAATAATGATGCCTGGTTGCGGCTATTGCCTCAAGTGGCTTATAAGTGAACATGTAATAATGGATATGGAAAAAATAACATGCATTAACATATCATTATGTGGACATGTTGTGTTTAAAAAATTACAAAAAACTTATACGCAATATTCAACTGTATATTAAGTTAGAATGTACCTATATTGGCATTGAGATTTGCTGCTAGATATTTGTGCAGTGCAGTGCAGAGTAAAAAAAGTAAATACAAGTTTGCAAATAATAATTTATGCCCTTATTCATACAAAATTAAAGTAGACTTCAAATGTACTTTAGGAAAATTTTGTATGAAAATTTTGTCTAAAAGCACACTTCAAACCTACTTTATTTTTTATGAATACGGCAGTTAGTCTTTACTAATTTCTAGTATTCTACAACTAATATTTGTAAAGTTAAGACAATAACGTAAAAAAAAAACTAATTAAATCTTTTAATTTGCCATCAAATTTTAAAAATATTTAAATTTGCAAATCATTGATATCACTTTTGTTTCGGCTCGAGTTCATTAATTTAATTTTTCATTAAATTATTTTTACTGAAGGTAGGATTATTACATGAAAATTATTATTAAAAATGTTATTGATAATTTTTCTTGGCTTAGGATTCGAACCTAGGTTGTTGGTTGAATTGACATATGTTTCGAGAAACACCACTTTCTCTCATCAGAATTCTTTACGTTCTTACCCTCTGTACCACTGCGGCGCCCGCTAGCCAACAGTCAAACATCAATCCTTTAACCAGTGTTACCGGTGGTTCGAAATTTGCTGTAATTATAATTTTTCCATTTTTATTTTACATGTTGCCTCCTTTTTCTTCAGTTTTTTCGTATTCATGCCGAGACTTCGTCTCGAAAACCTGAATACATTTTTATTATGTTTGTTGTCCACTTTCCGAAACAAAAGTAATATCAATGATTTAAAAAGTAACAGTTCAAATATAAATAATAATTATTCTTATTTAAATTTGCTTTTTAAAATATAGTAAAATTTTAGTCAAGCTCTTGATTTGAATTCTAACTTAATAAAAATCTAGCAATTTTGATTAAATAACTTACTGCCTGGCCCAGCATATCGATCGACATCGGTCGCTTGCATTTTTAACGACAAACAGCTGATTTGCGCCCCACTAAAATTGTGGTGCAAGACATTTCGATCGACAATGAAAGCGAGCGATAACGTAATCGTCTTCATATAAATTTGCGCCCCACTAACAAGTTTTGTGCGACAACAATTGTCAAAATTAGTCACTTGTGTTGTGGTTGTCGACAAAAGAAAAAAATATAAAAAAGTAAAAAATAGTTTTCACTATTAAAAATTAAGAAGCTTAATTATGGAAAAAAGGTATTTGTTGTATATAAATTACATTATTTATTAATAAATTCTTCTTTATTGCCCAAATGCAATTGCTTAGCGTTAAAAAATCAAACTTGAAGCAGTTACAGTTTCTTGTTGAATATATGAAAGCAAATCTGGAGTTTGCTTGAGACTCTGCTATTTTTGGCAAAAATAAAAACTCCATGGCAGAACAGTGGATTGGTCTGACCAAAAAACTGAATTCATATGATCCGCCAGTGCGCAGCATTGTTGAGTGGAATTCATTTCTATTCTGTTTGGTAAATTTTAATTACATCTGCGCAATTTTAGACTTGGACTGATTTAAAATCGCACAGCACTAGCAAGTCAGTTGCCATTGTCACGCCTTCAAGACATCAAGAAAGTGTTGAGAAAATGCCACAGCCCACTCACCAACCAGCGGAGCTTTCAACGTTTTCACAGCAACCACAGCTGCTCATCTGCTAAAAAAAAGTATAGCTGTGAAGAGCAAATCGGCTTCATCCGCAGACAATTAAGGGTTGGAGAACAATCAGTTGCTGTGGCAAAACAGCATTCAGATGCTGGAGTTATGCTAGCCGATGCTACAAAAGCTACTGCAGCATCTTCTTAAGCAAATACTGTTGCCAATGAAAAAATTGCATCATCTTTAGAAGGAATATTGAAAGCTTTAACGGAAAATTCAAAAAAGTGAAATTCTGAGAATTCCACAATATTTTTATTTTATTTTGAAATTTTTTTCTGCAATATTTTATATCTAATAACGTAAGTCCAAGCGACCGACAGACCGATAATTAGTGGGGCGCTTATGCCAACGATATCGAGTGAGTTGTTGTCGCTCGCTTAAATTGTCGATCGATATGCTGGGCCAGGCAGTTAATTTGAAAAAGTTTTTCATACTAGACGTATGATTAATATTTATTACGAGGTGTGCTTTTAAAATTCGCCATAACTTCTAAAGTTGTCAACTTGTTTGTAAATTTTAAAAAGCTAAAAAATTTCAACATAATAAGCTTTAATATAAATTTTATTATTATTAGAGAAAAAATTTTTCTTCTGGCTTGAGTTCATTTTTTTTTTTAATTAATAACTTCTATCAGATTTTCAATCTGGCTTTGTGAAGGGTAGAAGCTGTATTACAGCACTTTCCGACGTGATAGAAGATTTAAGAAATAAACTAGATAACAACATGGTTTCAGTCTTAATTCTTCTGGCTTGAGTTCATTTTTTTTTAATTAATAACTTCTATCAGATTTTCAATCTGGCTTTGTGAAGGGTAGAAGCTGTATTACAGCACTTTCCGACGTGATAGAAGATTTAAGAAATAAACTAGATAACAACATGGTTTCAGTCTTAATTCTTCTGGATCCTTCGACACTGTAGACCATTCAATACTAACAAAAAAAAACTTGAAAAAATGTAGCATGCAAACTAATTAAATCATACCTCACAGGCAGATCACAACTTGTAAGTTTGAATGGAAACAAATCGAATGCTCTCAACGTGAGCAAAGGAGTTCCACAAGGATCTATATTAGGTCATCTTTTATTCTGTTTATATATTAACGACTTACCTGATATAATTACGCCATTTGTCTAGAAAAATATAGTTTTCACAGTGGTAGTCTTCGAGTTATTAAGAGTTAAATTAAAAGAAATGAAAAATTTTCTTTAATAATAAATATGAAAAGTTCAAATATTTCTACAAAATACCATTTAAATAAACATTTACGCAATGCATACAATCAAAATTTTGTCGTGAAATTAAAAATTCTTTTAATTGCTTAACACAACAAAACTCGCCTTTTCCTTAAAAATCTCAAAACTTTCTTTCAAAAGTTAAAACTTGTTATATAGACTTTTGAGAATTTTATAAATATGTATGATAAAATTGTAATAAAACAAACATTTTCTAGACGAATTTTTTTTAACACTCATTTGTTTATACAAAAATTCTGCACAAAAACTTTTTGCTGAAAGAATTGGCAGTATTTTATTGTTATTACAGTCATTTTATTGCTTGCTTACATTTTTTTGTTGAACATTTTTTTTTTTGCATCTTATTAAAAAATATTTTTATTGTTTTTAAAAACAACTTTTGTTTTCATATTATTATGCTGGTTTTCTTTGAAGAGTAAATAAAAAAAGTCCTTAAAAGCACAACCACCTCCTGGGACTAAGGCATGTGCCCAGAAAAAGCATTGTTTATACTTCAGTGCTCAGCTTATACTTACTTAACACAAATGAAATATTTTCTATACAATTTTATTGCTTTAAATGGTAAACTCAAGGAATTCCTTAAGATGGCAATACAATAAGAAAAGCTTGAGTAAAAAAATCTTAAGATTTATTCCGCATTTATGTGGTTTGCAATGCAATTTTCTTTTGTCTTCCCATACAGAAACTCATACAATTTATGGCAAATTTTTGTTTGCATTTTTACATGTAGTTACAAATAAAATTTTGACAATGAAGCATTTATTTCACATACAACATGTGCACTAATAAATTATAGTATGTTATTTGTCTCGTAACCAGCAAAAGGAATTACTATTTGTTCTTGGAAAGAATTGTTTTTTAATATAAACTGATTTATGTCAATATAACCTTGGCGATCTTAATTTATTTACTATCACTTGATGCTCTTGTATTATCACCAGAGAAGCCTTAAATGCTTTTTTTGCTTTTTCGCTGTTTTTAATGAAACCTGCTGTTTTTTGCTTCTTTTTTAATGTTGTGCCAGTTTTGCGCTTTAGGGGATTTTTTTGTTTAAAATTCTTTTTGTTACTACGTTTTTGTGACTCCGTTTGCATTTTAAAAACAATCAACTGAAATCATAGTAGGTTGTTAAAACTGAAATAAAAAGAAGTTAAAAAATTCCGAAAGAAAGAATTAAGAGAACTTTATTATTAAAAAACACCTATGAAGGAGTCTTCAAGATTGAAGTAAACTGGCTCTTTTGCAATACGAGGTCTGATCAAAAAGTAACCGTTATTTTAAATTTTTTTTAAAAAGTATTTATTTATTCATCAATAACCATCTTGTCCCCTTCAAAGTAATACCCCTCAGATATAATAAACTTGTGCCTGCCAATCCTCCAAACACTTCTGAAATGCGTTTTTTGGTATCGCCAACAGCTCCTGTTTCGATGTTCCTTTTATCTCCTCAATCGTAGCAAAACGCTTTCCTTTCATCGGTGTCTTCAGTTTTGGGAAAGGGAAAAAGTCAGCGGGGGCCAAATGGTTTTGTTTTTAGCCAAAAACTCACGCACCAGCATCGTTGTGTGAGCTGGTGCGTTATCATGGTGCAAAGTCCATGATTGGGTTTTCCACAATTCTGTGCGTTTCAGACGAATCGCTTCGCGGTGCATAACTTTAAGGTTGCATTCCTTATTGAACGTACGACCTTGTGGCAAGAATTCATAATGCAGTGAGCAAAACCTTTACATTTGACATTTTATTATCATTAGCATTTATAATAAACATTCCCCATTAAATTTTAATTTTCTGTGTTTTTTTTTTTTTTTTTTTCTTTAAAAAAGTAGGAAACCTCGAAATGAATCACGCAATACAATGGCCAATACCATACAACTGTATACAGATGGTGATGAGGCTTAAGGAAAAAAAATAAATTTAAATTTAAATAATTTTTGCAACAGTCATACAAATATTGAAGCCTGATATCATTATGGAAGTAATTCTTCCTGAACTGTAAATTTATTTTAATTGAAAACTCATTGATACATTCAACTTAAGCAGCTGACATTAAATACATTTGTCATTATTAATCACTTGCCATTAAACTTATTCAACACAAAAATTTCAGTAGTTTCCATTATGCACCCAACCACACATCTCACAGTTGTCTGCCTACATACACAAATTCCCTATTATTATAATACCTCATAACATCTTCATATATCCATCATCTGTCATCTCTAGCCATTCGACCATATTGTCAAAATATCTTTGACATGCAACAGCCAGCATCTCCTACAAATTCAATTAATTTATAGACTCGTGTTAAGCATAAAGTATGAGTATCTATAGTTTTCCCCATTACAGCTAAAATTAATGACAGCGTGAGAGTATGATGCATGTGTTTGTAAACCCTTTAAGCTTAAAGTGTAAATCCAACCAACAGGTGAGCAGCCGCTGGAAGGCGCTTTATGTCATATAAACAAACTGATTATTTATACAATACTATAGAAATTTCAGTTGCCTAACTACGCAACTGCCACATGCCTGCCAATGTCTTGTCAGTCATATGTAATATTTTATGGCTTTAATGAACAATAAATGTAAGGAGTATGTATTAGCTAGAGGAGTTTATAGGGAAGTGGCTACTCAAGCCTACATGATTAAACTGGAAATGACAATGAATTTTATGAAAGTTTAGATATCATTGTGCTCAGATATGAATTACTAATTAATAGAAAAGATTAAAAATTAATATATGTTAAGCATACAAATATAATGATTGTTACGAATAGTTTATTATATGCTACTAAGCTCCCGAGTATCAAATCTGCATTAACTTAATCAAGTCTTAATCATATTTACAAAACTAAAAACGCTATCTGAAATGGCTAAATATAATGTGTCTCATGATGTGATTGTGTTGCTATAGTGAATTATACTCTACACCAAAACCCAGCTAGTATATTGAATTTGTGATTTAACGATGTCCGTCCGTCTGGCTGGGTGTCCATGTAAACCTTGTGCCCAGAGTACAGTTCAAAATCTTGAAGATATTTCAATAAAATTTGGTACATAATGTTTTTTTGACCCAAGGACGCTTGGTATTAACTGGTTGAAATCGGTGTCCTCCCGAAATAAGGGTTTATCGGGGATTAATGTTTGATTTATATTCCAATATATCCCAAAAAATTTCTCCAGAATAAAAAGCTTAACCTCATCAACAAATCTTGTGCAGAACGGTCCATAATTGACAATAGCTTCGGCCGCTGCCGAAAAACAGTTTAAAGAGCATACGAGGCCGGTTCGGAAATTTCTTAGCCTGGCACAGAAAGAGAATAGTTAGTTTTTCAAAAATATTTTTATTTTTCAATATGATCTCCTGGAACTTCAATACAATTAGTCCAATGCTTATCTAGCAATTCTATCCCTTGATTAAAATTGTTTTCCTCAAGGTCTTTAAAATAGTGGTTTACAACTGCAATTGCATGCTCCTTTGAGGTGCAATGGTTGCCTGCTAGGATTTTATTTAGATTTGAGAACAGGTAAATGTCACTGGGAGCTAAATCAGGAGAATAAGATGGCCATTGTTAAAACACTCTTGTGCGCTAGTGCGTTTTATTTTTATTTTTTTTTTTTTGTGTGTAAGCCTGGATGTTTTTCTCGAATTTTTACATTTAATTGAACCAAAATGTTGCAATAGAAAGCAGAATTTATTGCTTTACCCTTTTGCAGATAGCCAATCAATAAAATACCTTTGAAGTTCCAAAAAAACTGATGCCATAACCTTGCCAGCCGATGGTATAGTTTTTGACTTCTTTGGGGCACTTCCTCCAGCTTCACATCATTTGATTGTTGGAGTAATTACTGTATTTGTGTATAGTTTTGGCCTACTGATATGTTTTTTAGTACTTCAAATAATGCAGCACGCAGAAATTTTGGAAAAAGTAAATAACTGTGTTTTTCATACCATTAAAAAAACTCAAAAAGTAAAATTTGAATTTGAACTTTTCATTCAATAAGCATTACAAATATTCGTACCATTCGTTGTGTATTCGTTGCTTTTGTGAGTATTAGGTGACATTAATAGAAGACAAAGGCTTTTCTCAAATGATGTGAATTGACAACAACATACTCAGATTTCGAAAGCATAAAATTCTGTATTCAAACCGTTCTCTGGTTGGCAGATCGAAAGGAAATTTAACATGTGTTCAAAGCGCCGATGGTAGTTGTTGTGTTGGCAGCTAACAAGTGTATAGTGTTACAATGACTACCGAAGTAGACAAAATCTTTAAAACAGTTTCAAAATCTGACCCTAACTATTATTATCAGAGACAATTGCCAATGATATAGAAAACGAAATTCAGAATGAGTTTGATGGAAATGAAAACGATGCTTCTGATATTGGGAACGATTTATATGTTGTTAATGAAATTGAGGATTTTTAATTTAAATCCATACAAAATATAAAAAGTCCCAGCTAGGTCCTTAGGTTTGCTTATGTGGTGTTTGCTTAAGGGTTAATGGAATGGAATTTATTAATTCATTTTTAAATTTTTTTTTTTTTTGGGTTATTATTTTTACAACCCTGTTGCATATAGCTGTTGTTAGTAGTATAGGTGTGTGAAACTGCTAATTTTCTATTTCTATCAAATGTTGCAGCAAGGATATAAACCCAAATATTAATTTAACAGAGTAATTGTAGTTTTAACCACCACCAAACGGTTATTTTAAGTTTAGCATAAACAACAACCTTAGTAGGAACATTATACATATTGTGGTTGTGGAAAAATTTCCCCTTAAGAGTAGACAGAAAAACTATGTCTGTTAATTCAGCTATTCTGTTAATTATAGCCATAGCTGCCAGATTTGACGATTTATCGTCAATTTGCAAAGTGACGATTTGACGATTTTTCCGTTGAAAGTGACGATTTCCTGAATTATTAAAATTTTCTATCATTTGTTTGTTTTATTACTGTTTTTGTTACTAAATTCTCTCTTTTTTGAGACAACAACTATTTTTCTCATTTAATATCATAAATATTAATAAGAACATGACATATTTCAAAAATAAAATAGTGTTTTCTTAATTATTGACAAATATTAAGTTCAAGTATAATAATTCTAAATAATATTAGAAATTACTTAATTATCTTTAAACATAAAAAACTATTTTAAATTCTGAATTCCATGAACTAAAACTTCTCCTATTTTAACAACATGTGAAAAGAAAACTTCTCATATTTTAAAGAAATGGCAAAAGAATATTCTGACAAATACATTTAAACAACGAAAATACGTAATTTTTTCAAAATAAGTACCGGCAAAAATTCGGATTTACAGATCTTAGCGTACAGTGGATACAATCTTATCTGTCGAATAGAACACAAACCGTTCGTTTTAATAACACGTCTTCATATAAAATTAACGTTTGTTCTGGAGTATCACAAGGGAGTCACCTTGGGCCGCTGTTTTTCTCTCTTTTTATAAACGATTTACCTAAAGTATATAAATTCTCTAATGTTTTAATGTATGCAGACGACGTAAAAATTTTCTTGGCCTATAACCAACCTTCTGATTACTTACGTCTCCAAACCGACTTGGATTCTTTTTATGAATGGTGCAAGCTTAACTTGATGGAACTTAACTTAAAGAAATGTAAAGTAATGCGCTTTGCAAGGCACAATCCTATTTCAACAAATTTTTTTCTGGGAAACTACCAAGTGGAAATGGTTCAAAATTTTCTAGACCTAGGCATTTTATTTGACCCTAAACTGAGCTTCGTTCCACATATTGCTACGATAATAAATAAAGCAAGATGTACACTAGGCTTTATTAAACGATGGGCGAAAGAATTTAATGATCCATATATTGCCAAAACTTTATTTACTTCACTTGTTCGACCGATACTGGAATACGGTTCAATAATATGGGACCCGATTTTCATTACTCACAGCAATACAATTGAATCTGTGCAAAAACAATTCCTGATATTTTGCTTACGTGGAATCCATTTCAACCCATTAAATTTACCATCATATACTGCTAGACTTGCTCTAATTAAGCTTCCTACATTAAAAAGTCGTAGAACTATGCTGAATATATCATTTATCCTGAATGTTATTAATGGTGATATATGCTCTGGTTTTCTAATCAACGAAATGTCTTTCAACATTCCGCAACGTTTATCCCGTAATTTTGCACCTCTATCTGTGAAATTTTATAGAGCCAATTATTCTGACGCTGATCCCCTAAGAAGAATGTGTAATCAGTTTAACCAGATGTACAGATTTATTGATTTCTCGTTAAATGTTAATGTCATAAAAAAATGTATAATTGTTTTCTTAAACCCATAATTATTTGTTACATTTATTTTATTCCTTTATGTTAAATAATATTTTGTAAACTGTCTGTAAGGAATTCATTTCCATAGACAAATAAATAAATAAATACTCAAAATATTATTTAAACTTAATAAACTAACCTACCTGAATTAATAAAATATGCTAAATTCAGATATGTATTTATAAAATACTGTATCATATATGTATGACCAGTTTTTGTTCAATTATTTTTTGAACTTGGCATTTCATTTACAAACGTCAATTAAATTTTCGTACTTTTTAATGCACATGCACTTTTAAATCAATATGCATGAAAGAAAAAACAAAAGGAAATAAGAAAATTGACTAGTACTGTCAAGTTGTTATCCCTTTCGTTCACTGTTTAAAATGTTAATTTGATTTTCAAACAAAGATTTTTAAAGAATTTGATTTCATTTATCATACATTCGTATTTTAAATACATTTTTTCATCGTATACATTTCATGAGTTATGAATTATTAAAAAACTGCAATTAAAAATTAGTAAAAATAAAGATTTCATCACATTTTCGAAAAAAAAATTAAAAAACGCACCGAAATACACAAAAACTATTTTGCAGTGTTGAATGAATGGTACTCAAACAGGTGTATTTTATTGTAGAATAATTTTTTCTCACACTGAAATAAAAAGTTGTGTTGCATTTGCTTTGGTGCCACCAAAAATTAAAAAGCGCACCAAAATAGAAAAAAAAGCGCACCGCGCACCAACTAAAGAATTTTTCGCACCAAAAACTTAAAAAAGCACCAAAAATGGTGCGAAACGCACCAAGTTGACAATGCTGTTAATTATACTCTACACCACCATAGTGGGGAGAGTATATTGGATTTGTGCTGATGTTTGTAACGCCCAACACCCTCCTTAAAGTATACCAAATAATAATTGTACTTAAAATAGCTAAGGCACAAGCTTATAATGTTTGCATTTGTACTTTAAGTGGTACACATGAAAAAATGTCGACGAAAGTGGACAAAAAACATAATAAAAACAAATGTATTCATTTTTCAAGACAAAGTCAGAAGACAGAAAGAATACGAAAAAACTGAAGAAAAACAAAGGAAAGCAACATGTAAATAAATTGAAAAATGATAATTACAGCAAATTTCGAACCACCGGTAACACTGGTTAAAAGTTTGATGTTTATCTAGCTAGCAGCGCACCGCAGTGGGGCAGAGGTTAGAACGCAAAGAATTCTGATGAGAGAATGTGTAACATGTAAATTCAACCCAGGTTTAATCCCCAGCTCAGCCAAGAAAAATTATCAAACATTTTTTAATAAGATTTCATGTTGTAAAAACAATTCCTACCTTCAGTGAAAATAATAATTTAATGAAAATTAAATTTAATGAACTCGAGCCTGACTAAAGAAATACATATATGAAAAATTTAAAATTAACAGTTCGACTAAAAATAATAATTGTACTTGAAATTTATGACCGTTAAAGTGAATTTCGAAAGTGGGCCTTATATGGGAGCTACGAGTAATTATGGATCGATCTTCACAAAATTTGTAGATGTCATTTGGCTTCATATACCACTCATTTGTGGTGAAATTTGTTTGGATACTTGCATAATTCAAACATTAATGATCGTTAAACCCCTATTACGGGAGGACATTTGTATGGGTGCCAGGTGAAATAATGGACCGATTTCTACCAGTTTCAATCCCATCTGTCCTTGGGCCGAGAAAATATCACGTACCAAATTTCATCGAAATATCTTCAAAATTGCGACCTGTACTCTGCACACAAGCTTTACATGCACAGAGAAAACAGTACCTAATAAATACATAGTAAAATAGAACAACATTTATAAGATTTCTCTATGGTTTTTACTCAAGAAGAAATTCTTATTAATTTTATAAGGAAAACCTTTTTCAAAAAATCAAGAAGAAAACTTACGATTTTTACTAGGCTTTCTTATTGTTTTTTTCAAAAAGATTTTCTTCTTGATTTTACTAGGCTTTCTTATTGTTTTTTTCAAAAAGATTTTCTTCTTGATTCTGTAAAGCTATCTCTTTGTTTATTTAAATAATACTTCTTGATTCTGTTTGACATTATAATTTAATGTTTATTCATATGTATATTTACTTATTCATATTTTTACTTAGAAACTTAAAAATAAAATTTTTTTTTTTCCGTTTATTTAAATTTCAATCTATCAATAATTAGATAATAAGAAAATTGGGTGAAAAATAATCTAAC
Organism: Bellardia pandia; assembly: GCA_916048285.2. Taxonomy (NCBI): domain Eukaryota; kingdom Metazoa; phylum Arthropoda; class Insecta; order Diptera; family Calliphoridae; genus Bellardia; species Bellardia pandia. The sequence continues at coordinate 106,268,311 of OU696532.1, forward strand.
ATTGATAATCGTACTCTTCGTAGTACAACTATAAGTTTGATATTAATCTTTTTAACTAAACATACATAAATACATATATTTTGACATTAAATAATAGATACAAAATTTAAATTTAATATAAACTTAAACTATTATTAAAATACGAAAAAAAAAATTTACAATTTTTACGATAACATTTTACATTTTACATGAATATGTTTCATTTTAAAAAATACTTCATCTATTTAGGTAATGAAGTCATTATCTACGAAATGGTAGGTCTAAAATATGGTGTCGTTTGAGTCTCTTTATTTCATTGGTATCGTCTAGTAAAGATATTGCTAACGGATTTACGTGGTTGCTTAATCGGTTTAGATATCTTTCACTTTGAGATCGTATGACTTCCTTTACAGTTGGAATTTTTAGATCATTATGTATGGCTTCGTTTGTTATAAACCAAGGGGCTTGACTGATAAGTCTGAGGGTTTTTGACTGGTATCGTTGTAAAATCTCAACATTGGAGTTACTCGCAGTACCCCAGAGTTGAATTCCATATGTCCACATAGGTTTTAGAATTGCTTTATATAATTTAATTTTGTTTTCAAGATTAAGCTGAGATTTCGTGCCCATTAACCAATAAAGTTTTCTACTTTTTATATTCAGTTGCTCTTTTTTAGCTTTTATGTGGTTTTTCCATGTAAGTCGGCGATCTAAATGCATTCCAAGATACTTAACACAATCTGTGTTTGGTATTTGAGTGTTGTTGATTGACAAGGGAGGGCAGCCATTTCTTCTTAATGTTAATGTAACATGAGCAGATTTTTGTGCGTTTACTTTTATGTTCCATTTTTTTAGCCAAATTTCCAAATTATTTAATTCGTTTTGCACTAGTCTTGATGCTATTTCGGGTGAATCATGGGTGGCTAAAATTGCTGTGTCATCCGCATAGGTTGATACATATACGTTTTCAGACAGAGGCATGTCGGCTGTAAATATAGTGTAGAGCACAGGACTAAGTGCGCTACCTTGTGGCACACCTGCCCTGATTTCAAATATTGAAGAAATCTCGTCTTTGACTCTAACGTAGAAGGATCGGTTTTGTAGAAAAGATTTTATTAAAAAATAAAATGGAGCTGGAAGTATAGTTTTTATTTTTGACAATAAACCATTGTGCCAAACTCTGTCAAAAGCTTGTTCTATATCTAAGAAAACAGCAGAGCAAAATTTTTTCTCCTCCAGGCAGTTTCGAATCGTATTAACCACTCGGTGAATTTGCTCCGGTGTACCATGTTTTTGCCTGAAACCAAATTGATAATCAGGTATTATATGAAGATCTTCCAATATTAACTGCAGACGTTTTAATAACATTTTCTCGAAAATTTTTGAGAAAATACAGAGTAAACTAATAGGTCTATAAGACTTTATTTCCCCTTCTGGTTTTTGCGGTTTTTTGATCATAATAATCTCGGCGCACTTCCACTGAGATGGAAAATGATAGGTACGCAGGATTGCATTATATATATTTGTTAGGTAAATGATAGCTTTATCTGGTAAAAGTTTGACGATTTTGCCATCAATACTGTCATAGCCGGGAGACTTTTGGTTTTTAAGTTTATTAATTTCAGTTTTTGTTTCTCGTGGAGAAATGTGTTGTATTGGCAGACTCATTTGGCATGGAGCACTTAAATATTCAAGTATTTCTTCTTGAAACGCTGTGTTTTCACTTGGATGTGTATTAAATGTATCATACAGGTGATTTCCGAAAGCTTCTACTTTATTTTTATCAGACCTACACCATTGACCATTGGCGTCTTTAAATGGAGGACTTCTTGTTGCAGGGCGCTTTATATTCTTTGTTGCCTTCCATAGTTTGTGTCCATTGTCACAGTCAGTGTTTATATTATCGAAAAATGAACTTATTGAATTATTTTTAAGATTTTTTAAATGGAGATTTAAATTTTTTGTTGCACGATTTAATAGCCTTTTGTCATTTGGATTCCGATTTATTTGCCAAGCTTTTCTTAATCTTCTTCTATTATTTATGAGTTCGCGAGTTTCTAATGACACTTGCGTATGACTTCGGGGGGCAACAGATTGGTCTGTTGGCGTTGATAAGAAAGCAGCTTCGTGTATCAGATTTGTGAAATTCTCTACAACATTATCAAGTTCAATATCAGTACTTATAGATCTCTTTAGGTCAACGTTTTTTTCTATCCAATAGCAAAAGGAATTTATGTCGGTTTTATTTGTTAGCATTTTTTTGTTAGGTTTGTAGCAATAATATGATGTGTTGTACGTTAGAATTATAGGAGAATGATCAGAACTCAATTCATAGTTATCTACTATATCAAGGGAATTATTTGATATACCAGCAAATACAAAGAAATCAATAAGATCTGGAATTTTTCTTGGGTCAGATGGCCAGTACGTTGGTTTACCGGTAGATATGGTTGAATATTGATATTTGACGAGGCATTTGTGAAGTTCCCTACCTTTAGGGTTTATGAGCCTAGAGCCCCACCATGGGTGCTTGGCGTTGAAATCTCCCCCGACTATAAACCGTGGACCGAGTTTGCTGAAAAAATTGCGATAATCATCGCATAATATGTTGTGACGAGGTGGTAAATAAATTGCTGATATAGAAACATCATACGAGTTACACTTAATTTTAATTGTAGCAGCTTGTATCGATTCTTGAGTGGATTGTTCATCTGTTGCATATTTTATATTGGATTTCACTAAAATGGCCGCTCCTCCATGAGCTCTTTCGTTTGGATGATTTGCAGTTATTGTGTCGTAACCTCTATTTATTTTAAAATAAAAATTTAATAATTTAAGATTTATAAATTTAAAATTTATAGAGATTAAGATTTTCTATTTTTTTTTAATTTTATTCATTATTTACACTAGAGAATGGCTTAGAAAATACATTGATGGCTTCGACTAGCAAAGAATTCCCTTCATCGATTTCAAGTAATGTTGTAATGAATTTATAAACTGGTGTTGTGATACACTGTGTAACAGAATTTTGAATATCAATTATGTATTTACGGAAAATTTTTTTGTTAGAGTGAAGCTTTAATAGAAATGATATTATTGATTGATGAAGAAGTAAAGTTTTGTACTAGTTGCATTTGATTGTCAGAAAATGTATTAGATTCAGAATGAGTCAAAGCAGGTTCATTTGGTAAAAGTTGTAGTTGTTTTTTAGAAGTTGCTTTAGTTTCACAACTCGAAAGTGACAAGTTAACAAATTGTTTACTGTGTTTTTTTAAATGGTTCTGAAAGTACCTGGTCCCTTGGACTGCAATTATGCTGCAGCCAGCACTTTTGCTCGAAATATTTATCTTTGAGAGAGAAAGATAGATGTTTAAAGATGTACATATGTATATTACTTTAAGAAATTTTCTATATCCATACCGTTATCAAAATCTTTAAAAGCTTCCTCCGCAGTGCTGCCACTATAGTCATCAAATTTTCCTTTTTCAACATTAGTCCAACGAGAAAATAATTTTCCTGTTGGATTTTTCTTCCCGTCTTTCTGTTTCAAAAAGTATGTTTCCTAGAATAACCAAAACTGTTGTAAATAAAATTTTGTTTGGATTTCTTACCGGTTTTTCTTTAGGAAATACATCACAGATAGCATAAGACCATTGCTGCATTTCTGCGTATGTTAATTTGGATTACTGAGTTTTTCAGAAATTTTTTCCAACCAATCCAATATCCTACTATTTGCCGATAAAGTTTCTATTTCACATATGAACGGTAGGTTCTGAAAAGATGTCTAAATTAAAATATTTTTTTTATGAACATTATTTTGCACGAACAATATTTCTTCTCCATTCCCTTAGGCCTGCCTTAAATTTTATCAACTCCCCAGTATATTTTTTGTCCAGTTTCTTGAATAAATTTTCAACTTCTTCAATTTTAATTTTTTTTTAATATGGTTGTTGATGTAATTCCAAAACTTAAAAGAATGTCACACGTTTCATCACATAGTTCCCAGGATTTATATATTTTCAGTTAAGCTAACACTTTTCAATAAATAAAAAAAAAATAATTTTTTTTTTAATTTTAATTTAATTACTTTTTTCACTTCTTTACTTGTCACTTGTTCACTTTCAACTAAAAGTTGTTCGCCGCAACACATGTATAAACACGCAAACAATTATAAGAGTACAAAAACTAAAAATTCATAAAAAATTGTATTTGTGTTGATGTGTTGAAATAACAAGCCCAGCTAATTTAATCAAGAAGATATTCTTATTAACAAATTCATTAAGATAATTTACACATGATCAAATAGAAACCTAATAAAATCAATAATGAATACCTAATAAAAACAACAGCGTATTAAGTAGCCTAATGAAGTCTATAAGAAGTACCTTTTTGAAAAAAATTATTAGGTAGACTAATGAAATTAATAAGAAATTCTTTTTTTATGCAATTCAGAAGAAAACCTAATAGAATCAAAAAGTTGTTCTCTATGGATTGTGTTTTTGGTGCCAAAAATAACGGAATTTGAGTAAAAACATGGTAAATAACAAGCTTTTCTTTTTAATTTTATGTGTGTTTACTTATTGAAAAAATTAAAAAGATTTATACCATGAAAATAATACGGAATCTCTTTAAAAAAATCTTCGTTTCTTTCTGCCGGAATACTCCTCACCCCAAAAGCGTTTCATAGAGAAAATCTTCTTAATTCTATTAGGCAGTTTTCGCTCTGTGTGGACAGCCAGCTAGCCAGACAGACGGACGTCGTTAAATCGAGTCAGAAAGTGATTCTGAGTTATTCAGTATACTTTAAGGTGGGTGTTGGACCAATATTTCTGGGTGTTACAAACATCAGCACAAATCCACTATAAGGGTGTAGGGTATAAAATGCTAAATACGTAATGGATTTATTTGCAGAGCATTAACACTCATATCTTTGCCCAAAAGTCAACTGTGGTTTTACCATTTGTCTATTTATAATTTGAAACGTTTCGCTATTAAGCTTCCAACATGATTATTTCATTGCATTGTAATTTACTTGTTATTGTATTTATTTATATTTTTATTTATTAACTAGCTAAACCCGGTGTGCTTTGCTACCCCCCCCCCCCCCCTTCGTCCTAAATAAAATAAAACGTATTTATATATTTACAAACATTTATTTATTTATTTTAATGTATTTATTGCAATGCTTTAGGAGAGACCATGTCCCTTTGTCCACTTACATAGTCAAGAATTTATTATTTCGTAAGAATATCCTGTTGTGAAAATTTAATGACGATCGGTCCAGTAGTTAAGACTGTTTAATTTTCTTTAAAAGGGGCGTGGTCCCACTCACTTTTCTCCTGGTACGTATTCCTAATTATGCCATTACCATATGTACCAAATATCACCGACGTACGTCAAAATATGGCGGGTTAAATTTGTGGGTTATATGGGCGGTGCCACCCCCGTTTGTACAATCAAAACTTCATATAGCCTATTATTCCTTCCAGAGTCACAGTAACATGCTGTAAAAATTTCAGGCAGATTGGTCCAAGGGTTTGGCCTCCTATTAAGCACAAACATACAGACACACATTCATTTATACATATATAGATTAAAAGCAATATAATTTAAGGTGAAATGGGGCGAAAAATGGGGATTTGGTAATAAAAAAATGTATGTAGTTAAAAAGTATATAAAACTTTAGGTAAATACATATTACAAAAAAAGTATTTTGTATAGCAAACATTGTTAGTGGTATAAGTAAGTATCTGAATTAAAAAAAGGGGGCGATGAAGTAGGCGTGGTTCATAGTTATATGGCGACGTTAACAGTATTAAGATCAATATACTACCAAATAAAAAAAATACGTTGGAATGAACAAATTTGTATAGAGAACAAAAAGTATAAAACTTTCAAAAATTTGGCGTGAAAGAGGCGTGGCTTAAGAAATCTTTATTTTTACCTCGCCTGGAGTATATAATGTGTATACAATTTGAAGTAAATCTGTTAAAAACTATATGGGAGCAATTACATAATTTTTAAAAAGTGGGCGTAAAAATGGGCGTGGTAAAAAACAAGTAACCTATTAATCATACCAGATTCCCAGTTAAATGCTGTGAAAATTTCAAAAATATCGGTCCAGAGGTTTGGTCTCCAATTACAATATTTTAAAAAAGTGGGCGTAAAAGTGGGCGTGGTAAAAAAAAATACCCTATTATTCCTTCTAGAGTCACAGTAACATGCTGTGAAAATTTCATCAAAATCGGCTCAGCCGTTTTGGAGTCTATACGTTACATACATACATACATACATACATACATACATTGAATTTTATATATATAGATAGATAATGATACATACAATGCAAAATTTGCTTTTAAAAATAAATTTTTGAGAGTAGACAAAATTTTATTAAAAACAGTCTTGTTTTAGAAATTCATTAATTGACGTGACGGTGACTTCCCTCATATAAATTGATGAGAGTACTTGCAAAGTACTTATCTTCAAATAATGATAAATAATGATTTGTGGCTTATATGTATTTATATACATAAGCCATAAATCACCAAACCTAAACTGTCCGCCTTTAATTAGTGGAAAGTACCATATGCATCTTTATAAATTAAGTTCACAATCTTCTTGCTTGTCACAGTAAACTCGGCATCAATACAGTTCAGTTGTTCGAAAACAAAATGTGGCAAAATATTTTTAAGCTTAGTTTATTCGTAAGCCTGGCCGCAGTGACATTAGTCAACCATATACCACAGGTGTCCACCACAATTTTGAAAGGTAACTCAAAGCTTCCTATTCTAACAGGTGTTCCTGATTTGGCCCAAATCAAGGTAAATTAACTAATTGCAATTTTAAAAAAGCCTCCATTGTATTAATGAAATTCCTTGCTAGGTTACTTCGTACAGAGACTTTTGGATCTCCCGCTTACTGGGCGGCTTTGTGCCCTCTTCTAATAATCAGCATGTATCGGGCGGCTTTGTGCCCCCTTCTAATAATCAGCAAGAATCGGCCGCCGTATGCGATATGATTGGCAATCAATATGTAAAAGTCGGCAATAAATTCTACTATTTTAGCGAAAGCCAGGTAAATTAACTAATTGCAATTTTAAAAAAGCCTCCTTTGTATTAATGAAATTCCTTGCTAGGCTACTTGGTACAAAGCCTTTTTGAATTGCCGCGCAATGGGCGGTTTTTTGGCCTCTTTTGATAATCAGCAAGATTTGACCGCCGTATCCGATTATTTGATTGCCAAATATTCCTTACAGTACTGGTGGTGGCTGTCGGGTTCTGATCAAGATGTCGAAAGTGATTTCTATTGGTATAACACCGGTGAACGTATCGGTTTTGCTGACTGGTCTGTAGGTCAACCGGATAATAATGGTGGTAATGAGAATTGTGTTATTTGGATGTATAAAGATCCCAAATATCAAATGATCGATAGGAAGTGCAAACAGTCGGCTTATTATATATGTGAAGCTGATAATTGTTGCAAAAAAAGAAACTAAAATAAAATAATAAATTAATATTTGACACAAACAAATTAAATAATAAATAAGATTAAATAATCTTTCTTTGCTTCTTACCGTAAACGTTATTTTCATATTATAATGGTGTACCTATTCGAATTGGTTTGAAGTGTAAAATACTAAATGCATAATTACCAGTTATGAGTACATATTTACCAACGAGTGTATTTACTCGCTTTTGCTTTATATATAATCGCAAATCCGTAAATTACATGCTCTTATTTTGCATTACTAATTACCAGCGTTGTCAACTTGGAGCGTTTCGCACCATTTTTGGTGCTTTTTTAAGTTTTTGGTGCGAAAAATTCTTTAGTTGGTGCGCGGTGCGCTTTTTTTCTATTTTGGTGCGCTTTTTAATTTTTGGTGGCACCAAAGCAAATGCAACACAACTTTTTATTTCAGTGTGAGAAGAAATTATTCTACAATAAAATACACCAGTTTGAGTACCATTTTATTCAACACTGCAAAATAGTTTTTGTGTAATGTGATGAAATCTTTATTTTTACTAATTTTTAATTGCAGTTTTTTAATAATTCATAACTCATGAAATGTATACGATGAAAAAATGTATTTAAAATACGAATGTATGATAAATGAAATCAAATTCTTCAAAAATCTTTGTTTGAAAATCAAATTAACATTTTAAACATGTAAATAAAAATTGTTGTATAACCTGATGGTTTGATCTACTGAACTGTAGACAAACAACCAGGGTTAGAGTACCAGTGGAATCCTAACAAATTTTATTGGAAAAAAAATCAAATAGAAGTACTTTAAATAAAAATATATAAAAAAGTACCAAACATGTACTGAAATTAGCTTTTTTACCAATTAGTACTTTAGTTCCGAATATCATATTGTAAGTTAAATTTTGAGTGGTTAAATGTTTATTTTATCTTTATTACTTTTACTAATAATCGTTGATAAAAAGTTTTTTATAGAATTTATGATATTAAAAAATTTCACATTAATTCAATAAATATTTGAATCAAAAACGAAATTTTTAACTTGGTGCGTTTTTTTGTAAATGACGCGCTTTTTTCTCCATTTTGGTGCGTTTTGAAATTTCAAAGTTGACAACGCTGCTAATTACACAGTGCAACAACCAAAATCCGAATGGGATGAGACCAAATACAAATGATAGCTGACATTATCCATAATAAAACCTCCAAGGGATTTTTTTGGTTCAGTGCTAGAATTTTTTTTACAAGCATTTGAAATTTGTGATTTTGGAACCCTGGCTAACGAGAAAAACTCATTACAATTTTGATAAAATAATGGCTATATATTTTTACTATCCGGGAGAAATGTGATATATTTATGTTTATGGGGTCGGGGAATACATTTTTGATATTATGTGTTACCTAAAACTAACGCTAGGTGGCGCTGTCATACAATTTGCGTTACTATTTGTAGACTTTCATAGAAAAAACGGTGCATATGCTTTCTTGAGGCTGAATAATCAATTTTTGTTGTTTGTTTTGTTATCTTATTTTGTAAATAAGATAAATTTTTTGGTGTAAAATTATTTTAAATAAATTAATATTTGAAAAGTAATTAAACTATTCGTTTGACCTTCAAATTTTTTTACTTGACTAATTACTTAACAGGGGCTTTTTAAGCGGGAAAAAGTGAAACTGAAAATAAACAGGACATTGCAAAACAATTAAGCATTTGAGTTTTTGTTAGGTAAATTTCAAAGAATAAGAGTTTAATGCCCATAGGAATGTATAAAACTGGACCCTATTTCACAAAAAAAAAAAAAAAAACTCATTAACTTTTCACTTTGCACTTATGCAATTTTTCAGCAATTTGCAAAACTTTATGGTGCTCAGAATTATACAATTTGATAAGTGATAAGTTGAAATTGGTAAGTGTAATTTGCACAGTTTTTGAAATTTTTATATTCTCTTTGAAATTTCTGTTCAACATACGTTGTCTTGTGCAAAGTGTAATGTTTATATTGAAAAGAGCAATTTCGTTCCACAAAAATTATAAATTCTATTTTTGCAAATCAAATTTTGATAAGTTTGTCAAAAATTTGCAAGGTAAACAATCGGAAAATATCTAGTCCTATCACCTGTTCAACGAATGGTATGGTCGTTTTCAAGATGAAAACAAAAGATTACACTTGAATGCTTGCAGGCAGTAGGCAACCACGTAAACCAACCAACCAAAAAATTGTTAAGACATGAGGTTTTGTTTATCTCGTCGTACTAAGGTAGCATAAGGAGAAAATTCCTAATAAACTTAAAAAGGCTAAAAATAGGTAAAAATTCGCTGAAAATCCTAAAAATTTTCATAATTATATATATATATATGTATAATATAAAGTACCTAGCACAACTTACATATGGCATGGTGTACGAGGGCGTTTCGGAAACTTGTGGAGTTTAAGGAGATGATAGTTTTCAAAACACTTAACTTTTTTCTGTTTATATCGCGCTTTCTGTTCTCGGCTAAGAAGTTTCCGAACCGCTCTCGTAACTCTTTTAAAAATGTGAGTATCCAAATCGTTCAATAGGATTTGCCTGTTTTATATATACAAAAATCATTTGGCCCAATTTTCTGATTATCGGTCCATAATTATTCATAGTTCCCATATAATGTCCACTTACCAAAAATTACTGAAACCATAAATCTCTTAATAGTAGTATTATCCAAATAAAATTGAACACAAATAATTTTCATATAAACAGAATTCATAGCAACTAATTTTTTAACGTTCTGTCCATAATTAGTTTTAGCTCCCATATAAGATGGCCTTCGAAAATCATAAATCTATAAATCTTTGATAAATGTTTATATCGAGATAAAATTTAACACAAATAATATTTATATGCACAGAAGTTATGCCACTATATTTTTGGAAAATCGATCTATAGTTCCTATATAGAGCCGATTAAAGCTGAAAATCTGTTTTCACATATACACCAATACCTCATTTTGCGTTGGGGTTACGTTCAAAAAAAAAAAAAAAAAAAAACATGACGCAAAGCGAATTAAGATTTTCTATAGCAAACCATGTAAATATCGAAGATAGGTTCTAGAGCTACGAATATATCAAGTCCTTGCAGCAATTGTCTGTCTGCATTACTACCTCTAGCATTATCGTTGGACAATGCTTTACTTGTTAAGTCATCAAAAAAGCTTTTTACCTTTGTCTGAATTAGGTACCATTTTACTTCCAAATAGAAAGCAAGGACTCCATTTCGATCATCAAAGCACTTCTTGTACAGGTTGTCGTTTTAGCATCTAATGATGTTGCAAATTTTTATGAAATCAAAACAACACAACCTCGAAAATTTAATGACGCACAGTGAAAATTAACACTTCGAAAAAACGCAAAACGAAACGTCGCAAAGTGAGGTATTGGTGTATACTGATAATACCGTCTTACTTGTTAAAATTGTGTCTGTTTCATATTGTTATTTTTAAAAGCAGTGCTGTTGCGTTGGATTGTTATACAATGGAATGGAATGGAATTAATAATTCATTTTTAAAATAGAGTCTGTTTATGGTTATTATTTTTACAACTTAAAATTTTTGCCTTCCAACGTTGTAAGAAAAAGCATCTTACAATCGTGTAAACACACAATTTTGTCATTGTCATTGTTTTAAGACAATTGTCAAACACTTTTCATTGTCAAATGTGCAAAGTTTATGCATCTTCCAATGGCAGCATTGTCATAGAAATTATTTCTAAAAGCAACTCCGTATATACATAAATAAACAAACAAGCATTGATACAATTTTTAAAAAAAGTAGAAGAAAATTAAAGAATTTAATTAAATTAAAGTGCATTAGGACGTAAGAAGATAAAATGGTTTCAATTGCTCTTTTTTGTCCCATGACAACATTTAAAATTTTTAAACACACACGCAGAGCTGCAAAACGAATTTGACAATGCCACACAATAATCTGACAACCGTGTGAACTGACAATTTCGGTTGACAGATAAATTCGTTGTGTGACAATTGTGTGCAAATGAAATTGTTAGTTTTCTTACAGTCGTCTAAACTGACAATTTACCTTTTGCTAAAAATTTTTCAATGTCAGTACATTGCTAGCACCATCGTGGACACATAGATTTACTGTTGCATATAGCTGTTGTTAGTAGTATAGGTGTGTGAAACTGCCAATTTTCTATTTCTATCAAATGTTGCAGCAAGGATATAAACCCCAAATATTAATTTAAGAGAGTAATTGTAGTTTTAACTACCACCAAACGGTTATTTTAAGTTTAGCATAAACAACAACCTTAGTAGGAACATTATACATATTGTGGTTGTGGAAAAATTTCCCCTTAACAGTAGACAGAAAAACTATGCCTGTTAATTCAGCTATTCTGTTAATTATACCAATGTAAAGTTACTTTCCTGAAGGAAACCTGGGGCCAAATTACCGCATTCGATATCGAGTAAAATTTATCGTAATTTTCTTATTTGGGATTATGGCATAAGATATCGAGCAAGAAATTTAGTTCATTTTACAATAATTTCGATATCGAAATCATTTTTCGATACGTTAGCTCATTCGATCACGAATGCGGTAATTTGGCCCCTGGGGACAAGTGTCTCCAAGTCACCACTCTTGTCTACATTTTTGGTAACGGTTTGGCGCCATTGTCAACAACATTGTCACAATGCTTATTATTATACAATTATTTTTTTTCAATTGTGAGCCCCGTTAGACTAGGCGATAGTGTGTCGGACTATTAATCAGAGGGTGGCGGGTTCGATTTCCGCCAAAGACTCTGGGTGTTTTCGAATTTATTTTTAATTAGATATTTTTTAGTATTTTATTTTTCAAAAACTCCAAAAATTTGCAAAAAAAAATGCACTTTTATTTTCTATTTCAGAAAAGTACCAAAAGTGTAGACAATGTGGTCCCAAAAGAACCACCTAATAGTACCTATGCCAGTAGTGAATTTTCAATGACACGCACATGTTAAATGTTTATAGTAATTAGCATTGTCTGGGGTATACTAAGTCACTAGTACTGGTGACTGTGTTAATAGTAAATCAGTACAGTTTCACTATTGACATTTCCTGCAGGATTACTTCCCTGATCCTAACTACACAAGCAAGCAGACAGTGACAGTGGTTGAAAAACGTTTTATTTTGGAAATAATTAATTTTTTCGGAAGCTCTTACAGATATACAGATATATGGGTGTTTTCGAGTTAATGTAAGGTTTGTGTGTTTTAGTAGGCGGAAGGGCGGTCAGTAAGTGGTCTCTCGAATTTCGTCACCTGGAGTCTCATATTAAAAAAAAAAAATCGCCAAAATTCTATTTATGATCCGAATGAGCTGAAATTTATAATATAAATAGTCCTTAAGAAGATCTACAATAAATACATGTGTACATGTGTATATGTGTGTATAGTATATCTATTAGTTGAAGAGATACAGATATGGACAGAGAAATAGTGCACCAATTTATTTATTTCAATGGATTAAAGCCAATGGATTAAAGCCTTAAAGATTTTTTAAAAAATATGCATAGGAATAATAACAATTTATTAACAAATAGTATAAGAAATTACTTATTTAATAAACTAATTATGTATTTTATGTTTAATTAAATTTGTTTTAAGAGAAAAATTAATTATTTCATATAGATTGTTAAGTTCACAATAAAAGCTTCTTATGGCCGAATTCTCGGTCATTAGTTAACCATTGGTAAACTAAAATATTAACTATTGTTTAACTATTACTTGGTATTCTTATGGCAAACTAAGCATTGCGAATAAAGAATCATTAGTTAAGCCTTTGCCATTAGCTAACTAAAGACTGTGAATTTAGCCATTAATGGGTGAGCTTGGGCATAATTAGTTCTAACATGTTTGACATACAGTGGCTTGAAATGGCATGAAAATCGTTGAGGAACATTAAAAGTAACATTATTTACAAGGAAATCCGAGCAGACTTCACCATTAATTATATTTATCATTAAGCATAGTTATTCTACTATATAGAATTGCTAATTTTACTAGTTTAAGTTTATCAATGTATATTAGGATTCCAAAGTAAACCACGTAGACAAAAAAGTAAAAACTGTTTTTGTACAGACTCTATACCTACGCTGAATATGAATATTATAATAAGGACACAAGGTAATAGAGCCATGTAGGTCTTACTAAGGAAATGTAAAGTTGTTTTGTGATATAGGGATTATGAAATTCTTAGCCCATCGCTTTATAAATGCGAGTACAACTTCAGATTTATTTATTAACATTTATTATTTATTGTATAAGTTTAATTTGCTGTCTAGTAAAATTTCCGATCAAGAAAATTTTCAACAAATTCAAGTCGGTAATTACCGAAGGTATAATTGGCAGGAATATAATTATTTCTTGAAAAGCGTATAAGTTTACATTTTTTTAAATTTAATTTCATTAAGTTTTGACTGCAACACAAAAAGAAATTGTTGAGATCCGATTGGAGATATAAATGATTCACTGTTATTGATATTGATATGCTATTATTTTGCTCCACTCTGCTTTTCCAAAAATTGGAATGGACGAATTTTTTTTATTTTGTCATATTTTGTTAAAAATTAAGTTTTTTGGTTGGACAATGAAATAGCGCACATATAAATGTAATGTGTGTGATTGTGTTGCTATAGTTAATTATACTCTACACCACCATAGTGGGGAGAGTATACTGGATTTGTGCTGATGTTTGTAACGCCCAACACCCGCCTTAAAGTATACCAAATAATAATTGTACTTAAAATAGCTAAGGCACAAGCTTATAATGTTTGCATTTGTACTTTAAGTGGTACACATGAAAAAATGTCGACGAAAGTGGACAAAAAACATAATAAAAACAAATGTATTCATGTTTTCAAGACAAAGTCTTGACAGAAAGAATACGAAAAAACTGAAGAAAAACAAAGGAAAGCAACATGATAATTACAGCAAATTTCGAACCACCGGTAACACTGGTTAAAAGTTTGATGTTTGTCTGTTGGCTAGCACCGCACCGCAGTGGTGCAGAGGTTAGAATGCAAAGAATTCTGATGAGAGAATGTGGTGATTCTCGAAACATGTAAATTCAACCCAGGTTCAATCCCAACTTCAGCCAAGAAAAATTATCAAACATTTTTTAATAAGATTTCATGTTGTAAAAACAATTCCTACCTTCAGTAAAAATAATAAATAATTTAATGAAAATTAAATTTAATGAACTCGAGCCTGACTAAAGAAATATATGAAAAAATTAACAGTTCGACTAAAAATAATAATTGTACTTGAAATTTATGACCGTTAAAGTGAATTTCGAAAATGGGCCTTATATGGGAGCTAAGAGTAATTATGGACCGACCTTCACAAAATTTGTAGATGTGATTTGACTTCATATACCACTCATTTGTGATGAAATTTGTTTGGATACTTGCATAATTCAAACATTAATGATCGTTAAACCCCTATTTCGGGAGGACATTTGTATGGGTGCCAGGTGAAATAATGGACCGATTTCTACCAGTTTCAATCCCATCCATCCTTGGGCCGAAAAAATATCACGTACCAAATTATATTGAAATATCTTCAAAATTGCGACCTGTACTCTGCACACAAGCTTTACATGGACAGCCAGCTAGCCAGTCAGACGGACGGACATGGTTAAATCGACTCAGAAAGTGATTCTGAGTTAATCAGTATACTTTAAGGTGGGTGTTGGACCAATATTTCTGGGTGTTACAAACATCAGCACAAATCCACTATAAGGGTGTAGGGTATAAAATGCTAAATACGTAATGGATTTATTTGCAGAGCATTAACACTCATATCTTTGCCCAAAAGCAGCGTTGCCATTTGTCAAGTTTTACCTTTTTTTGCAAGTTTTTTGAGATGCAAAAAAGTTTTTAAGTTTTATTCTAAAAAAAAAGTTTTTTGAAAATTTATAATTTTTGATAATTTTTAGTTAGGCTTGAGTTCATTAAATTTAATTTTCATTAAATTATTTTTTAAGCCTAACTAAAAATTGAAAAATTAACAGTTTAACTAAAAAACCAATAATTGTAATTTATAATTTATTTATAAGTTTAATTTAGTTTATAAAACAAGTTATTTTCACAATTAACAAAACAATGTTTTTCTACTATGATGCACTACGTTAGTAATTTAATGGATTTTTTAATCCATTTTTACTGCAACAATGTTTAATTTAGTCTACGTCTTAAGTACAGTAAATGTCATATAAATATTTATAAAATGTTAACAGTTTACAACACAAATAAACTCTTTATTTTGTACATACGAGTACATACATATGTACTTAAGGAGTACTCAAGTAAATATGTAAAAATAAAAGTTGTTTTGTTTTCAATAAAATTGGGTTTTGAAATTTTACTACTTAGAAAAGTTTTTTTTTCTAAAAAAAAGTTTTTTTTTTAGAAATAAAAAGTTTTCTTAAAAAAATATATGGCAACGCTGCCCAAAAGTCAACTGTGGTTTTACCATTTGTCTATTTATAATTTGAAACGTTTCGCTATTAAGCTTCCAACATGCTTATTTCATTGCATTGTAATTTACTTGTTATTGTATTTATTTATATTTTTATTTATTAATAATAATTCATACAATGCAAAATTTGCTTTTAAAAATAAATTTTTGAGAGTAGACAAAATTTTATTAAAAAAGAGTTTTGTTTTAAAAATTCATTAATTGACGTGACGGTGACTTCCCTCATATAAATTGATGAGAGTACTTGCAAAGTACTTATCTTCAAATAATGATAAATAATGATTTGTGGCTTATATGTATTTATATACATAAGCCATAAATCACCAAACCTAAACTGTCCGCCTTTAATTAGTGGAAAGTACCATATGCATCTTTATAAATTAAGTTCACAATCTTCTTGCTTGTCACAGTAAACTCGGCATCAATACAGTTCAGTTGTTCGAAAACAAAATGTGGCAAAATATTTTTAAGCTTAGTTTATTCGTAAGCCTGGCCGCAGTGACATTAGTCAACCATATACCACAGGTGTCCACCACAATTTTGAAAGGTAACTCAAAGCTTCCTATTCTAACAGGTGTTCCTGATTTTGGCCAAATCAAGGTAAATTAACTAATTGCAATTTTAAAAAAGCCTCCATTGTATTAATGAAATTCATTGCTAGGTTACTTCGTACAGAGACTTTTGGATTTCCCGCTTACTGGGCGGCTTTGTGCCCTCTTCTAATAATCAGCATGTATCGGGCGGCTTTGTGCCCCCTTCTAATAATCAGCAAGAATCGGCCGCCGTATGCGATATGATTGGCAATCAATATGTAAAAGTCGGCAATAAATTCTACTATTTTAGCGAAAGACAGGTAAATTAACTAATTGCAATTTAAAAAAAGCCTCCTTTGTATTAATTAAATTCCTTGCTAGGTAACTTGGTACAAAGCCTTTTTGAATTGCCGCGCAATGGGCGGTTTTTTGGCCTCTTTTGATAATCAGCAAGATTTGACCGCCATATCCGATTATTTGATTGCCAAATATCCCTCAGATCGCTGGTGGTGGCTGTCGGGTTCTGATCAAGATGTCGAACGTGATTTCTATTGGTATAGCACCGGTGAACATATCGGTTTTGCTGACTGGTCTGTAGGTCAACCGGATAATAATGGTGGTAATGAGAATTGTGTTCATTTGTGGTATAAAAATCCCAAATATCAAATGAACGATTGGATCTGCCAACAGTCGGCTTATTATATATGTGAAGCTGATAATTGTTGCAAAAAAAGAAACTAAAATAAAATAATAAATTAATATTTGACACAAACAAATTAAATAATAAATAAGATTAAATAATCTTTCTTTGCTTCTTACCGTAAATGTTATTTTCATATTATAATTGTGTACCTATTCGAACTGGTTTGAAGTGTAAAATACTAAATGCATAATTACCAGTTATGAGTACATATTTACCAACGAGTGTATTTACTCGCTCTTGCTTTATATATAATCGCAAATCCGTAAATTACATGCTCTTATTTTGCATTACTAATTACCAGCGTTGTCAACTTGGTGCGTTTCGCACCATTTTTGGTGCTTTTTTAAGTTTTTGGTGCGAAAAATTCTTTAGTTGGTGCGCGGTGCGCTTTTTTTCTATTTTGGTGCGCTTTTTAATTTTTGGTGGCACCAAAGCAAATGCAACACAACTTTTTATTTCAGTGTGAGAAGAAATTATTCTACAATAAAATACACCAGTTTGAGTACCATTTTATTCAACACTGCAAAATAGTTTTTGTGTAATGTGATGAAATCTTTATTTTTACTAATTTTTAATTGCAGTTTTTTAATAATTCATAACTCATGAAATGTATACGATGAAAAAATGTATTTAAAATACGAATGTATGATAAATGAAATCAAATTCTTCAAAAATCTTTGTTTGAAAATCAAATTAACATTTTAAACATGTAAATAAAAATTGTTGTATAACCTGATGGTTTGATCTACTGAACTGTAGACGAACAACCAGGGTTAGAGTACCAATGGAATCCTAACAAATTTTATTGGAAAAAAAATCAAATAGAAGTACTTTAACTAGAAAATAAAAATATATAAAAAAGTACCAAACATGTACTGAAATTAGCTTTTTTACCAATTAGTACTTTAGTTCCGAATATCATATTGTAAGTTAAATTTTGAGTGGTTAAATGTTTATTTTATCTTTATTACTTTTACTAATAATCGTTGATAAAAAGTTTTTTATAGAATTTATGATATTAAAAAATTTCACATTAATTCAATAAATATTTGAATCAAAAACGAAATTTTTAACTTGGTGCGTTTTTTTGTAAATGACGCGCTTTTTTCTCCATTTTGGTGCGTTTTGAAATTTCAAAGTTGACAACGCTGCTAATTACACAGTGCAACAACCAAAATCCGAATGGGATGAGACCAAATACAAATGATAGCTGACATTATCCATAATAAAACCTCCAAGGGATTTTTTTGGTTCAGTGCTAGAATTTTTTTTACAAGCATTTGAAATTTGTGATTTTGGAACCCTGGCTAACGAGAAAAACTCATTACAATTTTGATAAAATAATGGCTATATATTTTTACTATCCGGGAGAAATGTGATATATTTATGTTTATGGGGTCGGGGAATACATTTTTGATATTATGTGTTACCTAAAACTAACGCTAGGTGGCGCTGTCATACAATTTGCGTTACTATTTGTAGACTTTCATAGAAAAAACGGTGCATATGCTTTCTTGAGGCTGAATAATCAATTTTTGTTGTTTGTTTTGTTATCTTATTTTGTAAATAAGATAAATTTTTTGGTGTAAAATTATTTGAAATAAATTAATATTTGAAAAGTAATTAAACTATTCGTTTGACCTTCAAATTTTTTTACTTGACTAATTACTTAACAGGGGCTTTTTAAGCGGGAAAAAGTGAAACTGAAAATAAACAGGACATTGCAAAACAATTAAGCATTTGAGTTTTTGTTAGGTAAATTTCAAAGAATAAGAGTTTAATGCCCATAGGAATGTATAAAACTGGACCCTATTTCACAAAAAAAAAAAAAAAAACTCATTAACTTTTCACTTTGCACTTATGCAATTTTTCAGCAATTTGCAAAACTTTATGGTGCTCAGAATTATACAATTTGATAAGTGATAAGTTGAAATTGGTAAGTGTAATTTGCACAGTTTTTGAAATTTTTATATTCTCTTTGAAATTTCTGTTCAACATACGTTGTCTTGTGCAAAGTGTAATGTTTATATTGAAAAGAGCAATTTCGTTCCACAAAAATTATAAATTCTATTTTTGCAAATCAAATTTTGATAAGTTTGTCAAAAATTTGCAAGGTAAACAATCGGAAAATATCTAGTCCTATCACCTGTTCAACGAATGGTATGGTCGTTTTCAAGATGAAAACAAAAGATTACACTTGAATGCTTGCAGGCAGTAGGCAACCACGTAAACCAACCAACCAAAAAATTGTTAAGACATGAGGTTTTGTTTATCTCGTCGTACTAAGGTAGCATAAGGAGAAAATTCCTAATAAACTTAAAAAGGCTAAAAATAGGTAAAAATTCGCTGAAAATCCTAAAAATTTTCATAATTATATATATATATATGTATAATATAAAGTACCTAGCACAACTTACATATGGCATGGTGTACGAGGGCGTTTCGGAAACTTGTGGAGTTTAAGGAGATGATAGTTTTCAAAACACTTAACTTTTTTCTGTTTATATCGCGCTTTCTGTTCTCGGCTAAGAAGTTTCCGAACCGCTCTCGTAACTCTTTTAAAAATGTGAGTATCCAAATCGTTCAATAGGATTTGCCTGTTTTATATATACAAAAATCATTTGGCCCAATTTTCTGATTATCGGTCCATAATTATTCATAGTTCCCATATAATGTCCACTTACCAAAAATTACTGAAACCATAAATCTCTTAATAGTAGTATTATCCAAATAAAATTGAACACAAATAATTTTCATATAAACAGAATTCATAGCAACTAATTTTTTAACGTTCTGTCCATAATCACCCTGTTTATACATCACTCTCTTTATCATACATTCTTATTTGTAACTTACTTAATATAAACATTATCTTAACAATAAAGCTCAGTTCATACTCAACTACCGTCTTGTTCATTACATGGTGTCAGAATAGTGGTTTTTATTAGATAATGCCGAACGAAACTGAACAACAATCTTCTTCATTTGTTAAACCTCCCAAACCATTACAAATAACGGGAAACAATGCATCAACATCATGGAAAAATTGGCTACAACAATACAAATGGTTTTCAATTGCAGCACAATTGAATAAAAAATCAGCCGAAATCCAGGTGGCTACTTTTATGTCATCAATTGGGGGAGATGCTGTCAACATTTTTAATTCTTTTTCATTAAACCCTAACGAACAAAAAGACATAACAATAAATTAGCAGAAATTCGAGGAATATTTTGCACCAAAAATAAGTGTTACGTTTGAAAGGTATACATTTAACACCCTGTACCAAAGCGAGGGAGAAACCTTTGAGGAATTTTTCACAAAAATAAAAAACCAATCAAAAAAATGTGATTTTGGTAGTATTGAAGATTCTTTGTTGCGCGACAAAATTGTGGTAGGTATTGGAAACGACACAGTTAGAGAAAAATTACTCTCAGAGGATGATATTAATCTGGAAAGATCCATAAAAATTTGTAGAGCAAGTGAAATGGCTACACAACAACTCAAAGAGTTGCATAAAAAAGATGATCTAAAAGTAGAAGCATTGAGAAAATATGCAAAACCAAAAGGTTCAAATACAACAAACAAAAACAATGTGTCATTTTATGATTGCAAACGATGTGGAAAAAATCACGAAATTCGTAATTGTCCAGCATTTAACAGCAAGTGTAGAAACTGTCAACAAAGAGGACACTACGCTAAATTCTGTTATAAAAATAAACGCAGCAATATGAAGCAAGTCAATTCGCTGCAGCAGAATCAAAGTGCCGATTCAGATACCGACAGCGATTTATTTGTTCTAACTATTACAATGTCAGAAACAAACAAAGACGAAAAAAACAATTGGTATGAAGAAATCATCGTTGATAAGAAAAATATTAAGTTCAAGCTTGATACAGCAGCACAGTGTAATGTCATTCCAGTAAGTTTGGTAAATAAAGATCAATTAACCCATATGAGGCCGGTAAACAACAAATTGATTGCATTTGGTGGAGCAAAAATAGACGTTTGTGGAGAGTTAAATTTATTATGCATTGTTCGAAATAAAAAATACAAAACAAAATTTTTAGTAGTTGACGATTTTCCAAATTTTGAGCCACTTCTAGGCAAAAATGATTGCGAACGGTTTACTTTAATTCTACGTGTAAATGAACTGATTATCGATAATAATATTTTTGATGGCTTGGGAAAGGTAAAAAATTTTGTTTATGATATCGATTTGGTCGATAATCCAACATTTGAACATTATGCCCCACGGCGTATACCACATGCCATTAAAGACTCTGTAAAAAAAGAGATAGATAACATGGTAAAGCTTCAAGTCTTAACAAAAACGGACGAAATAACTCCCGCAGTTTCACCAATGGTTGTAGTTAAACAGAAAGGTAAGATACGCGTATGCATTGATCCTACTGATATAAATAAAAATATTCATAGACGTTATCACCCGTTGAAAACAATTGATGAAATCACTGCTAATATTAAAACTTCTAAATGGTTTACATTACTAGATTGTAAAAAAGGCTTTTGGCAGATTGAAGTTACTGAGCGTACGAAAAGAATTTTAACAATGGCCACTCCATGGAGTCGTTATTCATACCAGCGTTTACCATTTGGTCTAGCATCTGCCCCGGAGGTCTATCAACAATTAATGTCTCAATTATTAGAAAACTCGCCAAATACGGAAGTTTCGATGGATGACATTTTAATTCATGCAGAAACAAAGGAACAACTTGAAAAACATACCGAAAAAGTTATTAAAATTTTAGTAGATTCAGGTTTGAAATTTAATAAAGATAAATGTGTTTTTAATGCAAATAAAGTTAAATTTTTAGGGCATATTTTAACGTCTAATGGCATAGCTGCTGATCCAGAAAAAATTGCAGCAATTAACCAGCTTAAAAAACCAGAAAATCGTACTCAGCTTCAACAAATATTAGGTATGGCTACATACCTCTGTAAATTTATATCTAATTTATCGGATATAACTTCTCCTCTTCGTGATCTTCTAAAAAAAAATGTTGAGTGGTACTGGTCGCCACAACACGAATCAGCGTTTAATAAGCTAAAGAATGCGTTTTCATCCACACCATTACTTCGGTATTACGATCCAAATCTTGACATTAAACTTCAAGTGGATGCTAGCAAATCAAGCGTAGGTGCAGCTCTTCTACAAAATGAACAACCGGTAGCATACGCTTCAAGAGCTTTATCAAAATCGCAACAAAACTACGCTCAAATTGAAAAAGAAGCAACAGCCATTCGTTTTGCATGTGAGAAGTTTCACGAATATATATACGGAAAAAAACTTGTAATTGAAACCGACCACAAACCGCTGGAAACAATTTTTAAGAAGCCACTTTACTCTGCATCTCAGAGACTGCAAACTATTTTGCTACACGTTCTCCCATATTCCCCACACGTCATATACAGAAAAGGAACAGAAATAAAATTGGCTGATACGCTTAGCAGAGACTGTGAAAACAATGAATGGTTTGATAAAGAAGAGAACATTGAAGTTCATGTACTTTCAAAGCTTACAACAACAACAAAAGAAAAAATTAAAATCGAAACGTCAAATGACTCTAATCTAGAAACACTAAAGAAATTTATACTTAATGGATGGCCGTCATCTATAACTGATTTACCAACAGAAATTAGAGAGTTTTGGAATTTTCGCGATGAACTTACACACGACGATGGTATTCTATATAAATCTACAAAAACCTTAATACCGAAAACACTACAAAAAGAAATAATAAATAAAATTCATATTGGGCATTTAGGAATCCAAAGGTGCATTAGTAGAGCACGATCAGTCGTATTTTGGATAGGAATGTTTACTGACATAAAAAGTTTTGTTGAAAAATGTTCTATTTGCCAGTCATACCAACCATCCAAACCGAAAGAACCATTGCTGATAAAGCCTATTCCCTCATTACCGTGGGAAATTATAGCTACTGATTTATTTCAGTTTAGAAACACCAAAACATCAAGCCCATACTATCCCAGATCAAATGGATTAGCCGAAAGGTACGTACAAACAGCAAAAGGAATTTTAAAAAATGCTCAAAAGACAACAGCGACGTCTACATTGCCCTTCTAAACTATAGAAATACACCAAGATCCGAAGATTTGCAATCACCAAATCAGAGATTAATGAGTAGAATAACACGAAGTATGGTACCAACATCTAATGAGGTCCTAAAACCCAGAGTAATATCACAAGTACAAACAAACATAAGCAAAATAAGAAACAAATACAAAAATAATTTTGACAAAAACACAAAAAATAATCAATTGATCCAACTAGGTGATAGAGTAAGAGTTCAACGAGGACATCGTAATTGGATAAGTGGTACTATCGAAGATAACCCCAAAAATAGGCCTCGCTCATTCTTGGTAAGATCAGACGATGGAAAGCTCCTAAGAAGAAATTCAATTCACATACAGCAGACAAAAGCAAACATACCTATACCACATAATGTCGTAGCACAGGCACCTGAAACTCCAGAACCTTCAGCGTCGAAGATGGAATCTAACCCCTCTACAACACCTATGCCCATTCCAAAAACATCAAGATATGGCCGACCGATAAAACAGACCGAATTTTATAAGCCGTAACTATTCGGAACTCCAATACATACCACTAAACATACTAAAAAAAAAAAAAAAAATAAAAAAAAAAATAAAAAAAAAAAAGTATAATTTCTTATAATGAAGTCAATTAATTGGATTGTTTGTTGTTATACTTATTTTTATCTTATAAACGGGGGGATGTCATAATGATACTCATCACCCTGTTTATACATCACTCTCTTTATCATACATTCTTATTTGTAACTTACTTAATATAAACATTATCTTAACAATAAAGCTCAGTTCATACTCAACTACCGTCTTGTTCATTACAGTTTTAGCTCCCATATAAGATGGCCTTCGAAAATCATAAATCTATAAATCTTTGATAAATGTTTATATCGAGATAAAATTTAACACAAATAATATTTATATGCACAGAAGTTATGCCACTATATTTTTGGAAAATCGATCTATAGTTCCTATATAGAGCCGATTAAAGCTGAAAATCTGTTTTCACATATACACCAATACCTCATTTTGCGTTGGGGTTACGTTCAAAAAAAAAAAAAAAAAAAAACATGACGCAAAGCGAATTAAGATTTTCTATAGCAAACCATGTAAATATCGAAGATAGGTTCTAGAGCTACGAATATATCAAGTCCTTGCAGCAATTGTCTGTCTGCATTACTACCTCTAGCATTATCGTTGGACAATGCTTTACTTGTTAAGTCATCAAAAAAGCTTTTTACCTTTGTCTGAATTAGGTACCATTTTACTTCCAAATAGAAAGCAAGGACTCCATTTCGATCATCAAAGCACTTCTTGTACAGGTTGTCGTTTTAGCATCTAATGATGTTGCAAATTTTTATGAAATCAAAACAACACAACCTCGAAAATTTAATGACGCACAGTGAAAATTAACACTTCGAAAAAACGCAAAACGAAACGTCGCAAAGTGAGGTATTGGTGTATACTGATAATACCGTCTTACTTGTTAAAATTGTGTCTGTTTCATATTGTTATTTTTAAAAGCAGTGCTGTTGCGTTGGATTGTTATACAATGGAATGGAATGGAATTAATAATTCATTTTTAAAATAGAGTCTGTTTATGGTTATTATTTTTACAACTTAAAATTTTTGCCTTCCAACGTTGTAAGAAAAAGCATCTTACAATCGTGTAAACACACAATTTTGTCATTGTCATTGTTTTAAGACAATTGTCAAACACTTTTCATTGTCAAATGTGCAAAGTTTATGCATCTTCCAATGGCAGCATTGTCATAGAAATTATTTCTAAAAGCAACTCCGTATATACATAAATAAACAAACAAGCATTGATACAATTTTTAAAAAAAGTAGAAGAAAATTAAAGAATTTAATTAAATTAAAGTGCATTAGGACGTAAGAAGATAAAATGGTTTCAATTGCTCTTTTTTGTCCCATGACAACATTTAAAATTTTTAAACACACACGCAGAGCTGCAAAACGAATTTGACAATGCCACACAATAATCTGACAACCGTGTGAACTGACAATTTCGGTTGACAGATAAATTCGTTGTGTGACAATTGTGTGCAAATGAAATTGTTAGTTTTCTTACAGTCGTCTAAACTGACAATTTACCTTTTGCTAAAAATTTTTCAATGTCAGTACATTGCTAGCACCATCGTGGACACATAGATTTACTGTTGCATATAGCTGTTGTTAGTAGTATAGGTGTGTGAAACTGCCAATTTTCTATTTCTATCAAATGTTGCAGCAAGGATATAAACCCCAAATATTAATTTAAGAGAGTAATTGTAGTTTTAACTACCACCAAACGGTTATTTTAAGTTTAGCATAAACAACAACCTTAGTAGGAACATTATACATATTGTGGTTGTGGAAAAATTTCCCCTTAACAGTAGACAGAAAAACTATGCCTGTTAATTCAGCTATTCTGTTAATTATACCAATGTAAAGTTACTTTCCTGAAGGAAACCTGGGGCCAAATTACCGCATTCGATATCGAGTAAAATTTATCGTAATTTTCTTATTTGGGATTATGGCATAAGATATCGAGCAAGAAATTTAGTTCATTTTACAATAATTTCGATATCGAAATCATTTTTCGATACGTTAGCTCATTCGATCACGAATGCGGTAATTTGGCCCCTGGGGACAAGTGTCTCCAAGTCACCACTCTTGTCTACATTTTTGGTAACGGTTTGGCGCCATTGTCAACAACATTGTCACAATGCTTATTATTATACAATTATTTTTTTTCAATTGTGAGCCCCGTTAGACTAGGCGATAGTGTGTCGGACTATTAATCAGAGGGTGGCGGGTTCGATTTCCGCCAAAGACTCTGGGTGTTTTCGAATTTATTTTTAATTAGATATTTTTTAGTATTTTATTTTTCAAAAACTCCAAAAATTTGCAAAAAAAAATGCACTTTTATTTTCTATTTCAGAAAAGTACCAAAAGTGTAGACAATGTGGTCCCAAAAGAACCACCTAATAGTACCTATGCCAGTAGTGAATTTTCAATGACACGCACATGTTAAATGTTTATAGTAATTAGCATTGTCTGGGGTATACTAAGTCACTAGTACTGGTGACTGTGTTAATAGTAAATCAGTACAGTTTCACTATTGACATTTCCTGCAGGATTACTTCCCTGATCCTAACTACACAAGCAAGCAGACAGTGACAGTGGTTGAAAAACGTTTTATTTTGGAAATAATTAATTTTTTCGGAAGCTCT
The DNA here is from genome assembly GCA_916048285.2 of Bellardia pandia. NCBI lineage: Eukaryota > Metazoa > Arthropoda > Insecta > Diptera > Calliphoridae > Bellardia > Bellardia pandia. Next base: position 106,294,842 of record OU696532.1, read on the forward strand.
TACAGATATACAGATATATGGGTGTTTTCGAGTTAATGTAAGGTTTGTGTGTTTTAGTAGGCGGAAGGGCGGTCAGTAAGTGGTCTCTCGAATTTCGTCACCTGGAGTCTCATATTAAAAAAAAAAAATCGCCAAAATTCTATTTATGATCCGAATGAGCTGAAATTTATAATATAAATAGTCCTTAAGAAGATCTACAATAAATACATGTGTACATGTGTATATGTGTGTATAGTATATCTATTAGTTGAAGAGATACAGATATGGACAGAGAAATAGTGCACCAATTTATTTATTTCAATGGATTAAAGCCAATGGATTAAAGCCTTAAAGATTTTTTAAAAAATATGCATAGGAATAATAACAATTTATTAACAAATAGTATAAGAAATTACTTATTTAATAAACTAATTATGTATTTTATGTTTAATTAAATTTGTTTTAAGAGAAAAATTAATTATTTCATATAGATTGTTAAGTTCACAATAAAAGCTTCTTATGGCCGAATTCTCGGTCATTAGTTAACCATTGGTAAACTAAAATATTAACTATTGTTTAACTATTACTTGGTATTCTTATGGCAAACTAAGCATTGCGAATAAAGAATCATTAGTTAAGCCTTTGCCATTAGCTAACTAAAGACTGTGAATTTAGCCATTAATGGGTGAGCTTGGGCATAATTAGTTCTAACATGTTTGACATACAGTGGCTTGAAATGGCATGAAAATCGTTGAGGAACATTAAAAGTAACATTATTTACAAGGAAATCCGAGCAGACTTCACCATTAATTATATTTATCATTAAGCATAGTTATTCTACTATATAGAATTGCTAATTTTACTAGTTTAAGTTTATCAATGTATATTAGGATTCCAAAGTAAACCACGTAGACAAAAAAGTAAAAACTGTTTTTGTACAGACTCTATACCTACGCTGAATATGAATATTATAATAAGGACACAAGGTAATAGAGCCATGTAGGTCTTACTAAGGAAATGTAAAGTTGTTTTGTGATATAGGGATTATGAAATTCTTAGCCCATCGCTTTATAAATGCGAGTACAACTTCAGATTTATTTATTAACATTTATTATTTATTGTATAAGTTTAATTTGCTGTCTAGTAAAATTTCCGATCAAGAAAATTTTCAACAAATTCAAGTCGGTAATTACCGAAGGTATAATTGGCAGGAATATAATTATTTCTTGAAAAGCGTATAAGTTTACATTTTTTTAAATTTAATTTCATTAAGTTTTGACTGCAACACAAAAAGAAATTGTTGAGATCCGATTGGAGATATAAATGATTCACTGTTATTGATATTGATATGCTATTATTTTGCTCCACTCTGCTTTTCCAAAAATTGGAATGGACGAATTTTTTTTATTTTGTCATATTTTGTTAAAAATTAAGTTTTTTGGTTGGACAATGAAATAGCGCACATATAAATGTAATGTGTGTGATTGTGTTGCTATAGTTAATTATACTCTACACCACCATAGTGGGGAGAGTATACTGGATTTGTGCTGATGTTTGTAACGCCCAACACCCGCCTTAAAGTATACCAAATAATAATTGTACTTAAAATAGCTAAGGCACAAGCTTATAATGTTTGCATTTGTACTTTAAGTGGTACACATGAAAAAATGTCGACGAAAGTGGACAAAAAACATAATAAAAACAAATGTATTCATGTTTTCAAGACAAAGTCTTGACAGAAAGAATACGAAAAAACTGAAGAAAAACAAAGGAAAGCAACATGATAATTACAGCAAATTTCGAACCACCGGTAACACTGGTTAAAAGTTTGATGTTTGTCTGTTGGCTAGCACCGCACCGCAGTGGTGCAGAGGTTAGAATGCAAAGAATTCTGATGAGAGAATGTGGTGATTCTCGAAACATGTAAATTCAACCCAGGTTCAATCCCAACTTCAGCCAAGAAAAATTATCAAACATTTTTTAATAAGATTTCATGTTGTAAAAACAATTCCTACCTTCAGTAAAAATAATAAATAATTTAATGAAAATTAAATTTAATGAACTCGAGCCTGACTAAAGAAATATATGAAAAAATTAACAGTTCGACTAAAAATAATAATTGTACTTGAAATTTATGACCGTTAAAGTGAATTTCGAAAATGGGCCTTATATGGGAGCTAAGAGTAATTATGGACCGACCTTCACAAAATTTGTAGATGTGATTTGACTTCATATACCACTCATTTGTGATGAAATTTGTTTGGATACTTGCATAATTCAAACATTAATGATCGTTAAACCCCTATTTCGGGAGGACATTTGTATGGGTGCCAGGTGAAATAATGGACCGATTTCTACCAGTTTCAATCCCATCCGTCCTTGGGCCGAAAAAATATCACGTACCAAATTATATTGAAATATCTTCAAAATTGCGACCTGTACTCTGCACACAAGCTTTACATGGACAGCCAGCTAGCCAGTCAGACGGACGGACATGGTTAAATCGACTCAGAAAGTGATTCTGAGTTAATCAGTATACTTTAAGGTGGGTGTTGGACCAATATTTCTGGGTGTTACAAACATCAGCACAAATCCACTATAAGGGTGTAGGGTATAAAATGCTAAATACGTAATGGATTTATTTGCAGAGCATTAACACTCATATCTTTGCCCAAAAGCAGCGTTGCCATTTGTCAAGTTTTACCTTTTTTTGCAAGTTTTTTGAGATGCAAAAAAGTTTTTAAGTTTTATTCTAAAAAAAAAGTTTTTTGAAAATTTATAATTTTTGATAATTTTTAGTTAGGCTTGAGTTCATTAAATTTAATTTTCATTAAATTATTTTTTAAGCCTAACTAAAAATTGAAAAATTAACAGTTTAACTAAAAAACCAATAATTGTAATTTATAATTTATTTATAAGTTTAATTTAGTTTATAAAACAAGTTATTTTCACAATTAACAAAACAATGTTTTTCTACTATGATGCACTACGTTAGTAATTTAATGGATTTTTTAATCCATTTTTACTGCAACAATGTTTAATTTAGTCTACGTCTTAAGTACAGTAAATGTCATATAAATATTTATAAAATGTTAACAGTTTACAACACAAATAAACTCTTTATTTTGTACATACGAGTACATACATATGTACTTAAGGAGTACTCAAGTAAATATGTAAAAATAAAAGTTGTTTTGTTTTCAATAAAATTGGGTTTTGAAATTTTACTACTTAGAAAAGTTTTTTTTTCTAAAAAAAAGTTTTTTTTTTAGAAATAAAAAGTTTTCTTAAAAAAATATATGGCAACGCTGCCCAAAAGTCAACTGTGGTTTTACCATTTGTCTATTTATAATTTGAAACGTTTCGCTATTAAGCTTCCAACATGCTTATTTCATTGCATTGTAATTTACTTGTTATTGTATTTATTTATATTTTTATTTATTAATAATAATTCATACAATGCAAAATTTGCTTTTAAAAATAAATTTTTGAGAGTAGACAAAATTTTATTAAAAAAGAGTTTTGTTTTAAAAATTCATTAATTGACGTGACGGTGACTTCCCTCATATAAATTGATGAGAGTACTTGCAAAGTACTTATCTTCAAATAATGATAAATAATGATTTGTGGCTTATATGTATTTATATACATAAGCCATAAATCACCAAACCTAAACTGTCCGCCTTTAATTAGTGGAAAGTACCATATGCATCTTTATAAATTAAGTTCACAATCTTCTTGCTTGTCACAGTAAACTCGGCATCAATACAGTTCAGTTGTTCGAAAACAAAATGTGGCAAAATATTTTTAAGCTTAGTTTATTCGTAAGCCTGGCCGCAGTGACATTAGTCAACCATATACCACAGGTGTCCACCACAATTTTGAAAGGTAACTCAAAGCTTCCTATTCTAACAGGTGTTCCTGATTTTGGCCAAATCAAGGTAAATTAACTAATTGCAATTTTAAAAAAGCCTCCATTGTATTAATGAAATTCCTTGCTAGGTTACTTCGTACAGAGACTTTTGGATTTCCCGCTTACTGGGCGGCTTTGTGCCCTCTTCTAATAATCAGCAAGAATCGGCCGCCGTATGCGATATGATTGGCAATCAATATGTAAAAGTCGGCAATAAATTCTACTATTTTAGCGAAAGACAGGTAAATTAACTAATTGCAATTTAAAAAAAGCCTCCTTTGTATTAATTAAATTCCTTGCTAGGTAACTTGGTACAAAGCCTTTTTGAATTGCCGCGCAATGGGCGGTTTTTTGGCGTCTTTTGATAATCAGCAAGATTTGACCGCCATATCCGATTATTTGATTGCCAAATATCCCTCAGATCGCTGGTGGTGGCTGTCGGGTTCTGATCAAGATGTCGAACGTGATTTCTATTGGTATAACACCGGTGAACGTATCGGTTTTGCTGACTGGTCTGTAGGTCAACCGGATAATAATGGTGGTAATGAGAATTGTGTTCATTTGTGGTATAAAAATCCCAAATATCAAATGAACGATTGGATCTGCCAACAGTCGGCTTATTATATATGTGAAGCTGATAATTGTTGCAAAAAAAGAAACTAAAATAAAATAATAAATTAATATTTGACACAAACAAATTAAATAATAAATAAGATTAAATAATCTTTCTTTGCTTCTTACCGTAAATGTTATTTTCATATTATAATTGTGTACCTATTCGAACTGGTTTGAAGTGTAAAATACTTATTGTTGGAAGTTTATCTTTTGATAAAGGCCAAATAATAACACAACAAATCTATTTTCTAGATTTTATACAAAATGTGTTCTTTATTCAATAAATAATTTTCAGTAAGTGACAAAACAATATTTTATGTTAAAGTATGAAACCAAAACTACATTGATTATAAAACTAAAATTCTAAATCTATAAACAAAGTATTTGTATTGCAAAGTACAAAATCAGAATATTTCAACACTTCTCCTCAATACAAAATACCTTCAAAAATATCAATATAATCCCATTAAATCGGTGAATTTATAATGTTTAATTTTTCCTAAATTCTTTGTTAAAATATCAGCGATCATTTCATTAGTTGGTACATACTTTAAAACAATATCATTATTTTTAAAAATATCGCGGATAAAATGATATTTTATATCAATATGTTTACTACGCGCGTGATATACAGGGTTCTTTATTAGTTGTTGCGCGCTTAAATTATCACCATTTACAACTATAGGTTCTCGCATATTACTTAATCCAAGTTCCAGACACAGTTTTTTCAAATAAACGGCTTCTTTAGCTGCGGCACAATAAGCTATATACTCAGCTTCAGTACTACTGAGAGCTACTGTTGTTTGTTTTTTAGATTCCCACGAGAATATACATCCTGCATAAAAAAATACGTATCCTGTGTATGATTTGCGTTCTATCGGATCACCTCCCCAATCTGCATCAACGAAAGCTTCGATTGGGTTACCAGTTTTATGGTAGTGCACTTTGAAATCTTGTGTCTTCGACAAATAACGAAGAATATGTTTTGCTGCTGTTTCATGTTCGGTATGAGGATTTTTATTTCTTTGCGAAAGCTTACTAACTGAATGCAATATATCTGGTCTTGTTGTAAGGGCAAGGTACATTAAAGTACCTATTAGTGACTGATACTCGGTTTCATTTACCTTATCGCAGTTATCACTGGAACATTTTAACTGAAATCCTTCATTTAAAGGTGTAGACATTGGTTTGCATTGTTCCATCTGATATTCGTTCAAAAGTTCCTTAATATAATTTTTCTGACACAGTGTAATCGAACCAGTTTCTCCATCCCTTTCGATTTCCATTCCTAGAAAATAACTTAAGGGACCTTTGTCAACAATTTTCAACTTACTTGATATTTGTTTTTTAATTGCAATTAATTCGGTTTTATCAGAACTTGCTACGATAATGTCATCAACATATACTGCAATATAGTTGAGTCTTTGATTGTGATGTCTTGTATATAAACAGGGTTCACTTTGGCATGCTAAAAATCCAAAGCTTTTTAAAACACTATCTAACTTGAAATTCCATTCCCGACCAGACTGTTTTAGTCCATATAAAGATTTCTTGAGTTTAAGAACTGTATTCTTAGAATTTTCATTTTCAAAATATTCTGGCATTTTCATAAAAACTTCATCAAGAAGATCTCCGTTAAGGTAGGCTGTTGTAACGTCCATTTGATGCATATGAAGTTCATGTTCTACAGCAATTGCGAACAACAATCTTAGATTTTCGTATCGAATTACTGGAGAAAACGTTTCTGCGTAATTAATTCCGTACTTTTGACTGCATCCTTTTGCCACGAGCCTTGCCTTGAATCTTTCAACTTTATCATTTTTATCTTTCTTTAATGAAAAAACCCATTTACAACCAATAGCCTTGTCAGTTTCTGGTAGCTGAACTACGGTCCAAGTTTCATTTTCAATTAGAGAATTATACTCTTTTTTCATGGCTTCTATCCATTTTTCCGAATAAGGTCCACTCAATGCTTCATTTACAGATTGAGGAATGATGATTTCTTCTTCAGTCATCATATTTAGGGCATTGTTCTCTTTTCTTGGCCTCCCAGGCTTACCTGTTTTTATTAATTTCGGCCTTTCTCTCCGTTTTCTGATATCAGTTATTCTGTCAAATTCTTCAATTTCAGAATCACTCTCGGAGTTTGCATGAGAACTTGCATCTTTTGCTTCTGTATTAGAGGAGTTTTCTGTAAAATTTGCTATACCATCATCCTGTTTTGAATTTATTTCTATCAAAATGTTTTCACGTTCATTATTTTCTTCTCTTCTTTGGAATTCAGTTTCAATAAAAATTACGTCTCTTTTTACTACTACTTCCTTATTTTCAACGTCGTATAATCTATAGGCTTTTGATTCTTCGGAATATCCTACCATTATGTATTCCTTGCCTTTCGGACGAAACTTTTTCTTTACGGTTTTGTCTAAAGCTATTGCTGTTGATCCAAAAACTTTAAAATGCGCTACTGTTGGTTTTTTACCAGACCATATTTCTTGATGCGTTTTATCTCTATGTATTTTTGTTAATGATCTATTACGAATGTAAACCGCGGTTGATATAACTTCCGCCCAAAAATACTCTTCTAAATTGGAATTTACTATCATACTCCTAGCCATTTCTATCAAAGTTCTGTTGGCTCTCTCAGCAACGCCATTTTGTTGTGGTGTATGAGCTACGGTTAACTGCCTTTTAATACCATTATCTTTCAAGAAATTATCAAATTGATTACTAATATATTCACCGCCATTGTCGGTGCGAAGAACTTTAATCTTTTTATTCAACTGATTTTCTACCAAAGCCTTGAAGTTTTTGAAAATTTGAAATGCTTCACTCTTTTCTTTCAAAAAATATACAAACATTTGTCTTGACATATCATCGATGAACGTAATAAAATATCTTGAACCTCCAATCGATTTTACATTCATCGGCCCACATACATCGCTATGTATTATTTCTAACAAATTATCTGATCGAGTTTCAGATTGCGGAAAAGGTTTGGAACAAATTTTGCTTTTAGCACACGTTTTACAAATTATATCGGATGGAATTGTTTCTACGTTAAGACCATAAACTATATTTTTTGCAGATAAATCTTTCAATGCTTGAAAATTTACATGACCATATCTTTGGTGCCATCTTTCTGCGGTTTCATTCGTTGAACTTGAATAAAAACTCGAATTTTCGAACTCTTTTACAATAAATAAATTATCTTCTCTTCTACCTTTCAAAATGACTGCCTCATCTTCTATAAAAACAACGCTTTTGGCATCAAATACTACCTTTACTCCATTTTGTACAGCAGACACGACAGATATGAAATTGCCTTGCATATTAGGAACATACATACAATTTTGTAGGTTTATGGTAAAATGTTCACTTTTAAAAGAAACTTGACCTCTGCCTTTAGATTTTATAGTGTGCTCACCAACTAATTTTATGGTTTCATCGACTTCTTCGAACGATGTAAACAAATTACGATTACAACACATGTGTGATGTAGCACCACTATCAACGCACCAAGTATTCTTGTTTAATGGATTTGTTCCAAATGCATAACTGGCTAATGCTTTTTGATCAGACTTACTATTTTGATCTCTTTTTCGTTCACGACACTGTGCAGCATAGTGTCCTTGACGACCACAATTAAAACATTTACCTTTTTTCTTGTTTGTGTTTGATTCTGGTTTGTTTTTCTTCTTAAATGCAGAAAATGCATTTTGATCGGTACGCTTACCATCTGATGCTCTTCTTTGACCTTCTTCTAGCAACTTGACTTTAAGCATGTTCAATGTTGGTAATACATCACGAGTTTCAACAGCAATGACAAACGATTCATACGATTTAGGAAGACTCGACAATAAAATGATTACAACCAATTCTTCGAAAATAATGACACTTATCTCGGCTAGCCTTTCTACTATTCCAAAAAATGTATCTAGAAATTTAGAAACATCATCATCCTCTTCCATTTTGAGTTGCATTAATTGTTTGAAAAGTGTTACTTTCCTTACAGGACCGCTGGGAAGAAAAATTTCCTTTAACTTACACAATGCTTGAAACGAACTTTTGCAATTCTTGATGTGATTTATTTGCGATGGCTTGACACACAGCATAATTGTTGCCAAAGCTTTTTCGTCTCTTCCTAACCATTGATCCAATTCACTAGCATCTTGAGGTTTTGCCAATTCACCATTTGCAATCTTCCATAATTCGGCATGAATTAATATACTCTTCATTTGAAGACACCATGATTCATAGTTGTTTGAATCCAATTTCTCTATTTGGAATCCGGAACTCATCTTGAATAATTCTTTGACCTTTTTTCAAAGATTTATAGGCCCATAACCTGTTGGAAGTTTATCTTTTGATAAAGGCCAAATAATAACACAACAAATCTATTTTCTAGATTTTATACAAAATGTGTTCTTTATTCAATAAATAATTTTCAGTAAGTGACAAAACAATATTTTATGTTAAAGTATGAAACCAAAACTACATTGATTATAAAACTAAAATTCTAAATCTATAAACAAAGTATTTGTATTGCAAAGTACAAAATCAGAATATTTCAACACTTATTGCATAATTACCAGTTATGAGTACATATTTACCAACGAGTGTATTTACTCGCTCTTGCTTTATATATAATCGCAAATCCGTAAATTACATGCTCTTATTTTGCATTACTAATTACCAGCGTTGTCAACTTGGTGCGTTTCGCACCATTTTTGGTGTTTTTTTAAGTTTTTGGTGCGAAAAATTCTTTAGTTGGTGCGCGGTGCGCTTTTTTTCTATTTTGGTGCGCTTTTTAATTTTTGGTGGCACCAAAGCAAATGCAACACAACTTTTTATTTCAGTGTGAGAAGAAATTATTCTACAATAAAATACACCTGTTTGAGTACCATTTTATTCAACACTGCAAAATAGTTTTTGTGTAATGTGATGAAATCTTTATTTTTACTAATTTTTAATTGCAGTTTTTTAATAATTCATAACTCATGAAATGTATACGATGAAAAAATGTATTTAAAATACGAATGTATGATAAATGAAATCAAATTCTTCAAAAATCTTTGTTTGAAAATCAAATTAACATTTTAAACATGTAAATAAAAATTATTGTATAACCTGATGGTTTGATTTACTGAACTGTAGACAAACAACCAGGGTTAGAGTACCAGTGGAATCCTAACAAATTTTATTGGAAAAAAAAATCAAATAGAAGTACTTTAAATAAAAATATATAAAAAAGTACCAAACATGTACTGAAATTAGCTTTTTTACCAATTAGTACTTTAGTTCCGAATATCATATTGTAAGTTAAATTTTGAGTGGTTAAATGTTTATTTTATCTTTATTACTTTTACTAATAATCGTTGATAAAAAGTTTTTTATAGAATTTATGATATTAAAAAATTTCACATTAATTCAATAAATATTTGAATCAAAAACGAAATTCTTAACTTGGTGCGTTTTTTTGTAAATGGTGCGCTTTTTTCTCCATTTTGGTGCGTTTTGAAATTTCAAAGTTGACAACGCTGCTAATTACATTCGAGTGTATTTACTTGCTCTCAATTTGTAATGTAAACATTGTTAATTAGTAATTCACTCGTTGTTTAATATTTTTGGACATTTTAAATACCTCAATAATATACATACTAAAAAACCTTCAAGTAAATAAGATAAATTTTTTGGTGTAAAATTATTTGAAATAAATTAATATTTGAAAAGTAATTAAACTATTCGTTTGACCTTCAAATTTTTTTACTTGACTAATTACTTAACAGGGGCTTTTTAAGCGGGAAAAAGTGAAACTGAAAATAAACAGGACATTGCAAAATAATTAAGCATTTGAGTTTTTGTTAGGTAAATTTCAAAGAATAAGAGTTTAATGCCCATAGGAATGTATAAAACTGGACCCTATTTCACAAAAAAAAAAACTCATTAACTTTTCACTTTGCACTTATGTAATTTTTCAGCAATTTGCAAAACTTTATGGTGCTCAGAATTATACAATTTGATAAGTGATAAGTTGAAATTGGTAAGTGTAATTTGCACAGTTTTTGAAATTTTTATATTCTCTTTGAAATTTCTGTTCCACATACGTTCTCTTGTGCAAAGTGTAATGTTTATATTGAAAAGAGCAATTTTGTTCCACAAAAATTATAAATTCTATTTTTGCAAAAATTTGCAAAGTAAACAATCGGAAAATATCTAGTCCTATCACCTGTTCAATAAGTGGGATGGTCGTTTTCAAGATGAAAACAAAAGATTACACTTGAATGCTTGCAGGCAGTAGGCAACCACGTAAACCAACCACGTAAACCAACCAACCAAAAAAATGTTAAGGCATGAGTTTTTGTTCGCCTTGTCGTACCCAGGTAGCATAAACAGATAGAATAAAAAAATTCCTAATAAACTAAAAGAGGCTTAAAATAGGTAAAAATTCGCTAAAAATCCTAAAAATGTTGATAATTATATATATGTATATGTATAATATAAAGTACCAAGCACAACTTACATATGGCATGGTGTACGAGGGCGGTTCGGAAACTTGTGGAGTTGCAGGAGATGGTAGTTTGCGCTAGTTTTCTATCCATAGCTATATTTTGAGGTATTTTTTAATTTTGCTCGATCTTTTTTGGAGTTTTTTAGTTATAAAACTGATCTAATTTGTACACAGAGAAAAAAATCCAAGAATTTAATACCCATTATCTATATTATTGTTAATAAGTGTGCTATTTCTCTATTCTCTCCATAGACGTATATAGGTTTTTTTTTTAAATTTTGCTCCATCTTTTTGGGGTTTTTTTTTTTGTTATGGCGATTTTATAAAAGACAGAAAATTTTTTCTAAATTCTAAAATTGCAAAATTCTAAATAAATTTATAAAAACTTCTTTATAAAAAGTTACACCATTTGCAAAATACTATTTATTTATTTTAACTATAAGTTATCTAAAAAAAAGAAACCAATTTAAGACCTATAAATTCTAAGAAATTTTTCTTATATTTAGGATTCTGTGTTAAGCTTGAAATTTTAAATAAACTTCATTTTACAATTTTCCATAAAATATATGAGAGTTTTTATTTTTTTTAACCTACAAGAATTTTAATAATAATTTATTTTGCTCAATTATCGCGATGAATTGATTTCATTAGCAAAATGTCTGTGAAATAATTTTGCCATAAAACTACAATTAAATTCGTTTCAATTAATATTCTTTCATTAAAATATTAAACTAAATATAGTTTTCAAAATTTAAATAATAACTATTTATTTCATTATGAAAATTAACTAATTATTTTGTTACATACTTATGTGCATTAGGGTGGCGCCAAAATAAAATTGCGGATGTTCCCGACTAATATGAAAATTTGATTCATTTTAAGATTACGTTGCGCCTTTTAAAGACCTTTCATATGATACCAAATTTACATATAAATCCTTTGGAAGAAATGTGAAAAAAAGTCTAAAAACCTCTAAAAAGGACATTTTTATCCTTTGATACAGCTCATCAAATATTGACCCCAGGACAAAAAAATTGAGAAACGTAGTCTTAAAATGAATCAAATTTTCATATTAGTCGGAAAAATCGATACCTTATTTTTTCTCCATACAAACGGGGCCACCCTAATGTACATACATTTGTATGTATGTATATTTATGTACAACATATTTGTATTTTTATTTATTTGTTTAATAATAATATAAATTAAATACAATTTATTATTCTCTGGTGTATAAATATTATTTTTGCAGCTAAATAAACTAACAAATTATAACATTTTTGGGATTATTTTCGTTTCTTTTGTTAACTTGCGTAAAAATAATCAAATTAAAAAATAATAAATAAAAATAATTCTAATAAATAAACAAAATATTTATGCATGTAAAAGAATACAAAAAAAAACTAAATTATTTATTTAAATATTTACATTGCTTTATGACTATTGTAAATAATGAAGAGTTTTAAACAAAATGTTAGTCCCAATTTACACGAAGCAATTCTTTAAGCTTACCTCTTAAGAATCCGGTTGAGGGGAAGTTAGAACTAGTAAACACTTGATTGTCGTAACAATTCGTGTTACTCTCTTATTTGTATTACATACAATGTACTCTTAAATAAAAATACGACCGATGTAAGAAATAAGTATTGTGATCTGTGCTGTCAGAATTTCCGATTTATCGGCATTATGGTGATTTTTTATCATAAAACTTACAGAGTGCGATATGATGATTTTTGCCCTCAAAGTGACGATTTCATTAACTTTATTAATGTATTAATGTATTAAAACATTAAAACTATTCACCTCTATCGTGAATAAAAATTCCACACGAAATTTGTTCCCTTTTATTTTTTTTTTAAACATTGAATTTTAATAGGAAAAATGTGAAAAGGGAACAAATTGTTGTTTGAAAGTTATTTTACCAACAGGAAGCAATATGTAAATATAAACAATTCAAAGAGTTTTGTTGGTTCTGTTGAATATGGTGTGCCACAGGGAAGTGGACTTGGGCCGTTGTTATTTTCAATATATTTAAATGATATAAAAAATCTTAATTTAGGTGGTCAGCTGTGTATGTTTGCTGATGATGTGTGTGTATTGTATCCATATAAATATGATGTAGTACTCAAAACTCAAATTGAAAGAGATGCTTCACTGATTTTCGAATTTGCGAGGTTAAATCGATTATTGCTCAACCCTAATAAAACCAAACTAATTCGCTTTAGACCACATTCTCTGAGTATTAATAACAATTTTAATGTATATGTAGACGGAAAAATTGTGAATGAAACCCATTCGGTAAAGTATTTGGGAATTACTCTCCAAAGCAACTTATCTTGGGATCTTCATATAAATGATGTGAAAATGAAGATAGCTCCAGCACTTGGAATATTATATAAATTGAAAAATAAATTGGAGAAAAGATCAAAGCTGATGATATATCAATCCTTGATTCAATCACACTTAAATTATTTGGCCATTATATATGCTCACAATAAAAATAATACATTACTTAAATCTCTGCAATGTATGCAAAACAAGGCGTTAAAAATTTTATACAATTTATCATTGTTGTATTCAACTATTTCTTTATATAAAGAAGTAAGCAAATCAATATTACCAATTTATGGGTTGCATGAATACCAAGTTTTAATGTTTGTTTTTAAAAGTATTAATAATGTTGGTTACCACACTATACCATTTACGCAAAATCAAATAAATTTTAATACACGAAACAGAACCAATTTTAGAGTTCCTAGATGCAGGTTAGAAACATCCAAGCAGCGAATTGATTATATTGGTGGAATCAAATTTAATAACTTGCCACCAGCTTTAAAACTAATTGATCGAATTTCCATTTTTAAATCCGCTTGTAAAGAACACTTATTTAATAAAATTGAAACGCTTTTGATTTAATGTCTTAAGTTTTTTATAAAATTATTATATGTATTATAAACTATTTTTTTTTTCTAAAAAAAAAACTATTATTTTATTTGTACAGTTATTACCTAATTTGCCAACTTGCCTCAATTATGCCTTCTTGGCGCTGAGGCCAAATTGAATTTTGTAAAATAAATTTTGTTCAAATAAAATAAGCAGCTACATAAATAAATATGTGGTTGCGAAATAATGAAAAAAAAAACTATAGAATTTATTCAAATGAAACTAATTTTTTCAGATAGCTGACTTCATTACGCTTCCAATGAGTACCAACATCGTGGGTATGCGTTAAGCATCATTAGAGTTCGGACCACTGAAAGCCAATAGCTTCATGTCAACAAGCCGAGAGGTTTTTCGATTTTCTCCACCAAAATAACTTAGAAAATGTTCACCGAAAGGCTTTTTGGTAGCAGAAGCTCAGAACTGAGTAGTAGGTTGAAATGGCTTTTGAAAAATCTTTAAACGCTTATAATTTCTAAATGGCTTCACCGATTTTAAAGATATTGATATCCGCGTAAAGCGCACGAATTCGGCTTTCTCCTCAACCTAAAAAAATTACTAAGCGTCCACGATAAGTGGATGTTTAACCGTATAATTGTATAAATTCACTTCTAATTATCAAACTATAGAATTTATTCAAATGAAACTAATTTTTTCGGGTAGCTGACTTCCTTACGCTTCCAATGAGTAGCAACATCGTGGGTATGCGTTGAGCATCATGGGAGTTTGGACCACTGAAAGCCAATAGCTTCATGTCAACAAGCCGAGAGGTTTTTCAATTTTCTCCACCAAAATAACTTAGAACATTTTCACCGAAAGACTTTTTGGTAGCAGAAGCTCAGAACTGAGTAGTAGGTTGAAATGGCTTTTGAAAAATCTTTAAACGCTTATAATTTCTAAATGGCTTCACCGATTTTAAAGATATTGATATCCGCGTAAAGCGCACGAATTCGGCTTTCTCCTCAACCTAAAAAATTTATTAAGCGTCCACGATAAGCGGATGTTTAACCGTAAAATTCTATAAATTCACTTCTAATTATGCACCTAAAGAATGTATTCAAATGAAACTAATTTTTTCAGATAGCTGACTTCCTTACGCTTCCAAT
The DNA here is from genome assembly GCA_916048285.2 of Bellardia pandia. NCBI lineage: Eukaryota > Metazoa > Arthropoda > Insecta > Diptera > Calliphoridae > Bellardia > Bellardia pandia. The sequence continues at coordinate 106,309,906 of OU696532.1, forward strand.
GAGTACCAACATCGTGGGTATGCGTTAAGCATCATGAGAGTTCGGACCACTTGAAAGCCAATAGTTTCATGTCAACAAGCCGAGGAGATTTTTTTGGATTTTCTCCGCCAAAATAACTTCGAAAATGTTGACTGAACGATTTTTTGGTAGCAGAAGCTCAGAACTGAGCAGTAGGTTGAAATGGCTTTTGAAAAATCTTTAAACGCTTATAATTTCTAAATGGCTTCACCGATTTTAAAGATATTGATATCCGCGTAAAGCGCACGAATTCGGCTTTCTCCTCAACCTAAAAAATTTATTAAGCGTCCACGATAAGCGGACGTTTAACCGTAAAATTCTATAAATTCACTTCTAATTATGCACTTAAAGAATTTATTCAAATGAAACTAATTTTTTCAAATAGCTGACTTCCTTACGCTTCCAATGAGTACCAACATCGTGGGTATGCGTTAAGCATCATGGGAGTTCGGACCACTGAAAGCCAATAGCTTCATGTCAACAAGCCGACAGGTTTTTCGATTTTCTCCACCAAAATAACTTAGAAAATGTTCACCGAAAGGCTTTTTGGTAGCAGAAGCTCAGAACTGAGTAGTAGGTTGAAATGGCTTTTGAAAAATCTTTAAACGCTTATAATTTCTAAATGGCTTCACCGATTTTAAAGATATTGTAATCCGCGTAAAGCGCACGAATTCGGCTTTCTCCTCAACCTAAAAAATTTACTAAGCGTCCACGATAAGTGGATGTTTAACCGTAAAATTCTATAAATTCTATTCTAATTATGCACCTAAAGAATTTATTCAAATGAAACTAATTTTTTCAGATAGCTGACTTCATTACGCTTCCAATGAGTACCAACATCGTGGGTATGCGTTGAGCATCACGGGAGTTCGGACCACTGAAAGCCAATAGCTTCATGTCAACAAGCCGAGAGGGTTTTCGATTTTCTCCACCAAAATAACTTAGAAAATTTTGACCGACCAACTAATTTCACAAATGATTATTACATTTCATCATCATGTTATTAAATGCTTCAGATTGTGGAAACTGAAACACAACTAAATAGCATTACCTGCGATGAACTTTTCCAGCCAGTCTGGAAGCAGTGCCTTTTATACAGTTCTGCCATTTGTATATTTATGGAAAACTCTTTGCAAAGAATATATAAACTTAGTGCTTTACTTTACATTCTTACCGAACTTCATGATACAAATATTTATTATTATACAAATTTATTTTATCTTTATTTTCATTGTTTATCTCGAATGATTTCGCTATTTATCTTATTAATTTGTTATTTTTTCTTGTATTGTTTTCCAGATCCTACTACGACTCTAAACGTTGCCATGAAGAATACAACAATAGCCAATGTACGATGCAATAAATTGCCTAGTATCAGTTTATAGAATACCTGTATACTAAAGCTAAATTTCCGGAAATCTGAAAGAATTATAATCTACATGAATTTACTTTAAAGAGTATTACAACTAAACATGCATTTTATTAACTTATGCCCTTATTTTTATATAAAAAATTAAAGTAGACTTCAAATGTACTTTAAGAAAATTGTGTATGAAAATTTTCTTTAAGAGCATACTTCAAGTTTACTTTATTTTTTATTAATACGGCCGTTAGTCTTTAAGCATGTGAAGAATTTATATATTTTATTTACACTAAATATCATTTATTTACTACTATTCAGTGTTACGTTAAGAAACTCTTTTTAAAAACCAACAAATTATTGTTATTTTAATAATATGTTTATATAACTACAACTAGCTCTAGGAATATCCTTTAATTTGTAAGAAAAACCTTTAAAATTTCATTCATAATTAATAAAAATAATCAATTTACACAATTTCTTAATTTTTAGTTTAGATTAAAAAAATATCAATAATTTAGCCAAAAAAAAACTACGAAAATTAACAAAAAAAACAAAATAAAATCAAATTTCATAATGTCCCTAAAATACCACTCTCATACACACTGTATTTCGTTGTGTTGTGCGACGTTGCACATAAATTTTATTTGATTTTGCAAAAGTTCAAAATTTCAATCAAGTACCAGGAGCCTAGAATGTGAGAAAAAGCAGCAAGAGATATTTTGAAATTCTTTTGCAAAAATTTCCACAGCATACATTAGGGATGTGAAAAGTATTTGAGTCACCCGGTTTTAATGCAAGTCAGTCAATACACATACCAGGGTGTGTGGCCTAGCTAATTAGCACGAACAACAATTATGGTTGGTTTTTAAACAAATGCTTTACTGAACATGGTAAAATGAAAAGATAATTTTAAGGTACTCCTGCTGCAATGGGTTGTGCGGAGCTTAAGAAATCTCATTCGCTTAGCTTAAATGTTATACCAACCAGTTAAGTAGTTTTACGTTTAAATTTAGTTTCAACTTGTATATTAGACCATCATGCCACACTTTATCAAACGCTTGAGAAATGTCAATAAAAAGAGCGGAACAATAGACCTGTGTTTTCTTCTAAATCAAAAATTTGAGGGTGCTGTAACTTAATAGTCAAAATAGTCAAAATCTCTATAAAAAAAAGAAAAAAATCGTCATTTCGAATTTTAAAAATCGTCAAAAAAAATCGGAAAAATAAAAAGTCACTATTTCTAATAGTATTTTGAAATTTTTATTTAAGCGAAAACAAAAAAATCAAGTTTACAACTATATAGTCTTGTACAATACATATCAAAATACATAAATTTTAACATTTTAAATAAGAAAATTGAACAAAAACTGGTCAGCTAAAACTGAAGAGTGTGAAAAAAGACTAACAGTATTTTGTAAATAAATATTTGAACTTAGCTTACTTTATTAATTAAGGTTAAGTGACAATGTCAAAACAATTTAGTTTATTAAGTTTTAAATAATATTTTGGGTATAGAAAAAGATCATAGGGTTCATATGCTTTTCGCGGACACCAATATTATTTAAATCGGTTAAGCCGTTTGGAAGTTATATGGATTTAAACATTATTTTGAAAAATTTCTACTTTCTATTTAATTTTGTTCTCCTGGTAACAAAAATAATCTGTAAAAATTTGAAGTTGGTACTCATTGGAAGCGTAAGGAAGTCAGCTATTTGAAAAAATTAGTTTCATTTGAATAAATTCTATAGGTGCATAATTAGAATAGAATTTATAGAATTTTACGGTTAAACATCCGCTTATCGTGGACGCTTAATAAATTTTTTAGGTTGAGGAGAAAGCCGAATTCGTGCGCTTTACGCGGATATCAATATCTTTAAAATCGGTGAAGCCATTTAGAAATTATAAGCGTTTAAAGATTTTTCAAAAGCCATTTCAACCTACTGCTCAGTTCTGAGCTTCTGCTACCAAAAAGTCTTTCGGTGAAAATTTTCTAAGTTATTTTGGTGGAGAAAATCGAAAAACCTCTCGGCTTGTTGACATGAAGCTATTGGCTTTCAGTGGTCCGAACTCCCATGATGCTCAACGCATACCCACGATGTTGGTACTCATTGGAAGCGTAAGGAAGTCAGCTATCCGAAAAAGTTAGTTTCATTTGAATAAATTCTATAGCTTGATAATTAGAAGTGAATTTATAGAATTTTACGGTTAAACATCCGCTTATCGTGGACGCTTAATAAATTTTTTAGGTTGAAGAGAAAGCCGAATTCGTGCGCTTTACGCGGATATCAATATCTTTAAAATCGGTGAAGCCATTTAGAAATTATAAGCGTTTAAAGATTTTTCAAAAGCCATTTCAACCTACTGCTCAGTTCTGAGCTTCTGCTACCAAAAAGTCTTTCGGTGAAAATTTTCTAAGTTATTTTGGTGGAGAAAATCGAAAAACCTCTCGGCTTGTTGACATGAAGCTATTGGTTTTCAGTGGTCCGAACTCCCATGATGCTTAACGCATACCTACGATGTTGGTACTCATTGGAAGCGTAAGGAAGTCAGTTATCTGAAAAAATTAGTTTCATTTGAATAAATTCTATAGGTGCATAATTAGAAGTGAATTTATAGAATTTAACGGTTAAACGTCTGCTTATCGTGGACGCTTAATAAATGTTTTAGGTTGAGGAGAAAGCCGAATTCGTGCGCTTTACGCGGATATCAATATCTTTAAAATCGGTGAAGCCATTTAGAAATTATAAGCGTTTAAAGATTTTTCAAAAGCCATTTCAACCTACTGCTCAGTTCTGAGCTTCTGCTACCAAAAAGTCTTTCGGTGAAAATTTTCTAAGTTATTTTGGTGGAGAAAATCGAAAAACCTCTCGGCTTGTTGACATGAAGCTATTGGCTTTCAGTGGTTCGAACTCCCATGATGCTTAACGCATACCTACGATGTTGGTACTCATTGGAAGCGTAAGGAAGTCAGCTATCTAAAAAAATTAGTTTCATTTGAATAAATTCTTTAGGTGCATAATTAGAAGTGAATTTATAGAATTTTACGGTTAAACATCCGCTTATCGTGGACGCTTAATAAATTTTTTAGGTTGAGGAGAAAGCCGAATTCGTGCGCTTTACGCGGATATCAATATCTTTAAAATCGGTGAAGCCATTTAGAAATTATAAGCGTTTAAAGATTTTTCAAAAGCCATTTCAACCTACTGCTCAGTTCTGAGCTTCTGCTACCAAAAAGTCTTTCGGTGAAAATTTTCTAAGTTATTTTGGTGGAGAAAATCGAAAAACCTCTCGGCTTGTTGACATGAAGCTATTGGCTTTCAGTGGTCCGAACTCCCATGATGCTCAACGCATACCTACGATGTTGGTACTCATTGGAAGCGTAAGGAAGTCAGCTATCCGAAAAAGTTAGTTTCATTTGAATAAATTCTATAGCTTGATAATTAGAAGTGAATTTATAGAATTTTACGGTTAAACATCCGCTTATCGTGGACGCTTAATAAATTTTTTAGGTTGAAGAGAAAGCCGAATTCGTGCGCTTTACGCGGATATCAATATCTTTAAAATCGGTGAAGCCATTTAGAAATTATAAGCGTTTAAAGATTTTTCAAAAGCCATTTCAACCTACTGCTCAGTTCTGAGCTTCTGCTACCAAAAAGTCTTTCGGTGAAAATTTTCTAAGTTATTTTGGTGGAGAAAATCGAAAAACCTCTCGGCTTGTTGACATGAAGCTATTGGCTTTCAGTGGTCCGAACTCCCATGATGCTTAACGCATACCTACGATGTTGGTACTCATTGGAAGCGTAAGGAAGTCAGCTATCTAAAAAAATTAGTTTCATTTGAATAAATTCTTTAGGTGCATAATTAGAAGTGAATTTATAGAATTTAACGGTTAAACGTCCGCTTATCGTGGACGCTTAATAAATTTTTTAGGTTGAGGAGAAAGCCGAATTCGTGCGCTTTACGCGGATATCAATATCTTTAAAATCGGTGAAGCCATTTAGAAATTATAAGCGTTTAAAGATTTTTCAAAAGCCATTTCAACCTACTGCTCAGTTCTGAGCTTCTGCTACCAAAAAGTCTTTCGGTGAAAATTTTCTAAGTTATTTTGGTGGAGAAAATCGAAAAACCTCTCGGCTTGTTGACATGAAGCTATTGGCTTTCAGTGGTCCGAACTCCCATGATGCTTAACGCATACCTACGATGTTGGTACTCATTGGAAGCGTAAGGAAGTCAGCTATCTAAAAAAATTAGTTTCATTTGAATAAATTCTTTAGGTGCATAATTAGAAGTGAATTTATAGAATTTAACGGTTAAACGTCTGCTTATCGTGGACGCTTAATAAATGTTTTAGGTTGAGGAGAAAGCCGAATTCGTGCGCTTTACGCGGATATCAATATCTTTAAAATCGGTGAAGCCATTTAGAAATTATAAGCGTTTAAAGATTTTTCAAAAGCCATTTCAACCTACTGCTCAGTTCTGAGCTTCTGCTACCAAAAAGTCTTTCGGTGAAAATTTTCTAAGTTATTTTGGTGGAGAAAATCGAAAAACCTCTCGGCTTGTTGACATGAAGCTATTGGCTTTCAGTGGTCCGAACTCCCATGATGCTTAACGCATACCTACGATGTTGGTACTCATTGGAAGCGTAAGGAAGTCAGCTATCTAAAAAAATTAGTTTCATTTGAATAAATTCTTTAGGTGCATAATTAGAAGTGAATTTATAGAATTTAACGGTTAAACGTCTGCTTATCGTGGACGCTTAATAAATGTTTTAGGTTGAGGAGAAAGCCGAATTCGTGCGCTTTACGCGGATATCAATATCTTTAAAATCGGTGAAGCCATTTAGAAATTATAAGCGTTTAAAGATTTTTCAAAAGCCATTTCAACCTACTGCTCAGTTCTGAGCTTCTGCTACCAAAAAGTCTTTCGGTGAAAATTTTCTAAGTTATTTTGGTGGAGAAAATCGAAAAACCTCTCGGCTTGTTGACATGAAGCTATTGGCTTTCAGTGGTCCGAACTCCCATGATGCTTAACGCATACCTACGATGTTGGTACTCATTGGAAGCGTAAGGAAGTCAGCTATCTAAAAAAATTAGTTTCATTTGAATAAATTCTTTAGGTGCATAATTAGAAGTGAATTTATAGAATTTAACGGTTAAACGTCTGCTTATCGTGGACGCTTAATAAATGTTTTAGGTTGAGGAGAAAGCCGAATTCGTGCGCTTTACGCGGATATCAATATCTTTAAAATCGGTGAAGCCATTTAGAAATTATAAGCGTTTAAAGATTTTTCAAAAGCCATTTCAACCTACTGCTCAGTTCTGAGCTTCTGCTACCAAAAAGTCTTTCGGTGAAAATTTTCTAAGTTATTTTGGTGGAGAAAATCGAAAAACCTCTCGGCTTGTTGACATGAAGCTATTGGCTTTCAGTGGTCCGAACTCCCATGATGCTTAACGCATACCTACGATGTTGGTACTCATTGGAAGCGTAAGGAAGTCAGCTATCTAAAAAAATTAGTTTCATTTGAATAAATTCTTTAGGTGCATAATTAGAAGTGAATTTATAGAATTTAACGGTTAAACGTCTGCTTATCGTGGACGCTTAATAAATGTTTTAGGTTGAGGAGAAAGCCGAATTCGTGCGCTTTACGCGGATATCAATATCTTTAAAATCGGAGAAGCCATTTAGAAATTATAAGCGTTTAAAGATTTTTCAAAAGCCATTTCAACCTACTGCTCAGTTCTGAGCTTCTGCTACCAAAAAGTCTTTCGGTGAAAATTTTCTAAGTTATTTTGGTGGAGAAAATCGAAAAACCTCTCGGCTTGTTGACATGAAGCTATTGGCTTTCAGTGGTCCGAACTCCCATGATGCTTAACGCATACCTACGATGTTGGTACTCATTGGAAGCGTAAGGAAGTCAGCTATTTGAAAAAATTAGTTTCATTTGAATAAATTCTATAGGTGCATAATTAGAATAGAATTTATAGAATTTTACGGTTAAACATCCGCTTATCGTGGACGCTTAATAAATTTTTTAGGTTGAGGAGAAAGCCGAATTCGTGCGCTTTACGCGGATATCAATATCTTTAAAATCGGTGAAGCCATTTAGAAATTATAAGCGTTTAAAGATTTTTCAAAAGCCATTTCAACCTACTGCTCAGTTCTGAGCTTCTGCTACCAAAAAGTCTTTCGGTGAAAATTTTCTAAGTTATTTTGGTGGAGAAAATCGAAAAACCTCTCGGCTTGTTGACATGAAGCTATTGGCTTTCAGTGGTCCGAACTCCCATGATGCTCAACGCATACCCACGATGTTGGTACTCATTGGAAGCGTAAGGAAGTCAGCTATCCGAAAAAGTTAGTTTCATTTGAATAAATTCTATAGCTTGATAATTAGAAGTGAATTTATAGAATTTTACGGTTAAACATCCGCTTATCGTGGACGCTTAATAAATTTTTTAGGTTGAAGAGAAAGCCGAATTCGTGCGCTTTACGCGGATATCAATATCTTTAAAATCGGTGAAGCCATTTAGAAATTATAAGCGTTTAAAGATTTTTCAAAAGCCATTTCAACCTACTGCTCAGTTCTGAGCTTCTGCTACCAAAAAGTCTTTCGGTGAAAATTTTCTAAGTTATTTTGGTGGAGAAAATCGAAAAACCTCTCGGCTTGTTGACATGAAGCTATTGGTTTTCAGTGGTCCGAACTCCCATGATGCTTAACGCATACCTACGATGTTGGTACTCATTGGAAGCGTAAGGAAGTCAGTTATCTGAAAAAATTAGTTTCATTTGAATAAATTCTATAGGTGCATAATTAGAATAGAATTTATAGAATTTTACGGTTAAACATCCGCTTATCGTGGACGCTTAATAAATTTTTTAGGTTGAGGAGAAAGCCGAATTCGTGCGCTTTACGCGGATATCAATATCTTTAAAATCGGTGAAGCCATTTAGAAATTATAAGCGTTTAAAGATTTTTCAAAAGCCATTTCAACCTACTGCTCAGTTCTGAGCTTCTGCTACCAAAAAGTCTTTCGGTGAAAATTTTCTAAGTTATTTTGGTGGAGAAAATCGAAAAACCTCTCGGCTTGTTGACATGAAGCTATTGGCTTTCAGTGGTCCGAACTCCCATGATGCTTAACGCATACCTACGATGTTGGTACTCATTGGAAGCGTAAGGAAGTCAGCTATCTAAAAAAATTAGTTTCATTTGAATAAATTCTTTAGGTGCATAATTAGAAGTGAATTTATAGAATTTAACGGTTAAACGTCTGCTTATCGTGGACGCTTAATAAATGTTTTAGGTTGAGGAGAAAGCCGAATTCGTGCGCTTTACGCGGATATCAATATCTTTAAAATCGGTGAAGCCATTTAGAAATTATAAGCGTTTAAAGATTTTTCAAAAGCCATTTCAACCTACTGCTCAGTTCTGAGCTTCTGCTACCAAAAAGTCTTTCGGTGAAAATTTTCTAAGTTATTTTGGTGGAGAAAATCGAAAAACCTCTCGGCTTGTTGACATGAAGCTATTGGCTTTCAGTGGTTCGAACTCCCATGATGCTTAACGCATACCTACGATGTTGGTACTCATTGGAAGCGTAAGGAAGTCAGCTATCTAAAAAAATTAGTTTCATTTGAATAAATTCTTTAGGTGCATAATTAGAAGTGAATTTATAGAATTTTACGGTTAAACATCCGCTTATCGTGGACGCTTAATAAATTTTTTAGGTTGAGGAGAAAGCCGAATTCGTGCGCTTTACGCGGATATCAATATCTTTAAAATCGGTGAAGCCATTTAGAAATTATAAGCGTTTAAAGATTTTTCAAAAGCCATTTCAACCTACTGCTCAGTTCTGAGCTTCTGCTACCAAAAAGTCTTTCGGTGAAAATTTTCTAAGTTATTTTGGTGGAGAAAATCGAAAAACCTCTCGGCTTGTTGACATGAAGCTATTGGCTTTCAGTGGTCCGAACTCCCATGATGCTCAACGCATACCTACGATGTTGGTACTCATTGGAAGCGTAAGGAAGTCAGCTATCCGAAAAAGTTAGTTTCATTTGAATAAATTCTATAGCTTGATAATTAGAAGTGAATTTATAGAATTTTACGGTTAAACATCCGCTTATCGTGGACGCTTAATAAATTTTTTAGGTTGAGGAGAAAGCCGAATTCGTGCGCTTTACGCGGATATCAATATCTTTAAAATCGGTGAAGCCATTTAGAAATTATAAGCGTTTAAAGATTTTTCAAAAGCCATTTCAACCTACTGCTCAGTTCTGAGCTTCTGCTACCAAAAAGTCTTTCGGTGAAAATTTTCTAAGTTATTTTGGTGGAGAAAATCGAAAAACCTCTCGGCTTGTTGACATGAAGCTATTGGCTTTCAGTGGTCCGAACTCCCATGATGCTTAACGCATACCTACGATGTTGGTACTCATTGGAAGCGTAAGGAAGTCAGCTATCTAAAAAAATTAGTTTCATTTGAATAAATTCTTTAGGTGCATAATTAGAAGTGAATTTATAGAATTTAACGGTTAAACGTCTGCTTATCGTGGACGCTTAATAAATGTTTTAGGTTGAGGAGAAAGCCGAATTCGTGCGCTTTACGCGGATATCAATATCTTTAAAATCGGTGAAGCCATTTAGAAATTATAAGCGTTTAAAGATTTTTCAAAAGCCATTTCAACCTACTGCTCAGTTCTGAGCTTCTGCTACCAAAAAGTCTTTCGGTGAAAATTTTCTAAGTTATTTTGGTGGAGAAAATCGAAAAACCTCTCGGCTTGTTGACATGAAGCTATTGGCTTTCAGTGGTCCGAACTCCCATGATGCTTAACGCATACCTACGATGTTGGTACTCATTGGAAGCGTAAGGAAGTCAGCTATCTAAAAAAATTAGTTTCATTTGAATAAATTCTTTAGGTGCATAATTAGAAGTGAATTTATAGAATTTAACGGTTAAACGTCTGCTTATCGTGGACGCTTAATAAATGTTTTAGGTTGAGGAGAAAGCCGAATTCGTGCGCTTTACGCGGATATCAATATCTTTAAAATCGGTGAAGCCATTTAGAAATTATAAGCGTTTAAAGATTTTTCAAAAGCCATTTCAACCTACTGCTCAGTTCTGAGCTTCTGCTACCAAAAAGTCTTTCGGTGAAAATTTTCTAAGTTATTTTGGTGGAGAAAATCGAAAAACCTCTCGGCTTGTTGACATGAAGCTATTGGCTTTCAGTGGTCCGAACTCCCATGATGCTTAACGCATACCTACGATGTTGGTACTCATTGGAAGCGTAAGGAAGTCAGCTATCTAAAAAAATTAGTTTCATTTGAATAAATTCTTTAGGTGCATAATTAGAAGTGAATTTATAGAATTTAACGGTTAAACGTCTGCTTATCGTGGACGCTTAATAAATGTTTTAGGTTGAGGAGAAAGCCGAATTCGTGCGCTTTACGCGGATATCAATATCTTTAAAATCGGTGAAGCCATTTAGAAATTATAAGCGTTTAAAGATTTTTCAAAAGCCATTTCAACCTACTGCTCAGTTCTGAGCTTCTGCTACCAAAAAGTCTTTCGGTGAAAATTTTCTAAGTTATTTTGGTGGAGAAAATCGAAAAACCTCTCGGCTTGTTGACATGAAGCTATTGGCTTTCAGTGGTCCGAACTCCCATGATGCTTAACGCATACCTACGATGTTGGTACTCATTGGAAGCGTAAGGAAGTCAGCTATCTAAAAAAATTAGTTTCATTTGAATAAATTCTTTAGGTGCATAATTAGAAGTGAATTTATAGAATTTAACGGTTAAACGTCTGCTTATCGTGGACGCTTAATAAATGTTTTACGTTGAGGAGAAAGCCGAATTCGTGCGCTTTACGCGGATATCAATATCTTTAAAATCGGTGAAGCCATTTAGAAATTATAAGCGTTTAAAGATTTTTCAAAAGCCATTTCAACCTACTGCTCAGTTCTGAGCTTCTGCTACCAAAAAGTCTTTCGGTGAAAATTTTCTAAGTTATTTTGGTGGAGAAAATCGAAAAACCTCTCGGCTTGTTGACATGAAGCTATTGGCTTTCAGTGGTCCGAACTCCCATGATGCTTAACGCATACCTACGATGTTGGTACTCATTGGAAGCGTAAGGAAGTCAGCTATTTGAAAAAATTAGTTTCATTTGAATAAATTCTATAGGTGCATAATTAGAATAGAATTTATAGAATTTTACGGTTAAACATCCGCTTATCGTGGACGCTTAATAAATTTTTTAGGTTGAGGAGAAAGCCGAATTCGTGCGCTTTACGCGGATATCAATATCTTTAAAATCGGTGAAGCCATTTAGAAATTATAAGCGTTTAAAGATTTTTCAAAAGCCATTTCAACCTACTGCTCAGTTCTGAGCTTCTGCTACCAAAAAGTCTTTCGGTGAAAATTTTCTAAGTTATTTTGGTGGAGAAAATCGAAAAACCTCTCGGCTTGTTGACATGAAGCTATTGGCTTTCAGTGGTCCGAACTCCCATGATGCTTAACGCATACCTACGATGTTGGTACTCATTGGAAGCGTAAGGAAGTCAGCTATCTAAAAAAATTAGTTTCATTTGAATAAATTCTTTAGGTGCATAATTAGAAGTGAATTTATAGAATTTAACGGTTAAACGTCTGCTTATCGTGGACGCTTAATAAATGTTTTAGGTTGAGGAGAAAGCCGAATTCGTGCGCTTTACGCGGATATCAATATCTTTAAAATCGGTGAAGCCATTTAGAAATTATAAGCGTTTAAAGATTTTTCAAAAGCCATTTCAACCTACTGCTCAGTTCTGAGCTTCTGCTACCAAAAAGTCTTTCGGTGAAAATTTTCTAAGTTATTTTGGTGGAGAAAATCGAAAAACCTCTCGGCTTGTTGACATGAAGCTATTGGCTTTCAGTGGTCCGAACTCCCATGATGCTTAACGCATATCTACGATGTTGGTACTCATTGGAAGCGTAAGGAAGTCAGCTATCTAAAAAAATTAGTTTCATTTGAATAAATTCTTTAGGTGCATAATTAGAAGTGAATTTATAGAATTTAACGGTTAAACGTCTGCTTATCGTGGACGCTTAATAAATGTTTTAGGTTGAGGAGAAAGCCGAATTCGTGCGCTTTACGCGGATATCAATATCTTTAAAATCGGTGAAGCCATTTAGAAATTATAAGCGTTTAAAGATTTTTCAAAAGCCATTTCAACCTACTGCTCAGTTCTGAGCTTCTGCTACCAAAAAGTCTTTCGGTGAAAATTTTCTAAGTTATTTTGGTGGAGAAAATCGAAAAACCTCTCGGCTTGTTGACATGAAGCTATTGGCTTTCAGTGGTCCGAACTCCCATGATGCTTAACGCATACCTACGATGTTGGTACTCATTGGAAGCGTAAGGAAGTCAGCTATCTAAAAAAATTAGTTTCATTTGAATAAATTCTTTAGGTGCATAATTAGAAGTGAATTTATAGAATTTAACGGTTAAACGTCTGCTTATCGTGGACGCTTAATAAATGTTTTAGGTTGAGGAGAAAGCCGAATTCGTGCGCTTTACGCGGATATCAATATCTTTAAAATCGGTGAAGCCATTTAGAAATTATAAGCGTTTAAAGATTTTTCAAAAGCCATTTCAACCTACTGCTCAGTTCTGAGCTTCTGCTACCAAAAAGTCTTTCGGTGAAAATTTTCTACGTTATTTTGGTGGAGAAAATCGAAAAACCTCTCGGCTTGTTGACATGAAGCTATTGGCTTTCAGTGGTCCGAACTCCCATGATGCTTAACGCATACCTACTATGTTGGTACTCATTGGAAGCGTAAGGAAGTCAGCTATCTAAAAAAATTAGTTTCATTTGAATAAATTCTTTAGGTGCATAATTAGAAGTGAATTTATAGAATTTAACGGTTAAACGTCTGCTTATCGTGGACGCTTAATAAATGTTTTAGGTTGAGGAGAAAGCCGAATTCGTGCGCTTTACGCGGATATTAATATCTTTAAAATCGGTGAAGCCATTTAGAAATTATAAGCGTTTAAAGATTTTTCAAAAGCCATTTCAACCTACTGCTCAGTTCTGAGCTTCTGCTACCAAAAAGTCTTTCGGTGAAAATTTTCTACGTTATTTTGGTGGAGAAAATCGAAAAACCTCTCGGCTTGTTGACATGAAGCTATTGGCTTTCAGTGGTCCGAACTCCCATGATGCTTAACGCATACCTACTATGTTGGTACTCATTGGAAGCGTAAGGAAGTCAGCTATCTAAAAAAATTAGTTTCATTTGAATAAATTCTTTAGGTGCATAATTAGAAGTGAATTTATAGAATTTAACGGTTAAACGTCTGCTTATCGTGGACGCTTAATAAATGTTTTAGGTTGAGGAGAAAGCCGAATTCGTGCGCTTTACGCGGATATCAATATCTTTAAAATCGGTGAAGCCATTTAGAAATTATAAGCGTTTAAAGATTTTTCAAAAGCCATTTCAACCTACTGCTCAGTTCTGAGCTTCTGCTACCAAAAAGTCTTTCGGTGAAAATTTTCTAAGTTATTTTGGTGGAGAAAATCGAAAAACCTCTCGGCTTGTTGACATGAAGCTATTGGCTTTCAGTGGTCCGAACTCCCATGATGCTTAACGCATACCTACTATGTTGGTACTCATTGGAAGCGTAAGGAAGTCAGCTATCTAAAAAAATTAGTTTCATTTGAATAAATTCTTTAGGTGCATAATTAGAAGTGAATTTATAGAATTTAACGGTTAAACGTCTGCTTATCGTGGACGCTTAATAAATGTTTTAGGTTGAGGAGAAAGCCGAATTCGTGCGCTTTACGCGGATATCAATATCTTTAAAATCGGTGAAGCCATTTAGAAATTATAAGCGTTTAAAGATTTTTCAAAAGCCATTTCAACCTACTGCTCAGTTCTGAGCTTCTGCTACCAAAAAGTCTTTCGGTGAAAATTTTCTACGTTATTTTGGTGGAGAAAATCGAAAAACCTCTCGGCTTGTTGACATGAAGCTATTGGCTTTCAGTGGTCCGAACTCCCATGATGCTTAACGCATACCTACTATGTTGGTACTCATTGGAAGCGTAAGGAAGTCAGCTATCTAAAAAAATTAGTTTCATTTGAATAAATTCTTTAGGTGCATAATTAGAAGTGAATTTATAGAATTTAACGGTTAAACGTCTGCTTATCGTGGACGCTTAATAAATGTTTTAGGTTGAGGAGAAAGCCGAATTCGTGCGCTTTACGCGGATATCAATATCTTTAAAATCGGTGAAGCCATTTAGAAATTATAAGCGTTTAAAGATTTTTCAAAAGCCATTTCAACCTACTGCTCAGTTCTGAGCTTCTGCTACCAAAAAGTCTTTCGGTGAAAATTTTCTAAGTTATTTTGGTGGAGAAAATCGAAAAACCTCTCGGCTTGTTGACATGAAGCTATTGGCTTTCAGTGGTCCGAACTCCCATGATGCTTAACGCATACCTACGATGTTGGTACTCATTGGAAGCGTAAGGAAGTCAGCTATCTAAAAAAATTAGTTTCATTTGAATAAATTCTTTAGGTGCATAATTAGAAGTGAATTTATAGAATTTAACGGTTAAACGTCTGCTTATCGTGGACGCTTAATAAATGTTTTAGGTTGAGGAGAAAGCCGAATTCGTGCGCTTTACGCGGATATCAATATCTTTAAAATCGGTGAAGCCATTTAGAAATTATAAGCGTTTAAAGATTTTTCAAAAGCCATTTCAACCTACTGCTCAGTTCTGAGCTTCTGCTACCAAAAAGTCTTTCGGTGAAAATTTTCTAAGTTATTTTGGTGGAGAAAATCGAAAAACCTCTCGGCTTGTTGACATGAAGCTATTGGCTTTCAGTGGTCCGAACTCCCATGATGCTTAACGCATACCTACGATGTTGGTACTCATTGGAAGCGTAAGGAAGTCAGCTATCTAAAAAAATTAGTTTCATTTGAATAAATTCTTTAGGTGCATAATTAGAAGTGAATTTATAGAATTTAACGGTTAAACGTCTGCTTATCGTGGACGCTTAATAAATGTTTTAGGTTGAGGAGAAAGCCGAATTCGTGCGCTTTACGCGGATATCAATATCTTTAAAATCGGTGAAGCCATTTAGAAATTATAAGCGTTTAAAGATTTTTCAAAAGCCATTTCAACCTACTGCTCAGTTCTGAGCTTCTGCTACCAAAAAGTCTTTCGGTGAAAATTTTCTAAGTTATTTTGGTGGAGAAAATCGAAAAACCTCTCGGCTTGTTGACATGAAGCTATTGGCTTTCAGTGGTCCGAACTCCCATGATGCTTAACGCATACCTACGATGTTGGTACTCATTGGAAGCGTAAGGAAGTCAGCTATCTAAAAAAATTAGTTTCATTTGAATAAATTCTTTAGGTGCATAATTAGAAGTGAATTTATAGAATTTAACGGTTAAACGTCTGCTTATCGTGGACGCTTAATAAATGTTTTAGGTTGAGGAGAAAGCCGAATTCGTGCGCTTTACGCGGATATCAATATCTTTAAAATCGGTGAAGCCATTTAGAAATTATAAGCGTTTAAAGATTTTTCAAAAGCCATTTCAACCTACTGCTCAGTTCTGAGCTTCTGCTACCAAAAAGTCTTTCGGTGAAAATTTTCTAAGTTATTTTGGTGGAGAAAATCGAAAAACCTCTCGGCTTGTTGACATGAAGCTATTGGCTTTCAGTGGTCCGAACTCCCATGATGCTTAACGCATACCTACGATGTTGGTACTCATTGGAAGCGTAAGGAAGTCAGCTATCTAAAAAAATTAGTTTCATTTGAATAAATTCTTTAGGTGCATAATTAGAAGTGAATTTATAGAATTTAACGGTTAAACGTCTGCTTATCGTGGACGCTTAATAAATGTTTTAGGTTGAGGAGAAAGCCGAATTCGTGCGCTTTACGCGGATATCAATATCTTTAAAATCGGTGAAGCCATTTAGAAATTATAAGCGTTTAAAGATTTTTCAAAAGCCATTTCAACCTACTGCTCAGTTCTGAGCTTCTGCTACCAAAAAGTCTTTCGGTGAAAATTTTCTAAGTTATTTTGGTGGAGAAAATCGAAAAACCTCTCGGCTTGTTGACATGAAGCTATTGGCTTTCAGTGGTCCGAACTCCCATGATGCTTAACGCATACCTACGATGTTGGTACTCATTGGAAGCGTAAGGAAGTCAGCTATCTAAAAAAATTAGTTTCATTTGAATAAATTCTTTAGGTGCATAATTAGAAGTGAATTTATAGAATTTAACGGTTAAACGTCTGCTTATCGTGGACGCTTAATAAATGTTTTAGGTTGAGGAGAAAGCCGAATTCGTGCGCTTTACGCGGATATCAATATCTTTAAAATCGGTGAAGCCATTTAGAAATTATAAGCGTTTAAAGATTTTTCAAAAGCCATTTCAACCTACTGCTCAGTTCTGAGCTTCTGCTACCAAAAAGTCTTTCGGTGAAAATTTTCTAAGTTATTTTGGTGGAGAAAATCGAAAAACCTCTCGGCTTGTTGACATGAAGCTATTGGCTTTCAGTGGTCCGAACTCCCATGATGCTTAACGCATACCTACGATGTTGGTACTCATTGGAAGCGTAAGGAAGTCAGCTATCTAAAAAAATTAGTTTCATTTGAATAAATTCTTTAGGTGCATAATTAGAAGTGAATTTATAGAATTTAACGGTTAAACGTCTGCTTATCGTGGACGCTTAATAAATGTTTTAGGTTGAGGAGAAAGCCGAATTCGTGCGCTTTACGCGGATATCAATATCTTTAAAATCGGTGAAGCCATTTAGAAATTATAAGCGTTTAAAGATTTTTCAAAAGCCATTTCAACCTACTGCTCAGTTCTGAGCTTCTGCTACCAAAAAGTCTTTCGGTGAAAATTTTCTAAGTTATTTTGGTGGAGAAAATCGAAAAACCTCTCGGCTTGTTGACATGAAGCTATTGGCTTTCAGTGGTCCGAACTCCCATGATGCTTAACGCATACCTACGATGTTGGTACTCATTGGAAGCGTAAGGAAGTCAGCTATCTAAAAAAATTAGTTTCATTTGAATAAATTCTTTAGGTGCATAATTAGAAGTGAATTTATAGAATTTAACGGTTAAACGTCTGCTTATCGTGGACGCTTAATAAATGTTTTAGGTTGAGGAGAAAGCCGAATTCGTGCGCTTTACGCGGATATCAATATCTTTAAAATCGGTGAAGCCATTTAGAAATTATAAGCGTTTAAAGATTTTTCAAAAGCCATTTCAACCTACTGCTCAGTTCTGAGCTTCTGCTACCAAAAAGTCTTTCGGTGAAAATTTTCTACGTTATTTTGGTGGAGAAAATCGAAAAACCTCTCGGCTTGTTGACATGAAGCTATTGGCTTTCAGTGGTCCGAACTCCCATGATGCTTAACGCATACCTACGATGTTGGTACTCATTGGAAGCGTAAGGAAGTCAGCTATCTAAAAAAATTAGTTTCATTTGAATAAATTCTTTAGGTGCATAATTAGAAGTGAATTTATAGAATTTAACGGTTAAACGTCTGCTTATCGTGGACGCTTAATAAATGTTTTAGGTTGAGGAGAAAGCCGAATTCGTGCGCTTTACGCGGATATCAATATCTTTAAAATCGGTGAAGCCATTTAGAAATTATAAGCGTTTAAAGATTTTTCAAAAGCCATTTCAACCTACTGCTCAGTTCTGAGCTTCTGCTACCAAAAAGTCTTTCGGTGAAAATTTTCTAAGTTATTTTGGTGGAGAAAATCGAAAAACCTCTCGGCTTGTTGACATGAAGCTATTGGCTTTCAGTGGTCCGAACTCCCATGATGCTTAACGCATACCTACGATGTTGGTACTCATTGGAAGCGTAAGGAAGTCAGCTATCTAAAAAAATTAGTTTCATTTGAATAAATTCTTTAGGTGCATAATTAGAAGTGAATTTATAGAATTTAACGGTTAAACGTCTGCTTATCGTGGACGCTTAATAAATGTTTTAGGTTGAGGAGAAAGCCGAATTCGTGCGCTTTACGCGGATATCAATATCTTTAAAATCGGTGAAGCCATTTAGAAATTATAAGCGTTTAAAGATTTTTCAAAAGCCATTTCAACCTACTGCTCAGTTCTGAGCTTCTGCTACCAAAAAGTCTTTCGGTGAAAATTTTCTAAGTTATTTTGGTGGAGAAAATCGAAAAACCTCTCGGCTTGTTGACATGAAGCTATTGGCTTTCAGTGGTCCGAACTCCCATGATGCTTAACGCATACCTACGATGTTGGTACTCATTGGAAGCGTAAGGAAGTCAGCTATCTAAAAAAATTAGTTTCATTTGAATAAATTCTTTAGGTGCATAATTAGAAGTGAATTTATAGAATTTAACGGTTAAACGTCTGCTTATCGTGGACGCTTAATAAATGTTTTAGGTTGAGGAGAAAGCCGAATTCGTGCGCTTTACGCGGATATCAATATCTTTAAAATCGGTGAAGCCATTTAGAAATTATAAGCGTTTAAAGATTTTTCAAAAGCCATTTCAACCTACTGCTCAGTTCTGAGCTTCTGCTACCAAAAAGTCTTTCGGTGAAAATTTTCTAAGTTATTTTGGTGGAGAAAATCGAAAAACCTCTCGGCTTGTTGACATGAAGCTATTGGCTTTCAGTGGTCCGAACTCCCATGATGCTTAACGCATACCTACGATGTTGGTACTCATTGGAAGCGTAAGGAAGTCAGCTATCTAAAAAAATTAGTTTCATTTGAATAAATTCTTTAGGTGCATAATTAGAAGTGAATTTATAGAATTTAACGGTTAAACGTCTGCTTATCGTGGACGCTTAATAAATGTTTTAGGTTGAGGAGAAAGCCGAATTCGTGCGCTTTACGCGGATATCAATATCTTTAAAATCGGTGAAGCCATTTAGAAATTATAAGCGTTTAAAGATTTTTCAAAAGCCATTTCAACCTACTGCTCAGTTCTGAGCTTCTGCTACCAAAAAGTCTTTCGGTGAAAATTTTCTACGTTATTTTGGTGGAGAAAATCGAAAAACCTCTCGGCTTGTTGACATGAAGCTATTGGCTTTCAGTGGTCCGAACTCCCATGATGCTTAACGCATACCTACGATGTTGGTACTCATTGGAAGCGTAAGGAAGTCAGCTATCTAAAAAAATTAGTTTCATTTGAATAAATTCTTTAGGTGCATAATTAGAAGTGAATTTATAGAATTTAACGGTTAAACGTCTGCTTATCGTGGACGCTTAATAAATGTTTTAGGTTGAGGAGAAAGCCGAATTCGTGCGCTTTACGCGGATATCAATATCTTTAAAATCGGTGAAGCCATTTAGAAATTATAAGCGTTTAAAGATTTTTCAAAAGCCATTTCAACCTACTGCTCAGTTCTGAGCTTCTGCTACCAAAAAGTCTTTCGGTGAAAATTTTCTAAGTTATTTTGGTGGAGAAAATCGAAAAACCTCTCGGCTTGTTGACATGAAGCTATTGGCTTTCAGTGGTCCGAACTCCCATGATGCTTAACGCATACCTACGATGTTGGTACTCATTGGAAGCGTAAGGAAGTCAGCTATCTAAAAAAATTAGTTTCATTTGAATAAATTCTTTAGGTGCATAATTAGAAGTGAATTTATAGAATTTAACGGTTAAACGTCTGCTTATCGTGGACGCTTAATAAATGTTTTAGGTTGAGGAGAAAGCCGAATTCGTGCGCTTTACGCGGATATCAATATCTTTAAAATCGGTGAAGCCATTTAGAAATTATAAGCGTTTAAAGATTTTTCAAAAGCCATTTCAACCTACTGCTCAGTTCTGAGCTTCTGCTACCAAAAAGTCTTTCGGTGAAAATTTTCTAAGTTATTTTGGTGGAGAAAATCGAAAAACCTCTCGGCTTGTTGACATGAAGCTATTGGCTTTCAGTGGTCCGAACTCCCATGATGCTTAACGCATACCTACGATGTTGGTACTCATTGGAAGCGTAAGGAAGTCAGCTATCTAAAAAAATTAGTTTCATTTGAATAAATTCTTTAGGTGCATAATTAGAAGTGAATTTATAGAATTTAACGGTTAAACGTCTGCTTATCGTGGACGCTTAATAAATGTTTTAGGTTGAGGAGAAAGCCGAATTCGTGCGCTTTACGCGGATATCAATATCTTTAAAATCGGTGAAGCCATTTAGAAATTATAAGCGTTTAAAGATTTTTCAAAAGCCATTTCAACCTACTGCTCAGTTCTGAGCTTCTGCTACCAAAAAGTCTTTCGGTGAAAATTTTCTAAGTTATTTTGGTGGAGAAAATCGAAAAACCTCTCGGCTTGTTGACATGAAGCTATTGGCTTTCAGTGGTCCGAACTCCCATGATGCTTAACGCATACCTACGATGTTGGTACTCATTGGAAGCGTAAGGAAGTCAGCTATCTAAAAAAATTAGTTTCATTTGAATAAATTCTTTAGGTGCATAATTAGAAGTGAATTTATAGAATTTAACGGTTAAACGTCTGCTTATCGTGGACGCTTAATAAATGTTTTAGGTTGAGGAGAAAGCCGAATTCGTGCGCTTTACGCGGATATCAATATCTTTAAAATCGGTGAAGCCATTTAGAAATTATAAGCGTTTAAAGATTTTTCAAAAGCCATTTCAACCTACTGCTCAGTTCTGAGCTTCTGCTACCAAAAAGTCTTTCGGTGAAAATTTTCTACGTTATTTTGGTGGAGAAAATCGAAAAACCTCTCGGCTTGTTGACATGAAGCTATTGGCTTTCAGTGGTCCGAACTCCCATGATGCTTAACGCATACCTACGATGTTGGTACTCATTGGAAGCGTAAGGAAGTCAGCTATCTAAAAAAATTAGTTTCATTTGAATAAATTCTTTAGGTGCATAATTAGAAGTGAATTTATAGAATTTAACGGTTAAACGTCTGCTTATCGTGGACGCTTAATAAATGTTTTAGGTTGAGGAGAAAGCCGAATTCGTGCGCTTTACGCGGATATCAATATCTTTAAAATCGGTGAAGCCATTTAGAAATTATAAGCGTTTAAAGATTTTTCAAAAGCCATTTCAACCTACTGCTCAGTTCTGAGCTTCTGCTACCAAAAAGTCTTTCGGTGAAAATTTTCTAAGTTATTTTGGTGGAGAAAATCGAAAAACCTCTCGGCTTGTTGACATGAAGCTATTGGCTTTCAGTGGTCCGAACTCCCATGATGCTTAACGCATACCTACGATGTTGGTACTCATTGGAAGCGTAAGGAAGTCAGCTATCTAAAAAAATTAGTTTCATTTGAATAAATTCTTTAGGTGCATAATTAGAAGTGAATTTATAGAATTTAACGGTTAAACGTCTGCTTATCGTGGACGCTTAATAAATGTTTTAGGTTGAGGAGAAAGCCGAATTCGTGCGCTTTACGCGGATATCAATATCTTTAAAATCGGTGAAGCCATTTAGAAATTATAAGCGTTTAAAGATTTTTCAAAAGCCATTTCAACCTACTGCTCAGTTCTGAGCTTCTGCTACCAAAAAGTCTTTCGGTGAAAATTTTCTAAGTTATTTTGGTGGAGAAAATCGAAAAACCTCTCGGCTTGTTGACATGAAGCTATTGGCTTTCAGTGGTCCGAACTCCCATGATGCTTAACGCATACCTACGATGTTGGTACTCATTGGAAGCGTAAGGAAGTCAGCTATCTAAAAAAATTAGTTTCATTTGAATAAATTCTTTAGGTGCATAATTAGAAGTGAATTTATAGAATTTAACGGTTAAACGTCTGCTTATCGTGGACGCTTAATAAATGTTTTAGGTTGAGGAGAAAGCCGAATTCGTGCGCTTTACGCGGATATCAATATCTTTAAAATCGGTGAAGCCATTTAGAAATTATAAGCGTTTAAAGATTTTTCAAAAGCCATTTCAACCTACTGCTCAGTTCTGAGCTTCTGCTACCAAAAAGTCTTTCGGTGAAAATTTTCTACGTTATTTTGGTGGAGAAAATCGAAAAACCTCTCGGCTTGTTGACATGAAGCTATTGGCTTTCAGTGGTCCGAACTCCCATGATGCTTAACGCATACCTACGATGTTGGTACTCATTGGAAGCGTAAGGAAGTCAGCTATCTAAAAAAATTAGTTTCATTTGAATAAATTCTTTAGGTGCATAATTAGAAGTGAATTTATAGAATTTAACGGTTAAACGTCTGCTTATCGTGGACGCTTAATAAATGTTTTAGGTTGAGGAGAAAGCCGAATTCGTGCGCTTTACGCGGATATCAATATCTTTAAAATCGGTGAAGCCATTTAGAAATTATAAGCGTTTAAAGATTTTTCAAAAGCCATTTCAACCTACTGCTCAGTTCTGAGCTTCTGCTACCAAAAAGTCTTTCGGTGAAAATTTTCTAAGTTATTTTGGTGGAGAAAATCGAAAAACCTCTCGGCTTGTTGACATGAAGCTATTGGCTTTCAGTGGTCCGAACTCCCATGATGCTTAACGCATACCTACGATGTTGGTACTCATTGGAAGCGTAAGGAAGTCAGCTATCTAAAAAAATTAGTTTCATTTGAATAAATTCTTTAGGTGCATAATTAGAAGTGAATTTATAGAATTTAACGGTTAAACGTCTGCTTATCGTGGACGCTTAATAAATGTTTTAGGTTGAGGAGAAAGCCGAATTCGTGCGCTTTACGCGGATATCAATATCTTTAAAATCGGTGAAGCCATTTAGAAATTATAAGCGTTTAAAGATTTTTCAAAAGCCATTTCAACCTACTGCTCAGTTCTGAGCTTCTGCTACCAAAAAGTCTTTCGGTGAAAATTTTCTAAGTTATTTTGGTGGAGAAAATCGAAAAACCTCTCGGCTTGTTGACATGAAGCTATTGGCTTTCAGTGGTCCGAACTCCCATGATGCTTAACGCATACCTACGATGTTGGTACTCATTGGAAGCGTAAGGAAGTCAGCTATCTAAAAAAATTAGTTTCATTTGAATAAATTCTTTAGGTGCATAATTAGAAGTGAATTTATAGAATTTAACGGTTAAACGTCTGCTTATCGTGGACGCTTAATAAATGTTTTAGGTTGAGGAGAAAGCCGAATTCGTGCGCTATACGCGGATATCAATATCTTTAAAATCGGTGAAGCCATTTAGAAATTATAAGCGTTTAAAGATTTTTCAAAAGCCATTTCAACCTACTGCTCAGTTCTGAGCTTCTGCTACCAAAAAGTCTTTCGGTGAAAATTTTCTAAGTTATTTTGGTGGAGAAAATCGAAAAACCTCTCGGCTTGTTGACATGAAGCTATTGGCTTTCAGTGGTCCGAACTCCCATGATGCTTAACGCATACCTACGATGTTGGTACTCATTGGAAGCGTAAGGAAGTCAGCTATCTAAAAAAATTAGTTTCATTTGAATAAATTCTTTAGGTGCATAATTAGAAGTGAATTTATAGAATTTAACGGTTAAACGTCTGCTTATCGTGGACGCTTAATAAATGTTTTAGGTTGAGGAGAAAGCCGAATTCGTGCGCTTTACGCGGATATCAATATCTTTAAAATCGGTGAAGCCATTTAGAAATTATAAGCGTTTAAAGATTTTTCAAAAGCCATTTCAACCTACTGCTCTGTTCTGAGCTTCTGCTACCAAAAAGTCTTTCGGTGAAAATTTTCTAAGTTATTTTGGTGGAGAAAATCGAAAAACCTCTCGGCTTGTTGACATGAAGCTATTGGCTTTCAGTGGTCCGAACTCCCATGATGCTTAACGCATACCTACGATGTTGGTACTCATTGGAAGCGTAAGGAAGTCAGCTATCTAAAAAAATGAGTTTAATTTGAATAAATTCTTTAGGTGCATAATTAGAAGTGAATTTATAGAATTTAACGGTTAAACGTCTGCTTATCGTGGACGCTTAATAAATGTTTTAGGTTGAGGAGAAAGCCGAATTCGTGCGCTTTACGCGGATATCAATATCTTTAAAATCGGTGAAGCCATTTAGAAATTATAAGCGTTTAAAGATTTTTCAAAAGCCATTTCAACCTACTACTCAGTTCTGAGCTTCTGCTACCAAAAAGTCTTTCGGTGAAAATTTTCTAAGTTATTTTGGTGGAGAAAATCGAAAAACCTCTCGGCTTGTTGACATGAAGCTATTGGCTTTCAGTGGTCCGAACTCCCATGATGCTTAACGCATACCTACGATGTTGGTACTCATTGGAAGCGTAAGGAAGTCAGCTATCTAAAAAAATTAGTTTCATTTGAATAAATTCTTTAGGTGCATAATTAGAAGTGAATTTATAGAATTTAACGGTTAAACGTCTGCTTATCGTGGACGCTTAATAAATGTTTTAGGTTGAGGAGAAAGCCGAATATCTTTAAAATCGGTGAAGCCATTGAGAAATTATAAGCGTTTAAAGATTTTTCAAAAGCCATTTCAACCTACTGCTCAGTTCTGAGCTTCTGCTACCAAAAAGTCTTTCGGTGAAAATTTTCTAAGTTATTTTGGTGGAGAAAATCGAAAAACCTCTCGGCTTGTTGACATGAAGCTATTGGCTTTCAGTGGTCCGAACTCCCATGATGCTTAACGCATACCTACGATGTTGGTACCCATTGGAAGCGTAAGGAAGTCAGCTATCTAAAAAAATTAGTTTCATTTGAATAAATTCTTTAGGTGCATAATTAGAAGTGAATTTATAGAATTTAACGGTTAAACGTCTGCTTATCGTGGACGCTTAATAAATGTTTTAGGTTGAGGAGAAAGCCGAATTCGTGCGCTTTACGCGGATATCAATATCTTTAAAATCGGTGAAGCCATTTAGAAATTATAAGCGTTTAAAGATTTTTCAAAAGCCATTTCAACCTACTGCTCAGTTCTGAGCTTCTGCTACCAAAAAATCGTTCAGTCAACATTTTCAAAGTTATTTTGGCGGAGAAAATCCAAAAAAATCTCCTCGGCTTGTTGACATGAAGCTATTGGCTTTCAGTGGTCCAACTCACATGATGCTTAACGCATACCCACGATGTTGGTACTCATTGGAAGCGTAAGGAAGTCAGCTATCTAAAAAAATTAGTTTCATTTGAATAAATTCTATAGCTTGATAATTAGAAGTGAATTTATAGAATTTTACGATTAAACATCCGCTTATCGTGGACGCTTAATAAATTTTTTAGGTTGAGGAGAAAGCCGAATTCGTGCGCTTTACGCGGATATCAATATCTTTAAAATCGGTGAAGCCATTTAGAAATTATAAGCGTTTAAAGATTTTTCAAAAGCTATTTCAACCTACTGCTCAGTTCTGAGCTTCTGCTACCAAAAAATCGTTCAGTCAACATTTTCAAAGTTATTTTGGCGGAGAAAATCCAAAAAAATCTCCTCGGCTTGTTGACATGAAACTATTGGCTTTCAGTGGTCCGAACTCCCATGATGCTCAATGCATACCCACGATGTTGGTACCTATTGGAAGCGTAAGGAAGTCAGCTATCTAAAAAAATTAGTTTCATTTGAATAAATTCTTTAGGTGCATAATTAGAAGTGAATTTATAGAATTTAACGGTTAAACGTCTGCTTATCGTGGACGCTTAATAAATGTTTTAGGTTGAGGAGAAAGCCGAATTCGTGCGCTTTACGCGGATATCAATATCTTTAAAATCGGTGAAGCCATTTAGAAATTATAAGCGTTTAAAGATTTTTCAAAAGCCATTTCAACCTACTGCTCAGTTCTGAGCTTCTGCTACCAAAAAGTCTTTCGGTGAAAATTTTCTAAGTTATTTTGGTGGAGAAAATCGAAAAACCTCTCGGCTTGTTGACATGAAGCTATTGGCTTTCAGTGGTCCGAACTCCCATGATGCTCAATGCATACCCACGATGTTGGTACCTATTGGAAGCGTAAGGAAGTCAGCTATCCGAAAAAATTAGTTTCATTTGAATAAATTCTATAGCTTGATAATTAGAAGTGAATTTATAGAATTTTACGGTTAAACATCCGCTTAT
This sequence comes from Bellardia pandia, assembly GCA_916048285.2. Lineage (NCBI taxonomy): Eukaryota > Metazoa > Arthropoda > Insecta > Diptera > Calliphoridae > Bellardia > Bellardia pandia. The sequence continues at coordinate 106,336,222 of OU696532.1, forward strand.
CGTGGACGCTTAATAAATTTTTTAGGTTGAGGAGAAAGCCGAATTCGTGCGCTTTACGTGGATATCAATATCTTTAAAATCGGTGAAGCCATTTAGAAATTATAAGCGTTTAAAGATTTTTCAAAAGCCATTTCAACCTACTGCTCAGTTCTGAGCTTCTGCTACCAAAAAATCGTTCAGTCAACATTTTCAAAGTTATTTTGGCGGAGAAAATCCAAAAAAATCTCCTCGGCTTGTTGACATGAAGCTATTGGCTTTCAGTGGTCCGAACTCCGATGATGCTCAACGCATACCCACGATGTTGGTACTCATTGGAAGCGTAAGGAAGTCAGCTATCTGAAAAAATTAGTTTCATTTGAATAAATTCTATAGTTTGATAATTAGAAGTGAATTTATAGAATTTTACGGTTAAACATCCGCTTATCGTGGACGCTTAATAAATTTTTTAGGTTGAGGAGAAAGCCGAATTCGTGCGCTTTACGCGGATATCAATATCTTTAAAATCGGTGAAGCCATTTAGAAATTATAAGCGTTTAAAGATTTTTCAAAAGCCATTTCAACCTACTGCTCAGTTCTGAGCTTCTGCTACCAAAAAGTCTTTCGGTGAAAATTTTCTAAGTTATTTTGGTGGAGAAAATCGAAAAACCTCTCGGCTTGTTGACATGAAGCTATTGGCTTTCAGTGGTCCGAACTCCCATGATGCTCAATGCATACCCACGATGTTGGTACCTATTGGAAGCGTAAGGAAGTCAGCTATCCGAAAAAATTAGTTTCATTTGAATAAATTCTATAGCTTGATAATTAGAAGTGAATTTATAGAATTTTACGGTTAAACATCCGCTTATCGTGGACGCTTAATAAATTTTTTAGGTTGAGGAGAAAGCCGAATTCGTGCGCTTTACGTGGATATCAATATCTTTAAAATCGGTGAAGCCATTTAGAAATTATAAGCGTTTAAAGATTTTTCAAAAGCCATTTCAACCTACTGCTCAGTTCTGAGCTTCTGCTACCAAAAAATCGTTCAGTCAACATTTTCAAAGTTATTTTGGCGGAGAAAATCCAAAAAAATCTCCTCGGCTTGTTGACATGAAACTATTGGCTTTCAGTGGTCCGAACTCACATGATGCTTAACGCATACCCACGATGTTGGTACTCATTGGAAGCGTAAGGAAGTCAGCTATCTAAAAAAATTAGTTTCATTTGAATAAATTCTTTAGGTGCATAATTAGAAGTGAATTTATAGAATTTAACGGTTAAACGTCCGCTTATCGTGGACGCTTAATAAATTTTTTAGGTTGAGGAGAAAGCCGAATTCGTGCGCTTTACGCGGATATCAATATCTTTAAAATCGGTGAAGCCATTTAGAAATTATAAGCGTTTAAAGATTTTTCAAAAGCCATTTCAACCTACTGCTCAGTTCTGAGCTTCTGCTACCAAAAAATCGTTCAGTCAACATTTTCAAAGTTATTTTGGCGGAGAAAATCCAAAAAAATCTCCTCGGCTTGTTGACATGAAACTATTGGCTTTCAGTGGTCCGAACTCACATGATGCTTAACGCATACCCACGATGTTGGTACTCATTGGAAGCGTAAGGAAGTCAGCTATCTGAAAAAATTAGTTTCATTTGAATAAATTCTTTAGGTGCATAATTAGAAGTGAATTTATAGAATTTAACGGTTAAACGTCCGCTTATCGTGGACGCTTAATAAATTTTTTAGGTTGAGGAGAAAGCCGAATTCGTGCGCTTTACGCGGATATCAATATCTTTAAAATCGGTGAAGCCATTTAGAAATTATAAGCGTTTAAAGATTTTTCAAAAGCCATTTCAACCTACTGCTCAGTTCTGAGCTTCTGCTACCAAAAAGTCTTTCGGTGAAAATTTTCTAAGTTATTTTGGTGGAGAAAATCGAAAAACCTCTCGGCTTGTTGACATGAAGCTATTGGCTTTCAGTGGTCCGAACTCCCATGATGCTCAATGCATACCCACGATGTTGGTACCTATTGGAAGCGTAAGGAAGTCAGCTATCCGAAAAAATTAGTTTCATTTGAATAAATTCTATAGCTTGATAATTAGAAGTGAATTTATAGAATTTTACGGTTAAACATCCGCTTATCGTGGACGCTTAATAAATTTTTTAGGTTGAGGAGAAAGCCGAATTCGTGCGCTTTACGTGGATATCAATATCTTTAAAATCGGTGAAGCCATTTAGAAATTATAAGCGTTTAAAGATTTTTCAAAAGCCATTTCAACCTACTGCTCAGTTCTGAGCTTCTGCTACCAAAAAATCGTTCAGTCAACATTTTCAAAGTTATTTTGGCGGAGAAAATCCAAAAAAATCTCCTCGGCTTGTTGACATGAAACTATTGGCTTTCAGTGGTCCGAACTCACATGATGCTTAACGCATACCCACGATGTTGGTACTCATTGGAAGCGTAAGGAAGTCAGCTATCTAAAAAAATTAGTTTCATTTGAATAAATTCTTTAGGTGCATAATTAGAAGTGAATTTATAGAATTTAACGGTTAAACGTCCGCTTATCGTGGACGCTTAATAAATTTTTTAGGTTGAGGAGAAAGCCGAATTCGTGCGCTTTACGCGGATATCAATATCTTTAAAATCGGTGAAGCCATTTAGAAATTATAAGCGTTTAAAGATTTTTCAAAAGCCATTTCAACCTACTGCTCAGTTCTGAGCTTCTGCTACCAAAAAATCGTTCAGTCAACATTTTCAAAGTTATTTTGGCGGAGAAAATCCAAAAAAATCTCCTCGGCTTGTTGACATGAAACTATTGGCTTTCAGTGGTCCGAACTCACATGATGCTTAACGCATACCCACGATGTTGGTACTCATTGGAAGCGTAAGGAAGTCAGCTATCTGAAAAAATTAGTTTCATTTGAATAAATTCTTTAGGTGCATAATTAGAAGTGAATTTATAGAATTTAACGGTTAAACGTCCGCTTATCGTGGACGCTTAATAAATTTTTTAGGTTGAGGAGAAAGCCGAATTCGTGCGCTTTACGCGGATATCAATATCTTTAAAATCGGTGAAGCCATTTAGAAATTATAAGCGTTTAAAGATTTTTCAAAAGCCATTTCAACCTACTGCTCAGTTCTGAGCTTCTGCTACCAAAAAGTCTTTCGGTGAAAATTTTCTAAGTTATTTTGGTGGAGAAAATCGAAAAACCTCTCGGCTTGTTGACATGAAGCTATTGGCTTTCAGTGGTCCGAACTCCCATGATGCTCAATGCATACCCACGATGTTGGTACCTATTGGAAGCGTAAGGAAGTCAGCTATCCGAAAAAATTAGTTTCATTTGAATAAATTCTATAGCTTGATAATTAGAAGTGAATTTATAGAATTTTACGGTTAAACATCCGCTTATCGTGGACGCTTAATAAATTTTTTAGGTTGAGGAGAAAGCCGAATTCGTGCGCTTTACGTGGATATCAATATCTTTAAAATCGGTGAAGCCATTTAGAAATTATAAGCGTTTAAAGATTTTTCAAAAGCTATTTCAACCTACTGCTCAGTTCTGAGCTTCTGCTACCAAAAAATCGTTCAGTCAACATTTTCAAAGTTATTTTGGCGGAGAAAATTCAAAAAAATCTCCTCGGCTTGTTGACATGAAGCTATTGGCTTTCAGTGGTCCGAACTCACATGATGCTTAACGCATACCCACGATGTTGGTACTCATTGGAAGCGTAAGGAAGTCAGCTATCTGAAAAAATTAGTTTCATTTGAATAAATTCTTTAGGTGCATAATTAGAAGCGAATTTATAGAATTTAACGGTTAAACGTCCGCTTATCGTGGACGCTTAATAAATTTTTTAGGTTGAGGAGAAAGCCGAATTCGTGCGCTTTTCGCGGATATCAATATCTTTAAAATCGGTGAAGCTATTTAGAAATTATAAGCGTTTAAAGATTTTTCAAAAGCCATTTCAACCTACTACTCAGTTCTGAGCTTCTGCTACCAAAAAGTCTTTCGGTGAAAATTTTCTAAGTTATTTTGGTGGAGAAAATCGAAAAACCTCTCGGCTTGTTGACATGAAGCTATTGGCTTTCAGTGGTCCGAACTCCGATGATGCTCAACGCATACCCACGATGTTGGTACTCATTGGAAGCGTAAGGAAGTCAGCTATCTGAAAAAATTAGTTTCATTTGAATAAATTCTTTAGGCGCATAATTAGAAGTGAATTTATAGAATTTAACGGTTAAACATCCGCTTATCGTGGACGCTTAATAAATGTTTTAGGTTGAGGAGAAAGCCGAATTCGTGCGCTTTACGCGGATATCAATATCTTTAAAATCGGTGAAGCCATTTAGAAATTATAAGCGTTTAAAGATTTTTCAAAAGCCATTTCAACCTACTACTCAGTTCTGAGCTTCTGCTACCAAAAAGTCTTTCGGTGAACATTTTCTAAGTTATTTTGGTGGAGAAAATCGAAAAACCTCTCGGCTTGTTGACATGAAGCTATTGGCTTTCAAGTGGTCCGAACTCTCATGATGCTTAACGCATACCCACGATGTTGGTACTCATTGGAAGCGTAAGGAAGTCAGCTATCTGAAAAAATTAGTTTCATTCAAATAAATTCTTTAGTTTAATAATTAGAAGTGAATTTATAGAATTTTACGGTTAAACATCCGCTTATCGTGGACGCTTAATAAATTTTTTAGGTTGAGGAGAAAGCCGAATTCGTGCGCTTTTCGCGGATATCAATATCTTTAAAATCGGTGAAGCTATTTAGAAATTATAAGCGTTTAAAGATTTTTCAAAAGCCATTTCAACCTACTACTCAGTTCTGAGCTTCTGCTACCAAAAAGTCTTTCGGTGAAAATTTTCTAAGTTATTTTGGTGGAAAAAATCGAAAAACCTCTCGGCTTGTTGACATGAAGCTATTGGCTTTCAGTGGTCCGATCTCCCATGATGCTCAACGCATACCCACGATGTTGGTACTCATTGGAAGCGTAAGAAAGTCAGCTATCTGAAAAAATTAGTTTCATTTGAATAAATTCTTTAGGTGCATAATTAGAAGCGAATTTATAGAATTTAACGGTTAAACGTCCGCTTATCGTGGACGCTTAATAAATTTTTTAGGTTGAGGAGAAAGCCGAATTCGTGCGCTTTTCGCGGATATCAATATCTTTAAAATCGGTGAAGCTATTTAGAAATTATAAGCGTTTAAAGATTTTTCAAAAGCCATTTCAACCTACTACTCAGTTCTGAGCTTCTGCTACCAAAAAGTCTTTCGGTGAAAATTTTCTAAGTTATTTTGGTGGAGAAAATCGAAAAACCTCTCGGCTTGTTGACATGAAGCTATTGGCTTTCAGTGGTCCGAACTCCGATGATGCTCAACGCATACCCACGATGTTGGTACTCATTGGAAGCGTAAGGAAGTCAGCTATCTGAAAAAATTAGTTTCATTTGAATAAATTCTATAGTTTGATAATTAGAAGTGAATTTATAGAATTTTACGGTTAAACATCCGCTTATCGTGGACGCTTAATAAATTTTTTAGGTTGAGGAGAAAGCCGAATTCGTGCGCTTTACGCGGATATCAATATCTTTAAAATCGGTGAAGCCATTTAGAAATTATAAGCGTTTAAAGATTTTTCAAAAGCCATTTCAACCTACTACTCAGTTCTGAGCTTCTGCTACCAAAAAAACGTTCAGTCAACATTTTCGAAGTTTATTTGGCGGAGAAAATCCAAAAAAATCTCCTCGGCTTGTTGACATGAAGCTATTGGCTTTCAGTGGTCCAAACTCCGATGATGCTCAACGCATACCCACGATGTTGGTACTCATTGGAAGCGTAAGGAAGTCAGCTATCTGAAAAAATTAGTTTCATTTGAATAAATTCTATAGTTTGATAATTAGAAGTGAATTTATAGAATTTTACGGTTAAACATCCGCTTATCGTGGACGCTTAATAAATTTTTTAGGTTGAGGAGAAAGCCGAATTCGTGCGCTTTACGTGGATATCAATATCTTTAAAATCGGTGAAGCCATTTAGAAATTATAAGCGTTTAAAGATTTTTCAAAAGCCATTTCAACCTACTGCTCAGTTCTGAGCTTCTGCTACCAAAAAGTCTTTCGGTGAAAATTTTCTAAGTTATTTTGGTGGAGAAAATCGAAAAACCTCTCGGCTTGTTGACATGAAGCTATTGGCTTTCAGTGGTCCGAACTGCCATAATGCTTAACGCATACCCACGATGTTGGTACTCATTGGAAGCGTAAGGAAGTCAGCTATCCGAAAAAATTAGTTTCCTTTGAATAAATTCTTTAGGTGCATAATTAGAAGTGAATTTATAGAATTTAACGGTTAAACGTCCGCTTATCGTGGACGCTTAATAAATTTTTTAGGTTGAGGAGAAAGCCGAATTCGTGCGCTTTACGCGGATATCAATATCTTTAAAATCGGTGAAGCCATTTAGAAATTATAAGCGTTTAAAGATTTTTCAAAAGCCATTTCAACCTACTACTCAGTTCTGAGCTTCTGCTACCAAAAAATCGTTCAGTCAACATTTTCAAAGTTATTTTGGCGGAGAAAATCCAAAAAAATCTCCTCGGCTTGTTGACATGAAGCTATTGGCTTTCAGTGGTCCGAACTCCGATGATGCTCAACGCATACCCACGATGTTGGTACTCATTGGAAGCGTAAGAAGTCGAAGAAATTTCAAGGATTGCAAATAGTATGCATGTGTAAATTAGGACTTACCTGTTATTGAGCTGCCAAAACACAAATAAATATTAAATTGAAAACAAATTTTAAATATTTTTTTGTTTAAATTTTTATTTTACAATTATAATAAATTTTACAATGATATATTTAGTTATTTTTACATTTGTTTTCTTTTTAAATTACTTTATAATATATATATAGAATATTTTTTTAAAAAACAATTTTTTTTCTAAACATCAGTCTTTAACTTAATTTTTTCTTTTCGTCATTATTAATAATATAGTTTTTAAACCGCGCAAAAGGACATGGTTATAATAAACATTTCCTAAAGGGGTTTTAATTTTTGTTATTGTTATTATTTATAATATAAGATTTTATTTTATTTAAAGTTACTTACATATGTTAATGCTAGTAATTATTAAAGTAAACTAATACATATAAAGAAAAGAAAGGAAAAATAAAAAATTAACTAATTTGTGACTTAAGTCAGTTGGCTTATGAGCGACAAAATGAAATATGTAATCAATTTACAATAATTAATAACATTTTATAGGAATTAATAATTTTAAGACTTAATTTATAATAATATAATTACATATATATGTATTTGTTTATATGTAATAATTTGTAATGACTTTTATAATATTTTTAGTTTTGTTTTATAGTTAATCGGAAAGAAACTTAAACAAAGTAATATTTACTTAGAAGGCACAATTATGTTTTTTTTTTCTTGTATATTTTTAGATTTCTCTTTATAACTTCGGCATACTATTTATGTTACAGCTATAAACAAAGTTCCTTGGAAAAGTGTAAAGTAAAATTATAATGCAAAAGTAAGTTAAATGAAGGAGGCGTCTTTGAAAGAACTGTGAATAGCCTTAATGTTTATTTGTGTGTGTAACTAAGAGCTTATATATAAAATAGGATAAATATAATACACAGTTGAGTTAAAATAAACCCCCTGGCCCACGATGTCGAACGATAACGTTCGCTTAGATAAGACTTAAGACACAAACTTGATTGTAGAATAAACAAACTTGCTTAAGTAAAAAATAGATACGATAAAAAGTTTGTGCCTTAAGTCTTATCTAAGCGAACGTTATCGTTCGACATTGTGGGCCAGGGGGAAAGAATTAATAGCATTATAATTATAATATTATAATTGAAAATATTTACAATTATTATTAAAACTTTTTTAAAATAAAGTTAAATTAAAAACAAAACATTAACTGGCGTATTCATAAAAAATAAAGTATGTTTGACAAAATTTTCTTTAAGTATATTTGAAGTCTACTTTAATTTTTTATGAATTAGACCGTAAATATTTCATTTAAAATAAAGTAGATTCGTTGATTTAAAGTACCTTCTTGTTAGAGAAATTCAAAGTATTAGTTAGTAAAGTAGTAGCAGCAGCAGGAAATGAACAGGGATTCTTAAAAAACCAGCAATTATATTAAATAAATTACTCAGAAAATTTTAAAAATTGTGACAATTTAAAAAAACCAGTATTTTACAAAACTAAAGAAATAAATAATAATTAAATTCATTGTATATAAAAAAGAACCTCTTTCAAAGGTAAATATTAATTTCAAACGATTTGCTTTTAATTACAAGCCTTTCAATTTATGAAATCAGTAAGAACCTCTTCCCAGTAACTTTTAAAACGTTTTATTTTAGATTGCCAGCAATTCATTTTATGAAATCGGAAAGAATTTCTTTTATAGGAAAATATTGAAGTTGCCACAAAATTTTTTAAACGTTTTGCATTTCCATTTATAAAATCATTTATGAAATCTTTTCAAGTAAAATCTTAAAGTTTCCAGTAACTTTTCAAATGATTTGCTTTTGATTGCAAGCATTTCCTTTTGTGAAACCAGGTCCTGAAAAACACAAACCTTAGGTGTTCGTTCATATTTTCAAGAAACCAGTATTTTTTTTTTTTCAAAAAACTTAAAGAACCTTAAACATAATAGTAGAATTTATAAAAAAAAAACTTTCAATACTTTATGCTAAGAAACCAGCATGATAATATAAAGCTTAATAAAAAACCAATATTTTCTTAAACAACAAAACAAAGAAATAACTAATAAAATTAATTTTAATTAAAGAAATTTCTTTAAATTGCAAAACATTCGTTAAAAAAGTAAACTTAAGAAACCAGTATTTTAGCTTGAAAGTAATGAAAACCAGTATTTTGCTAAAAAAAAAATCCTAAAAAATTTAATACAAAACATAATTTTATAAAAGAAATTTCATGAAATTGCTAAATATTCTTTATTAAAATTAACACCAGTATTTTAGCTTGAAAGTAAAAAACGAGTTTTTGTTTAAAAATTGTAAAAAATTTAATACAAAATAAATGTATTAAAGAAATTTCATTAAATTGCTAACAATTCTTTAATAAAGTTCAATAATTTAAAAAAAGCAATAGTTTTACTGTAAATTAGAAAACTTAGAAATATAAGAACCAGTATTTTAGCTCTTCAAACACTTCAAGACTTTTTATGCAAATGTTTTAACATGTTTAGAAATACTGCATTCTAAAAAACCAGTATTTTTGCTTGAAACTATTTAACAGTAACAAAAACCAGTATTTTCTCAAAAACAAAGATATTAGTTCATAAAGAGTTGAAATTTTATTGAAATTCTTTACAGTCAAAGAAAAATACTTAATTTAAAAAAACCAGTATTTTTCATAAAAATTTGAAACTGAAAAACCTGTATTTTTTTTGCTCAAATTCAATAAAGTAATGCAAATTTTAGTTTAATTAAATACTTTTTAATGAAATGTTTTAACATGTTTAGAAATACTGCATTATAAAAAACCAGTATTTTTGCTTGAAACTATTTAACAGTAATAAAAACCAGTATTTTCTCAAAAACAAAGAAATTAGTTCATAAAGAGTTGAAATTTTATTGAAATACTTTACAGTCAAAGAAAAATACTTAATTTTGAGAAACCCAGTATTTTTTCATAAGAATTTTAAACTGAAAAACCTGTATTTTTTTTGCTCAAATTCAATAAAGTAATGCAAATTTTAGTTTAATTAAATACTTTTTAATGAAATTTTTTAACATGTTTAGAAATACTGCGTTCTAAAAAACCAGTATTTTTTCTAGAAACTATTTAACAGTAACAAAAACCAGTATTTTATCAAAAACAAAGATATTAGTTCATAAAGAGTTGAAATTTTATTGAAATACTTTACAGTCAAAGAAAAATACTTAATTTTGAGAAACCCAGTATTTTTTCATAAAAATTTGAAACTGAAAAACCTGTATTTTTTTTGCTCAAATTCAATAAAGTAATGCAAATTTTAGTTTAATTAAATACTTTTTAATGAAATTTTTTAACATGTTTAGAAATACTGCATTCTGAGAAACCAGTATTTTTCCTTAAAATTTTTAAACTAAAAAAACAGGTTTTTTCAAAAACAAAAAAATTATATTGAAATAAAAGAAATACTTGTTTTGAAAAAACAGTATTTTTTCAAGAAAATTTTAAACAGAATAAAAAACAGTATTTTGCTGAAAAACAATAAAACAGTAGAAAAAATTACTTTAAATAAAGACGTTTTAATGAAATTTAAAAATACTGGTTTTCTAAAAAAAACCGTTTTTAAGATAAGCAATTATTTTAAAGATTTGAACTAAAATTATAAACAGTATTTTTTCAAAAACCAGTGAAATAATATGAAATATTGCTTTAACGATAGAGATTTTAATGAAATGTTACCAAATCATAAAATACCGGGTTTCTTAAAACCCTAATTCGGTCTCAAAATCAAAACAAACCAAAATCTCTCCTTGTTAAGAAACTAAATACTTTAATTATGTGTAATTTTAATGACCAAACTATTTCCTTTTTAGAAAACAAACAAAAACTTTACTCCTCATTAAATATGTTAAACGAAACTAGCCTTTTTTGCTAATAATTTATCTAATTATTAAGTACAAATTCTATCAGTAACTTAAATATATGTATATGTAATTTAAATTTACTTGCTAATTTATTAAATAACTTATATACTTTCCTCTGTTATTTAATGTAATTTAATTACTTTAAATCTTTGCAAATCTTTAGGTAAATATTTGTTATAATTCCCTCAGTTCTTTACTTAAATTACTATCACCTATTATAGTTAATGGTAGTAGTAGATTTATATAAATCCTGATAGTTGTCTGAAACATCATAAGTAAATTCGGTAACATAGTCTGGACTTTCAACCACATCCTGTTGCTGTGAAACTGGAACTTTTACAGGAGCAGCTGTACTGCTAACAGTATTAATATTATTGCTATTGATATTATTACTACTACTACTACTACTGCCACTACTGCCACTACTACTGGTACTAAGGCTACTTACTTCATTCTCATAAGTATCCCCTCTAATGCCCAACCAAGATGGTATTTTTAGAGACCACCAAAGATTTGGTAATCACCGTTCCGTTGAATGTGTGGTCGAACCAAAACTGTTACCGCCGTAGGTGGCGGCTGAGGAACGTCTAAAGAAGCCCAATGCTTCTAAGGTCTTAACCGAACGTCTTACTAGCTCATCTTTATATTTCCATATGGTTTTATCCTCCACCGAGTTTTCTCTATACTCCTCACACGACTTTTTCAAGGTAGTCACACAATCAGCTCTATAATGCTGGAGATGAGCATCTTGTATATCCACATGATATGATTTGCACACTCCACCCAAACAGGCCAAGGGAAAGTGATTGTGTAGGGTTAGAACCTTTTCGGGATTGTGGAAACATTTCACATATTGATTAGGTTTGGTATAGTTTTTGGCTCGATGGACATGCTGCAACATATGCATGTACTTGGGTATATCTTTGTACCAGCCATGCTCATGCTGCTGATCATCCAAGAAGTACACATTGCGAAAGTCGAAACTGTGATAGCCTTCAGGGCGGGCCTCCAAAGATTTGGGCACTACTTTGGCCATAAGTTCGGACCATAATACGAGATTACCTTTGGGCATGATAACCTCGTCTATATCGAGTAAAGCTATATAGTCGTAGAGGTATAAGTTCTTGTACAAGCAATCATTGTAGGGTATAACCTCGTTCTGGCGTTTGTGATTCGTTTTCTTGGTCAAATATAAATGTTGAAAACCGGGCACATTGGGTTGACCACCCGGCAGGGTTAAGGGTATAACTTGTACCTTGCCCTCCTGCTCGTAATGATGCAATACCTTGCTGATATTAGGATGTACTTGTAAATTATAGAAATAGATTTTGTCCGCTCCCAAAATGTTTAACATTTCAATCCATTCAATCAAGCGCACAGACAAATCATCGTACAGAAAATCCAAACCCTTAACGCACACAGCAAATCCCTTCTTTTGATCATCGGGAGGACGATTGTAGATTACCCGTAAGTTATTGGTGGCTGTATCACATTCTTTCTCCACCATTGACACTGAACTAGGCACTACACCATGAAATGGTTTGGGTATTTTGCAGGCAATCAAGTAAGGCTGATAAATGCCCTGCTTATAATTGCCCCATTTATTATACCAGATATATTTATACTCATGGGTTTTCACAATGAAGGGTTCCTTTTGGCCATCAAACCAAAACTGGCAGTAGGTTTTCACTTTCGGCTCTATGCGATCAATCATGCCGAGAATGCGTACTGACGGTCCTAATAGGGAATTTTTACGTATATCATAGTAAGCTCCAAATAGCTGGAAAGTACCATTGGAGGTACGCATCGTCTGCCAATAAATATTATTGAATTCCAGCTCAAATATGGAGGGATATTTGGCACATGTTGAGGATTTCTGTTGTAGAAAATTCTTATTTTTACTCCAGTAAGCGATGGGCAGAGAGGGTATGCGCGATTCAACATCGCGTACTAGTTGTTCGTCGTCCATGGCTGGAAAAATTAAAGACATTATTAAATAAATAAACGTAGCTAATAGTTTGGTTGAATTGATATAACTATTATATTCCAGTCAGAAGTCTAGTCGTCTTTGGTCTAGTTGTTTGTAACGGCTGTTTTCAAAAAAAAAAACATAAAATTCAGAAAAATTTATAAAATCTTTATTTGAATCGATAGTACGGTCCATATAATTTAATGATTGAAGATTATTTCATGCAAATGTTGACCTTGACTGCGCTTAGTCCAATTTTAGAATACTCTTTACAACATTTCGGCCGGTATCTCACGAATAAATGCTTCAATGTTGTCTTGCAATGCGTCAATTGAAGCGGGCTTGTCTGTATAGACATGAGCTTTAACATAGCCCCACAAAAAATAGCCTAAAGGCGTTAAATCGCATGATCTAGGCGGCCAATTGACCGGTCCCGAACGTCAAATAAAATGTTCACCGAACTCGCTTTTCAATAAGTCCATTGTTGCGCGTGCTGTGTGGCATGTGGCATCGTCTTGTTGAAACTACATGTCATGCAAGTCAAGCTCTTGCATTTTGGGAAAAAAAAAAAGTTGGATATCACATGACGGCAGCGCTCACCATTCACAGTTACGTTACGATTCGCATCATCTTTGAAGAAGTACGGTCCAATGATGCCACCAGCCCATAAACCGCACCAAACTGTGACTTTTTTTGGATGCATTGGTCGCTCTTGCAATGCTTCTGTCTCATATTCACTTCAAAATCGACAATTCTGCTTATTTACGTACCCATTGAGCTTCGTCGCTGAACATAATTTTTCGGTAAAAAAGAACACAATGAACTTTTTTTAACAGAGCACGCGTTTTGATAATAAAATTCAATAATTTGCAAACGTTGTTCGTTTGTAAGACGATTCATGGTTAAAATATAGACCAAACTGAAGATGTTTGACAGTGAAATAAAACACGAAACGTGCGTCAGCTGTTTACACCAGTATTGCACAAAAAGATAATAGCTAAAAAATCACCCTTTAGTTTCTGTAGTAAAATCGTCTGTAATCTATTCGTCTGAGGTCTAGTCGTCAGAAGTCTAATCTTGTGTAGTTTAATCGTCTGTTGTCTAATAGTGAGTTCAAATACTTATACAACTTACCCGTTCTATTATCTACCAATATTTCCGAGGGATCAAACTTATCCGTAGACGTTGATGTTGTCTCGGCAAATCTCAGCATATCCTTTTGCAGCAATATGCGGCCACTCAACGGCATTGAGGTGTACTCTTGCGACACGATATTTGTGCCCTGCATTTTAAAGACGCCAATTATGACAAAGGACCAAACACATAAAGTGAAAAGGATTTTTATAATAACATTTGTGCGCGCCATTTTTTTGTGTTTTTGTTTTTTAGTTTTTGTAATTATTTGAGGGTTTGTTTTTTGTTAAAAAATAATAATTTAAACAATTTTAATTAGAAAATTATAATAGAATGAAACACTCAACCGATAAAAAAGGGTTTCTGCGAGGCGTTAAACATGGGTGTAAAATTTCTTGTTGTATAGAGCCTAGAAAGAGATAAGTCGAAAAAAAGGGAAATTGTTAATAGAGTAATGAAGATGCTATTTTGTTGTTATACTTAATTAGTTTCTAGCTGTTTGTAATGCTTTTTTTTAAAAGGATTTTTGGGTTGTTTGTTTTGGTTTTATGCCTCCTTACAAAAACTTTTTGATTAACATTTAGGGTCAAAAGGGAAACGGAAATAGTAGTTGCAAATATCATATACCAGTAGAAATGCCAGCTTTAAATAAATAAAAACAGTCATTAATGTTTTTGGTCTGGGCATGATTATTAAGGTTGTTTGCTTTGTTTTGGCTGACTTGGTTAGTTTGAAAGATTTTTTGTTAAGCAGCAATGTTACAGTATATAAAGTTGGTCTAACTGTTTTTATTATAATTTGTTGTTATTTCCTGTGGCGTCTGTTTCCGTTGTACATTTACCACTTCCTGGGCAGGGGGTTTCTTGGTTTCATGTTAAATGTCTCGTCAGTTTTTTCATTATTGTCAACTGTTAAATTAAGGAATAATTTAGAGAGATTCCTGTTTCTTTGTTTTTCTTTATACGAAAAGTTTAGCTTGCCTGCAATGTGCAAGTTTGTCTTGCTGAAAAATTTCTTTCATTATTTTTATTATTATTATTTTTGTCTTTGGCCTTTAAATATTTATGCAGTTGAAATTGTTTGCGCATAAGGACAAAGAGTAACTATAGTATTTGCATTGGTTAGGATTATTTTAAAAAGACCTGCAGCTAGACAATTTTCCAGACAAGTATTTAAGTAAGACAAGTATTGTCATTTTACTGTCTGTTATGCCAGAAACGAATGGACGGACAGTTTAGGAATGTTGTTTAGTTGTTGGTATATGTCAAAGGGAAATTGTTGTTAATAGTTGTGGGTCAATGATATGGTAACCCAGGGGTTTGATTATAAAGAATAAATTTAAAAAAATTCTTTGTTATTTTAATATATATTTTTTTAGGGTTTTTATGGTTTTAAGTTAACTTAGGTCACGTATAAGAAAGATAAGATCTCAAATTATATTTTCCTGCAATAACTAGTTTCGTTCAAGATATGTACACGACATCTCTGACATCAGAAGAGTCCTAAACAGAGATAGCAAATCCATTCTAGTATTGTAAGTGTATAAATTACACTTGCGATTCCTTAATATAATTCACTTGCTTGAAATCCTGCCATAAACTTTATCTTTATTTTAGTCTTTTTTTTTACCTAAACAAAAACTTCTTAAAACTCCTTCAAAATATTCCTAAACAAACATTAAACCTTATTTCAATTATCCAACAAGAATTATACACAGGTCATTAACCGGACAAAGAATACACCAAATAAAAAAAACATGTTGCTTCTCGCTACTCACTGTGCTATTTCTTATTGATTTCTGGGGAAAACATAAAATTTTATTACATTTCTAGACAATTTCCAAGACATAAGATTACAATTTAATTTAATTTAAATACCATTTCTTTATTATAACGGCCTTTGTGTTCTTTTCACTGTTTTAGGTGCTGTTATCTATTGCCTTGGCAGAATCTTTAATGATTTTAAACCTCAATTTAAGTGTTAATAAAAAATGCCAAAATTTTGCTGTGATTGTAATATTAATGAAATTAGACACTTATAATAAAAATAACAAAATGAAATTAACAAAAATAATAGAAATATATTTTAATACGAAAACAAAGTAAATAAATTTTCAAATTTAGTTGGTCAAAGATAATGAGAAAATTTGGTAAACAGTGTAACGAAATGGAAGCAAAAATTAAGCATGAAATCAAAAAATAAATTTTTATCCATAAAGGGAGCTGAAATGTTGATATATTAAAAGCCATATTTAAAGCTTAAATTAGAGCTGACATTTTCATGTATAAAATGTCAATGTTAGAACTGAAATTTTGATTTGTAGGGACACACAATTGAAGCTAAATTTTGATGTCTCAAGAGCAACAATTAGGCCTGAAGTTTTGCTCTATAAAGAGCCACGATTTGAGTTGAAATTTTGATGTCTAAAGAGTCAATATTGGAACTGAAATTTTGATGTAATAAAAGGCACGATTAGGCCTGAAGTTTTAATCTATAAAGAGTCACGATTGAAGATAAATTTTTGATCTAAAAAGCGCCACGACTGAAACTAAATTAATGCTAAAGTTTTGCTTGAAAAAAGTCACGATTGAAGATAAATTTTTGAGCTAAAAAGCGCCACAATTGAAGATAAATTGAAGTTAAAGTTTTGATTGAAGAACAGCCACGATTGAGAATAAAATTTTCAACTAAAAAGAGCAACGATTAAAGACAACGTTTTAAGTTAAAAAGAGCCACGACTGAAGCTAAAGTTTTGATCTAAAAAGCGCCACGATTGAAGCTAAATTAATTCTAAAGTTTTGATTGAAAAAAGCCACGATTGAAGACAAATTTTTGAGCTAAAAAGAGCCACGATTGAAGATAAATTGAAGCTAAAGTTTTGATTGAAGAACAGCCACCATTGGAGATAAAATTTTTATCTAAAAACAGCAACGATTGAAGACAAAGTTTTGAGCTAAAAAGAGCCACGATTGAAGCTAAATTGAAGCTAAAGTTTTGATTGAAGAACAGCCACAATTGAGGATCTAAAAACAGCAACGATTAAAGACAACGTTTTAAGTTAAAAAGAGCCACGATTGAAGCTAAAGTTTTGATCTAAAAAGCGCCACGATTGAAGCTAAACTGAAGTTAAAGTTTTGATTGAAGAACAGCCACGATTGAGGATCTAAAAACAGCAACGATTGAAGACAAAGTTTTGAGCTAAAGAGAGCCACGATTGAAACTAAATTAATGCTAAAGTTTTGATTGAAAAAAAAGCCACGATTGAAGATAAAATTTTGATCTAAAAAGAGCAACGCTTGAAGCAACATTTTTGATATAAATAGAGCCATGAATAAGGATACAATTTGGTTTCACAAAGAGCCACGATTGCAGCTAAAGTTTTGAGCTGAAAACCTAAATTGAACCAAATTTTTGGGATGTAGAGAGAGCAAAGATTGAGGTTAAATTTTTGTTCTGAAAACAGCCATAATTGAGGTTTAGATTTTATTTTATAAAGAAGCAAGATTAAAGTTAAAATTTTGTTTTATAAAAATACCACAATTAAAGCTAAACTTTTTAACCATAAAAAGCCAATATTCAAGCTAAAATTTTGTTGTTTAATGATCCCCTTTTAACGTTAAAATATCTTACATATATTTCTTTATTCTTAATGTGCCTACGTTACACTGTGTCAATGTTACTCCTACTAGGTTATCAACACCTATCTACCTTAAGGCGTTTTTTTTTTTGTTTTTTTTTGTAAAAAAGTTTTAACCACTCAAAACTTGTTTCATAATGTTTTTAGCTTAAGAATTTATGCAAATTTCTTTGTTTGATATGGTTTTGTCAAGCTACTTTTTTTTTCTAAATTTATCAAGTTTTTACTAGTTGCTTGAAAAATAAAAACTCAAACTAGGTCATTTCAGCTATTTCTGGTTTTTTGGTTTGTAGACAAATTACAAATATTAATACGAAAACAAATAAACGATAATGAATTATATTGGTTCCAAGTAACAAGATAATATACGTAAAGAAAAACAGTGGCTAAGGAAGTAAAAATTGTGGGACAAAATTACAATAACAACAGTTTTGTTGATAAACTTTAACTTTACATAGCTGTTGGTTATTGTTGTACTCAATTTCCTTAAGTTTTGCCCACTGTGCGCCTTTATTTAACACTTTAATATAAGCTAACAATCTATTATTAAAACGTTATTTATTTATAATTTTCAATAGTTGTCATTGGTTTGTTTGAATGTTGTTAAAGGCTTGGCGCACTTTTCAAATTGTATGTCCGGACGCATTGAGTAGAGGCTACCTTCCACTTATAAAACCATAATTTATTCCGACTTGTAACATACCGATGTTATTGACTGTCAAACTATTTGGTTTAAAGCCGGCAAGTAGTGTTTAGAATACAAATACAAGTATATTTATTTTTATTTCATTGCATTAGCAAACAAATATTTAAGTTTGCTTTATTTAATATAATAAAAATACCACTTGACATTGATTAATTGTAAAAAAAAAAAACAGAATTAAGTGGTATAGTTGGAGAATGCAAATTAGAGACTTAAAGCAGAAAATGTTATACATATAGAAATAAATGACTGAGAGTTTGATAAAAGGAAAGGCAGGTTTTTGCCATCAACATGTAGATTTCTTTAATATTTTTTTAATCCCCTAAAACTTAAACAGCTTAAGCAAATCACCATTATTTGCCACCAGTCAGTCAGTCACCTTGTTAAAATCTCTCATAATTTAGTTCATTTTGCATTTTATTTTCTTTTGCTGCTTATTGTGTTTTATATCTTAGTTTTTTTTTTCCTAAAATCCCCTTGTTACTGTTAACACTTTCTTAACCTTTTTATATCATTTTAACTATTATTTTCATTTTATATATTTATTTTTCTAGTTATTTTGCCCTGCAAAGACTGGCTGTTGTGGTGGTGGCATCTTTACCTTGATCTGCATAATGTCTGCATTTTGCTGAAACATTTTCTTTATTTTAGAACTTAAGCCAAACTCTACAAAATCATCATTATCGTCTTTGTCATCATCTGCTGGCGTCTTTGGTTGTCTTCATTTAGCATTTTACTTTTTCCTAGCCTTCAGAAGCAACAGCAGCAGCAGCATCATTATTATTTTACTCATCATATTCAGGTTGGGCTTTTGCAAATGGATGATTTTCTTATGGAAAATATACATATTTATGCAATTTCCCTTGACATTTTGGCCAACACCTAGAGTTTATGCTTGTTGTTTTTTTTTTGTTCTCTAACAGTTTGGATGATTTTTAGATAAATAAGTATGGTATGAATATGTATGAAGATTAACCTTTTAAAGGCAGCATTTGTTACAGATAAACTTTACAATTTACAGCCTATGAATCATGCAGCCATAAAACAAAATTTTGGCTTTAAACATGGCTCTATAGAACATACTACTAGCGAGAATAGTAGCAAAAATGTTTGTTTTGAAAGTCAGTATTTACTGAACAAAATTTTAGCTTCAATCATGCCTTTTTATACAACAAAAGTTTAGCTTCAATCATGGCTCTTAATAGAACAAAATTTTATCTTTAGTAATGGCTCTTTATGAACAAAATTTTGGCTTCACTCATGGCTCTTTATAGAGCAAAATGTATGGTTGAAGCGTGGCTTTTTATAGAACAAAATTTTAGCTTCAATCACGGCTCTTTATGGAACAAACTTTTAGCTTCAATCGTGGCTCTTTATAGAGCAAAATGTATGTTTGCAGAGTGACTCTATATAGAACAAAATATTAGCTTCAATCATGGCTCTTTTTAGAACAAAATTGTATCTTTAATCAAAGCTCTTTGTAGAACAAAATTTTATCTTTAATCACGGCTCTTTATAGAACAAAATTTTATCTTTAATCATGGCTCTTTTTAGAACGAAATATCAGCTTCAATTAAGACTCTTTTTAGAACAAAATTTGACCTTCAATCATGGCTCTTAATAAAACAAAATTTTAGCTTCAATTACGGCTCTTTATGGAACAAAATTTTAGATTCAATCATGACTCTATATAGAAGAAAAATGTTGGCTTCAATCACGGCTCTTTATGGAATAAAATTTTAGCTTCAATCTTGACCATTTATAGAATAAATTTAAGCCCCAATAGTGGCTCTTAATAGAACACAACTCTAGCTCTTATTGGGAACTGAGTAACTTTAGTTAAAAAGTTTATTTATTTCCTAGTGTTCCCTTTCTGTCCTCAAGTGCCTTTCAAGGTTTAATAATAAATTTTCCTTTTCGTTGCTTTAACAAAATATTTAACATTTTTCAAGCATTTAGTTTTTGTAAACCATGTTGTTTTTAGATTTCAACCGGATTTCTTTTCTACAGAATATGCACATAAATGTGTGCACTTTTCAATGGCCTCTATTTTTTTTCTATTTTACAATTTTAGAATTCTGATCCTTTTTTTTTGCTTATATAAATACAAATCCTTTTTTGCCTAAAATAATAATAAAAAAAGTACGTATCATGCTGTTTGTCTGGCCTGTATTGCAAAGGAAGAGAGTTGAAACAAGAAAACCTTTAGCAGACAGTTAAACATAGAAAATGTTTGCAAGAAATATCTTTGCATAAAGTCACAAGTTGCACCATTATGATATTTATGAATATTTCAAAGTAATACAAGCTGGTGAATGAAGATTTTAAATATGTGAATTTTAAAAATCTCTTAAAGAAGGGAATTTAAAGTGAGATAAATAAGGGAAAGATTCCAAAACGTTTAATGTTAAAAAAAAAAAATACTTTTGTATAAATATAAAGAGAATTCTTAAAGATTATTGTTCTAATACGAGCTAAAATTCTGTTTCATAATGAATTCTTGTTCTGGAAAGAGCTGCGATTGATGATGAATTTTTATTCCATAAAGAGCCATGATTGGAGCTAAATTTTTGTTCTATAAAGAGCCACGAATTCTGTTCCATAAAGAGCCACGATTGAAGTTTTTTTTTTTCTAGAACAAGCCTTGATTGAGGCTAAAATTCAGTTCCATAAAGAGCCAAGCTTGGAGCTGAAATTCTGTTCTATAATAGCCACGATTTAGGCTAATGTTTTGTTCTTTGAAGAGTCATGATTGCAGTCTAGATTTTGTTCAATGTAGAACTATCAAATATGCAAAAATTTTGTACTATAAAAAACCATGATTGAAGCCTAGATTTTTCTCAATATAGAACAATGAATGAAGCTAAAATTGTATTCTAT
Source organism: Bellardia pandia (assembly GCA_916048285.2). NCBI lineage: Eukaryota > Metazoa > Arthropoda > Insecta > Diptera > Calliphoridae > Bellardia > Bellardia pandia. The sequence continues at coordinate 106,357,147 of OU696532.1, forward strand.
AAAGAGCCATGATTGAATTTAAAATTTTGTGCTGCAAAGAACCACAATTGAAGCTGAAATTTTGTGCCATAAATATCCAAGATATATGCCAAGATTTTGTTTAATAAAGAACACTGAATGAAGCTGTTCTATAAAATAATGAAGCTAAAATTTTATTCCATGAAGAGCCATGATGGATTGATTGTTGAAGTACAAAGTTCTTATTGAAAACCCCTGTATATTAGATAAATTTAAATTAGATTAATATTTAATTCGTGATGATTTAGTTTTCCACAAGTTGCTTTTTCATACAATTTTCTCAATTTTTTGCTCTAAAGTGTGTCCCAACTAGAACGCAATTTTTAAATTTGAAATAAAACACAGATATTTAAAAAAAGAAATCGTGAAACTTTATTATATCGTAAAGTAGACAGAATGAGGTTATGTATGGAACAAGATATCGTGCAGATGGCCGCCGCGGCTTTGCTGGCAAACACGCGATCTTTTAATGAAATTTGCAATGGCCTTTTTGCATAAATGCTGCGGTATTTCATTAATGCAGCATCCAATTTCCTCTTTTAAGGCTTGAGTCGTTGTCGGCTTATTCGCGTAAACCATCGACTTCAAAAGACCACAAAGAAAAAAATCTAAAGGTGTTAAATCGCACAATCTAGGCGGCCAATTCTGATCTCCAAAACGCTAAATAACAACAATAACGGGAAATGACTGATGCATTTTCTCTGGCTGTATGACATGTGGCGCCATCTTGTTGAAACCACATGCCCTCCATATTAATTTCTTCAATTCTAGGCAAGAAAAAACTGTTTATCATTTCACGTTTGACACCATTGCGTTCTAGTTGGGACACCCTTTATATACTTAAACTATCTATAATCATTTATTGGCCTTATATGATTTTGTTTTTTAATATTTTTTTTTCAAACAAAATCTAGTTTTAATATAAAACGAAATGAAAAAAAAATGGTGATAAAACTATAATAACAGCTTTTTTACCGTTAATACAGTAAAACATTCATGATCAGGCTGAAAAAAAATCAGGTCTTGGGGTATAATATACAAAACACAAGCAACAAGCTCATATTCATAGCTACCTACTTATAGATTTATAGAGTTTTTTTTTATGGCTTAAATAAAAAAACAACATCAAAACAAAAGTGGTAATATCAACTCTATAACTCTAAACACACATTCAGTTAACAAACGATAGAAAGTCTAGCAAAAATCAGGCACCCAATGAATATTAAACTCTAAACTGCGGCACTAGCTAAAGCCAATTGTTTGCTGGCTGGCCTTTAGAATCAATTTCATGGAATGCACAGCTTTGCTGATGAAGATTTTGTGGCTTTCCATTTGTATACCAACCATCACCTCGTGGTGCTATTATACACTCTAATTCCTAAATCTAAATCCAAGATTTCAATTTATGTAATTAGAAAAAAAAGCATAACATTGAACCACAAACAGAAAGAAAGATAGCAAAAATAATCCAATGTATTGGAAATATGTACATATGTGTTCATTCTAGCTTAAACTAACGTTGTCTGCTTTATTTTTATTTTTTGGTTCTTTCTGTAGCAATTATTTTCGTTTGAATATATGTAGAGTTCATAAAAGTTCATGGTGTATTTGGTTGCATGTAGAATCTAGTTTAAGTTTTAAAAAAATAATAAATATTCATTATTTCTAATGCAAAAAAGCACAAGCTGCAAGAAGCAAATTGCAATCCATAATATTGTAAAAATTTGAACACTTTTTCTATTTGTTCGGAAAATTTTGTTTGAAGAAAATTAAAAAATTAAAACAAAAATGTGTTGAAGATGTTTTAATTTATATGATTTTTAATATAAAAAATGAAAGAAAATTGGATCAAGCTAATTAGTTTTGAAAGAAATTAAATGTAAACAGGTGCCTTCTCCCAACAAACAAATATTTACAGAAATAAATTTAAAGCACTTTAAACTCAAAACTTTTAATATACATAAGTAGTTAAACTAGTTAAAAATCAGTTTATTGTTTTTAATAAACATAAACCTTTAAAACTCTTAACAGATATTTTTAACACAATCATTTGAAAACAATTGTTAAAAGTGTTTTATAATAGAAAAAAAAATAATTGGTAATTTTAAGCCCTGCAATTAGTGGACGAGTTATTTTTAAACCTAAAGTAAATGCATTTGTGTCTTATAGCGTGTTCACATATCGATGGTCTCATGTAGAAAGGCCCTAACTCGCATATTTGAAACTTTACAGGAGAAGGTAAAAACATAAAAGAAACTGTAATATTCAACATGTAAATTTTTTGTACAACTGCTCATAAAAGCGTTATTTTTTACACTATTGCAATAAATTTTTGTTAGTAGGTGTATTTGCGTTAAATGCATTGGAATCGCAAAAAAAACAAATTTCGAAAAAATAGCGAGTTATGGCCTTTCTACATGAGACCAACGATATACACCTTAATTGCGTTAATCGCAATTAACGCCATTATTTAGCTCAATATTCCATATAAAATCTCAATTAATTATTGCGCAATAAGTACAAAATGTTTATAATATTGAGTAAGATTTCGAATGCAACACTGTTCACAACTGTGTTTAGTGAACAAAATTGTATAAAATGGCAAATGTTAACAAAATAAAACAAAAGAAACCATTGAAAAATCAATGTGAAGGTAAGTTTGTTTATATAGAAGCAAAACAACCATTTAGAGTATTTTACGTATTGTTTTCCAACTGTCAAATGATTATTGAGTAAGCTGAAAATTGCTGAACACTAAAAATAATATTGTCAATTAATCGAATATTGACTCAATTAAATTTCATATCTGAACACAGTATTAGGAGTGTTGTTTTTTATATCAAAAATAATTGATAATTTCAATCACTAGAATTAGTGGACGAGTTAGTTTTAACCCTTAAGAAAATCTAGTTGTGTCTCAGGAGTGTTTTTTATAACCTAATTTAATTGGTAATTTCAATCACTGGAATTAGTGGACGAGTTATTTTTAAACCTTAAGAAAATCTACTTTTGTCCTAAAACTAAATAGATAAATACTGTTTATAATAGACCATAACATAAGCTTTTAGAAAGCAAATAACTGATTAAAAACTTTCATATTTACAGTGATTCATTTAAAATATAGAACTAGAGGCTGCAGTCTTAATTAGGACCCGAAAGCAGTTACTTGTTTTTAACAAACATAAACCTTTAAAACTCTCAACTGACCTGTTAGGCAAAACAATCATTTAATTTAAACAGTTGTTATGAGTGTTTTTTATAACCGAAAATAATTGGTAATTTCAGTCACTTGGATTTGGATTGGGGAACGAGTTATTTGGAAGAGTTGTTTTCAAACCCTAAGGAAATACTGTCGTGTTTTAAAATGCACAAATAATAATACGGTTTCTAAAAGATCCTAATAAAACATTTTAAAAAGCAAACATACTTTCATATTTATACTGATTCATTTAAAATATAGAATTAGAGTATTTTTAATGATCCCAAACTTTGTCCATACTGACCCCCAGTGTTTGCGTTTTAGTTCTTAAAGATAATTTTTTCAAAGGTCCAATTTTTGATCACTCTTTCAAGCATTGCTACTGGACATGATCTCTTTGGTCGCATATCATGCAATAACGTTCTCTGAAATGCAAATCTATAGTTGATATTGGCAATGAAGTGGTCGGAAGTTTAATGCTGTAAATGCATATGTTGCACTTAAAATAGCATTTAATATCAGAGTGTTTATTATAATAATCTGTGACATTTACGTTTTAAAGACAATTTAATGCAAATGTTGGTCGCGACTATGCTGCAGGGGATCCATTAGGAAGGTCTAATTTTGGATCTCTCTTTCCTGTAAAGCCAAGCAGAGTTAAATTTCTTTTCACTCGCGTATCATACAATAATGTACACTTCTGTATATTCAAACTTGAGAATTGGCAATAGTTGGTTTGGAAGTTCAATGATGCAAATGATATTTTAATGTATGTAAATATTATTGTTGAATTACTCGTCAAATTGTACGTATTAGCATTCTAATAACTATTAAATAAAGAAGGTTTGAAGAAATTTTGCTGTTTACACAAGTTTGAAGCATTTTGAAGAAAATTTCAATCGTGTAAATCTAGCTTAAATCATTTTTGTTTTTTACTCTCATAGTTATGGTGATTCATATCACTTGGACTTAGAAGCAATTTATAATAAAGACAGCTAAAAATATACCTGTGATTTGAGTTTTAACAATTCAAGTTATAAAACAAAAATTTGCTTTTATTCATCTACTGTATTTTGGAATTTTCAAGAAATTATTTTAAATAGATTACAACACTTCATCGTTATTACTGCTGCCCATTAAAGCATGTAAAACAAACTGCAATTTTATTTCACATAGGGGAACTAAAGCTATTATTATTGGGCATCATCTGCCTTTTACAATTTACAGATTTGCATTGCAATCAAGCCAAACGAAAAAAAAAACTGCAGCTAAAAATCGTGATTTGTGGATTTATTTTGAAAAGAAATATGCAAAAAAAAAATAAAAAATAAACAGAAATTCAAATTATTTGAAATATGTATAGGGAAGTGTTAACCAAAGGTATTAGAGAGGCCAGAGTTGGCTAAACTTGCATAAAACCAGCAGTCTCAAAACAGCTTTATGGTTCAGCTAATTTTTTGCAAGACTCTAATACGAGTAAATTAAAATTATTTAAATTCTTTAAACAAATTTTTACTTGTGTTTTAATATTGATATTTCTTTTTACAGCTGGCCAGCTTTAAATTTAATTAAACAATAGAAATTGCTTTTTCATAAATAATAAGCATGCAACTGTTATAGGAAAGATGTTGAGGATGATGTTGATGATGGCGATGATTGTGGTTTATGAAAGCTTGTGAAAACCAGAGGATCATAATGAGGGTACAGGCTTTGAAATATTATTAAAAACAATAAGGCTGTTCAAATAACTAAGCAGTAGGAAAATCGAACAAAGAAATAAGAAAGGGGAACTCCAAAATGCTAGAAAAATGTTTTTTTTTTTTTTTTAATAACTTATTGGTTGTATTTATGGTTCTAAAATAAAGTATCGCAAAGTAGGCAGCTTACTTAACTGTCAGATATACTATATTCAAATATAATTGAAAAGTGACCCAAAACTTCCAGATAATTTGGTATTCTCCAGCTTAATATAAACACTTTTTAAGGTTTTTCTTTTATTTAAGGTAATCCAATAAAGTATCCTTCAAGTATTTATATCTTCAAAACTGGCAGATATACATATGGCGAATTTCACGTCAAGTGACCCAATTTTAAAAATCGATGTCTTCCGATTTGAATGAAATTTGCACCAAGGTTAGTAGGATAGTAGGCCAGAGACAAATTTTCAGCACTATCAGTCCAAAAGTGCCAGAGTTAGAGGGGTAAAAGGTGGACATTTTGGTCAATTTTTGGTCATACAGGGTGTTTTTTAAATGAGTATAACTTTTTACCTATTGGTTCTAGCAAAAATTGTCCAAGGGACTGTAGATAGCTATTTCTTCAGTCATTTCAAAAATATTTTTTTTAATTTTTAAAAAAATTTTTTTTTTAATTTTTTTTTTTAAATATTTTTTTTTATAATGTTTTTTCAATTTGGATTGTTAATATTGGGTCACTTGACGTGAAATTCACCATATGTATATATCCAGCTATATGCCTTCTAAAAAAGTCTTCCAAAACTTTCAGTTAATTAGGTTTTCCCAACAAATAAAGAGAAATAACAAAGACCCGTAAATAATAAAAAGCCTAATTTTTAGCACTTTCTTTCGCCAGTGAATACCCCTACTATTGAAACTCACTCCCTATGCAAAAACCTCTGCACATCTCCACAACTAAACCACCAAAAAAAATCGTGAAATGTTTATAGACCAACATACTATATATTTAGGTTTTGCACTCAGTTTTGAAATAATAAACAAAAAAATTTGCAAACAAATTAAATACAACAAAAAAAAAATAAAAATAACAACGCATTGAAAACAAAGACCCTAACTAATACTTAATTTCAAAACGGCCACACAATTTTCTATAGCTGATCCTTAACATGATCTCTATTGAAATTTATAATAAAGCGTGAATGAATAACAGCAGAACTCTAAAGAAAACAAAAACACGCAAACTCATATTTTGTTTAACTTATTAAAAGCATTTCGTTTTGGTTTCATGCTAATATCAAAAATAAATGAAAACTAAATTAAAAGAGGGGAAAAATTACTAAAAGATCGTATGTCAATGATAAACAAAGCAGATCTTTTGTTCTAAAATAAATTGTGTGATAATTTTTAGAGATGTTTAATATATAAAGGAAGTTAAACATTTACACAAAACTAGTAGATTAACCCTTAAACTGGCAAATAAGTTTTAACAAAAAATAATCACCCCTATCGTGAATAAAAATTCCACATGAAATTTGTTCCCTTTTATTTTTTTAACATTGAATTTTAATCACCCCTATCGTGAATAAAAATTCCACGTAAAATTTGTTCACTTTTCACATTTTCCTATTAAAATTCAATGTTAAAAAAATAAAAGGCAACAAATTTCATGTGGAATTTTTATTCACGATAGGGGTGAATAGGAAAATGTGAAAAGGGAACAAATTTTATGGCGAATTTTTATTCATGACTATAATTACAAAGAATTAACAGAACTAACTTAAAGCGTTAAGGTACGGTCACACTTGGCAAATATTTGCACAAAAAAGACGCATAAATCGTCCTGCAAATCCTGCAGAGCGATCGAGTGAAATTGCAGATATGAGGAGAACCATCAGAGATAACTTAATAAGCAAATGTTAAGAACATTGGAATGGAAGATGAAGATACAAATATAAAATTGTGGATTGAACGAAAACATGGCAACGTGGAATATTTCTTAACCCAAGTAGTGACCAACCACGGCAATTTTTAATAAATATCTGCATAAATTTAAACTAAAGCAGATAAGCTGCTGTAATAGGGTGTAACGCATATACTTTTCACATTCACCCTTTTATTTTTTTAACATTGAATTTTAATAGGAAAAATGTGAAAAGGCAACAAATTTCATGTGGAATTTTTATTCACGATAGGGGTGAATATGAAAAGTGGCTCAAACAGAGAGAAACTTTGAATGAAACCTTAACACCTGAAAATATGGTGAACGTAATGTTACATTCCGCAAATTCATGGAAATTGTGTAAAGAATTCATCAGTAAAATAATGAAGGCTAATTTCGCAATAGTTTCAAATGCAGGACGTAGGAACAATATTGAAAAAAATACCCATCGTTATGAAATGCTGAAGGGTGGTGTTAGTAACTAGGAGAGTGGGGCCACTAGATGATAACGCGCTATCACTACGTCCATAAAAAGAGTCTAGTCTCTAGGTTAGTGTTTTTTTTTGGAGCTGGCTCATGAATAATTTTTATCAGAAAGTCTACTCTGTCTAAATCAGTGGTGGGCATAAACAGAATATGTCACATTATTAAATATATAATAATGTTGAATTGAAGATGCACAACTCAATTGCCTGTCTTTTGTTTTGCAAACATTTCTGTTGTGCCCATCTGAATAGTCGCGTATAACCAGCCAACCAGGAAAAAGAGAGACAAAACAGGGAGCCACAACAACTAAGTATTTGTTATGCTAACAATAATCATACATTCACTTGACTTTATTTTGTTTACAACAATAGTTGTTTTTGTTTTGGTTTGGCTCCCTCCAACATCCTCTCCACAAATGCCTTATTTGTTTAGAACCTAAAACAGCCTACTAAGCAGTGAGGATGTAAACTAAAGAATGAAAATTAATGATAAAAGTCTAAACAAATAGTTCTGTTTTTTTTTTAGAGTCATCAGTCAGTCTGTAAGTTTTCGCATTTTATTTTTGTCTGAATAACAACAAGTGACAGTTTTTTCCTGCCTTTAGGCGTTTTTTGTGTAATAAAAACCACAAAAGCTTGATTGTTTTTATAAACTAAAAAAATATGTATGTATGTATGTATGTTGTAACACATCATAATCATTATCATTATCACTATCAACGCAACAGACAAATAAAATGTAAATATCTTGATTGTACAACAAATTCATAAAAATCTGGTCATTAATCAAAATATGTATGTCAAGTCAAAAGGGAAACAAATTGTTTTGAAACAGAAACTGAAATTGCAATATGTATGTAAGTCAATTTGGAAGAGAAAATTAATGAATTTGTTGTAAAATATTTAAAAATATTATTTAGGAAAAAATTTAACATGGAAGAATTTAAGGACGCTTTAATACAGTAATCAGACAAGGACTGGTCTTCTGTTTTTAATTTAATTGTTACAAATCGAGATTCTCATTTGGAACATGTTGATTTCACTGCTTCTAGTAAAAGTCCTCTCTGAGATAGTGTCCAAAGCTTTGTAAATTGCTGTTGTAAATTACAAAGACTAGACTAGAATAGAGAGTAGACTTGAGACTAAGCTAGAGGTCATTGGACCTTTAAATTAATTCCAAGTATTGATATGTGTTTAAAGTGCAAGCATGGGGAAACCAATTATAACTTGACACAATTCATTTAAGGACATGGGTCCTATAGAAGCTATTTGTACCGTCGCGGTCACGATAATTCCCCCAGATGTCCACAATGTCCCGAAAATGACGTAACGGCAGAACATGACACATTTACATGCCCGAGATTTTTAGAACAACGTAGAAGACTCCAGACGTACCTTGGAGAAACTTTGTACCCAGGAAACATAATCAAAATTATGCTTCAGTCGGAGGAAAGTTGAGCCGCAATAAATACGTATGTTAGCGGCATAAATCAGGCACTTCGCGAAGCAGAGGAAACTCGTAGGTCCTCAGAAAGGAGGTCACGAGAAGACCGATAACCGGGGCAGCGTAAGCTGACACCACCCCGAAGTAATACCTGATGGCAGTTCCGCGGGGTGGGCGAGCAGACGGGGGTGTGGTTTAGTACGTAGGTGGTTTAGTAATAAGCTGAATCGTACATGTTTTTCAGTACGGACTGAATACATCTATGAAGATTCCACACCTCCAGCGTATCAAAAAAAATAAAAAAAGACTAGAGACTAGACTTGAGACTAGACTAGAGGCTAAACTAGAGATTAAAATAGAGATTAAAATAGCGACTAGAATAGCTAGACTAGAGACTAGACTTGAGACTAGACTAGATATTAGACTAGAGGTTAGACTAAAGACTAGACTAAATTAGAGACTAAACTAGAGATTAAAATAGAGACTAGAATAGCGACTAGACTTGAGACTAGAATAGCGACTAGACTAAAGACTAGACTAGAGACTAGATTTGAGACTAGACTAGAGACTAGAATAGCGACTAGACTAAAGACTAGACTAGAGACTAGATTTGAGACTAGACTAGAGACTAGAATAGCGACTAGACTAGAGACTAGACTTGAGACTAGAATAGCGACTAGACTAGAGACTAGACTTGAGACTAGAATAGCGACTAGACTAAAGACTAGACTAGAGACTAGACTAGAGACTAGACTTGAGACTAGACTAGAGACTAAACTAGAGATTAAAATAGAGACTAGACTAAAGACTAGACTTGAGACTAGAATAGCGACTAGACTAAAGACTAGACTAGAGACTAGACTTGAGACTAGACTAGATATTAGACTAGAGGTTAGACTAAAGACTAGACTAAATTAGAGACTAAACTAGAGATTAAAATAGAGACTAGACTAGAGACTAGACTTGAGACTAGAATAGCGACTAGACTAAAGACTAGACTAGAGACTAGATTTGAGACTAGACTAGAGACTAGAATAGCGACTAGACTAAAAACTAGACTAGAGACTAGATTTGAGACTAGACTAGAGACTAGAATAGCGACTAGACTAGAGACTAGACTTGAGACTAGAATAGCGACTAGACTAGAGACTAGACTTGAGACTAGAATAGCGACTAGACTAAAGACTAGACTAAAGACTAGACTAGAGACTAGACTTGAGACTAGACTAGAGACTAAACTAAAAATTAAAATAGAGACTAGACTAAAGACTAGACTAAATTAGAGGCTAAACTAGAGACTAAACTAAAGCGTTTTCCTAAAAAATCGCTGATAGAGATAATTGCAATTTTTGAATTTTTAAAAACCTCTAAATCGTAAGCTAAAAACTTAAAATTAGCATTACTGATTATTGTTATTATTATTTGTTGCTTTGGTTATTGTTTTAGTACATATTTGTTTTAAACAATATAAACACCACAAGCAACAACTTTTTTGTAACATTTTAATTGTTACAGTATGTTTTGTTTATATTGCTCTGAGTAGTTCTTGTTTTATAAGGGTTTCGTATGACAAGTTTTGTTTAGTAAATAATGTTAATTGAAAACAAAAAGTTGCGCAAAAGACGGCAAAAGGTGACTTGATTGTAACAAAAACAACAAGAACAATATCATAATAAAGAGAAATATTTTAATACATCAAAATAAAAAATAATTAAGGGAAACATTACAGTGGAGAACATTTTACTAGAAAATTACTTTAAATGAAAATGCTTTGATGTTTTTGTTAGAACAAACTATACATCGTTTGAGAGGTAAAAAATACGCATTTTGTTTCAAGTAAAAACTTTAGAACTAATGAAAAGGCCAACATTTCAAAACACCCTTTTAACATTGTCAAGAAAAATTTCAGTTCTCTCAAACCACTAAATCATAAATTTCCTATAATTTTTGACATTATTTTTTTTTTTATTTCTTTTTCTTTCTTACTTATTTTATTATTTACAATTACATAGTAAATTGAGTTTTCTCCTTGATTTATAAATTGTAACCAATTTTCCATGTTCAATTTATTTATTGTCTTTTTTTCAGTATTTTTCTTCATTTATTTTTTATTTGGTTTGTAATCAATTTGGTTGCCTCCATAACTCCACACAAAAAAAAAACGTAAATATTCTTCATTATTTTTTCCCATACAATTCTTGGCTGATACTGGCGGTAGATTTTCTTCAAGTCAACAAAAAAAAAAAGTATATATACAAACGTTGCAGACAATATATAAGTACAATGAATAGAGAATCTTGTATGTATGGATGAATGAAGGCAGCTTGAATGAATGTAAGAGTGACTGCACCGTATTCAATATGCAACACGCGCATTTTGCAATCAAAGTCAATCGTTGACGATGTTATACCAATCTTTAAACTTGGCATAAATATGTGTGTGTGTATGTTTTGGAAAACCAAAGATTCCAACTTGACTGAACAAACTTTAGTAAACATAAAAAAAAACACTCAGAAAAATTTAACACTAAAATCCAAAATCTTATTGGACCATAACAGGTACTACATAATTTAATGCCTAATTCTTGAGTTTCAATTTAACCCACAAATTTCGTTGAGTGTCTTGATTCCCATTATTGACTGCCAGGCATCACATATTTATAGAATATGATTTCTTTGCAATTTTCTTCTGTTTATTTTTGAATTTTCAAATTCCTAAAGTCTATTCAGTATACAATTTCATTTTGTAGAATAATGATTTGTAGCAACTCCTGCTACCACATTATAAGGAATATGTATGTATGTTAAATATCCTAGTTTCTTTATATAGTTAGTTAGCTACGTGACAAGGAAATCAAATAAAAATTGTGTTTTTTTTCTATAAAAAGTGTGATACGAAGAACAATATTTTTTTGAAATTGTTTACATATGTTGACTGTTTAGTCGAGAATAATTTTCTTGGTCTTTTTTGCCGGGAAATTTATGATTTAAAGGTTAAATGCTAGGCTAAATACTCAGCAAGACACAAGTTTTAAAATTAGACTAGATACTAGACCAGAGATTATACTGGAGATTAGGCTTAACTAGAGACTTGAATAGGGCCTAAAATATAGAATAGACTAGGCACTAGTCTACGGAACTCTACTAGCGACTAGACTGGAAACTAGAGGGAACAATATCGTTATAATAGTCTCGGCTTTCGCAAATGAGTCACTCAAATGGAAATAGAAACTGGTAACCAGTCACTAGTGTTTTTTTTTTCATAAGGCAGGTGTAAATCTTGAATAGATAACCGATGAACCAACGGGTAATGTCACATTTCTACTGACTAAAGTACCTCCTTCGTCATGCATACACCCTACGGGACTGGTTCTGTTAGCCTATGTCATGTTTTGTCGCCGAAACTTTCTTCTCTCCTACTTTATCCGTAATTTTCCATGGATAATTTTTATCCTGCTACATACGGTTTCCCAGTTTTCCCCAGTAGGATATCAACAATGACTTCTGTTTTTAGTTGTTGACCGACAATTCTTTTCGTCAATTTTCTATCTTCGCTTAACCATGAGCATTAAACCACAATATTTGGGCATTGGGGGCATATTGGTGATTCGTCTAGCCCAAAGCTGTGCAGATAACTTCTGTAACCTTCATGTCCAGAGAGGAACTGTGTGAGGTGATAAATTACCTCTGCGTGCTCTCTATTATTCCAGACTTTTATATTTGGTTTGAGTCTGAACGTTCACCTCCCTTTTTGGCTTTCTTCCCATTGGGACTGCCACATGATGTGTGATAACTCCCTTTCTGTATTTCGCAAATTGTTTGCATTTTGGTATTCTCTCCTCTTCCGGTCGTACAGACGTTTGGCCTCGTCAGCACTAGTCTGGAGACAAGATTCAAGTCTGGTGACCAGACACTAATCTGGAGGCAACATACTCAGGGGTGTCATAGAAACCAATATTGTCAGAATTGGTTTTAAAACCGACAATAAAAATGCTTTGGTGTCATAGGGCACACTGCTACACGTTCAATAAATATCAAGATATTTCTAGTATCACGATCAAGATATTTCTAGTAATATCACGATATTTATTGAACGTGTAGCAGTGCCCTATCACACCAAAGCATTTTTTCTTGTCGGTTTTAAAACCAATTCTGACAATATTGGTTTCTATGACACCCCTGACTAGTCTGCTGTTCAGACACTAGTCTAGTGACCAGCAACTAGTCTGGTGACCAGTAACTAGTCTGGTGACCAGAAAAGTCTGAAGATAAGATATTAAACAATTTACAATAAACTTAAGTATGACATACATACATATGTAGTTACTTAATTCTGCTTACTTCTGTACTGCTATTTTAACCAGCCTACATCCGTTCTTAATATCTTATTTACCAAATCGTTTTAAAATCTTTGTTAACATTTTTATTTCTTTCCATTTCTTAATGCTTAAAAAAGCTAAATCTCTTTTCAAATATCTGTATTTTTTGTTGCTGTTGCTAATTTCAAAATTACATTTTAGACAATCTTATAGACAGGAGACAGCTTAAGATAAAAATAAAATAAATAAAATAAAATAGACGTAAATACAATAAGACTTCCTACAAAGAAGTTATCAACTGTCAACGCCATTTCTAGCCTGTCTTTACTACCTCTCACAGTTGGCTTTTTTTTTTTTTTTTTCTTTTTAAGCCAGCAACTTGAATACGAAAATCATAAAAATGTATATGACTGACTGTCTGAATACCTATTATAATGTAATGAAAAAAATATGATTTTTTGTTCGTCTCATTTTTGAATAAATCTACACAAAATAGACAAAAAAAAAACATAAGACTCGCTGGCTCAGCACTTTAGACAGAGAAGAAACTTTGCAAACGCCAACTAACAAAGTACTTAGATGGAAAGAAATAAAAGCATGAATTGGTGAATACTTATAGACAGACAGACGGATGGCGAGACGGGCGGATTAAGAGGTAGGGGCATTAGCAGACATACGCATAGACAAACAAATAAAAGAAATATTATGATTATTAAAATGATGATGATAAGCACAAAGATAAACAGTAAGCTCTGGAAAAACAAGAACAAAAAGAAATTGCTGATTTAAGTTATTAAATATTTAAAAATTTTGAGACAATTTTAGGGTGCTGTAGCTTAATTGGTTAGCGCATTTGATCATTAAGCATGAGTTGGTATTTGTAGGCCGGCTTAGACTCAAACAACATCAGTTTCTGATAATTATTAGTTTTCTTTTCTATCCATCATAACTAATATTTTTTACAGCGCCATTGAAGTAAAATAATTAAATAAAGGCTATAAAATCAAGCTTTAACATTAATGCGCCTACTCACCACCAGAGGCGCTGCAATTCTGCACTAAAAACAAACATAATGTGCAATTGCAGAGTTGTGATATAAAAAGCTTTTTTCTACTTTCACCCCCTTTACTTCAATCTATTCCCTATTAATTTAAGAAATTTTAAGAAAAAAAATAAATAATTTCAATAATGTGGTATTAGTTTTTATTATTGTATTCTGTTTTAAAAGGGCTAACTGTTGCTATCTAAAGACTTTTGTTAGATTATTTAGGTATTTTCTGTATTTTCGTCAGCGCAATTCAACAGCCCCATCAACTTCTTAATGAAATCACTTCCATACACATACTCACAGCTGGAAAACCAGGTTTCAAATTCATTCAAATGACTCTTAAGATTAAGATTTAAGATTTTTTATATACACGAGTGTGTTGCAGTAAAAACATAATAAATATCTGTATAATAAGTAGTCAGCAGCCAGTAGTAATAGAAAGAAAATCATTTTTCTATATTAAAGCAGAGAGGTTTTTCTATTTTAAGCTGCCACAGATAAAAAAATATTTACTGTTCTCTACCCTCTTACCTATTACAGCCCTTTGTGTTCCTATGCAGTCATTGTATTTAAATTGTAAGTTGTTTTATTGCTTGCATGTTATAAAAAAAAAGGTAATGTACTTTTAGTTGCAATTTCAATTTATTTCTTTTGTACACAAATATGAGTGGAACAACCCTTTTCCTAGCTGTGCAATTCAAGTGCAAATGACAATGTTATAATCGCTTTTCCTCCTAAAAGAAGAAGTTGTACTTAGGGAATTATATTACAAGTGTTAACAAACACATGTACATACTTATTTTGCAATAAAACTAAAAGTACTTGAAAATCACTTGGGATAACTATAAAAAGCTTTTTACGGATGGTTTTTACACAGCATATATTTAAAGCGAGAATATCTACCATTTGCAGTATTTTAAATTTGGAAAGAAAACACAAGTCATGTTAAATAACCAGAAATTCGAGTATATTTGTCAATATTTACACCAGCTCTTGATTGTGATTTTTGTTTCTCAACGTTGTGTATAGCTAAGTCATGTTTGCACCCTGGTGTCATATAAGAACCGAACACTGTTCTGAGGAGTATTTTTTCTATTACGAATGTGTATTGTAAAACGTCATAGAACGTTATACGTCATAAACGTAAAATGTCATAAATCCATATCTGCCGTTATACAGAAGATTTTTTCTAGAAAATACTGTTATACAAAAGATTTTCTATAGAAAATACTGTTATACAGAAGATGTTCTATAGAAAATACTGTTATAAAGAATATTTGTTCTAGAAAATACTGTTATACAGAAGATTTTCCATAGAAAATACTGTTATATAGAAGATTATTCATAGAGAATACTGTTATACAGAAGATGTTCTATAGAAAATACTGTTATACAAATGATTTTCTACAAAAAATGCTGTTATACAGATGATGTTCTATAGAAAATACTGTTATAAAGAAGATTTTTTCTAGAAAATACTGTTATACAGAAGATTTTCTAGTGAGAATACTGTTACACAGAATTTTTTTTCTAGAAAATACTGTTATACAGAAATTTTACTTCTATAAAATACTGTTATACAGAAGATTTTCCATAGAAAATACTGTTATACAAAAGATTTTCTATAGAAAATACTGTTATACAGAAGATTTTCCATAGAAAATACTGTTATACGTAAGATTTTCTATAGAAAATACTGTTATACAAAAGATTTCTTCTAAAAAATACTGTTATACAAATGATTTTCTATAGATAAAACTGTTATACAGAAGATTTTCCGTAGAAAATACTGTTATACAGAAGATTTTCCATAGAAAATACTGTTATACAGAAGATTTTCTATAGAAAATACTGTTATACAAAAGATTTTCCATAGAAAATACTGTTATACAGAAGATTTTCTATAGAAAATACTGTTATACAAAAGATTTCTTCTAGAAAATACTGTTATACAAAAGATTTTCTATAGATAAAACTGTTATACAGAAGATTTTCCGTAGAAAATACTGTTATACAAAAGATTTTCTATAAAAAATACTGTTATACAGAAGATTTTCTATAGAAAATACTGTTATATTCTATAGATAATACTATTATACAGAAAATTTTCTATAGAAAAACTTTTGGACAGAAGATTTTTTATAGAAAATACTGTTAAAGAGAAGATTTTCTGATGTATGTATATTACCGATACAACTGCTATAAACTATTTGTAAATCTGACAATATACAATATACGAGTAAACTGTTAAAAAGTTTTAATTCCGGATGTTTTAGTTTGTATCAGTTACTTGTCTTTGATAAATTATACATATTAGGCGAAACAACTTTTACATTGATAGAACAAGAATTGAATTTAAAAAAAAAACAAGATTTCTATTTGTAAAATTTAAATGTTTTACATTTAATTTTTTCGTTCAACCAAACTCTTCACTAAACTGACCTTAACAATAAAAATCGTTATACTCTTTGTTATCAAACTGTTGTTCATTCCACCACACTAGCAAACTTTTTCATAACTGTTATACACACACTTTAAATTTAAAATTTATCGTTTTATTTTTGTCATTTTTTTTTTTGTTTTTTTTTTTTTCTTTTGTTTGTAGCAATTCATAACAATTTCGTTTATATTTACTTTATGTATCAGTTTCCTTCTTTTGATGGCTCTAAACTTTCATAAAGGAAATTGATATTGTGTTGTAAAACTTTTAGTTCAAAGTTTGCCAAAAAAAAATAATAATGAAAATGAAACAAATATGTATAAAAAAAGAAAAACTTTAAACGGAATTGAATTTTCGTTGCAAAACTTTTGCAGTATTGTTATGGAGAATTTCAATGCGCAAAGAAACTTAATTATATCAGTATGACGATAAAAATAACAGCAAGAAAAACTTACCTTTTTCTTAGCACTTAGGAAGCAGACATTATTATGCTGGGATTGTTTTGGAAATCAAGCAAATAAACTAAAAAGAAATTGAGAAAGAAAAATATTCATAATTAGTTGAAAACATACAAAATAACAGAAAAAAGTATTTTAATTTATATTTGATAAGTTTTTCATACACAAACAAACAAAAAACGTTTAATGTCTTCAAAGCTGACCTTGACTTAAGCCACGTTTTGTGTTATTTTTTGTAAACAAATTTATAATTATTAAAAAGCTTGCTGTTGCTGTTTTTTTGTGCGCTTTTACCTTTAAAACAAACTTTGTATTTTTAAAATTTTTTTTTCGGATGGCTTTGACCAACAAGTTAATGACGCACAGTCAATGACTTTGTATCAAGTTCAAACGTCGTTTGGTTAAATGTTGGCCACTTCGTGTTGCTGCTGGCGGTTTGATTGTCAATGCATGAATGAATAAATTTTTTAAAACTTTGAAAGACATCGTAGAGAAGTAGAGAGTTTTATTTTTTTTTTCATGATTAATCAAATTGTTAATATTTCTATATTTAAGTTTTTGTTTATAAACAATACTACAGTTATAATCAAATTTCGGTGTTTGTTTTTATTTGTTGGTGATAACCTGTTTATTTTGATTTAATCGATTTTTAATCATTTAATCATTTAATCATTTTTTGAATTTTTTTCATTTATTAAGAAGTCATGTGTGTATATATCAGAGAAGAAAGTCATTAAATTGTTTGGGGAAGAGGAAGTTAACAAATTAATTTTATACAAATGGGTTCAGTAGAAGGTTCAAACGGGTAACTGTTTGCTTACAGTTACTCCTGTTTGATCCAACTATTTTAGAGGCATGAGAATTGATATCCTGTTTGATTAAACTATAATTATTTAAAGCCATAGGAATTGCTTCGCTATTAAAAGTTGTAATGTAAAAGCTTTTTTAAAATTAGATTTTATGTTATTTGATCTTCTGTTTGATCATACTAGTACTAGTTGCAAGCTGTTGGTCTATTCCAACTTAGACTCGTGTTTGATCAAACCAATTTAAATGCATATGAATTGATCATTTTTAAATTAGATTTTATTTTATTTAATCTCTGCTTGATCATACTAATTTAACTTGAGAGGTGTTATTGTTTAAAAGCAGTTATTGTATAAGCTCTCGAAAGACACGGTGTCGAATGTAGGTTCTATTCAAACTTAATTTACAAATCGACCAATCTCTATGAATTGCTTTAAAATGAATATGCTTGATTTTATTTGCTAAAATCCATATGATGGATTTAATGAATTTCATATACATAGTTTCATATCATGTTTGATCAAACTAGTCTAAATTTCCGTGAATTGAGTTAGCTTCGAAAATGGATTATTTTCTTAGGGGATTTTCTTGAAATTTATTTCAAACTTGTTGTACTTTGCTAAGATATTTAAGTCTATAGGTTTTAGTGATTTCAAATTTACCCCCTGTCCCACGTTGTCGAACGATAACGTTCGCTTCGACAAGACTTAAGACACAAACTTGATTGAGTAAAAAATAGTTACGATAAAAAGTTTGTATCTTAAGTCTTATCTAAGCGAACGTTATCGTTCGACAACGTGGGACAGGGGGTAAATTTCAAAGTTTAATTTTTGAATTTTTTCTATAATTTGTTAGTTCACCGCCCATTCGTTGCAAACTGTTTATAAATTTATTTTTCTTTGATAAACTTTTTTCTCACTATTTGCAGTTTAAAAACTAAAACAACTGCTTGTTATTATTATTATTATTAAAATGTATTAGAATTTCCTTTTGAACTCATAAAACTACTTTCAAAAAACTAATTGCAGTTAAATATGTGCTTGTTGTATTCATACATGTGTATGTCTGAACAAGTTTATTTGGAATTCAAACTTTGCCCACTTATAACGTGTTGCGTGTATGGCGTGTATAAGGCCTTTCCTGGCTTTGGTTGGCAGAGGCAAATGGCCACAATAATTTTGTATTAATAACAATTATAATGATTTAGTTGCTGTAGAGATGCTGTTTGTTAACTGAAATATATTTGTGAATAATAAAAGAAAGATGAAGAAAAGAAGTAGAGTCAGATTAATGTAAAGTAGAGGAGGGTGAAACACAGAAAAAAAAAATAAAGAAGAAATATGACTGAGGTCATTAACATTTGATACATTTAAAGATTAATAACATATAGAAATGCCACAGTTGTTCAGACAGTCAATATGAGTATTTATAAAATATTACAGGTAGCTCTTTAGTAAAGTGTTTATGTCCAAAATTAATAAAACTTAATAAAAACTAAATAATTGAAATATTGAAACCTTGGAAATGTACGCCAATGTCAAATTAATATTTCCGGGCTGAACGAGTGCCTACTGTTCTCTGTATTATAGAATAGTGTATTACAAATGTTACATTAGCATGTTAGTTACCACATTAATTGTCTGCTAAGAGTATTACGTTCATTGCATACAGTCTTTTAATTGATTTTAAATGACCAGGAAATTATTAATCTTATTTTAATTGGGTATTATATTTTGATATTATTGCCCCTTTCATTCCGTACGTAGTGTGTCAATGTTTTAATTTGTTTTTATATGCTGAAAGATGAAATCATTTCAAGTTTCAATTGTGCAAAACAAATGAAATATTTGTAGAGAAATTTCGCTAAGCTTTCGTCTATTACTTATTTTGTTTCTAATGAAATTAAACCGCAAATAACCAAATATGATGATACAACTTATGATGGTTTGATGGACGCAACACATAATAAAAGCAATTAAAACGGCTGCATATCAAAGAAAAATAAGCAACGAAGAGCAATGTTAGTTTTAATGAGTATAAGAATTCAACAAGAGAAACATTGATAAATAGCTGAGCAATTTTTGCATTAAAAATTAAAAAATAATAACAAACTATTAACCAAGTATTACCTAATCAAATTCCACATGAAATTTGTTCCCTTTTATTTTTTTTTAACATTGAATTTTGATAGGAAAAATGTGAAAAGGGAACAAATTTCATGTGTAATTTTTATTCACGATAGGGGTGATTGATTATGTAATGCAGCTGCCCAATTATTGCATTCAATTTAGCAAACTATTGCTAAGCTTTCATTAAAAGAAAACAATAAACAAGCTTGCTAAGCTTTCAACAATTTAATGACTAGTTAACTGCTTTTGAATTTAAATCAACAGCTTTACTCACTAATTTACTCTCTAATCTATTTACTTTCTTATCGTTGTTTGTGCATTTTTATTTTGCTAAAAAAAATATTTAAAAATTAATTGCTATTTGTTTAAACAATTTGATAATTGCTAATTGTTTTTAAGACTTTAAACTTTTCTTTATTTAAAACTTTAAATTAAATTGAACAAAATTCACATTTATCAAATTTTTATTTAAACGTGGCAATTAAATAAGTATATTTATTTATTGTTTAGAATATAATTTTGGCAAATGATGATTTAACACAACTATTCACACTATGTCATAATTTTGTTTAAGCAACCAAAAATTTCGAATTCACTGAAATTGAAGAACTAAATAAACACGTAAATCTATTAATTGAAGTACTCCTTTTCACAAGGTTCAAGGTTTCTAAAACAAATAAAGTTTGGCAACTATAAAAAATAGAATTGCTAGCGACATAAAATAAAGATTTAAAGACCCGGCAGTCTTTAGTATAAAGTTTTTTATCAGTATAATGTAGTATAATGACTAAAGTATCCAAACTCTCGAGTCTCTAGTATTTAAAAAGACACTTAAGTCTCTTAAGTATAAAGACTCCAGTATCTTACGTATAAATACTCTAGTGTATTTAGTATAAAGACTAGAGTGTCTTTAGTAAAAAGGCTCGAGTGTCATTAGTATAAAGACTCGACTATCATTATTATTTATAAAGACTCCAGTGTCTTTAGTATAAAGCCTAAAGTGTTTTTAGAATAAAGACTGGAATGTCTTTATTATAAAGACTCGAATGTCTTTAGTATAAAGACTCGATTGTCTTTAGTATAAAGCCTAAAGTGTATTTAGTATAAAGACTCTAGTGTATTTAGTATCAAGGCTCGAGTGTATCTAGTATAAAGACTGGAGTGTCTTTAGTAAAAAGGCTCGAGTGCCAATAGGTAAAAAGCTCGAGTGTCATTAGTATAAAGACTCTAGTGTCTTTAGTATAAATACTAGAGTGTCTTTAGTATAAAGCCTAAAGTGTCTCTAGTATAAAGACTGGAGTGTCTTTAGTATAAATACTAATATAAAGATGTACGAGGTTCGGAAATTTCTTAGCTTAGAATAGAAAGCGCGGTATAAACAGAAAAAAGTTAAGTGTTTTGGAAACTTCCATCCGTGCTATGAACACATGTTAAATTTCTTTTTGATCTGCCAACTCTTTCATATAGAAACAGGTGTTCAAAAAAGGCACATCCGCGATTTTTTTAAAATGGAAAAATTAGAAATTCGTGGTGTCATTAAATATTTAAATAAAAAAGGTTTATCGGGACAATAAATTCATAATGATATGGTGAATGTGTTAGATGAAAGTGCACCTTCATATGCAACAGTAAAAAATTGGGTTTCTGAATTGAAACATGTTCGTGCAAGCATTGAGGATGAACCAGGTAGTGGACGTCCGAAAACAGCAACAACAACGGAAATTGTAGCCAAAGTGCTTGATATGGTATTAAATGATCGACGAATAAAAGTGCGTGAAATAGCTAATATCATGGGCATCTCAAATGATCGAGTCCCTTTAATTTTACATGAAGAACTACAAATGAAAAAACTTTCTGCATTTCTTAACAGTCGACCGAAAACGCATAAGAATGAAAATTTCTCAAGCTTGTTTGGATCGTTTTAAGAAAAATCAAATGAATTTTAAGCGTCGTTTCATAGATAAGCGTTGGAGAAAGTTTAAGGAGATCATATTGAAAAAATAAAAAGGTATTTGAAAAACTAACTATTCTCTTTCTGTGCCAGGCTAAAAAATTTCCGAACCGCCCTCGTATTTAATACTACAAAATACTCATATTTGAATATTTAAAACCAGTTAATTTGTATAATCTAAAGTATGAAATAAAATGCTCTCATATTTCAATTGAATTTATTAAATTTAATCAATTCTTATCAACAATTTTAAGCATATCAACGGATGTGATCGTTAACATAAAGTGCAAACGGAAATTGTTTCATAAAATTAAACAATATTTTGATTTTCTTATCAAAATCTTAACGATATTTAATTGAAAGCACTTAGATTTTTCAAAAAACAAAAAAAAAAATTAATAATTTACCATCTGATAACGTTCGTAATGCCAAAATAAATTTCACAACCTTCAGACACGTTTAAGAGTAAGTCAAAGTGTTTTGACATGCTTTTTAAAAACATTTTAAACGCATTTTAAAAACCTTCTGCTAAAACGTGTTATTAATAGCCAGTTTTTAAAGAAATTTTTTTTTTTATTATAATTTCTTTACAACAAACAAAAAAAATTCTATTATATGCAAAATTTACTTTAACTTCCTACAGTTTGCACATTATTGCATTTCTACAATTTATCACGTTTGCTTTAACTCTTTCTCCGCTTGCCTTGTATTGCCAACAAATAGCTCTAAACAAGTTCAAGTTTATGTTAAAGTCATTGATAAAATTATATTTGTGTTGCAATGAATTGCTGCTGCTGCAAGTGATGCCAATGTGTAAGAGAGTGTTATGGACAGGCCAAAAAATGTGTGAAGAAGAAACTGCAGTAAATATTGAAACAACACAAATATTATGTTGAAGAGTAATGTAAATTTTTGGTTTTGCTACAAAGATAATGGGACTTATAAAGCTTTAGATTTTAGTATAAAGATTCCTAAGGCTTTAGTATAAAGAAACTAGATAAAGACTATAAAGGCTATAGAGTATTTAGTAAAAAGTCTAATGACCCCATAGTCTTTAGTATAGAGGCTAAAGACACTAGAGTCTTTAGTATAAAGGTTAAAAACTCTAGAGACTTTAGTCTTTATACTAAGACCAATGACCCCATAAAGAATTTATGGTATCATTGATAAAGACTCCAGAGTCTTTAGTATGGAGGCTAAAGACTCCATAATATTAAGTATAAAGACTACACAGTTTTTATTATAAAGAGTCCATAGTATTTTATAAAGTCTGAAGACTCCAGACTCTTTAGTATAAAGACAAATGACTCCCTGGTCTTCAGCAAAGAAGCTAAAGATTCCATAGTCTTAAGCATAAAGACTCTGGGTTTCATATAAAGATAATGAGAGTATTTAGTATAAAGACTCCAGACTAATGACACCATGGTATTTGGTATGGAGTCTATAGACTTATTAGTCTTAAGCATAAAGAATTTATGGTCTCACTGATAAAGACTAAAGACTCCAGAGTCTTTAGTATGGAGGCTAAAGACTCCATAATATTAAGTATAAAGACTACACAGTTTTTATTATAAACAGTCCATAGTCCTTTATAAAGACTAAAGACTCCAGAGTCTTTATTACAAAGGTTAACTACCCCATAGTCTTTAGTAAAGAAGCTAAAGACTTCATAGTCTTAACTATAAAGACTCTGAATCATATGACACTCATAGCATTTAGTATGGAACCTAAAGACTTCATAGTCTTAAGTATAAAGTCTAAAGACTCCAGAGCCTTTATTATAAAGACTCCATAGTCTTTTGTTAACGACTAAAGACGCCATACTATTTAGTATAAAAAGTCTATAGTATAAGGACTAAACTCTCCAGAGTCTCTCAAAGTACCCTATCTTTCAGTCTACCATTATCCACAACTTTCTTGTGTACATACATGGTTTCTAAACTATTCTCATGCTTTGGAATTGTAAGTCTTATTGGCCAGTTACATGGCATTTAAACACACATACGGAAATCACTCCATGCGTTTGCTGTTAACATACGAAAAATAGCAAGAGCTTTGCGAAGCATCACCAAACACACACACACTCCTCTTTTATTTTAACAACTTTTATGCAGTTTGAAAAAAAATCGAAAATAGAAATACCAGCAAACGTGCAAAAAACAGCAAATGCTCTTTAAACATTTAATATATGGAGTGCACTTTGTCAGGGCTTAAATATGTTGACTGGTTGTTTGGTTGTTTGCCACTTTATTTTGTTAACTGTTTTTACTATATTTCTTCTGTTGTTGTTTTTTTTTCATTTTGTTTTAATTTTCTGTCCAATAGATACTTGTAGTTCTTTGTCTTATGGTTTTGTGCCTGGTTACTAGTTTTAAATTTAGTTTTTTTGTATCTTTGACAATGCTTGATTGCAGTTTAGAAAACGCGTCTAGCCGGTTTTCTACTTCTAGTATGTACTGCTAACTGGTTGAGAGTCGGGTGGAAGCAGTGGTTAGAGGGATATTTTGCTACATAGCTAAATATTCCTACATATGCTACATACTCCATGCATACAGACATTTACATTATGGCCAAGTTTTGCTTGTTGGTGATAGTAGTAGTTGCAATATGCTTACCTTTTGCAAGGCACTTGAAATGGATTCAGTTTAGTTTTACAATGAACGTAGGCTTTTGTTTTAAGCAAGTAACACAGTCTGGAGTAATTGCTTAAAGGCGTAAAATTATTTATAAAAATGTTTTTGAAACATTAAAAGATGACACCTATATATCATTAGCATACAATATCTGCATGATGGAGGATTCATTATTATCTTTTATTATTCCTGTTTAGCTTCAGAAATCTCTACCCTTAACTGTTTATTGCAGAGTGTTCTGTATTTCTTGTGCCATTAATAGCACTTTGGTACGTGTATCAAGATTTTTTTCATATTACTCGTTGGTGTATTGTCATTGTCCATTCATTTTTTTTTTTTCAAAAACATTCAACATGCATGCATTTGTAAAAAAAACACTTGAAATTAATTTGTTATAAATTGGAAGCAGCCTCGTAATAACCTACAGCAATTGTTTATCAAAATAATGCAATATAACACATAAACCATATTTGATTTTGTCATTTGAAAAATTAGGGTCCTTCGAACCCAGATACAGATGTATAAAATGCTCAAAATTAGGAAAATTAAATTGTTCATCGAATAGTTTTCAGACTTTAAACTTAAAGTTTAGATGGCCATTGTTTTCAAAACAGCGTTTAACCATATCATATCAAACTTTATCTCAAATAAAAGACTCTTTGGTGGCAAATACAAATTAGATATTATTTTTAAATTTATGGTCCTTCGAATGCACTTTTCATTTATATTTGAATTGGTAAACCAGGCAACAGCGATTGCTCCGATCTAATCACTCTGATTTAATACAAAATTTTATGGTCCTTCGAACTTGAAATTTTAGTATTGTTGCCCTTAAATATAAGTTCTCTTAACTTAGTCAAAACTGTTTATACTTTATAAAAAAAATAAGTGTGTCTTTGGAGTTAGATATAGATTGGATATTATTTATAGATTTATGGTCCTTCGAATGCAACATTTATTTATATTTTTATCACACTCAGAATTAAACAATATTCTACCTTCTTCCTTTTTAGGCCATCATTTATTTGTGCTCCACATATTAAGGTGATGAAATTAAGTGGATATACTTTTAGCCAGCGATTTTGGAAAGGCAATATTTATTCTCAGGAATTGAAGTACTATTTAAAGGTTTCTTAAACAATAATTAAGAACTACTTTATATAAAGTCTTTGTAACATTTGGTTTATTGAATTAATATGCTGATTGTTTTTCAAGTAGTTCATCTCATTCGTATGTTGGGTGTTGCCATTTACGCTACTGGTGAAAACTACTTAATAGTTTTTTTTTGTACTCCCGTCTCTCTGTTCATTATTTGTAAAATAAATTCTTTTGTCCAGTTGGCTATTAGTTTTGATTTTTTTTACATCTTATATTTGCAGTAAATAAACGAAGAAAAATAACGAAATGAAAGAAGAAAAATATGTGTGATAAATGTTGAAGTTTAAAACCTTCAAAATCAGATTGTATGAGTAAACTCAAATAAATTATGGCTTTTTTCATCACACATACATACATATTTATATATTTAGAGGTGGTAGTGAAGAAAAGGGTCACATAGATTGTTTAGGTAATAAGTAGTTACTATTTGTTAGAATTTAAAAGGTAAGAAAATAAAAAAAAATATTCCATCTGAAGGGAGGTGCTGGAAGATGTAAAAGAAATACAATGGGTTCGAAGGACCATAATTCGAACTAGATATTTAAAGACGTTTTAAAGCATTTATAGAACTTTTTGTAAGGCCTTGAAGTGTTTAAACTTAAGCTGTTATATACTAGAAATTAAATAAATTTGTTTTTAATTAAATCGTTTTAGTGTACGAAGGACTATTATTTGAAAGAATTCCCTTTCCCTTTATTACAACCCTAATTTGCATTCTTTATTAATAAACAATTTTTTGTTCAATTTCTGTTTTTTTTTTTCCTTCTTTATTTCCCAAAATCAATATTTATACTAATTTACAATCATATATGTATGTATACTTCCTCTAACGTACAAAAAAGTGAGATTCATAAAAAAGCCAACCAAAAAAAAAAAAAAAAGACTCAATGATGACTGATGCTTTTTATTTTTGCGACAGTTTTTGTGTTTATTTGTTTATGCATATTTCAAATTGACTCCATAATGTTGAATAAACTCTGACAATTTTTATTATGAATTTGTATTTGTAAATATTGATTTATTATACAAATGACAATAAACAAAAAAACCGATAACGATGACTGGTGATGATGGCAAATGTTGGTGTTGATGTCAACGATAATAGAGTTGATAACAATGGGTGTCTTAGGATGACAATGATTATTTTGAGTGAAAAGCACAGCAAAGTAGTCTCCCGGAAACAGTTTATTTTTTATAGCAAGGCTTTGGCAATTTTTGCAGGTTTCTTTGTGTTAACTTTGGTAACTGTATGTTAGTGTAAATCAAGTTTTCAAAGGCTCCAGATATTTGACGGCGTTAAAACTTGTGTCAATTATCAGATATACAAACAGGTATTTTGGTATTGAAAATCAACAGAATCGGTTGACAAATATCTGAGATATGGGCATAGAAACAAGACTACCTTGAGTTTAAAAAATATTATGATATATTTGAGATGCTTAATACACAATACTTAAATCAAATTAAAGCCATTTCAAAAACCTTTCCAAGGCAATAATTTTCCATTGATAATTATGAAACTGCATAGAAATTTTTTAAGCCCAAAGTCAAATTTAAAATTTTTACTCTCTACTGATTACAAAACCATAAAATTTCTTGCAGTGTCTCTTAATTTGTTATAAATTCACAGCTCCTCTGATGCAATCGCTATGAATGACAGCTGCTACATAAAAATTATTTAAAACATTTGGTGAAGAGTAAAAGTCAAAAGTGTTGCAAACATAATCCCAAACAACTAAAAATTAGCATTAACCAGCAAAAACGTGGGTGTTTAAAAATTATGATTATAAAAATACAAAAAAAAAACTGAAACATTTCACTATTATCAAACGTAACTTTGATGATAGACATAAAGATGTAAATGATAGACAATTCACAGATGTTTAGTTAAACTAATAAATTTTGTAGTATTTTATTTGATTTAAAACAAATTTTCACACTAGACTTTTTTTATATTTCTGGTTTTTTATAACATTCACTTTCATACACCAAAACTGTTGTGTTATTATACACATTATGAGGTCAATAAACTTTTGTTACCAAATTTGAAAGAAAAAAGCTGTTTTTTCGAGATTTCATTTAAACATTTTTGGCAGTTTTGTTGTTACACACATCTTTTGTTGGCTTTTTTTTTTATAAGTATTTAATGACGTTTTTAGATAATACTACTCTGTAGTAGTTTTATGGCCAGATATTGTAGTTTGTTGAAAGTAAAAGTTGCAAATGAAATTAAAATTCTAGTATATGCTCTAAATTAAATGCAAATATTTGTTAAAGAAGTTAAGATTTGTTAAAATGAAAATTGTTTTACATAAAATAGAATAAAAAGTTGGATAGAAGATATTGAGTGGGTTTAAAAAGCAAGTAAAATTTAAGTTTGTTGTTATTTCTTAGTGACTCGAGAAAATAACAGGGAAATCAAATATCTGTTAAAGTTCAAGGGATAATAGTGCGTTTGCCTTCTTCAACTAAATTTAGGATGTATTTTTTTAAATCGTTTTTAAAGAAACCAAGTAAAATTTAGGTAAACAATCTTGAAAACAAACACATCTTTAAAGAAACCCTTATTGTTCATATTAAACCAAACTTAACAATGTTTTTTTTTAACTCTTTAAAAATATTGTAAGTTTTTAAATTGTTTACATGGAGTAAACAAAGTAGTTACATCAAAAACGTTTAAATTAGAGAGTATTTCAATGCTGGCAACTTATTACATTTGTTTAGCATGAATTGACATTTAGAAAAAAATTCATTTAATATTACTGTAATTTTTAAAAAAAGTTAAAAGTTTTATAATTGTTTACATGAGGTATATAAGAGAAAAGAAAAATCACCAACATTTCTGACAAATATTAATTTTATTTAATAAAATGTATTTTTTTTCAATTGTTGGCATTTTGTAAACAATCTATTAGGTAAACAATGTTAATGATAACATAATTCGACAACCAATTATACAAGCAATTAAATTCTTGCATTACTAAATAATTCCAATTAATAAATTTAGTAAATTTGCATAACTGTTTACATGGGGTAAACAATGTAAATAATGCGAAAATTATAATTTTGTTGAATATTTTATCAAAGAAATTAAACTTCAGTTTAAAGAAATATATTTTTGTCAACAGCACTAATTTTTCTTTACCTTATGTCAACAATGCAAATACAGCAAAAACTATACTTTTTGTTGTAATTTTTTTTTTTAAGAAAATTAAGTTTTTACATTGACAATATGTAAACAATGTAATAATTTTTCTAAATTATTATGTAAATGTCAACAATGTAAAGAATGACAAAATTTATCATTTTGTTTAAATTTCTTTAAAGAAATTGATGTTTTAAAGAAAAACTAGATGTCTCAAATTTTTTGCATTATGTAAAAAATGTTGTTTACAACAATGTAAAAAATGCCAATATTTATTGATTTTTTCATATTTCTTTATAATGAATTTTTGACACTATGTAAACAATGTAAAAATTAATGTTTGCATAATGTGAACCATGTAAAGAATGGCAAATATTATTATGGTCCCTATTTCTTTAAACAAATTAAAGTTTTTAAGAAAAAATATAATACACGCAATTGTTTACATTATGTAAACAATGTTAAAATGATTGTTTACATTAAGTCAACAATGTAAAGAATGCCAAAATTTATATTTTGTTCATATTTCTTTAAATAAATTAAAGTTTTTAAGAAAAAATATAATACACGAAATTTTTTACATTATGTAAATAATGTTAAAATGATTGTTTACATAAAGTCAACAATGTAAAGAATGCCACAATTTATAATTTCTATCCCTATTTATTTGAAAAAATATGTTTTTAAGGAAAAAATAATGCTTAGCATTTTTGACGTAATGTAAACAATGTAAATAAGTAGTTTAAATAATATCAACAATGTAAATAGTGTCAAAATTTATAATTTTCTTAATATTTATTTAAATAAATTGAAGTTTTTAAGAAAAAATTCTTTTCTAAGATTGTTTGCATTATGTAAACAACCTTTAAATGATTGTTTACATAAAGTCAACAATGTAAAGAATGCTAAAATGTATAAATTTACCCATATTTTTTTTAAATAAATTAAAGTTTTTAAGAAATACTTGATTTTTGACATTTTTGACATTGTGTAAACAATGTAAATTTTTTTACATAATGTCAACAATGTAGATAATGCTAAAAATACAATTTTAAAACATATTTATTTAACAACATACACGTTTTTAAGGAAGCAATAATTCTTGGCGATTTTGACAAGATGTAAACAATGTAAACTGGCTGTTTACAATATTAAATATTTATGGTATATCTGCCAAGAAATTTCTTATTTTAAAGAAAAGCATTATTTAAAGTATGGTTTACGTTATGTAAACAATGTAAACAAATTATTTACATTCTATCAAATATGTAAATAAAACCTAAGATAAAATATTTGAGCATATTTCTTCAAAGAAGTATATTATTTTAAGAAGAAATCTGTTTTTTATTGTTGACATTAAGTAAATAATGTAAAAAACTTGTTTGTTTAAATGTGAACAATGTAAATTATGCAAAAAATTATATTAATTATTATTTCTAGCCATATTTTATTTAACAAATAAAATTGATATAGTTATGACCTTATGTAAACAGAGTAACATTTGGGCAAACAAAAACAAACAAACTTAACAATGTTTTTTTAACTCTTTTGAAATATTGTAAGTTTTTAAATTGTTTACATGGAGTAAACAAAGTATTTATATCAAAAACGTTTAAATTGGAGAGTATTTCAATGCTGGCAACTTATTACATTTGTTTAGCAAGAATTGACATTTAGAAAAAAATTCATTTAATATTACTGTAATTTTTAAAAAAAGTTAAAAGTTTTATAATTGTTTACATGAGGTATATAAGAGAAAAGAAAAATCACCAACATTTCTGACAAATATTAATTTTATTTAATAAAATGTATTTTTTTTCAATTGTTGGCATTTTGTAAACAATCTATTAGGTAAACAATGTTAATGATAACATAATTCGACAACCAATTATACAAGCAATTAAATTCTTGCATTACTAAATAATTCCAATTAATAAATTTAGTAAATCTGCAATTTGCATAACTGTTTACATGGGGTAAACAATGTAAATAATACGAAAATTATAATTTTGTTGAATATTTTATCAAAGAAATTAAACTTCAGTTTAAAGAAATATATTTTTGTCAACAGCACTAATTTTTCTTTACCTTATGTCAACAATGCAAATACAGCAAAAACTATACTTTTTGTTGTAATTTTTTTTTTTTTTAAGAAAATTAAGTTTTTACATTGACAATATGTAAACAATGTAATAATTTTTCTAAATTATTATGTAAATGTCAGCAATGTAAAGAATGACAAAATTTATCATTTTGTTTAAATTTCTTTAAAGAAATTGATGTTTTAAAGAAAAACTAGATGTCTCAAATTTTTTGCATTATGTAAAAAATGTTGTTTACAACAATGTAAAAAATGCCAATATTTATTGATTTTTTCATATTTCTTTATAATGAATTTTTGACACTATGTAAACAATGTAAAAATTAATGTTTGCATAATGTGAACCATGTAAAGAATGGCAAATATTATTATGGTCCCTATTTCTTTAAACAAATTAAAGTTTTTAAGAAAAAATATAATACACGCAATTGTTTACATTATGTAAACAATGTTAAAATGATTGTTTACATTAAGTCAACAATGTAAAGAATGCCAAAATTTATATTTTGTTCATATTTCTTTAAATAAATTAAAGTTTTTAAGAAAAAATATAATACACGAAATTTTTTACATTATGTAAATAATGTTAAAATGATTGTTTACATAAAGTCAACAATGTAAAGAATGCCACAATTTATAATTTCTATCCCTATTTATTTGAAAAAATATGTTTTTAAGGAAAAAATAATGCTTAGCATTTTTGACGTAATGTAAACAATGTAAATAAGTAGTTTAAATAATATCAACAATGTAAATAGTGTCAAAATTTATAATTTTCTTAATATTTATTTAAATAAATTGAAGTTTTTAAGAAAAAATTCTTTTCTAAGATTGTTTGCATTATGTAAACAACCTTTAAATGATTGTTTACATAAAGTCAACAATGTAAAGAATGCTAATATGTATAAATTTACCCATATTTTTTTTAAATAAATTAAAGTTTTTAAGAAATACTTGATTTTTGACATTTTTGACATTGTGTAAACAATGTAAATTTTTTTACATAATGTCAACAATGTAGATAATGCTAAAAATACAATTTTAAAACATATTTATTTAACAACATACACGTTTTTAAGGAAGCAATAATTCTTGGCGATTTTGACAAGATGTAAACAATGTAAACTGGCTGTTTACAATATTAAATATTTATGGTATATCTGCCAAGAAATTTCTTATTTTAAAGAAAAGCATTATTTAAAGTATGGTTTACGTTATGTAAACAATGTAAACAAATTATTTACATTCTATCAAATATGTAAATAAAACCTAAGATAAAATATTTGAGCATATTTCTTCAAAGAAGTATATTATTTTAAGAAGAAATCTGTTTTTTATTGTTGACATTAAGTAAATAATGTAAAAAACTTGTTTGTTTAAATGTGAACAATGTAAATTATGCAAAAAATTATATTAATTATTATTTCTAGCCATATTTTATTTAACAAATAAAATTGATATAGTTATGACCTTATGTAAACAGAGTAACATTTGGGCAAACAAAAACAAACAAACTTAACAATGTTTTTTTAACTCTTTTGAAATATTGTAAGTTTTTAAATTGTTTACATGGAGTAAACAAAGTATTTATATCAAAAACGTTTAAATTGGAGAGTATTTCAATGCTGGCAACTTATTACATTTGTTTAGCAAGAATTGACATTTAGAAAAAAATTCATTTAATATTACTGTAATTTTTAAAAAAAGTTAAAAGTTTTATAATTGTTTACATGAGGTATATAAGAGAAAAGAAAAATCACCAACATTTCTGACAAATATTAATTTTATTTAATAAAATGTATTTTTTTCAATTGTTGGCATTTTGTAAACAATCTATTAGGTAAACAATGTTAATGATAACATAATTCGACAACCAATTATACAAGCAATTAAATTCTTGCATTACTAAATAATTCCAATTAATAAATTTAGTAAATCTGCAATTTGCATAACTGTTTACATGGGGTAAACAATGTAAATAATACGAAAATTATAATTTTGTTGAATATTTTATCAAAGAAATTAAACTTCAGTTTAAAGAAATATATTTTTGTCAACAGCACTAGTTTTTCTTTACCTTATGTCAACAATGCAAATACAGCAAAAACTATACTTTTTGTTGTAATTTTTTTTTTTTTTAAGAAAATTAAGTTTTTACATTGACAATATGTAAACAATGTAATAATTTTTCTAAATTATTATGTAAATGTCAGCAATGTAAAGAATGACAAAATTTATCATTTTGTTTAAATTTCTTTAAAGAAATTGATGTTTTAAAGAAAAACTAGATGTCTCAAATTTTTTGCATTATGTAAAAAATGTTGTTTACAACAATGTAAAAAATGCCAATATTTATTGATTTTTTCATATTTCTTTATAATGAATTTTTGACACTATGTAAACAATGTAAAAATTAATGTTTGCATAATGTGAACCATGTAAAGAATGGCAAATATTATTATGGTCCCTATTTCTTTAAACAAATTAAAGTTTTTAAGAAAAAATATAATACACGCAATTGTTTACATTATGTAAACAATGTTAAAATGATTGTTTACATTAAGTCAACAATGTAAAGAATGCCAAAATTTATATTTTGTTCATATTTCTTTAAATAAATTAAAGTTTTTAAAAAAAAATATAAGACACGAAATTTTTTACATTATGTAAATAATGTTAAAATGATTGTTTACATAAAGTCAACAATGTAAAGAATGCCACAATTTATAATTTCTATACCTATTTATTTGAAAAAAATATGTTTTTAAGGAAAAAATAATGCTTAGCATTTTTGACGTAATGTAAACAATGTAAATAAATAGTTTAAATAATATCAACAATGTAAATAGTGTCAAAATTTATAATTTTCTTAATATTTCTTTAAATAAATTGAAGTTTTTAAGAAAAAATTCTTTTCTAAAATTGTTTGCATTATGTAAGCAACCTTTAAATGATTGTTTACATAAAGTCAACAATGTAAAGAATGCTAAAATGTATAAATTTACCCATATTTTTTTAAATAAATTAAAGTTTTTAAGAAATACTTGATTTTTGACATTGTGTAAACAATGTAAATTTTTTTCCATAATGTCAACAATGTAGATAATGCTAAAAATACAATTTTAAAATATATTTATTTAACAACATACACGTTTTTAAGGAAGCAATAATTCTTGGCGATTTTGACAAGATGTAAACAATGTAAACTGGCTGTTTACAATATTAAATATTTATGGTATATCTGCCAAGAAATTTCTTATTTTAAAGAAAAGCATTATTTAAAGTATGGTTTACGTTATGTAAACAATGTAAACAAATTATTTACATTCTATCAAACATGTAAATAAAACCCAAGATAAAATATTTGAACATATCTATTTCTTAAAAGAAATTTATTATTTTAAGAAGAAATCTGTTTTTTATTGTTGACATTAAGTAAATAATGTAAAAAACTTGTTTGTTTAAATGTGAACAATGTAAATTATGCAAAAATTATATTATATTATATTAATTATTATTTCTAGCCATATTTTATTTAACAACTAAAATTGATATAGTTATGACCTTATGTAAACAAAGTAAAATTTGGGCAAACAAAAACAAACAAACTTAACAATGTTTTTTTAACTCTTTTGAAATATTGTAAGTTTTTAAATTGTTTACATGGAGTAAACAAAGTATTTATATCAAAAACGTTTAAATTGGAGAGTATTTCAATGCTGGCCACATATTACATTTTGGTTTAGCAAGAATTGATATGAGCTAAACCTTATGAAATAGATCTATAATAATCAACACAATTTTAAGGAAATGATTAATGTAATCACATAATGTTATTTATAAAATACTCGCAATACAATTTATAAGGTCACTTGTAATACCCTGACATTAACCAACTGACCACCAATTATTTCCCTACTTATTTTAACAAATTTCAGTGGACTAACTTTTATATAAAAAAAGGAAAGCAAAAACTGAAATAAAAGATATTTTCTCACCATATTATATCATACATTCAAGATTTAACGTCCAAACACAAATATTAACCCAGATAGCGCCGGAATTATTTTTTTTTGAAAACTTAAATTTTTATTTCTAAACTTAAATCATCATAGGTATTTAAACATTTTTTATTTTATAAATTTTTTTCTAAAAAGCTATAGTTTTCCCAGAATCGGGTGTTCTTTTAAAAGGACGGTAGCTAAATATACTACTTTGTTTTTATTAAAAAAAAAACTTAATTAACAATTCAATATTAAAAAAATAACTTGTATAATTAAAGTTAATAAAATAAAAAAGAAATAATAAACTTTATGTTCTAAGTTGGGGTGTGATACGCCAAGAAGCGCTCCTTTGGACGTATGCCATCATCAAATAACTTTAAAAATATTTCCATTGGATCTGGATTTTGAGAGCATTCTGAAAATACCTCCCATTGTGGCAGGCTTGGAACAATATCCACTTGCTGCCACGTTCTTGAATTGTTTTTATTACTAGGCCTTGGCTCTGCAATCCTTTTGCGCTTGAGTAGATCCCATAATGCAATATTGTCATCGCTATCACCATCGCTCTCGCATTCAGGAACATATTTGTACCTCATTTCTGCCTCTGCACGTAGCTGACAGCCTGGCAAATTGTTGAGGCACATATTATCTTCATCGCCACTGTCTTCATCTGTTATAACTGCATTAGCGTTATCAGGCGGTGCGATGTAAATGGCCCCACAAACGTCATCATCACTCCATTGCTCAAGATCTTCCAAAATTTCGTTAAGTTTCAATGCCTTCCGGTTTCATTTACTACATAATAACACATAAAATATTAAGTAATGAAAATTAGATAGGTAGTATATTTTGCCACTGTCCTTTTAAAAGGACTCAGTGGGAAAATGGACCGTGTCGCCACAGTACAGCATTGAGCTCGGTTTCCATTTATTTGTTGTTTACCTACGATGTTTCTCTAATTACTTTTTAAACAAAAACAAGAACCAAATATATGTAAATGATTTAATTACCAATTTTTTCCATTGTGCACAATTAAAAAAAAAAACACTTTCAGAAAACACTCAATATACAATTCAAACACGACAAACTTCTTTTATCAACTGACGCTATTAGATTCAAAAGACACACAACAAAGAATAAACAATCACAATATAAAAAAATGTGCACTTAAATGCACGTACAAACCCGGTATTCCCCCGTATTTTTTATGTGCTTTTAAAAGGACGGTTGCGCCAAGTGGGTTAAGTCATTATTTGTTATTATTACCTGAAAAAAAGAAGAAAACAAAAATTAATAAATAAATATATTTATATAAAAAAAAATTGCTACAACTCTTATTTTCTACAAAAAAAAAAACTTATAAAATATTTTTCAGCAAAAAACTCATATTAAGCCCTATATGTGGGTAAAATAAATGTAAAAAAAAATCGAGAAAGAAACATAATAAATATCAAAAGTCATGACGATTATAGGAAACAATGAAAGCTCATTACTTTAATTTTAAGACAGGCATATCAATTTAAAATGCTACAAAATCATAAAGATGATGACTGCTGAAATGTTCAAATATCAAATATCCAACGCTATCTTCAAATATCACACAGTAAATCTTTCACCAGTCCTAAAAATACCCATGAAAGGTTAATCACTGTTTTGTACTAATTTGAATTGAAAAAATAACACAACTTTTCTTAATTATGTAAATCTTTTAAAATATCTTCATTATAAACAAAAATTAACAAACACTTACACTGAAAACTCAATAAATTAATAACATTTATTTAACTATCGCCGCTTAATTAATTATCTTCTAATTTACAAACTCACATAATAGTTTAATTTATTAGTGTTTTAAACTGTTTTTTTTTGTATTGTAATATACGAGCATGATAGAAAGGGCGCCATAAATACTCTATTCACTCGTCTACTCATTCATTTATACAACCACCGCACAGCAAATTAAATAAAACAATAAACAAATGTCGCAAGAAAAAAAGCTATAAAAAACCGAACTAATATAATGTAAAATACCATGAAATCATGGACAATTACTAAATTATATACAAATTATAGGCAGTTTTAAAACAAACAATATTGAGAAAAACAAAAAAACAACAACTAAATTTAAATAAATAATGTGAAGAAATACACAAAAATAATGAAACCTTAAGATAATTGAAAAATCAAATGATATGAAAGGGTCTTTTTTGAAAAGCTTTCAGATACTGTAGTTGTTGATTAAAAGCTTTCAACATAGCTTAAAAATCTTAAAGCTTTTAAATACAGCAGTTGTTAATTAAAAGCTTTCCTCATATATAAAACTTGTGAGCTTTCATTGTCAAGATTTTAAGTCTAAAATGGAAATTTGACACGAAAAAATTTTACTTCCTAAATGTGACAGTAAAAAAAGCTTTCAGCTAAAAAATTTACATTTAAATGGGATCTCTCTTAAAATTCGCCATTCTAAATTAGAGATCTTGAAAGCTTTCTGTCATTAACTGCGAATTTTAAGCATAAAACATTTTAAACTTTCTAAATATCGGAACTTTAAAGTTTTCAACTAAAATATTTACTTTTTTTTTTTTTGATAAAATAAAACTTTTTATTTTATCAGAAAAAAAGTCGAAGAAATCAAAATTTAATTTAACTAAAATATTTACATTTAAATGGGACCTCTTATAGCTTACTTAAATTTAACATTTTAAATTAGAGAGTTTAAAAGCTTTCAATCACTAAATACGAATTTTAATGGAAATTTAAGCATAAAACCTTTAATGCTTGCTTAAGGCTTTCTAAAACCTTCTCGAATAGTTTTGAGCCTCTTGAGAGCTTTAAGTTTTTTAAGCTTTTTAAATATTTTATAAATTATTTTAAAGTTTTCATAGTATTAAAAATCTTTTTATTGTATTAGTTCTTTTATTAAAAATATAAAAACTCTTTAATTTTTATTATATTTTATTTGTTTCCAATATTTCGACCAACTTTTTTGATCATCTTCAGGAAAGAAATATAATTAAACGTTTAATACAGTGTTGTCCGATATTATTATCTTAAGCTTCTTTCACTGACTAACAGTTTTCATAGTATTTTAAAGCTTGTTGGCATTGTATTGTAATCTTATAACTTCTTCAAATTGTTGTCCTAAAAGGGCAAAGCTTTCAATCACATAATGTATTGTTTAAGGTAATTTTAAGCATGAAACCTTTTAAGCTTGTTTAAGCCTTCAAAAAGCTTCTTGAATAGTGTCGAGATTTTAAGCTGCTTTAGTGGTGAAAGCTGTAAGTTTTTAAGCTTTTAAGATATTTTAGGAGTTATTTTAAATGTAAATTTTAAGATTGAAAACTCTTGAAAGCCTTTCTAAAAGATTTTTGAATTGTTTTGAGCTTTAAATATTTTTAAGCTTTTAAGATATTTTTTAAGTTATTTCAAAGTCTTCATGATCTTTAAAGGCTTGTAGATTTTCATTGTATTGCTGTTAAGTCTTTTAAATATGTAGGAGTATATATTTTCGTAAAAGTTGAAAATTTGATTGTCTCCATATCTTGGTCAAATTTGTCCTACAAATGAGAGAACTTGCAAGCTTTTAACCTCAATATGTTTATGTTTAATTGTAATTTTAAGTGTGAATTGTATTATCATGCATTCAATCTATTGTTTTCCTATTTTTTTAATACCCATAGTTTGTCCTTAAAACTTCCGTTTTTTTTCAATCTAACAAAGCAATTCATAAATGCTGTCATGTTTGCAAATATGATTATGATAGAGTTTTAATTTTTTACAAAACCCCTAATTAAATGGCAATTATAAATTATTATTTATGCTGAAAGAAAAATGAAATGAAATTCTCATTAAAATTGACCTAAATTTAAGGATGCATTTAAAAATACTTTTGCTGTTTTTGTTTTTTCTTTTTTTTGGAGACCAATAAATATTTCATGACAATTGCAATGCATTCAAATTAAGTGTACATATTTTTTTTGTTAAAGGCAGCTTTTATTTCATAAAATTATACACAAAAGCATTGTCACGCTATTAAATAAAAACAGAAAAAACCCTACAATTGTACGGTGGGTTAAAAAAGAGAAAATTTGAACAGAAAAAAAATTATTAACAACAAAAATACAATTTATATAAAAAAAAAAGATGTTTACACTTTTGCTCCACTGAACAAGTGCACAATTAAAAACACTCTCACTCTAATGAAAAAATCCTTAATAAAATTGT
Source organism: Bellardia pandia (assembly GCA_916048285.2). Lineage (NCBI taxonomy): Eukaryota > Metazoa > Arthropoda > Insecta > Diptera > Calliphoridae > Bellardia > Bellardia pandia. The sequence continues at coordinate 106,396,345 of OU696532.1, forward strand.
TTTATTTTTGCAAATCAGCAAAAATATATGAATTGTTTTTATTTTCTTAAAATAAAAAACATATCAATGATATTTATTTTAAATAATATTTAAATAAAAAACGCTACAACTCCTATAAATTGTTTTTCTGAAACCATAATAAACGAAAATGTGAAACTTTCATTGCATGTTTTAATGTCATCATCAAAATCATCAACGTCATCATCATCATCATCATCAACATTAGAGTATCTTCAGTAAGGCGTAACATCATTTGTGTTTAATTCAATTTCATACAAAACATTCATTCAAACGATTCATTCAATAAAGTATTGTATTTTTAAATATTATTATAAGGTTGTGTATAAGTATGATGATATGTACTATTATTTAAACAATTGTTTGACTGCATCCGTTTGTTGTATTATTTTACATTTGTTGAGGAACAAGTCATATTATCAATATGAATATATTAATTGAAATACAAAAATAAAGTTATACGCCAGCAATAGAGAGAAATTAGTGACAGTTTACATTAGTAGGCAGCATGAAGAGAACTTGGGTTACGAAACTGTTCTTCACGGAGCAGTTAGAAATTAAGTTTTACTTTCTTATTTTTTAATTTTTATGACCTCGATATTTCTTGTTATTCAAACAGGTTTTTCCCCTAAAGGCTATTTATTGCCGAACACTGGTTTTAAGACATATATTTATTTACAATTTAACATTTTGTAAAACCAAACGTGTGTAAGTTTGTGCAGCTATTTTAAAAATATATATTAAAATATTTAACCAACCTAGGCTGTTTTTGAAAGCTTATATTCTTTCTTGTTCATAAATATTTGTCAAAAAAATTTTACGATTTTTTACAAAATTTTGAAAATTCACTTAAACAATTTAGGGGTTCTATGAGGTATTTCAGTCAAAGTGGGCAAATGTGACAAAAACATGCTTAACCACTTTATAGGATATGTGACCAATGAGAACAGCTATCAATTGCTGTTTATAGAATTCCAGAATTAAATTTGTGAAATTTTTTACAAACTTTTGAAAATTCACTTAACTCTCCGGCCAGATATTTTAAGAGTTTAACTGTGATTTGAATACATTTTTAGTTCAGCTAGGTATTTGAGTCTCCAGGTACCCTCTACAAATATGGTTAGCTATTGTTTTATAAAAAAAAAGCATTAAAAAAAATAACCAAAAAAATTTATGGGGATTTTTTCACATACGTAGCGCATGTATCTGGCCACATACACTTGTATTTTGTATGAAGAACAATGTATTTTATTTGCATTTTTTATTTTTTTTTGTTTACTCAAATCAACTGAAACTGCATTGTATTTGTACTCTGCATTGTTATAGCTGTTGTAGAGTTCAGATTTTTGCCAAACGATGACAATGCCTCAGCGATCGAAGTGATTTGATTATCGAACCAAATGATAGTGCACCTACTCACCACCAGAGGCGCTGCAATTCTGCACTAAAAACAAACATAATGCGCAATTGCAGAGTTGCGATATAAAAAGCTTTCTTCTACTTTCACCACCTTTACTTCTTCAATACATCCCCTTTCCAAGGAAAGTAACGCAATCACATATATATATGCTAAATAATGTTTAAAAAAAATTATAGTGACAACGATGAATAAATTCTAGAACAAAATGCTGCCGAAGATTCTTTTCTTGGTAATGGTATAAAAATGAATCAAGTATTGGAATTTGTAGACGTCAACACAATATCATGCATTTTCAACCTGGTCCCAAGCAACAAAACAGTTTCCCAGTTGAGGTATGCAAAAAATTGTTCACCCCAAATATGATATTTGTTGTAATTTTTGAAACGAATCGCCATGAAAATGCTGCAGTCGAAAAGTGTAATTCAGCTAATCCCGGTAAAAAAACAAAAGTTTGGAAAGATATGACCGAAACTGAATCAGATGCATTCGTGGGTATTCTTTTGGCAGCTGGTTATTCCTACAAAAAATTTAAAATAATGTAAAAACAATTCCAGAAATTATTTTTTTTATTTTTTGAAACGCCTACAAATTACGACCTTCAAATTCTAGTCATGACTTTTAGTAGTAAAAAATTATTAAGGACTAAAATGCCGCCCTTAAAGAGTCATGAACACCGGTATACAAAATGTTATGATAGCACTGAAAATAGCGATACAGTGAACTAAAAAGGCGGTATTTGTAGGCGTGGCAAAAAAAATAAAAAAATTATTTTTGGTATTGTTTTTACATTATCTTTAATCCTAAAAGGTGACTGTCACAACTCTTGTTTTCAAACCACTCTAAAGTAGACCCAAGTTTGAATTGTGATAACAAATAATATATGCATGTTTATTAAAATATATCAATGAGTTTTTTGTTTTAAAAAAACCCATGGGCTTATCTTAAAGAAAATCTAAAATAAATATGCTGTTTTCAAAAAACACACTGAAAATTTGCAATCTACAATTGACTGCTATCATTACATTGTGAAACATTAACGCTATTCACAATCCTGTGCAAATGGTATTGCATCAGTGCATTTGCAAAAAGGTTTAGTGTGTTTTTGATCTACACTCTCTACGCTAACAAAATATACAGCAAGAACAAAAATATGTTAAGCCTTTTTGCAAATGCAATGATGCAATACCAGTTGCACAAGACTGTGAATTGTGCTATAATGTTCCAAAATAGCAGGAAAATTATAAAAATTTATATTAAAAAAAAGTAAATAAATTAAGCTTTATTCAAAATTTAATGTTATTACTTATAAATATACAAAAATATAATTTTGCTATTTTTCCGAAAAATACAAATTTTTATGTGATGAGTTAATGTGTGATAATAAATTAAATAATTTGCAATTTGTCAAAAAAATTTTGTATTTGAAAGCTTAGGCCTTGTCCATTAAGAATACAAAAAATATTATGCCTTTTTCCAAAACACATAACGACTTTCTAATGAAAATTTGTACGCCAAAAGTTTAAGTTTGCCAAGAAGATTTAAAACAAGATACATTCAGCAAATGCAACACTTTAAGCTTTTTATTCTGTAAAATTTTAAATCTTTCAAAACCAAAACATAAGTTGAACACATGTTCTTTCAACATATTTTCGTTTAACAACATTATTGCTCACATAAGTCCTGACAAAAACATTTCTGCAGAAATGTTTCCATACATATTTTGTTTTAATACTAAAATAAAATTTTATAGTTTTTACTTGCTGTTTATAAAATGTACATACATATGTATGTACAATGTACATTGTACATATGTATTTTAAAATAAATTTTAATTACTTTTCTTAGTATAAACCATAAACATTTAACTTATTAAAGTTTTCTTTTTATTCAAAATAAACTTTTCTTTTATGCAATCAAAAACTTCAAAGAGAGAAATAAAGCAAACAAAATGAAAACTTTAAAAAAATATGCTTTAATTATTATAAATACACACAATAAAGTAAGTACTGTTGAGTATTGTATTACAAGAAGTCAATTTTGTATATTTTCTTGCTCAGACTCTGCTAAAATGTTAAAAACAAATTGTCATACTATCATGGTCGGCAACGTCATAACACAATGACGACTTGATAATTGTTCTGAAAGCATGTGAAAAATATTGTATATCAAAAAAGAAATCTATATGGACTTATAATTTTTAAACTTAATTCAATTAAAACTACAACATAAGAGACAAATCTGTATTTATTTAAGAATAAATACGAGAACTGAACTGCTAGCTGAACTAGAACATGAACTCAAATCTAAACAAGAACTTGAATGAGAAACAAAACTAGAATAAGAACCTGATCTAGTAGAAACTGAATTAGAAGCAGCACTAAAAAATGGTCTAGAAATTTAACCTGAACTGTAACCTCAACAAGAACTTATATAGAATCTTAACATTAAACTGAGTTACAACCTCAATAAGAGTCTGAACTTAAACCTTGGGGGTTACTCTCTATTGCGATGTGTAAGCAAATTCGATGCGTAAGAGTATCAATTTGTACGCTAGAACTAGAACCTGAACTAAAGTGAGCACTAGAAACTGAGCTAGAAAATGAATACGAAACTGCACTTAAACATAAACTAGAAACTGAATTTGAACCTGTTCTAGAACTTCGCATCGAACCTAAAATAGAACCTCAACCATAGACTGAGTTACAACCTCAACTTGAAGCTGATCTACAACCTAGAGTAGATCTTGAACCAGAACATGAACTAGAACCTGACCTAGAAACTGAATTAGAAGCTGCTGAACTTGAACTAGAACCTGAACTAGAAACTGAATTAGAGGCTGCACTAAAACCTCATCTAGAAACTGAACCTAACCTAGAAACTGAATTAGAAGCTGCTGAACTTGAACTAGATCCTGAACTAAAACTGAATTAGAGGCTGCACTAAAAGCTCATCTAGAAACTGAACTAGAAACTGAACTAGAACCTCACCAAGAACTTAAATAGAACATAAACAATAAACTGAATTACAATCTCAACAAGAATCTGAACTAGAACAGAACCTGAACTAGAACCTGACCTAGAAACTGAATTAGAAGCTGCTGAACTTGAACTAGAACTAGAAACTGAATTAGAGGCTGCACTAAAAGCTCATCTAGAAACTCAACTTCAACCCGAACTAGAACCTCACCAAGAACTTAAATAGAACCTAAACAATAAACTGAATTACAATCTCAACAAGAATCTGAACTCGAACCTGGGGCCAAATTACAGCATTCGATATCGTGTAAAATTGATCGTAATTTTCTTATTTGAGATTATGGCATTCGATATCGAACAAGAAATTTAGTACATTTTAACATAATTTCGATATCGACATCATTTTCGATACGATAGCTCATTCGATCACGAATACGGTAATTTGGCCCCTGAACTAGAACCTGAAGTAGAAGAGAACCTGATCTAGAACCTGGGTCATTGTTAAAAATAGACCCTGCTTTCATTGTCTTAAAGGTAACCTACTCCTACACAAACCTAATGGATCATCTGTTTAAGGTGTAGCGCACCCTTAACTCTTCATATACACATACATACATATGTTTAAGCTTAAAAGGTACTCATATTACATTGATTACCACAACTTTATTACACATAGCCACCACTGTGGCTATAAATTGTAAATTTTGCACCAAATACGTCGAGCAAAAAAAAGAAACTGAGCAAAAACACGATAATAATTAAAAAGTGTATCGTTTTTACCGTAACAAACAATACATACAAACGTAGACGAAAAACAAGTTGGAGTGCTATATAAGGCTGTGCCGAATTTTTAATACCCTCCACCTAAACGTAATAAGAAATACAAAAACTACACTGGTTAAAGGACTAGAATATCCTTATTCTGTGTTTTCTATTCAGTCTTAGTGCAAATTTTATTAGTATTTGATATATTGTTTGAAAGACAATATTACCTGTTGGTCGGTAATTCACTAATGTGATTTTTTTTTGACGTAATTACCGATTCTTACTGTAATTTACAGAGTTTGTCTGATTTTCATAATAATCTTGAGTGTAATTTAACAATTTATAAAATTAAAAGAACTTTTTTCCATATTCACAAGTTAAGAAACAGAGTATAAATAAGGATAAGATTAGAGGCAAGGCTTCTGGTTGAATTTGATCTCAATAATACAATTTACAAGAGATTTATAGTTAGCATAGTAGAAGTGGACCAGTTATAGACTGATAGCTTCTAAATCTAGTATCCATTAATGTGGTTTTTACGTATTTGAGGCTTATTTTGGTTGAATTTCATGTCAATAACGTTATTACACTATGTTTTCACTATGTCATTTTTGTTGTCCAAATTGTTGGCAATTGTATGAAAACGGGTTGTCATATGCAAACATATATTGCAAACATCATGATTGCAAACATAGATGACGCCATATGACAACCCGTTTCCATACAATTGCCAACAATTTGGACAATTTGACAACAAAAATTACATAGTGAAAACCAAGCATTATATGGTTGTTTAGTATGCTCGGAAGTGGACAAAATCCAGTAGTATAATTGTCATATACTGGATTAAAATTACTGATGTATATAAAAGTTGGTTCGATACCGATATTTATTAGACATTTTTATAAGTTAAATTGTTTTACGGAAATGGCCCTTATATGGCAGGTATAACAAATTATGAGCCGAACTTCTTAAATATTGGAACAGTGAATATTATGTATATGAGGATATCTCACGTCGAATTTCAACATAATAACGGTGTATTTAAGATATATATTAGTATTAACGTAGATTTCGGAAGTGGGCCTTATATGGGGGATATAGTCAAATATGGACCGATATTCTCAAAATCCAGCAGTTTGATTTAGGCATGTATGTACATAATCCGTGTAAAATTTTGAATCGGTACCGGCATTTATAAGCGATTTATGAGTATTAAAGTAATTTTTGGAAGAGGGCTTTATATGGGGCATACGGGTAAAAATAGACCGAAATTCACAAAATTTTGTGGGCTGATTTTTGTATAAATGTAAATGATCTGTGCAAAGTTTTGAGTCGGTTTCGATATTTATACGACATATATAAAGATGAATGGCTTTTTCGGATGTGCTCCTTTTATGGGAGCTATGACCAATTATGGGCCGACCACCATAAAATTTAGTACAACAATTTATTTGCCTATAAAGAGTATTCATGTCAAATTTTAGCCGTTTAACATTATTTATATCAGTTTTGTACGTGTTTAAGTGAATTTTGGAAGTGGACTTTATATGGGGTCTATTGTCAAAAATGGACCGAACTAAAAAATATTTCGTTTTGCGATTTCTTTTTGTATAAAACTTGATTTTGCTGAATTTTGTCTTGATATTCCAATTTTATAATCATTTAATTATCATTAAGCCATATTTCGGGAATATATATTTGTATGGGTGCTATGAGAAATCATGGACCTATTCTTACTATTTTCCTCACACTTTCTTCTTTTATAATAAAAACAACGTATACAAAATTTCATGGGAATATCTGCAATATATTTAAAAATATCGCAAGAAAAATTTTAAAAAATATCAATTTTTATTGGAGGTTGTCTTACATTTTGATCCATAACTTTTGTTCTACTACACCACTTTTACTGATTTTCATTAACAAACAAATTAGGAGAACTATAAACCGTTTTTTCTTAACTTTTTTGATTTTGGTTGTGTCTTTTGGACGTGAGAGTGTTTTACACCGACAGAGAGACAGACGGACATGGCTCAGTCGACTTAAAATTTCGTAAGGACCAAGAATATACATATGTAATACTTTGTTTGGTCTCAGATGAGTATTTCTCAGTGTTACACACGGAATGCCAAACTTATATTTACCCTCATTCACCACCTTTAGAGGTGTAGGGCTTCAAAAACAATAACAAGTTAATACAATGGAAGAAAAGAGAGCGAAAACAGCAGCATCAGGTAAATAAATACGAAATGAGCAGAAGCAGTGCAAATAAGATTGTAAGTTAAACAAGTGTTTTAAATGATGGAGCTGGCTGACGGGCTGGCTGGGTAATACTGCTACTGCTGCTGCAGTTATTAAAAACCTGGCCATGTTGGAAAATATTAAATTTCATGGGAGAAATAATAAATAATACAAATTATAAACAAACAAAAAAAAAAAAACAAGTGAGTGTAAGTATATAAATTTCATTATGATTAATTTTAGCACTGGCAAGTACTTGTTGTTTGACGCATAATGAAAAGAAACAATAATAAGTAATGCATACTAGAAGTTACACTCAATATTAAACAGGTGAGTTTTTAATAAGAAAACATGTTAAATAGTAAACGGTTTTTTTTTACTTTTATGAAAAGTCATCAAATTTCCATACAGAATATTAAATTTGGAACAGGGTGAAAGAAAGATGGAACAGATTGAACAGAACAAGGCAATAGTAAAATAAGCTTCTAAATAAATTATTATGATGAAATATCAATTATTGGATATTAAGACAAACAATTTAAAGAATTTGAATTTTAATTAAATGTATAAAATTGTTAGTTTAATATGCCAATGGATTCTACTGAACAAAAACTCAACTTAGACTTAACTAGGACTAGAACGTGAACTAGAATTTAATTGAACTAGAAACTTACTAGAACTTAACATGAACTTTTAACTAGAATATGAACAAGAACCTGAATTAGCACGTTAATTAGAACCTGAACTAGAACCAAAACTAGAACCTGAACTAGAATTTGAACTACACTTTAAACTAGAACCTTAACAAAAACCTGAATAAGAATCTAAACTAGAACCTAAACAGGAATCTGATCAACAAACTGAATTAGATCTTGAACTAGAGCCTGAACTGGAACCTGAACTAGAACCTGAAATAGAGCCTCAACAAGAACCTGAGCGAGAATCTGAATTAAAATATAAACTAGAACCTTAACTTGAACCTGAACTAGAACATGATCTTGAATTTGAACTAGAATCTGAACTACAACCTGAACTAGAATTTGAACTATAACCTGAACTAGAACCTGATCTAGAATCTGAACTAGAACCTGAACTAGAATTTGAACTAAAACCTGAACTAGAACCTGAGCGAGAATCTGAATTAAAATATAAAGTAGAACCTTAACTTGAACCTGAACTAGAACATGATCAACAAACTGAATTAGATCTTGAACTAGAGCCTGAACTGGAACCTGAAATAGAGCCTCAACAAGAACCTGAGCGAGAATCTGAATTAAAATATAAACTAGAACCTTAACTTGAACCTGAACTAGAACATGATCTTGAATTTGAACTAGAATTTGAACTACAACCTGAACTAGAACCTGAGCGAGAATCTGAATTAAAATATAAAGTAGAACCTTAACTTGAACCTGAACTAGAACATGATCAACAAACTGAATTAGATCTTGAACTAGAACCTGAACTGGAACCTGAACTAGAACCTGAAATAGAGCCTCAACAAGAACCTGAGCGAGAATCTGAATTAAAATATAAACTGGAACCTTAACTTGAACCTGAACTAGAACATGATCTTGAATTTGAACTAGAATCTGAACTACAACCTGAATGAGATCTTGAATTAGAACCTAAACTGAAACCTCGAGTAGAATCTGATGTAGAAGCTAAATTAGATTCTGAACTACAAACTGAATGAGATATTGAATTAGAACCTAATCTGAAACCTCAAGTAGAAACTGAACAAGAATTTGAACTAAAACCTGAAGTAGAATATGTTTTTGCCTGGATTTACATCTGAACTAGTACCTCAACCAGAACCTAAATTCGAAATTGCATACAAAAACAAACCTATTTAAAACACTTGAAAAACGCGCGTTTGCAATTGTTTAAGCGTTTTTATATTATTGTGCAAAAAAAAAAACAATTTGGTCTAATTTGGTTTTATCTCATTAACGTCACACCGTTTGCACTTAATATTTAAATGTGTCTGAAAGATTACAATAAAACATCTTAGTTATCTAATCTTTTCTAACTAATTATTGTGTGTCTAAAAGATTACAATAAAACATCTTAGTTATCTAATCTTTTCTAACTACATAATTATTTTCGCCAAGCAGTAGTTTTATCATATGTAATGCAGGTTACTATAAGTATAATGAGCTTTATATTTATTAAAAATTAAAAACAAGTTCCAACCAAGTACATGTGAAGTCATCTTTAAAAAGGGGTTACAAGTTTAAACAAAACTTTAGTAACGTATGAATAAAGTTTTTAAAATTTTCTTATCAATTTAATTAAATAAAATTTACAAAATTTAATTGAAACACGCCACTCAAGAACAAGTCAGGTTAAGTCAAGACAAGTCATGTCAAACCCAAAGTCATTTTATTGAAAACCCCCCTTCAGCAGTTAATTTTAGTTGGCAGTCATGGTCAAGCTTAAATTATTAACAAAACAAACCTTCTAAAGTATTAGAGATAAAAACTTATACAATATAATAAATAAATACTTTTTATTTAATTATTTTTTTACAAAACCAGTCATTATAAATTCAAGAAGAAATAAACATTATTAAAATAAACAGAAATATAAATAAATATTTTTATATGATGATGTGGTGTTTTTTATCAGAAAAACAAAACACATTACTATGAGGCTTCTTTTTTCATAAACTTAAGCACAGGAATGGTTAGACAGCAAGACAGACAGAACATTATTTATCTTCTTTTAGCAATTTTAATGATTTAGCAAATAACTACTACTAATCACTATAAAAATATATGTATGCATAAATTTTTATGACTTGTGTCAACAATTGATAATGATTTTTATTATTACTAACATTTTTGTTGTTGCTTTTGAGCTAAGCACAGATTTGATAATGTATTTTGTTAAAAGGTTTTTGTTTTGCTTAAAACCTTTGCTAGCAAAGAATTTACAAAGAAGTTCTTAACGAATTGGAAACACCCTACAATTATGAACAATTTTAAAAATTTTGTAAATATTTAATTCACTTTTTGTTCCAGTTTAGTTTCTTGCCAAGGTTCAGTTCTGGCTTAAGGTCTAGCTTAGTTCCAGTTTAGTTCTAGTGTAGGTCAATTTTAGTTCTTGTTTTGTTCAAGTTTAGTTGCAGTTTAGATCTAGTTTAGATTAGTTTTAGTTTAGTTCAAGTTTAGTTCTAGTTTAGTTCAAGTTTAGAGCTAGTTTATTTCTAGTTTAGTTCAAGTTTAGTTGTGTTTAGGTTAGTTCTAGTTCAGTTCAACTTTAGATCTAGTTTAATTCTATTTTAGTTCTAGTTTAGTTCAAGTTTACTTCTAGTTTAGATCAAGTTTAGATCTAGTTTAATTCTAATTTAGTCTAGTTTAGTTCAAGTTCAAGTTTATTTCTAGTTTAGAACTATGTTGGTGTTGTTTAGTTCCAGTTTAGTTCAAGTTTAGATCTCGTTTAAGTCTAGTTTAGTTCAAGTTTATTTCTAGTCTAGATCTAGTTTAGTTTTGTTTAGATTAGTTTTAGTTTAGTTCAAGTTTAGTTCTAGTTTAGTTCAAGTTTAGAGCTAGTTTATTTCTAGTTTAGTTCAAGTTTAGTTGTGTTTAGGTTAGTTCTAGTTTAGTTCAACTTTAGATCTAGTTTAATTCTATTTTAGTTCTAGTTTAGTTCAAGTTTACTTCTAGTTTAGATCAAGTTTAGATCTAGTTTAATTCTAATTTAGTCTAGTTTAGTTCAAGTTCAAGTTTATTTCTAGTTTAGAACTATGTTGGTGTTGTTTAGTTCCAGTTTAGTTCAAGTTTAGATCTCGTTTAAGTCTAGTTTAGTTCAAGTTTATTTCTAGTCTAGATCTAGTTTAGTTTTGTTTAGATTAGTTTTAGTTTAGTTCAAGTTTAGTTCTAGTTTAGTTCAAGTTTAGAGCTAGTTTATTTCTAGTTTAGTTCAAGTTTAGTTGTGTTTAGGTTAGTTCTAGTTTAGTTCAACTTTAGATCTAGTTTAATTCTATTTTAGTTCTAGTTTAGTTCAAGTTTACTTCTAGTTTAGATCAAGTTTAGATCTAGTTTAATTCTAATTTAGTCTAGTTTAGTGCAAGTTCAAGTTTATTTCTAGTTTAGAACTATGTTGGTGTTGTTTAGATTAGTTTTAGTTTAGTTCAAGTTTAGATCTCGTTTAAGTCTAGTTTAAGTTTATTTCTAGTCTAGATCTAGTTTAGTTTTGTTTAGATTAGTTCAAGTTTACTTCTAGTTTAGATCAATGTACATTAAATTGCACAAATAAATTGGATAAATAATTAATAAAAAAAAAAAAAAAAAAAAAAAAAAAAAAAGATCTAGTTTAATTCTAATTTAGTTCTAGTTTAATTCTGCATAGTATAATTCATGCTATAGTAGTTTAGGCTCTTGTTCAGGTTCCTGTTCCTCTTCAAATTCTTGTTCAGTTTTTGTTGAGTTTCTAGTTCAGATTCCAGTTCATGTTCTAGTTCTAATAACACATTTCACTTTATTTAAACTTCAATTAAAAACTCACTTCAGTATCATCGCAGTAAAAAAATGTGCGTTCTTTGAAGCACTTAAGAGCAAAAGCGCATAATCGAGCGCTTCAATAAAAGCGCTCTTTTGAAGCAGTAAATGCTTACGAATAAAATATACGAATAAGAGGCTTTTTTAGTGCTGACAACGAAAAAGGTTTTAAAGCGAAAAAACAAAAATGAAATTATAGCCTACAGATTTACGTATGACAACGAAACTCAATTACAAAACTAATAACGCGCTTCTCAGTTACTATGAATTTTTCTTAAGCAAAAAATTCTATCTGAATGAATTTGTTCTTTGATTGGTGTGCGCGAAGTGACGTAAAACAATTTAGGAAAATGCGTTATTTGCATGTTTGATTAGGTTAAAAGAAGCGCTTATTGTCAGCAGAAAGTAGTCCTTCAAACCAAGAACACCTCATACAAAAATCATGCATCCCATCAGCAGGTTTGTAGCGATTTGAGGTATGAATTCATACATAAAACCTACTCCTTTTGGAGCACATTTTTTACTGGGATACTATTTATACAAATCTTTATATTAATTTAATTTCCTTGACTTTTCAACCGTTGCTTTCGCAAAACATTGTGAATCTCTCAGAATCACTCCCTGAGTCGATTTAACGATGTTCGTCCGTCTGGCTGGCTGGTCATGTGCGCAGAGTACAGGTCGCAATTTTGAACATATTTCAATAAAATTTGGTAAGTGATATATATTCGGCCCAAGAATGGATGGGATTGTAACTGGTGAAAATCGGTTTATTATTTCACCTGGCCCCCATACAAATGTCCTCCCGAAATTGAGGTTTACCGATCATAAATGTTTGAACTATGCAAGTAGACAAACAAATTTCTTCACAAATGAGTGGTAAATGAAGTTAAATCACATCTACAAATTTTGTGCAGATCGGTCCATAATTGATCATAGCTCCCATATAAGACCCACTTCCGAAATTCACTTTAACGATCATAAATTTCTTAAAAATGTTGGTATCCAAATAAAAATCGACACAAATAAGTTTCTTATATACAGAAAGAATGACACCTAATTTTATAATGGCCGGTCCATAATTAGTCGAAACTCCCATATAAGACCCTCTCCGTAATTCAATTTAAGCTCCATAAATCTTTTAAAAGTATTTATATCGAGTTAAAGTTTAACACATATAATATTTATATTCATAGAAATCATGACACTAAATTTTTAGATGATCGGTCCACAATAGGTTATATTTCTCATATAACGCCCATTTCTGAAAAACTGCTTTATACATCTGCTGGGTGTAGGGTATTATATGGTCGGGCTTGACCCATGACTATACTTTCATACTTGTTTTAAGGATTTAGTTAATACTATTTTCTTTAATGTTCAAAACAAAACAATATTTAACAAATTTTATGTTTGTTTTGTTTTATTATATAAAAAAATAACTAAATAGCTTAAGGGGAGCTTTTTTTATGTGAAAATTAAGCAGAAAAATTATTAAACTTACCTTGAATAATTTGTTGGTTTCCAGTTAGAGATGGATGATTAATATTGTATAACTAAAAATATAAAATAAAATAAAAAAATAATTAAAAAAATTTAAGTAAAAAAGTATGAACAATTTTATAAAAAGTTTCTAACACCACAAGTGATGAGGATACCCAGCAAGCCATATGAGTCCGAAAAGAGTCTTTTCTGACACCTTTTTATATGAGCCCAAAAAACAATCATAATTGCTCCGAAAACCTTCAGAAAAGAGGGTCATTACCTTCGAAAATGGTCCGTCAGAAAGAGCTCTTAGATAATGTCAGAAAAGAGTCTTTTATGAGGTTTTATTTGGGCTCTGTGTAATCTTGTTTTTATTATTCATGTGTGGTACAGCTATGTTTTTTTTTTGTTCAAAGCACAAATAACAAAACAACAACGCTTTGGTACACACATAATTAAGTGGAATTTCTGAGGCGTACTGCATGCCGACTCAGGACAGTAACAAGCAAATTTGTCTTTCGCTGCGAAAATGCTCTTTTGTTGGACTCTTTTCTGACTCCTTTTTCGGAGCGCTCCTAGAATGGTATGCTGGGTATACTATATATACATATATAAGTTTGTGTAACACTAATAAATAGTCATCTAAGACCCAAAAAAGTCGATTCTAAATCAATTGAGCAATGTCCGCCTATCTGTCTGTCTGTATGTATGTGTAAAACACTCTCACGTTCAAAACACGTAATCAAAATCATTATAGTGTACAAAAAACCGTTTATAGTTCTCCTAAGTAGTTGGATATTGAAAATCAGCAAAATCGTTATTGTAGGACAAAAGTTATGGAACAAAATGTGTGACAACCATCATCAAGTTTATTTCTTTAAATATATTGCAGATAATGTAATGAAATTTTTGTACACGTTATATAATAGAACGACAAATTGTGATTAAAATAGAAACAATCATTGGAAGAAATTTCCACTAAGACTGAGTAAAAAATACAGAATAATGACCGTCTTATAACTAGTGTAATTTTTATATTTCTCATTATATTTAGGTAAAAGATATTTATAAATTTCTGAGTTGTAGCTTAAATACTTAATAATATTTCTTAGCTTTATTGTAATTATGCTCATCTAAAAATAGTTTTTTGAACTTTTGTACTGTTGTTAATTTCAATACTGCCATATTTAACTAACCCCACATACAAAAATCTGTTTAATTTTCTTGCCATAATTTCGTAATAATGAGTCATTAAAGTGCACAAGTACCATAAATGTGTTTAAAAGAGCGCTTGTAATAAAATTATATGGGTTTTATTTTAACAATTTAAAACAGAACAGGGTGGCCAGAGGTTAGTATAAAAACATATGCTCAATGAAGCGAACATAATGAGGACCTGTATAAGATGTAACTAAAGGTTCTAGTTCAGATTCTTGTTTTTCTTTTTGTACCAGCACTTAGAGGCTGTTTTCTGCTCATGCAATGCAGTTAGAACTATTAAAATAGGTTATGGGAGACAGGATAGAAGGAGTAGTACAGGGTGGGGCAAAAGTCGCGAAGGGATTTGAAACAGTCATAACTTTTCTAATTTAATTTTTTTTTTTTATTTTTCTTTTTAGGACTTGTAAAATAAATCTGAGAGATTAATTATGGAAGGTTACAACGTTATCCAGCGAACCAAAATCATAGAACTTTATTTTGAACATCATCGATCAATAATTCAAACTCAACGAGCCTATCGTCGTCATTTTAATGTGCGTAATTCACCATCCGAATCAATGATTCGACGCTTAGTGATACGTTTTCAGGAACAAGGCTCAGTGAGGGATCTTCCACGAAGCGGAAGACCACATTCTGTAATTAGTGAAGCAAATATTCAATGCGTTCTGGAGAGTGTTGAGGAGAATCCTGAAACGGTCTTTACGCAGAATATTAAAGGGAAATTTACATCTTTTCCTATATAAGGTGCAGTTAGTGCAAGAACTAAAGCCAGGAGATTCCCAAGAACGAATAATTTATGCAGTTCGCTTCCAAAAATTGGCCAGAGTTATGACTGTTTTAAACCCCTTAGTGACTTTTGCCCCACCCTGTATTTGTGGACATTTGACTTGACCCGATAGTCTAGGCAGACTATCAGTCAGAGGGTTGCGGTTTCGATTCCCGCCAGAGACTCTGGGTGTTTTCTGCAGACAAGCCAAAAGCTTTGCAGCTTGTGTTTGTTAATTATATAAAAAAATTCCTATATTGAAAGAGACATATAAACATATAAAAAAATCCACTGTCCATTAATGTATGAGCCCTTACAAACTAACGTGTATTGCGTAAAAAACTGCGGGTTTGGGGAACAACTTCCCTAATTTCATTAGAGCACATTCCATTGTAGCATCGATAGAACTGTGAAACACATTGCAGCGATTTTCTAGTGAATCAATAAAGTTGTAAAACCTACTTTCGAATTCTTTAGAATGCGATCGGGTTACTTCAAAATAGTCTTCGCTGCAACGGCCCATACAGGATAGTTGTATTCCATTTTCGAAGGAGATCAGATGGAGTAAAGTATTTCCTACACCGTTTTAAAAAACCAAGGCTTTTGAATGCTTCTTCTGACATTTGAAAAATGTGTTTAGTTAAGCAAACATCACACCGGATTCTCATGCCTAGAACATCAGAGCAGCTGATGTTCATATAAATAAGGGTGTTATTCTGTATTTCGATTCGAAAAGAAAATCGTATACTTTTTTACATTGCCTTTCGCAAGCTTTTGCTTTCAAATCGAAATACACAATAAACCCGTTTGTGTGTTAACATGCCACATTGGGTCTTATGTGCATTAAAAGCGACTGTATTTGCAAGACCCCAATCTGAGATTGTTATGAGATATTGGTTAAGTGTATCAATCTAGATTTGCCTTATTTCTCCAAACTCCAAAGACCTTAGTCTTTGGTTGAATGAATGACAAATATTGCTATGTTCTGCAAAAATATAGATAGGATTTGAAGTTTGACGTAGAAGGTTATTTAGAAAGATAAGAAATAGATTAGGAAAAAGAAAGGAGCCTTACGTTACACTTCAACCTAGAACCCTTCAATGTTAAACTCGTCTGATGAGATCATATTAATAATAATTCGTATAGTGTGATTTCTAAGGAAACTTGATATAATCGAGAGAACAAAACCAATAGCTTTCAAAGCAGACTCTGTCGTATGCTTTGGAAAGATCTAGAGCCACCACTTTACTTTCGCCAAAATGTTGTATAGAACATCAACATCTGTCCAATAAGTCTCATGTACAGCGTCCTTTACGAAAGACGTACTGGCGGTCGCAAAGTAAATTGCTGAAATCCAAATATTCCGCAAGATGGTAATTTACCAATAAGTTTTGCAAGAGTCCCAATTTACACGAAGCAATTTTTATTAAAAAGATTGATAAAATATTTTCCTTGAAATTTCTCCGGTGTTCATACAGCACATTTCTTATTGCTTAAAACACTCGTATTTTTATTTGAGAGTATACACACATTTCTTTACACATATGTAATACGAATAAGAGAGTAACAGGAATCGCTAGTACAATCAAGTGTGAACTCGTCTTATCTTTCTCTCACCCCAATGTCCAAAAGGTAATCAGCTTAGCTTAAAGAATTGCTGCGTGTAAATTGGGACAAAGTGCAGAATTGCAAAATTGCTATTGGGCCACTCCTTTTTTTGGGAATCGGCGTTACATTCGCAACCTTCCTACACATGGGGAATTCACCGGCATGGTATTAAGAGGGTGCTGTAGCTTAATTAATTAGCGCGTTTGATTAAGCATGAGTTGGTATTTGTTGCCTGGGTTCGATTCCCAGCCGCTGCCACTCAAAACAACATCAGTTTCTGATAATTATTAGTTTTTCTATCCTAT
Organism: Bellardia pandia; assembly: GCA_916048285.2. Lineage (NCBI taxonomy): Eukaryota > Metazoa > Arthropoda > Insecta > Diptera > Calliphoridae > Bellardia > Bellardia pandia. The sequence goes on from OU696532.1 coordinate 106,413,657, forward strand.
AATAACTAATATTTATCACAGCGCCCTCCTGCGGTGGGTTGGAGCATTGAAACGCCACCGAAGTAAAATAATTAAATAAAGGCTATAAAATCAAGCTTTAAAAAAATAAAGCGCCTACTCACCACCAGAGGCGCTGCAATGCTGCACTAAAAACAAAAAACTTTCTTCTACTTTCACCACCTTTACTTCTTCAATCTATCCCCTTTCCAAAGAAAGTAACGCAATTATATATAGGCATATAATTGTCTGAGTGTTATTTCTCTTCAAAAAAAAAATTGCTCAAAGATTAGCAAACGGATGAGCTAGGGTCGAAGAACACTGCTTTAAGATCAGTTCTGGTATATTATCCGACTGAGTTAAGGTTCTAGTTAAGTTTCTGGTTTAGGTCCCTGTTCAGATTCTAGTGATGAATAACATCTCAAATGTCTGCAATAAATCTTGTTCAATACTTCCCCATTTAATTTGTTTCAGATCCCAACTCTACTCTGGTCACCCCTTTTTGCTTGCACCCATTTGAGTTTCGAAAATTGTTTCTTCACTTTTAACCCGCTGTGCTTATAAATGCATGTTTTTTCATAATTTTCTGGCAAAGGTGTTTAATTACAAAATACATATGTATGTATGTTATTTAAGATGTTTAGCTAAGTTTTTCCACACTCATAAACGTTTTAAAATGTATTTAACAAGAAACGAGCAACAATTTCAAAACAGGCACGCACAACATAAAGTACGTGGAAATATTTAAAAATGGAATTTTTCTACATAATAAATTCATTAGGTTTAACATAACAAAACGCCCACAAAAAAGAGAAATAAACCGAAAAAGAAACCAATTGAAATCAAAGTTGTTCTTTCAAAGCGCCTTCTTAAATCTTTTACACCTACAAGCGTTTACACTGCCCGCCCGACACACTCAGGCAACCAAAAAAACATAATGCTACGCAACGACGATGTCTTTGCTACACAATTAAAAGATTTATGTATTGTTGTCTCTATTATTATAAATATTTTTCGAAATATTGGAATAATTTAATGATTTAAATGTTTGAAACAAAAATAAATTGTTAGAGATTCTTTTGTTTCGGGGGAAAAAATAGCTGAATTTCTATGGAAATTATTATTAATAAATTATTCAAATATGACATAAATTAACTAATAAATGTTTTATTTCATACATTTGAGTTTAAACAAAATGATTTATTTTTCGTAAGAAACAAATTAGTTTAAATAAATCTGCCCTATTCTGGCAACATACATACATATGTCCACAGAGAATCAAAATTTAAAAAAATTAAAACAAACTTATTTAAATACATACATACAGATCTAAGAAAAATCATTAATAATAAATTTACATAATTTATTTAATATTCATACTTGCACAATGGGGCAGAAAATTTCTAAGCTGAAAAACAACTAGATTAAGCTAAAATAATTTCGCACAAATTTTACACTAAAACTATTTAAACTCAGTTTATTTCATACTTCAATCCTAATTAAATCATAGTTGCCAGGTAATAAATCTAATTATTTTGTAAAATTCAGCCAATGACAACAATGTCAATGTGAGTGTCATATGCAAAATGAAATTCTGAGCAAATGTGTGTCAATTTAATGTTGACAAACAAAAGGTGTAAATGATGAAGCAGCACACACACACACACACACACACACATGGATGTGTGTAAAAGTAAACAATACAAAATGTCAAATGTGAAAGGTTGAGAACGAGCAGCTCATTTTAATATAAACAAACGCATTGTTTGCACCAAATTTTTTTTTGTTTGTTTATTTTGTTTTGTTATGCTTGGTTTTCACTATGTCAGTTTTGTTGTCAAATTGTCTAAATTGTTATAAAATTACCAACAATTTGGACAATTTGACAACAAAACTGACATAGTGAAAACCAAGCAATAGTTATCAAACTCTCGTAAAGTGTTTAAATAACATATGACGCCATATTTGTATAAAATGCTAACGTTATTATTGTTGTTGTTCAAAACACGTGTCAAAATAACAATGTTTTGCATACTTTTTTTTTCCTGTGATGTTAAACAACAAGCAGCAAACACTAAATTTGCATAAAATTGAATGTATGTATGAAAATAAATAGTATATACAATATTTGTAATAACAACTGGTAAACAATTTTGTAGCAAAACACAACAGTTTAAAGAAAAAATTTCAACATAATGAAAATGGTTTGGGCAGGATTTTGTTAAATTTTATAGAATTTATTGAATAGGAATTAATAAAAATTAGCTTTAATTTGTTTCTACGGCAAAGCTAATTAAGCTAAAATAAAAATATAACAAAAACAACTATTTTGAAAAAGTACTAAATCTACTACTATTTGAAAAAAGTCTCAAAAATATCAAAACTATTATGATTAAACAAAGATGCATTTGAAAAAAGTAGTAGAAAAAGTACTAACAGGCATGTGATGGAAAACGATATCGCAAACGAATCAGTTTTGGAAATACATTTTAATGCATTTATAATGTAATTTTTAAAATTTTTGTTTTAATATTCTCTTTAGTAGCCCAATCAATATCTTTATATTTTATGTGATAAAAGTTTTTCAATACAGAAATATTACGAAAAAATTGACTTCTAAAACTCATTCGTTTTCGATATCGATTTCTCAATCTACTGCTAATTGAAAAAAGCCTCAAAAATATAAAAACATTTATGATTCAATGTCTTTGATTACAATAATCATAAGTAAACATAGTTTTCTACAGAAAAATTTCAAAATCTAACGTAATTTTTAAATTTGTATAAAAGTATTAAAAAAAGTACTTTTTTATTTTTTGAAAAACTTTGGGAAAATAGCCGATAATATGATAATTTAGCTAAAAAAAAGTACTAAATCTACTACTATTTTAAAAATGTCTTAAATATATAAAAACTGCTATTAAAATATAATTTTAATTAAATTAAACTTAAGTTAAAATATCTGTTTTTACAGAAAACCGACAAAATCTAATGAAAATTTGCGTTTTTAAAAAAAGTAGTAGAAAAAGTACTTTTTTATTTCACAGAAAACTTTTTGAAAATAACCTCATAATATGATAATCGAGCTAAAATGTACAAAAATTAACAATTTTAAAAAAGTACTAAATCTACTACTAATAAAAAAATGCCTCAAATATATAACTTCTACTATGAAAAATAACTTTAATTGAATTAAGCTTAAGTTAAAATACTTATTTTTTACAGAAAACCGCCAAATCTAACAAAATTTTAAGTTTTTAAAAAATGGAGTAGAAAAAGTACTTTTTTATTTTACGCAAAATTTTGTAAAAATCACTTATATAATAATCTAGCCAAAATTTACAAAAATATCAGTTTTTAACAATTTTTTAAAAAGTACTAAATCTGCTACTATTTTCAAATGCATATAGTTTCAAAAATATAAAAACTGCAGTGGAAAAATAGCTTTGATTCACTTAAGAATAAGTTAATGTTTTTTTCTAATAAAATAACAAAAACTAATTAAATGTCAAGGTTTTTAAAAAAAGTAGTAGAAAAAGTACTTTTTGATTTTTCACAAAATTTGCTGAAAATAAACACACATAAGATAATCTAGCTAAATTCACAAAAATATTATATACTACAATTGTAAAAAAGTACTAAATCTACTACTTTTTTTAAAATATTAAACAATTTCTTTATAAACTCTAAAAGCTCAATAATTTTCTCCTCCCTAAACTTTTCCTTTTTTTCTCTAGTCACATTTATACATTATTAGGTAATATTTCCTATGTATGTATTTTTTTTCCATTTGTAACATTAATCTGCCTGTAAGTCTGCAATTACGTTGATAAATTTTATAATTGATTTAAAAAAGAAAACTTCCTTCGCTTGTAATTAAATAAACATTAGAGGGAACATGATGCAAGTTGTTTTGTTTGGCTGCTGCCACAATACAGCTACTTGAAATTACATGAAAATATTCCATTAAAAACTTATCACAAGGAAAACAAAAACATAATTTCTGCCACGTAATCTAATGGAAAACATTAAATTAATTACCAAAATATAAGACAACAGCAGTTGCTGATTCACAAGCAACAGCTAGCCGCTTCCTCAGCAATTTTTTTCTTCAAATTTTTGCATAAAACTCATGTTTAGTTTTCTCGCTATAGTATGAAGGTGAAAGACGGTTAGCAAGCAGCCTTTCAGTAATGATGACTGTAGGCCACAACCAACAACGTAACTAGTTATAAATAGGAATAATATTCTAAGGAAATTATGATACCCTCTCACACAGCAGAGAAACTTATGCCTCAAGTCATTTAGAATGTATAATTTCACTTTCTGGAAGCAAAAAGCAAAAGCTGTACATGAAATTTATTTAAAAGGGTGCTTGAACTATATAGCTTTGAATATACTTTCTCTACGTGTATTCCCTGCCTCATTTATGGTCCTGCTAGTATTTTACAACTCATCTTTTTTTTTTTGTTAGTATGATATCCTTTTGTTTGTTTTCAAGCACATGCTGCGTGTCTGCAACATTTTAATCATTCTGTGACAAGAGTTTTGAAGGTAAAACGCACAACAATAGAAAACAATGGCAGACTCTAAAGGATGTTTGACAAACAGGAAGAATAATATATTGAAACAATTTGTTTGCATCTTTTTTTTTTTTTTTGTTTCATCATGTTTAGAACTCAAAAAACAAAAAAGTAACTTGAATAGGGCCGCAGTAATACAGAATACGTAGAAAAAAAATAACTGGAAAGTTGTCTGGTGAATTAGTTCATGTCGTAAAGAGAAAACAATAAAATATTGTGACATGGATTTATGTGCTGAAACACCTTTAAATGCTGGTTTAAACAAATTGAAAATCAGGACAGAAACAGAATAATAGTATTAAGTATTTAATAAAAAGAAAACAAGCAAACTTTGTTGGTTCTTTTTAAAAAAAGTAGTAGATTTAGTACATTTTCTACTACTTTTTTAAAGATGTGAAAATTTTGTTAAATGTACAAATTTAAAATTGTCTTAACTTAAGCTTTTTTTTAACCACAGACACTTTTTTTAAAAAAGTTTTATATTTTGAGGCCTTTTTTAAAAAAGTAGTAGATTTAGTACTACATATTTTCAAATTAATTGTATGAGATATTTTTTCTAAATTTTAGCTAAATTCTCATATTGTGGTTTTGATTTTAACAAGTTTTTTCATAAATAAAATAGTACTTTTTCTACTACCTTTTTTAATATGTGAATTTTTTTTTAAAATAACGAATGTATATTTTTCTGTAAAACAAGATTTTAACATAAACTGATTTTAATCAGACAATTTGATATTTCGACAATTTTGATATTTTCGAGACTTTTATAAAAAAAAATAGTAGATTTAGTACTTTTTTCACAATTACAAAATTTTAAATTTTTGTTAATTTTACCTAAAATGTAACATTTCGCTTTAATTTTCTGCAAGTTTTTTTTTAAATAAAATAGTAATTTTTCTACTACTTTTTTTAAATGTGAAAATTTTTGATTTGTCTGGAAAAAAATTAACTGAAGCTTATTTCAATCTTAGATAATTTTCAAAGCTTTTATTATATTTTAAGACCTTTTTAAAAAAGTAGTATATTTAGTACTTTTTACAAAACTACTAAAATTAATATTTTTATAAATTTTACCTGAAACTAACATTTTGCCTTAAATTTCTTTTATTTTTTGAAAAATAAAAATAGTACTTTTTCTACTACTTTTTTGAAAATGTAAAATTTTATTATTTTTTAGTAAAATAATTTTTTTAAGATTTTTATAATTTAAGTTATTGTTTTAATACTTTTTTACACTTTTTAGTAACTTTAAAAAAGTAGTAGATTTAGTACTTTTTTGTAAATTATTAAAATTAGTTTTTATGTAAATTTTAGCTATAATATAACATTTTGCCTTAAATTTCTTTTATTTTTTGAAAAATTTTTCTACTACTTTTTTGAATATGTAAAAATTTGGTGAAATTTTATTATTTTTCGTAAAAATAATAACTTGATTTAAGATTATTATTATTTAAGGTGTTGTTTTAATACTTTTTAACACTTTTCAGTCACTTAAAAAAAAGTAGTAGATTTAGTACTTTTTTTATGATTACTAAAATTAATATTTTTGTAAATTTAGCTAGAATCTAACATTTTGCTTTAAATTTCTTTTATTTTTTGAAAAATAAAAATAGTACTTTTTCTACTACTTTTTTAAAATTTAAGAAATTTAGGAAATTTTGTATAAAAAATTTTTGTTTTCAAGAAACTAAATATTTAAAACTATAGAATTTTAATTGTAAAGAATTTACCTAACATTTTGTGTGGGGTCTGCGCTTTCATCAAACAAACAATATAAAACAATAAAAACAGCATGTCGTCTGGGCTATTTATTCAATATTTTTTTCAACGAAAATGCGTAATTTTGATAAAATGATTTTTGCTGTTATTTTCCCTGCTACTGATGCTGCTGCTTTTAGACTTGAAGAGGGTGAATATTATTATGGTTATTGCCATTTGTCATTTGTTTAAGGATGATGAGATGATGATGACGACGTTGTTCGTTGTGTTGATTACAAGTACTTGTAACAGTAAATGATATACTCTTTCTATCAAAGTCCTGATGTTTGTTTTTTTTTTTTTTTTTTTGCAATATCTGTTGTATATTTATATTTATTGTATTCATTGTCTCGCAAGTACTCTTCAACACTTGGCAGTAGTCAGGCAGGCTTAAGAATAACATACAACTGGGGTGGATGTTGCAATAAAATGTAAAACAAAAACAGACGCAATTGTTTTATTTTTATGGGTTTTCATTAAAATTTTAATCATTATTATCAAGACTGTGCTGTGCTGAGCTTCGTACAGACTACTGGAAATGAAAAAAGAAAAACTGACGCGACAGGACATCAAGCCATAAAAGCAGCATCAGCTGTAGACAGACTGTGGAATAATGAGAGGACAACAGGAAATTGTTGCAATTTGCTAACTAACTGTTGTGCCCTTTCTTTCTGTATTTTAAATACATTGGAGTTTATTTATTTGTTTGAATAAATATAAAGGCTTCCCTTATTTTTAAACATTAATTGCTGAAAGTTGTTCACAAAAAAAAAAAAAAAAAAAAATAACCCTGCTTTTGCACGTTCTGTTGTGTTTCTTCTTATTTTGCAGTAATTTTAAAACAAGCGCATTTTTGCATTATAATTTATGACTCTAAAGTAAAAAGTTGGCAGTTGTCTACCCCTGCTATTCGTTTAATGTTTAAATCATTATACAGCGTTTCTTTCTGCTTTTTTATGCAAATTATTTTATAATTAAAGGGGTTGCTATTTGAAGCTATGAAAAACATTATTTAAATTGGAAATGCAAAAGGTTGAAATTTAAAACTTTAAAAGTTAAAAGGTCTGTTGTGTTTAATTTTAATTAATTAATAATTAAATTCAGACCATAAATTATAGGTTCTGCTTATTAGTCTTTAATACAAATTATTAATTTACAACACATTTTTAAGAAATGTCTTTACATATTTAATATTCTTTACATTTCTGCACTCGTCTATTTTGGGGGGTTTTTTTTTTTGTCAATATGTTTTTTCTATACATTGCATAAATCCTATCAATTGCTTTAGCTGTCACATCGATAAACATATTTCATTGATTATTGAACCAGGAAGCATTAGAACGAAAATGTCAAGCCAATACCATTTATGGAATATAACAGAAATCAAAAATAAGACTGTAGGGAATAAAGAATAGAATGCTTAGTTAGGTATTAAAATGTATCTCACGTACTGACTGCTGCTGCTTTTGCTTTTGCTACTTGTATTTGTTTAAAATGCTTTAGGAGCTGACTGATATGAGCTTATATAGTATAGTATGTGTAGTAGTATGTGAATAATGTCATACAATACCTCACACGAGTCATGTTAACAAGAATTTTGTCTTGTGTTTCAAGTTTTTCTAAGGGAATTCAAGAGTAAAAGATAAAATAAAAAATAGGTAGGGGTTTCGTGTTTAAGTTAAATTAATGGAATTGTTTTAAACAAATTTCATAAAATTTTTACTAAACAAATGTATTTGACCATTTTTTAAAATAGTAGTAGATTTAGTACTTTTTTTTAAATCGATTTCTTATGCTTTATTTCTTAACAAAACACATTTTAGAATGTGTTTAAATAGTTTTGTTAGTTTTTTAAAAAAGTAGTAGATTTTGTCCATTTTTCAAAAAGTAGTAGCTTTAATATAATTGCCAAAAATTATGTTAATATACAATTTTTCAACCTAGATTTCATTCTTAATCATTTTTTACTAGTTTGGTACTTTTTTTAAAAAAGTAATATTTTTACTACCTTTTTACAAAAATTTTTAATTAAACGAAATTTATAACAAATAAATATTGAAATTTGCTAAGATTTATACAAACTGCAAGTTTAAAAAAAGTAGTAGATTTACTACCACATATTTCAAAGATTCTATTTTATGAATATGTATTTTTATTCGACCTTTATTATTTCAATTATTACTAATCTTTCAAGCTTAAGGTCTTTCTTTTAAATATAAAAACTTTTTAACGTTTATTTAAAACCAATATTTCGGCACTTCCTTGAGTGCCTTCGTCAGGGTTTTTTTCTTCCTAATTTTAATTTGTTAAAAATTTGTAAAATTAGGAAGAAAACAAACCCTGACGAAGGCACTCAAGGAAGTGCCGAAATATTGGTTTTAAATAAACGTTAAAAAGTTTTTATATTTAAAAGAAAGACCTTAAGCTTGAAAAATTAGTAATAATTGATTCTATTTTATTTAAAAAATTATTTTTATTAAAAAATTCATTCATCATTTTTTACATTTAAAAATTAGCTTTTATACAGATTTTTCTAACCTAAATTTCCTTCTAAATATCTTTTTACATTCTTGACACTTTTTTGAAAATAGTAGTAGATATAATACCTTTTTATAAAAAGTCCAAGTCGACTAGTGCCAAGTATAAAAGCAAATTTTATAAACAAATAAAATATAATTCATAAGAAATACTAAGTTTTTTCGTATTTATAAAAAATTTTAAAGTTTTAACAAATTGAAAACAGTAGTAGATTTACTACTATTTTAAAATACAATTTGTTTGCATTATTTATTAATATAAATTAATTCCCAGTGCATTTGTTTTAATTTTCAAGCTTTTTAATTAATTTTCTACATATTAAAAAAGGTAGTAGATTCAGTACTATTTTAAAAAAGTTGTAAATTTTATTTAAAATAATTAGTCAAATGTTTAAACTGAATGGCCCATAATCATAGTCATAGAAAAAGCATACTTTAAGCAAAAGCATGCTTTTGTTTTAAATTCAGAACAAAATTTATATGTTTTTGTTGCTTAAAAGTCTACTTTTACTTAAAGTATGCTTTTTCTATGACTATGATTATGGGTCAATATAGTTAATATTTGTGATAAATTCCAATGATTTTTATTGTCATTTCCAAAAAAAAGGGTTTTCATGCTCAATTATCAATGCTACATCTTTTAAAAATAATCTTTAAACACTTTTGGTACTTTTTTAAAAATAGTAGTAAAAAACGATTTTTTTGTATACAAATAATTTTTTCAAATCTGTTTTTACTTTAGAAGTTGTTTAGAGGATTTTTCTACACTTTTGCACATTTTTCAAAACATTAGTAGATTTAGTACTTTTTAAAAAATAATTTTTTTTTTTTTAAAAATCATATTTCTTTTAAAAAAATTAAATTTTTGCTAGTCTATTTTATCTTCAGAAGATATTTATAAAATTTTTTACACTTTTGGGCATTTTTAAAAAAGTACTTTTTAAAAATAATACTTTTTTTTACAAAATACAATTTTCTAAAATCAGTTTTTACTTCGAAAGATGTTTATAAGCTTCTTTAACAGTTTAGATATTTTTTAAAAAAAGTAGTAGATTTAGTACATTTTTCTAAGTTGAACTAAAAAAACCAAAATTTCTTTGGCCAGATTTCTTTGGTCTTCAGATTTTCAAAAGAATGCTGCTATGTTTTTACAATTTTTAAAAAAGTAGTATTTCTACTACTTTTTTAAATATTATGTTTTTCATATTCAAGGCATAAAATAATTTTCATAACATTTGAAAAAAAATTTCAAAAGTTTTATTATTAAATTTAAATACTATTAAAACTGTTTTACTAGCAACACCCTTTGGTTGTGTACTTGCCTTAAGGTAAATGACACTTTTCTAGCTGTATTTTTTTATTGATAATTTAATAGTATTCATTTATCAATCATATTCTTGAAGATTATTAGCATATACAGAATACATACATACATATAAATGCAAACCTATAATAACTTCTTCCCTATATGGGTTTAATGAACTTTGTGCAGATACTTGATAATATTCATTCAATAATACATACAATAGAATAACAATAACAATCAAATCTAAACCACACAATCAATATGAATGCAAACAGAAGAATAACAAAAACAATCTACAATTGTTATTCAAAACTCGTTAACAATAATACCAGAAGAATACAGAAATACTGAACTAAAACACTACGTAACAGAAGAAAAAAAACTAAGAGAAAAACTTTCTAAATCATTTTGAAATAAAATGTACAAAACACAAACAAAAAACTAGAAAGAATCTATCATTCATTCAGTCTTTGTGTTGGACGTAATTTTTTCCAAACCATGACTAAAACTTCTAACACTCCAATGTGGTTTTATATCCAAAAAGCCGGTCAATTTGAGAAATAAAAAAAAATGTTCTACACTCACACAAGACTTGACCCACATTTGTTTTTATACAAAAAAAAAACAAAAAAAAATCATTAAAATTTAATAAAACCCAAAAAAATTGTGTACTCAACAATTGATAAAGAACAGATCATTATAAGACACATGAAACATACTCGTACATTAAAAATACATAAAATTTCATTACACAAAATAATAATGTGGAGACATTAATATTTTTATGGTCTACGAATGTTAATATGTCTAACTTTACTGGCAAAATCAAAAAATAGTAGAAAATTTAGTACGAAATTTAAGCCAAATTACTTTCATATAAATCCTTTAAGTTTATTAAGCACCAGGAGCTATAAAATTTGATTTAATTTAAATAGTAGTAGATATACTACTTTTTTTTTAATGTGGCGCAATTGTTTTATTTATATTTTTTATCTTCTTTTAAAGCTAAAATCCATGAAAAAGTCAATTATAAACATTTTAAAAATAGTAGTAGAAATACTACTTTTTTAAAAAGTTTTAAAAATTTTAAGTTTTATTTAGATATCATCTTTTAAAGCTATTAATTTTCAAAATCTCAATTACATTGATTTTAAAAATAGTAGTATTTATACTACTTTTTTTTAAATGTGGCGGAATTGTTTTATTTGTATTTGTTATCATCTTTTGAAGCTAAAATCTATGAAAATGTGAATTAACAACTTTTTAAAAATAGTAGTAAAAATGCTACTTTTTTAAAAAGTTGCAAAAATTTTAAATTTACATTTATATCTCATCTTTTAAAGCTATTACATTACATTGATTTTAAAAATAGTAATAGAAATACTTTTTTTTAGTTTGCAAAAATTTTAAATTTTTATTTTAATATCTTCTGTAACTAAAAAGAGAATTACAAAGTTTTTAAAAATAATAGAAATGTTAAATTTATGTTTAGATATCATCTTTTAAAGTTATAAACTTACAAAAACACAATTAGAATGAATTTTAAAATAGTAGTAGAAATACTACTAAGTTGCAAAAATGTTAAATTTATGGCTTTATATATCCGTTTACAGCTAAAAACCTTGAAAATATGAATTATACCCTGTTTGAAAATAGTAGTGAAATACAACTCCTTGAAAAGAAATTTTAAATTTACATTTAAATATCACCTTACAAGCTTTAAATTTATCAAATCCCGATTAATATGATATTAAAAATAGTAGAAGAAATACTACTTTTTTTAAAACAGTAATAAAAATAATTAATTAAGATTTTGGTTATTATTAAAGCGTAGCTTCTTCAGGATAAATTTTTGTAATTAAAAATTCATTTTTAAATTAAATGAATATTTTCAAGTAAAATAATGCTTTAAATATTATTTCTAAAATAGTAGTAAAAATACTACTTTTTCAAAAAGTAGCCAACTTAGCATTTTTGAAGAAGAAACCAACGAAATTTGATAACATATGTTATTTTTCTCATCTAAAACTATAGACAAAACCACAATTAGATGCTAATGTAATTAATAAAGACTTTTGAAATAGTAGTGGAAAAGGTAGCATGTATATTTAAAAAAAAATTGGGAAAAACGCCTTATGTGCCACAAAATAAGCTAAAAATGCCATAGAATGTTAAATATTTAATTTTTAAAAATAGTAGTAAAAATACTACTTTTTTAAGAAGTATTAAAAATGTCACTTTAGTAAATTAACATAATTTGGAACAAAAAACAATTACAAATACAACAACTAATAGTTTACAGTAATAGCTAATTCTGCTACTTTTTCTTACTTATTCTTCAGCAAAAACTGCTGAAAATAGGTTCTAAAGATTTTTATAAAATTTCTTTATCATACACATGTTTAAGTTTTAAGGCGTAATTAATTAGCAGTTCATGTCTTGAATTTCAATCAAGCTTAAATAACTTGACCCAAAAAAAAAATAAAAACAGGTATAAAATAAACCCAAAAAATATTTTTAGAATTTTATCTCATGTAAAATTGTTTTACTACGCAAAAAACACTACACAGCACTCCAATGTCTATAATTTTCAAATGTACATATGTTTGCTTGTCTATGGTTACGTTTCTAGCAGTCATTTGCTAAAGTATTTGTACGTGTTTGTCTCACTAAATATTGAAATTAGCGTATTGTTGGTTAAGACATGAGATTTTTCTCTGGTTCTTGTTTGCAAACAACATTCTTGTAAAAAGAATTTTTACAGATTCTTTTGTTTGTATAGACGATGAATTAAATGTCAATTATTTCTAAGTTTATTAGCAAAGAATATAGGTGTGTGTGTGTATGTTCTAGCTTAAAGGAATGTATGAGTATAAGGTAAGAGGGAATTAAAGAAGTATGAATGTTGATTCATTTCACCAAAAGAAGAATTAAAAAAGTACTAAAAATACTAATATATTAAAATTATCTGTCAAATGATAAAGTATATATTATTATGTTAGCTAATATTTTAAGCCAAAAAAAACTTAAAATACTAGTTTTAAAAATAGTAGTAGAAAAACTACTTTTTTCAAAAGTTGTAAAAACCTTAAAATTCTATAAATTTTTGGTTATAACATGAAGAATTATGAAAATTTATGATAGGTATAATTTTTAAAAATAGTAGCAGAAATACTACTTTTTGCAAAAATTGTGAAGACCTTAAAATTTTATAAATTTTTAGTTATAACATAAAGTATTATGAAGAAAATAGGAAATTTTTAATTTTCAAATTAATAGTTGAAATACTACTTTTTTAAAAATTATATATACATATATGCCAATTTTCTGCTTTATTTTCTTTACTAACATTAAAAAATGTCTAAATATGGTAAGTTTTACCATTACTATTACAAGCAGTTTAAGAATGTTGAAATATATTTTTTTAAATAGTAACAAATAGTCAAATACTACGTTTTTAAAAAAGTGTAAAACATTTTAAATTTTGTAATTTTGCAAACTTTGAAATAATCATATTTACAAAAACTGTAGTAGAAAAACAGCCTTTTTAAACAGTAGTAGAGAGGTTCAAATTGTACTTTTTTCGCATAAATAACATTGAAAGTTTTCAAAATCTAAAAAATATGTTATTTTAAAATAGTAGTAGAAATACTACTTTTTTAAAAGTAGCAGAAATTTTAAAATTTTGGTTTTTATATCTAGATTTTTATTAGAACTTCGAAAACTCGTCAAATATACAGAAAATAAAATATATTGAAATAGTAGTAGAAATTGTACTTTTTTAAAAAGTAGCAGAAATTTTAAAATTTTGGTATTTTATATCTAGATTTTTATTAGAACTTTAAAAACAGTTAAGCTATCAACAAAAAATAAAATATTTTAAAATAGTAGGAGAAATACTACTTTTTCAAAAAGTAACACAAATACTTAAATGTTAAATTAGTATGAAATATAAATCTAGGACATTGCTCAGAAACTGCAAAAAAAAGTTTTTTTAAATAGTAGTAGAACTATGACTTTTTTAAATTTTATAAAATTTTGCTATATTTTCTTTTAAAAGTTTGTTATTACCTTATTGTTTTAATGATTTCTTGATGATTTAGTTATCCTGCAATAAAAAAAAAGAATTGAAAACATTAATTACAGTGTCAAAAAATATTGTTAATTACAAGTTTAAAGGTTGAAATTAAAATTGCTAAATATTTTATTTGATTAAAATTGTTAATTTTGAAATTAAAATTGTTAATATTTTTGAAAGTTCCAAACTTGAAATATTTATATTCAGGGTCTAAATCAATTGTTAAGTAGTTCAGCTAACCTATAAATAATTATAATCTGTTTAATCAAAAAACATTAACATTTTCCGCAAGGGCGCAACATCATCAGCATTTTCTGAAAACCAGTTTGGTTGTACCTTGCAATTGAATAATAATAAGTAAAACCCTAATAATTTAAATAATATGGAACTTGAGGCTTTTTTATAGACCTCTTTTTCAATTATAGGCCTTAAACTTATTGGTATTTATAAGAGTAATAATAATAACTTATTATTTTTCATAAATTTATCTTTAGGGTTTTCAACACAAGATGACTTCATAATGAATCATATTAATAGTATTTACTACTACTAATAATATGATCATTAATATTTAAAAATAAATATTCTTGAAACAAAACGTAAAAAAACCAACGCAATTTAAATTTGTAAATACATTTTTGAAACAACCTTTAAATGATGAAGAGTTTAGCAGTCAGCATTAATTAACTGACTGACTACTAGCTAATAAATTATTTAAAAATCTTAGCTTTAAAAATAAATTAATATTTTACAAAATCCAATAATAATTATTGAACATTTTAAAAACACAAACGATGAACAAAGATTAAAACTTTGAGTAGCAGGCAAAAGAGACTAAGTCTTAATAGAAAAACATGGTTTAACATATTTTTTTCAAAGTTGTTTTTTTGTTTACAATTTTTTAAACAATAGTCTTAAAGTTTAAACAAAAAAAAAAACCCAGCAAAAAAGTTCAGCTTGTTGAAGTATAAATATAATAGAATTATATTGCTGTTTAATGATTGATGAGAAAAAAAAACATTAATTAAATAATTAAGTTTTTTTTTTGCTAAAAAATAAACTCTGAAAATTTTGTACGCTCAAAGTTCATTAGTCTATAAATATATAGACTTTATAAAGTTTATAGAAATGTTTATTATGCTTTAAGAACTACCAACATAATTGTTGAGAAGATGTTTTAAATCACCCAGTAGTCTTTACAATTCACATTTTATATGATAATGATAATTATTTTAACTTCATGAAAATGAAGCGGAAGCATATAAAATTCTGGTGATTTTTTTCATACTCTATTATATAAACAAATTTGTATTCTAAGTAATAGAGAAAAGAACTTTTTTATTAATAGTTTTCTTCTTTTTCAACAAAAAAAAAAATAAACCAAGCATGAAAAATGAATTTTTTGCATTATTTAACGAAATAAATAAAATTATGTAATTTATAATAACAAGTAATTAAAATTTTAGCTAATATACTTTTAAAAAAAGTTTTAAAATATATAAACTTTAAGTATTATTAGTCCCAAGCACAACTAGAGTTAAAAAATTTACAAATTTTTGATTTTTAAAATAGTAGTAAAGATACTACTTTTTTAAAAAAACATTTAAAATTGTAAATTTCTAATTTATTTAACAAAATTTTATGAATTACTTTATAAATAATACAATAAATAAAAAAAATGAAAATTAAACTTTTAAAATAGTAGTAGAAACACTACTATTCTAAAATTAAGCAAAAGTCACCAAATTTTGTTACATTGTCCTTATAAACATTAAACAGTCAAAGAAAAACTATAAAGTTCAATTTTTTAAATAGTAGTAGAAATACTACTTTTTCAAAAATAGCTAATATAACAAATTTCTTAATTAGCAACATTAAAACACAGCTTAATTCTATGATATTCTTCTTAAATATCAGAAACTAGTTTAAATACTGTTAAACTATACAATTTTTACAATAGTAGTAGAAATACTACTTTTCTAAACTAAATCAAAATTTACAAAATCTTGTTACATTTTCTGTATAAACATTTAAAAGTTAAATAAAAACAAAAAAATTCAAGTTTTTAATATAGTAGTAGAAATACTACTTTTACAAAAATAAGAAAAGATAACAAATTCATCACATTATGTCATTATTAACCTTAAAAACTGAAAATTTATTAAATTAAATTTAAAATTGTTTAAAATTTTTAAAATGGTATTAAAATACTACTATTCTAACATAAACCCAAAATAATAAAATTTTGTTAGAATTTATTTATAAGCATTGCAACGTTAATGAAAAAACAAAAATTTTGATTTTTGAAAATAGTAGTAGAAATACTACTTTTTCAAATATAAGAAAAAACAAATTTATGACAAAATTTCATTGCTAACCATAAAAACTACAAATATTTAATAAATTTTTTCAATTAAATTTTAATTTGTTTACAATATACCATTTTTATAATAGTAGTAGATATACTACTATTCTAACATAAACCCAAAATTATACAATTTTGTTAGAATTTATTTATAAGCATTGCAACGTTAAAGAAAAAACAAAAAATTTGATTTATCAAAATAGTAGTAGAAATACTACTTTTTCAAATATAAGAAAAAACAAATTTATGACAAAATTTCATTGCTAACCATAAAAACTACAAATATTTAATAAATTTTTTCAATTAAATTTTAAATTGTTTACAATTTTACATTTTTATAATAATAGTAGAGTACTATTCTAACATAAACCCAAAATGACTATATGAGAATTTTTCCTCTTGCGAGTATTATTTTAAAAAAAATTTTTTATAAACCCAAAATTATACAATTTTGTTAGAATTTATTTATAAGCATTTCAACGTTAAAGAAAAAACAAAAATTTTGATTTTTGAAAATAGTAGTAGAAATACTACTTTTTTTAAAAATAGAAAAAATAAAAAATGTTTCATATAATTTCATTATTAACCATAAAAACTGCAAACATTTAACAATATTGTTCTGTTCAATTTTAAATTGTTTAAAATACTCCATTTTAAAATAGTAGTAGATATACTACTATTCTAACATAAACCCAAAATTATACAATTTTGTACGATTTTATTTATTGAAAAGTTCCAAAAAAAAAAAAAAAAAAAGAATAAATATTAATTTTTAAAAATAGTAGTACAGGTACCTACTACTTTTTACAAAAATAAAAGGAATACAAATTTGTCAAATATTTTTATTTTGTTGTTTAAACAATAAAATAGTTACAATAATACAAAAATACTTTTAGGGTGGGTACTACCCGGTTTTACTAGCTTCAGTGCATTCCTATCCCATTTAAATAAATTGTCAGTTTTATATGAATGTACATATGTTACGAATAATATGACCAACACCTGTTTCTAAAAAAATCATACAAATTTGAAAGCAATTTATTTGATTCATAAAAATAAACAATAGTTTATTGCAAATTGTTTATTTAATAAAATACAATTTTTTTATGATCATGATAAAATGTATCAAAAAAAAAACATTGCTATTGTCAGCCAAAATGATTAAGCAAAAAAATATATTTTATTTAAAAACTGAAAATTTGTTGATATTTTCCATAAAAAATGCTAGTGAAATTGAAACCTTAATCGTGTACGATTTATATGGCACACATGGATTTCTTTAAATAAATTTTATTATTTCCTTAAACAAAGCTAGTATTACCTCATGTTAGTTAATTAAAAAAAAAAACTAAATACTTTTAACCTTGATTAATTCTTCAATATATTTACTTTAATAATAATTCAAGGTTAATTATTATGATATTTTTTTCTTTAAATTTTAACATTTAACTGAAAAAAATATAAACATTTGAAGAGGCAAAAAGCCGAATTAATATGCAAGAAGTCTGTCGTTAAAAATCAAACGAAAAGAGACACAACTCAATATAATAAACCAAATAAGCCACTCTTGCACCTTTTACGTACCGTTGTACCATTGACAAATATTTGTTTTATATGTATCTCCACATAAATAAAAAAATACTTGAATACAAATAAAACAAGACATGAATTACAATGTAAATTTATTATTCTTTTTTATTATTTGCTGTTGTTTATTGAGTTTCGTATAAATCGTTTATGGTTCAAACACTTGAGATTTTTTTTATCCCGCTTTATAACAAACAAATCATTAACCAAACACTTGAAAAGTAATAAGTCATTTATCAATAACGCAAAAATCAACAAAAGCAGCCATAAAATTAACAGAACTGGCAGGAAAACAAGAAAAAGATGAAAAAAAACGAATTTTGTAATTTCGTAATAAAGTTTAAATTTAGTACAATTTTTTAAAATTTTATACCTTGGTACTTTTGGCAAATTATATTCTAACAATAATATGTAAAATTGTTCATGTATTAGGTTGAAACTTATGGTAAAATTCATTAATAATGACAATTTTAGTACTTTTTCAAAAAAAGTCTTTGGTACTACAAAAATTTAATTAAAAAACAAACACAATCTAATACTAAAGATGTAAAAAATTGTAATTGAATAGCAAATACAAGTTCGGTACTATTTATCAAAAAAAGTACTTTGGTACTTTTTTGAAATTATGCCAGTTTGTAAGGAAATTCTGTTAAAACAATAAAATTTATAGTTGTTTTTCTTATTAAGCTAAATTTATGACAAAATTCGCTAGTTATGACAATTTTGGTACTTTTTCAAAAAAAGCACTTTCGTACTTTTTTAAAAGTCCACAATTTTTCTAAAAAAAACAAACACAATTTCATAATAAAGATTTTAGTTTTGAATAATCAGGTATGTGATGGAAGACGATAACGATAACGAGTGAGTTTTTGAAGTCCATTTTAAAGTATTTCTAATTAAATTTTTAAAATTTTTGTTTTAAGATTCTCCTTAATAGCAAATTATCTTTATATTTTGTGGGATAAAACTGTTTTAATACAGAAATATTACGAAAAAATTAACTTCTAAAACTCACTGGATACCCTATTGGAACGAACAACTGAGGATTTGCGGAAAAACCAGAACATACAAA
The DNA here is from genome assembly GCA_916048285.2 of Bellardia pandia. NCBI lineage: Eukaryota > Metazoa > Arthropoda > Insecta > Diptera > Calliphoridae > Bellardia > Bellardia pandia. The sequence continues at coordinate 106,432,940 of OU696532.1, forward strand.
TAAAACTAATTACTAAATATGTGGACGATCTTTTTGCAATTATCAAAAAACAAGACGAAGAGAAGATTTTAAAAACATTTAACAGTTATCACACAAAATTAAAATTTACCATGGAAAAAGAGGAAAATAATTCAATACCATATCTCGATATGAGGCTACACAGGGAAAATGACAAAATTTTAACAGACTGGTACACTAAATCGATTGCGTCTGGCCGCATTATCAATTTTCACTCTACTCAACCAATGACACAAAAGATAAACACAGCATTAAATATGATTAACAAAGTTTTCCAATTAAGTGATAATAAATTTCTATCAAAAAACATAAACAAAATTAAAGAAATGTTAGTAAAAAACAGTTTTCCGAAAAAGATAATTAATAATTTAATACAGAAAGCCACAAATAAAAACACTGGGGAAATTAGCACAGCACAGCTTAGCATTTATCCCCAAACTTACAGAAAATATACAAATGAGAGAGATAATAAAAGACAACAATATAATATTGGCACACAGAGCAAACAAAACAACGAATTCACTGTTCACGCAAACAAAAACAAAAATAGAAACAAGGGATAAAAGCAACGTAGTATATGAAATAAAATGTATTGGAAACGACCAAGAAAAGTGTGGAAAAATTTACATAGGCACAACAAAGAGAAGTTTAGGTACGAGAATAGACGAACATGAAGCTGACATTAAAAAGAAAAAACTAACAACAGGTCTCTCTCAACATTGTTTTGATAAAAAACATACGGTCGACCTTAAAAATGTGAGGATCTTAGAAGTAGAAAAGAAAGTTGGGAAAAGGTATACATTGGAAAGTTTAAGAATCCAGCAAAAAGCAGATCAAGTGATGAATAAGAAGGAAGATATAGACGGCGCTAACTCTAACTACATAATAGCAATAATTTAATTTAGTTTAACTTCAACTGTGATATTAGCGATAGGATAATTACTGTAATATTTTATTTTAATTAATTTGCATTAATTTTTTATTAATTGACTCTGTGTTTGTATCGTATGTTAAATGTTGTACAAAAAAGGTGCAATATATTTAAAAATAATGTATAATTGACGAAAAGACTATATGTAAGTGTAATTATTTTATTGTTAAATTTATGGTTGTTTGTTATTAATATTGTTATTTTCCTTTATATATTTATATGGTTGCCAGATTCAATAAAATTAATCCCTGAAGAGGTCGGAAAAATACCGACGAAACGTAGGATTGGAGAAAATGAATTAAACTAGTCTTTTATTTATTTTATAATAATAAAAAATACCTGACCTTGAAAGCCCAATTTAGAAATTTCTAATAAAACATTTCACAAAACACCTTAATATTGTTTTTATTAAAACAAATTTAAACTATGATTCAATAAGATTTTTTTTTTGCATTTTTCACACAGAATTCGTAATTTTATTGGCGGATTTTTTTTATCACTTTAGTTGGCAATCATGCTGATAAATATGCTGTCAAAAAAAAAAGTAAAGCTTTGAAAATATTAAACAATTAATATTCTATGCAGTCAATGTTTTATAGAATTAAAAATAAAACAGAAAAGCTAAAATTTGTATTGAAACACGTTTCATAATAAACACCGTCATATTTCATGGAAAATTGCGCAATGACAATATGTTTAGTATGACAAAAAAAAAAAAAAGAAAAAAAAGTATGAAAAAATAAACTGACACTTTTACAGAAAAATTGTTCTATCTGGTTTAGCACAAGGCACAATTCAAAACCTTACTACGACCAGACAGCCAGCCAACCAGCCAAACAATCTATCTATCTACCTTCTTACTTACACTTGCTTACTAGCCCGTATTTGCCAATATATTAAACATAGCATTTGCTTTTTTTTTGATGTAGTTTTTTGAATTTTTGCTTCACGTAACATGTGTGACAATCACCTCAATTTTATAAAATATTATTTTTTTTTAAGAATTTGTTGTGTGTTCTTCATTGTGTCTCTCCCTCGCCGTTTTTTCACATTTCTCTAAAAGCTGAAAATCTATGATAACAACTTGGTTGGCTGTGACTGTCTGGTATCGGTTTTGTTTTTGCCTGGTATCCATACGAAATGTGTTTTGACATTCCCATCGCACCTGATTTAATGTAACACTAGTAGTTGTAACAATATTCCTTTATTTTTTTTGCAACGATTTTTGGTCATATATCATCGTCGCAAGAACAAGTTGAATGGCGCTAAGGAACATGAGTTGAAAGGTGTGTGTGTGTGGGGGGGGGTTGTGTTTTTAAAATATGAAATTTAAAGCTCTGTGTATTAGGAGTGTCCTTAGTCTAATAGTTTGAAGAATTGAAAAAAGAATCAAAGCCAAATATACCAAAAAATTAACTACAAATACAACCGATTTCTGTTAATTTTCCTACAGCTTCATAAATTGTGCAAATACTAGCTTTAGCAGTCTAATATTTCTTTGAGAAATTTCTTTCAAAATTGTTTAAGTTTTTCCATTTTAAATTTTCAAAATGCTGCAAAACTTATTCACCCTGCTCTGCTATTCAAGCACAATTGTATTGTTTCCAATCAACAATTAAAATTTCCCTTGTGTTAAATATTTGCAGGGGAAACACACACATCACTGCTATATAAAATACACAATAATATGTAAACATTAATTATATTTATTGCAAAATATATGTAAATGATTTGTGAAGTGTTGTAATTGAAACCATTGATGGCAGTTAATTAAAGAAGAAATATTTGTTATTAATAAAAAAGTAACACTTTAGGGCAGAAGAATGAATCTGTGTTAATGAATTGATGATTAAAATACCCATTAACAGTTAAACCACGAAAACAAGAGACATTTCTAAATTCTGGGATAAATTAACAAGAGCTAATTGTATAAATTTTAGTCAAATCAAAATTCTATTAATTAGGGTGCGGTCACATTTACTCAAAAAAGCGTAACCACTTGTTTTAGCTGAAATTCGTTCGACGTTGTTTACTCTTACAAGAGTTTTGCAAGATCAAATAGCAAGTTTTTTTTAATAAATAAACGACTTTAAATATATGTTATTTAGTGGTTACGTCTTTTTCGGCAAATTTTTGCCAAGTGTGACCGGTCCTTTAAAAGTAAAACTAATTCACTTCTTATATATTGGGTAAATTGTTTGCCTTTAAGATGTTTTATAGAAAATGTGTTATTTGAGCATTAGAGTTGTCTAAATACACTTAATTTTTAATCAATATTAATATTATTTTACCTGATGAGAGAAAGTGGTGTTTCTCGAAACATATATAAATTCAACCAACAACCCGGGTTCGAATCCCAGTCAAGAAAAAATTATCAAAAAAATAAAATTTTTTCAAGTTGTAAAACAATTCCTACTTTAGTAAAAATAATTTAATGAAAATTAAATTTAATGAACTCAAAGCCTAACTAAAGAAATGTCAAAAATTAAATATTAACAGTTCAACTAAAATTAATAATTATTCCTATGACAAATTCTTTCAGCAATAATGTAACTATCAGTATAAATTCTTGTTAAAGCATAATTAGTTTAAACAGTTTTTTTTTTTTAACTTAATATTATTACACACAATTTGTGTCACACATCAAACAGTAATCCTAATCTGATATTAGCATACGAGTACAACGGCAATTATGTATTCATTAGCATTTCTAAGGTTTCGTAAAATGTCCTAAAAAAAAATGGGTGTTAGTTTCAGGTAGATTAAAAGGCTCTTATGGAATTAAAGTTACTGATGAGTAGAATATTAAAGAATGAGCTTTAATTTGTTAAGTTTTCCTTAGGGAAAACTATAGCTCCTTAGGGGGACCCTCAAACCACCAAAGACAATTTTAAAGTGTATTTTTGTTAGTATTAGACGTATTTGTATGTAGGGCTTTTTTAAACACTTTTTTTTACTTTCAAAAAGTAGAAATATAATGATTTACGGAAAACTATAGCTCCTTAAGGGGGCCCTCGAACCATCAACAACCATCAACAAAAATTGTATTTTTTCTTAGTATTAGTTGTATTTTAATATATGGCTTCTTTAAAGACATTTTTTTTTCTAAGGAGTAGAAAGGTATTATTTTAGGGAAAACTATAGTTTCTCAAGGGGACCCCAAAAACAGCAATGTCACTTTTAAGTTGTGTTTTTGCACTCGTGTAAAGCATTTCTTTATAAATATATTTATTTAAATTTTAAAAAGCAACAGATTTATGGTTTTTGGGTTAGCAGCACTCAATTTGGATTAATAGGTCCCCTGGCCCCCTGGCCATCTGGCCCCCTGGCCCCCTTTCGACAATATTTTTTTATAGATTTGTATGTGATAATGCTGTGAAAGTATTTACAAGCTCCTGTTGATTTGTTTTGCTGTCATACAAATGTTTTGGATAACTGGCTTCTAAGAGGTGCTTTTTGTCCCCTTTTTGGCACCGTTTATAACTTTTTTACATTTAGTATGTGTTTTTGATTTAATTCGCTGTTCCTGCGGTCTTCCTTTGGCTGCTTTTAAGTTAAAGGCTTTTTAGCATTAGCTTTATTTGGGTAAAGCTCATTTTTAAACACCTTTTTTTTTTTTTTTTTTTTTTTTTTTTTTTTGTCATAAAAGAAGAATTATTGTTGTGGGTGAGAGGTCCCCTTGCTTATGTTTTTGAATAATATTTGCTAGCTGTTTTATGTTATATTGCTGTGAAAATATTTAAAACAATTTCCGTTTTGTTAAATTAAATTAGCCAAAAACTGTCATGCAAATATTTTGGGTATGTGGCTATTTGGGGGGGGGTCCCTAAAACCCCCCTCTGTAGTCCCTATAAAGTAGTGTTTTTGTTAGCATTTGCTTCAATTATGTAAAGATCTAACTTATTTATACAGTTGTTCTACTATCAGGGAGCACAGTTATTGTTTAGTGGAATAAAATTTGGGTTAAGGAGCCCTTTGGCCCCCAATTCATAATTAATTATTTTTATTTTTAGTTGAACTGTTAGTTAATTTTTCAATTTTTAATCATTTTTGTTAGGCTCGATTTTTGCTAGATTTTTATGTTATATTGCTGTTAAAGTATTTTAAAGATGAATTAATCAAAAGCTCTTATACAAATGTTTTGGGTTTGTGGCCCCCCTGTAGCCCCTTTGTAGGTAGAATTTTTGTTAGCATTAGCTGCATTTGTGTAAAGATCTTTATTAAACAGTTCTGGTGCTTTCCTGCAGTTATTGCTTAAGGAAATAATTATTTACCACTGGCCCCCTGTTTGTAACCATTTTTTTTGCCTTTTAATATGTTACTATTAAAGTATTTAAAAGCGTTTCCTTTTTCATTTGTTGCACTTTATAACTCTTAGTTAAATTAACCAAAAGCTGTCATAGAAATGTTTTGGGGTTTGTGGCCTGTACGAGAGAGATATCTATAGCAAACTTTAAACTGAAATCGTTTATAGACCATAAAATGTAAACCCAAACCCGTGCTTGGTTTTATGTTGAACTTTAAATGCAGCAAAAAAAATATTAATGTGTCTTTTAGTGCAAAAAGTTGTTGTACGTAAGAGTTTGCACAAACTTTTCGGCTGCCTTTAGTCTGGCAGTTAAAAAAAAGAGTTTATTGTGTGTGTGTGTTTTTTTTTTTCTTCTGTAAATGAATTCAAGCGTTAACATTTTATGTGCAGACATTTGCAAAGTTGATGGCTGCAAATTGAATTTTTCGGTTGGGATGGAGGCGCCTGTTAATGTTACAGAACTTTGTAATTTTACATAAACTCATTTTCTTGTTTTCTAAAAGTCAATCAAATTGTTCTAAATTCCTTTGTAGCAAATCATGTCAAGTATGTCAAACATTTACAGAGATATTACAGAGAGAACTCAAAGAATTTTACTCTACAGTTTTGTTTGTTTTTTTCGATTTCACCCAATGACCTGCTACTTCAAGGCCCAATTCCCTTCTTTTAAGTCTTCTGTGTTACTCTGCTAAAAAGTTTAACACTTTGTAGTTTTTGTTTTAAGTCTTAAGTCAACTCAACCTTAATGAACTTTTTTTTCTTTTGTAGTTGCACCATAACTGGCTGATTTTGTTGGTTTTTCAAAGCTTTGATTACTAACGTTTGTTGTTGGGGAGGGGCTATGCAGCAGGGGGGGGGGGGGGGTTTACATACACTTTAAATGGCAACAAAAAGTAAGAATAGAAAAAAATCTTGTAAAAAAGCAAAAGTAAACAAAAGTAATGTTTTGTCTTTAATTACACACTTGAAAGTAGGCTGGCTGCCAAGCCTTAAAGCATAAATTGTAAATGAAAACAAAAAAAAAATCAGAAAACAAACAAATGAAAAGAAAACATTTTATATAAACTTGGTGACATAGTTATTATTTATATGATGGGCTAAGAAAATAAAGATTCAAATGTTTGACAAATATGTGACCTTAATTAAGAGAAAATGAGTGAGTGAATGTATCTAAAGAAATGGCAAGGCAAAGCGAAAGTAAAATGAGCAAAGTTTTTAATGAAACAGTTTTAAAGTAATATTACATTAATTCTATAAAAAGTAGCAAAAAATAATAAACAAAACTATTTATCTATATTATAAATGAATATTTCCCATTGCTTAATAAAATTTCATTAACTTTAAGTTCCACCTGACTTATGTATGTTTTTTTTTCCTTTATAAAACTATAATTAATAATTGAAATATTTTAAGAATTTTATTTGCCAACACCCCCCCCCCTGCCTTTTAAAATTCTCCAAATGCAATTTAAGCATAGTTTGTTTGTTGCCACATAATTATGATTAAAATCATTTTAGACATGACAGTCATTGTTTATAATTACTCAACAATAACAACAGCAGCAATAACAATAACAACAACTAAAATAATATAAACAACAACATCATTATAAAGAAGATAAGAAAAAAAAGAACATTATTCATAAACAACCTTGTATTGACGCATATAATTAACAAGTAAATAACAATTCCTTAACAATTTCATAACTTTAGCATAAAGAGCTCACAAATTAAATGTGTTTTTTCAAGCAACACAAAGGCAACAAGGAGGCAGGGAAGGTTAGCCCACCAATACAAAATAAAACTCTCCTGAAATTTATACAAAAACCTTTGAAAATATCTAAAGATAAATGTTTTCCAAGAATTTCAAAAACACATGATTTGTTTTTTAAATATTTATTTAATGGGATTTTCAGTTTCAGATTTGAAATTTTTGTAATTTTTTTTTTAATCTTTTGTAAAAAACTTTTTCCGGAATTTTGAGTATACATATTCAAAAATTAATATGGACATGTACATTTTTTCACAATTTTTGTGAATTTTCATTATTTTTTGGATTACCATGCAGGTTTTTGCTAAACAATTTTAAAATATCAAACAAAATTTTTTGCGGGATTTTGGCTATATTTCAAAACAAATTTGGGAATCAACGTTTCCAGCCAACTTTTATTGTTTTTCATTATTTTAATGATATCAATTTAAGTTTTATTAATATTATTAAATTATTAAAAAAAACTGTTTTCCGGGATTTTGGGTATTTTTCAAAATGAATTACGGATTTCATATTTCTAGCAAATTTTTGTTCTTTTTTATTTTTTTGTTTATTTCAATAAAACTTTTTGTAAGAAAAGCTTCTTTAATTGAAAAAGAACTTTTCCCGGGATTGTGGATATTTGACAAAACGAATTTGCGAATTTATGCTTTATACTTTTGTTGAACTTTTTGTAAAAAATTTATTTTGAAAAAAAAAACTTTTCCAGGGATTTTTGTATTTTCTCTTAAACAAATTTTGGAATTCATTATTTAAGACAATTTTTGGTAAAAATTTAGTTTTATTAAAAAAAAAATTTTCCCTGGATTTTGTATTTTGTCCAAAACAAATTTCAAAATTCATATTTTAACACAATTTTTGTTATATTTCATACTTTTATGGATTTTAAGAAAACTTTTTGTAAAAAATGTCGTTTTATTGAAAAAATAACTTTTCCCGGGATTTTGTATTTTCTCCAAAATGAATTTTGGAATTCATATTTCAAGACAGTTGTTATTTAATATTTTTTTTCCTTTTCTAATTTTAATGTAACTTATTGTAAAAATCTTGTTTTACTGAAAAAAAAATTCCCGGGATTTTCGGTATTTGCCAATATGAATTTGGGAATTAATATTTCTAGCCAATTTTTGTTATTTTTTATTATTTAAATGATTTCAATAATATTTAAATATAACAAAAACATAAAAATATTGAAAAATTTGTTGCCGGTATTTGGGTATTTTCTGAAATGAATTTTGGGAATTGATATTTCTAGCCAATTTTAGTTATATTTTATACTTTTGTTGATTTAAAGAAACATTTTCTAAAAAATTTTCTTTTATGAAAAAAAAACTTTTCCCGGGATGAATATTTTCAGCTAATTTTTGTTATTTTTTTTTATTATTTTAATGTTTTCAATACAAGTTTTTGTAACCAAAAAAATTACAAATATTGACAAATTTGTTGCCGATGTTTGGGTATTTTCTGAAATGAATTTTGAAATTAATATTTCTAGACAATTTTTGTGATTAATTAATTATTAATAATGATTAAAATCTTGTTAAATTTTCTTATTTTTGTTGAAAAAAATTTTCCCGGGATTTTGGGTATTTTCCAAATTGTTTTTGGAATTTCATATTTCTAGCCAATTTTTGTTAAGTTTAATTCTTTTAGTTATTTAAGTGCAAATATTAAAAAAAAATCTTGTTGCATTGATAAAACTGTTTTTGGGATTTTGGATATTTCCCAAACATCATTTGGGAATGTCAATTTTTAACTCATTTGTTCATTACAATAACAATAACATTATAAAATGCAATTTAATTTTATTATATTTCTATTTCTAAAACTTGTTTAAAAATATCCCGGTATTTTAGGAATTTCTAATAAAAGTTGTGATTCTAGGTATTTTACAAAAATGTTTGAGTTTGTACATTTGCCAGTAGTTAGAAACTAAAATTGGTTAAATCTGGAGTTGTTTAACCAATTTAAAGCTAAAAGGGATTTTGGATATTTTTGGAAAATTTTTCGGAATTCTTGGTTTCTTCAAAAATTACGTTAACATGTTATTAAAAGGACTTTTCACTATCACCCCTATCGTGAATAAAAATTCCACGTGAAATTTGTTCACTTTTCACATTTTCCTATTTAAATTCAAAGCCTTTTTAATGTTAAATGGCTTACCTTCCCCCTAGTTTAGCGTCTTATTTTTACAAAATGTGTGTAAATAATTTCTGCTGTAGAGTATTGACTGACAACGTGTAGCTGGGCTGGTAGGTACCTGCCATTTAGTCGGCTGCCTTAAAATGCTATTTATGGTTAACTACTGCACCTTTCTGTTGTGCATACTAAAGAATTTCTGAGAAAAAAAGGTATTTTTGTATTAAAATTATTGCTGTTGTGTTATTTTCTTTTATGCTTATATTGAATAATAAGAAAAAAGAAAAAAAAAACAGAGAAACAGAGAAACCTTACAACAAAAATCTATATGTTGGGTAGTTGCTATCACAAATGTTGTACGAATATGCACCTTTTATTAGCTGTAAGCTTACGACTTGCTTACTTATTGCAACATTTAACAATCCTGTGTTGCATATAATTTTTGTAATTTGTAGAGGGTTCTTTGTGTAGGGGTTTTTGGTTTCTTTTGTTGTTAGAATGAAACCTTAGGAGTGTTTTGATAAAAGGTAACTGGGTTTAAGTAAATTCTATTTTATGTTTTAGTTTTCAGCTAAGGGTGCTTTGCTTGGTTTGTTTCCCCAGTTTCTGTGTTTTTTTTAACTAAACTTTTTTCATAAAATTTAGTTTGGTTTTCTTTTTACTTGGTGCGTTTTTTATTTGTATTTAACCAATTATATAATTTGTATTACTTGTACTTGAGGGGATTCTGATATAGTTGGTTAATTAATTGAAAGAGCAAAAATTTTAAAAGTAGTTGTTGGGAGTATAATGCAGGCTGAAGCAAAATAAATACCTACGATTGATTTTAATTCGGAACTGTATAAATTGCTATGATTGATGCTAATTTGAGACTGTAAAAAGACTTAAAATTCTAAAAATACCTACGTTTGATGGTAAATTAGGACTGTATAAACAACAACAAAGATTAATATGGGACTGTATAAAGACCTTTGACTGAAGCTAATTTGGTACTGTATAAATACTTGCAATTGAAGCTAATTTGTGGCTATATAAAGATCCACGATTGATGCTAATTTGGGTCAAGTTTGGGACTGTATAAAGACTTGCAATTAGTGCTAATTTGGGACCCTATAAATACCTTTAACTGAGGCTAATTTGGGACTCTATAAAGACCTTTAACTGAGGCTAATTTGGGACCCTATAAATACCTTTAACTGATGCTAATTTGGGACTCTATAAAGACCTTTAACTGAGGCTAATTTGGGACTCTATAAACCTTTAACTGAGGCTAATTTGGGACTCTATAAAGACCTTTAACTGAGGCTTATTTGGGACTCTATGAAGACCTTTAACTGAGGCTAATGTGGGATTATATAAGGACCTTTGATTGAAGCTAATTTGCGACTGTATAAAGACCTTCGATTGGTGCCAATTCGGAACTGTATAAAGACCAACAATTGATGATAATTTATTTGTGTTAGTTTGGGACTGTATAAAGATCTTTGACTGCAGCTAATTTGGAATTGTATAAATATTTACGATTTATGCTAATTTGAGATAGTATAAAGTTAAATTTGGGACTGTATAAAGCCTAACGATTAATCCTAAAGATATTCTATTGGTGCTAGTTTGGGACTGTATAAATAACTACAATTGAGGCTAATTTGTGACTGTATAAAGCACAACGATTGATGCTAATTTGAGACTGTTTAAAGACCTACGATTGATGCTAATTTGTCACTGTATAAACACCTTCTATTGGTGCTAGTTTGGGACTGTCTAAATACCTACAATTGAGGCTAATTTGTGACTGTATTAAGCACAACGATTAATGCTAATTTGAGACTCTATAAAAATGCACGATTGGTGCTAATTTGGGGCAGTATAAAGGCGAATTCGGGAGTGTAGAAAAACCTACGATTGCTGCTAATTTTTGATTCCATAAAGACCAAAAATTGATGATAATTTGGGACTGTATAAACAACAAAAAATATTTATATGATACTGTATAAAGACCTGCACATGAAGATGAACAATAAAGATTTATATGGAACTGTATAAATATATGCAAATTATATTAATTTGGGACTGATATTAATTTGGAGCAGTATAAAAACAAATTTGGGACTGTATAAAGAACAGCGATTGATACTAATTTCGGATTGTTTAAAGACCTTCGATTGATGCTAATTTCGAACTGTATATAGACCTATAATTTGGGACTGTATAAAAATAAAACTTTAATGCTTATTTGGGACTCTAAAAGACCTACGATTAATGACAATTTCGAATTTCAAAGAGCTGCAATTAAGCTGGTTTTAATGCTAAACTTCGGCAATATAAAAAGTCGAAACACAGAGAGAGAGAGAGAGAGAGAGTAAAATGTGGCTGTTATATGCAATTAGAATTTTCTCTTAAAAATTATTACATTTCACAGCTACTAATGTTACCATCATTAATCATTGAAATTATATCTTCCCATTTGTCACAAAATTTTTTAGAAAAAAATCAAGTTTACACACCAAAAACATGTCACGTCAATGTCTTATCTAACCATTAACTTATGTTTGAACTACTAATTATTATTAGTAAATTAGTTGTTTAGTTTATTTACAGACAATTGTACAAATGTGGTACGTTTCTTGTCTCTGTTACAGTAAACAATTATGTAGCAATTTTGTGTTTGTTTGTAGTTTTTTAAATAAATATTGACAGGCTATTAAGTAAATATTCATTAGAAATATTTAAAATAAGTAAATAAATCAACTGGAGTGGGTACTTCATAAATAAAATTAGATTATCGATGGTGACGGAAATGTCATGGTTTTTTGTTTTTAGAAAAGATTTTAATCTTTCATTAATTACCTAATAATCGTGGTTCATGTCGGCCATAATTATGTCACGTTCATGTCAATCATTTATTAAGAGACTGTTGTAAGTACCTGTTAACACAACTTATACAATTAATTTATTCTAAGAATGTTTATGGTCTATAGATTGAACAATTAAAATTCACCACTGGTCCTCTTAAAGTTTATGTCAATCATTTGTATGGGCTCTAAAATCAATAATATATCAAAAGTTTCTAAGGTAGTTTAAAGCTATATTTTCGGTTAATTCATACATTTTGTCTGACAATTTTTTAGCTTTAACTTTTCAGCCTATCCTCGTTTAATTACTGTATTTACTGCAAAGTAAATACTTAAGAATGCACTTGTTTAAATTGCTCGTAAATTTGCCAACTTTTTTCTGTTGCAAAACAAAACTAAAGACATTTATTTTACATTAGTTGCAAACAAGCAAAATATTCTGTAATTTATTTTTTTTTTAAATTGTTTTACAAGGAAAAGTAAATATTTTAATAAATTAAAAAGTTATACAGACAGACTGTATTGTAAGGCAACACAATGACACAAAACATATTTAAACAAAAGGCAAGAAAGAGTTAGGACAAAAGTGGAATCTTTGTTGTCATTAAAAAAAAACATAAATTATTTTTACTAAGTTTTCTTCAAATCACAACAATAATGATTTATTTTGAATATTCATTAAAACTCAATTAAACTGATTAAAATTTAATTTAAATTTAAGTTTTAGTTGTTTTTCAAAATAACTTAAAATACTATAATTTTGTAAATAAAAGTCACACAAAAATGTTTTAAAAAATTTTACGTAGATTAAATGTTAATTTTGTTGTAAGTTTCTTTAAAGAAAAAAACGTAGCTTTTCAATAATATTTCTACTACTTTTCTTAAAAGGCTGAAATTGTATTTGTTTTTAGTACCCAGCGTTTTTTTTTCATATCTTAAAAGTTATTTAAAGCTAAATAAAATTAAAACTTTGCATTTTGAACATGGTAGTATTTTTAGTACTTTTTGTAAAAAGTGTGTAAATTTAAAATTTTAATTGATAAAAGTGTTAGAAAAATGTTGTACAAATTTTAAAGAGATTTAAAAACAATTTTGTCATATTCGTCTCTGAGAAAAAAAGTACTTTTTCTACTACTAATTTAAAAAGTTTTAAATTTAACTTATTTTTGTTGAAAAATAACTTGTCTTAAGTTTTAAGTTAATTAAAATTAATATTTTTAATTTTGAAAAAAGTAGTATTTTTACCACTATTTTGAAAAATTTTGCAATAATCAAAAATAAACTTAATAAAAGTATTAGAAAACATTTTTAACAATTTAAATAGTTTTTAATTGATTTCAACGACAATTCTTCTTAAGGTAAAAAGTACTTTTTCTAATAACTTTTCTGCTACTATTTTGAAAAAGCTAAAATTTGATTAGTTTTTATTGCAAAATGTCTGCAATTGCATTTTATATAAATTAGAGTGAAAAAAACATTTTGATAAAAGTAGTATTTTTAGTACTATTTTGAAAAATTGTGTAAAAGTTAAAATTTGCCTAATGATAGTATTAGAAACATCACTTAAAGCTTTTAAATATTTTTTAAGTCATTTTAACAGCTATTTTCTTAAATATATATTCTACTGCTATTTTAAAAAGGCCAAAAATTTATTAATTTTAATTGTAATATGTCTGTAATTATATTTCATGTAAATTACACTGCAAAAATAATCATTTAGAAAAAAGTAGTAGTTTTAGTACTATTTTCAAAAATTGTGTAATAGTTAAAAATTAGTTTAATAAATCATTAGAAACATCTTTTAAACAATTAATATAGTTTTTATGTCATTTTAAGGACAAGTTTTCTTGAGAAAAAAATACTTTTCATAATAATTTTTCTACTACTATTTTAAAAAGTTTTAAAGTCTATATAATTTTATTGCAAAATCACTTTTATGGCATTTTAAGTTATTTCGAAAGAAAAATTTCCATTTTTTAAAAAGTAGTAAAAAGTAAAAAATTCTATAATTTAATAACTGAAACTTTTTAAAAACGTTTGCCTAATTTTAAGCACATTTTTGAGACTTATGTATTTCGTAATGAAAAGAGTTATTTTTTTTGGTACTATTTTACTACCTTCTTAAAGTATCACAAATTTTATTTGTTTTTGTTGCAAAATTTTTGCACATGATTGCAAAGCAATTTGCTAACAAAAATTTAGATTTTTAAAAAAGTAGTATTTTTAGTACTTTTTTGAAAAATTAAGAAATTTTTTACAATTTAAAAATTCAAATTTTAATAATATTTTTTAAACGATATAAATGGTTCTAAATATAAATTTTCTATTATTATACTCCAGAAAAAACGTACTTTTTCTACTACCTTTTCTGCAACTATTTTAAAAAGGCATACATTTTAATTATTTTTATTGCAAATTAACTTTTATTGTATTTTAAGTACATTTTTAATTAAATTTTTAAAGACAAATATTTGTTATAAAAACTATTTTAACCATATTACAAGGTTTTCTAAGCTTTAGAATTAAAAAATGTAAAACAATTTGTTTATATTCTTAAAATGTTGAACATAAAACTTATTTAAACTAAGATAAGAGCAACTACTTACAACTTGTGACCACTTACAGAAAGTTTTAAAGTTTTATTTTAAAATTTTATTAAATTAAGTTGTTAGCCTTATTTAAATTTTTTAAAATAAACACTTTGAACTTGTGACCACTTTTTCTATAATTTAGCAGCAATGTACTTTTGCCCCATCCCCCCACAAACACTTTCAATTACAATTCATCAATTCTTTTGTAATTAAAATTCTACTATGAGTAACAAAAAAAAAATAAAAGTTGGCTCAACAACCTTGCAACTAAAAGTTGGAAAAACAATGCAACATATAAAAGCAAAAGAAATAAAAATCCAAACAACAATGTTTCTGCTCTAAATAAATTTTTTCCCAACAACATACCATGTGGTGTGTGCGTCTAAAAGTTTGGGTGTGTGTACGACTATAAGCATTTTTTTTGGCCACAACAAGTTTTCACTGGAAAATAGTAATAGTAAATACATTTGTGTTTTTTTTTAATTTCAGTTTGAAATGAAAATGGTCGGCATGTTGCACGTACACAATTACACAGAAAAACAAAAAGTGAAAATTGCAGTATAAATTGTAAATTAAAGGTACTCATTTGGAAAAATGGAAAACAGTACGCTTGTATTCATAGATACATGTATGTACGTACCAATACATTAATTAATCTATTGTTGAAATGAATACAGATTACTAGCAAATAGCTAGTACTAAGAAAAATTGGTGAACAAGTGAAAAAAAAAGTAAGAATTAAAACTTAATCAGCTTTATGTGGGTAAATAAATTAATAAAATATTATATGTAATTGAAATTTATATTGAAAACGAAAAAAGTAGCAAAATACTAACTTTTTTCAATGAAAATGTTTGTTAATATGTTTAACTATAAAAGGAAATCATTTAAAATTAAAATAAATGATTTTTTTAAGTTTTTTAAAATAGTAGTAAAATACTACTTTTTTAAAAATTAAAATTTTTGCCACCAAAATACTTTGCGATCAATTAGAAATAATTAGCCAGAAAAATCAATGAAATTTGAAACACTTTGTAAAAAGTAGTAGAAAAGATACTAACTAACTTTAGGATTTTATTAAGAAATACATATGATGCCAAAGAGCCCTTAAATGCGGATTGTTAATATGGGTTATTTTCTAATTATTTTTATTTAACAAATTATAGCAATTTTTTAACTTTTTTAAAAAAGTACTAAAAATACTACTTTTTTAAAAATTAAAAATTTTGTTAGCAAATCACTTTGCAATCAAATAGAAATAATTTGCAAATAAAATAAGTGAAAGTTATGAATTTTTAAAAAAGTAGTAGAAAAGGTAGAAAAACAGCAAATTTTTTCTTGGGATCAATACATATATTTTAAGTTATCTAGAAAATTAAACAGTTATTATTAAATATGTTTTAAATAAATTTATGTATGAAATCAGAGAATTTTTTACACTTTTTCAAAAAATTACTAAAAATACTACTTTTTAAAAAAATTAAAATTTTTGATACCAAATTAATTTTCAAACAAATACAAGCATTTTGCAATAAAAATAAATCAAATTTGTGAAACTTTTAAAGTAGTAGGAAAGGTACTAAAAAAATTAGTTTTAATATAATAATAGGACAAGCCAATATTTGTAAAGATTTATTTAAACGTGACAATGGACCACAGGGTCTCCGAGTGGAAGTGCACATAGTGCACAACTCTTCCTATCCTATCCTAAATTACTTAACTAAAGCATTATTCTGAGTTTTTATAAGAAAGTACTAAAAGTACTACTTTTTTAATTAAAAATTTTTTGTAGCAAATTGTTTTTACAACAGTTGTAAATAATTTGCAATAAAAACTAATGAACTTTGCGACATTTTAAAATAGTAGTGAAAAAGGTACCCAAAAAATACGTTTTTTATCCAGAAAACTAATGAAAAAATTACCATTAAAACTGAACAAAAATGTTTTAATTGTAACTAATAGAGATAATCATAAAATTTTAGAATATTTCTACAGGTTTCAAAAAAGTACTAAAAATACTACTTTTTTAAAATTGAAAATTTTTTGTAGCAAATTGCTTTTTCAACAGTTGTAAATAATTTGCAAAAAAAACTAATGAACTTTGTGACATTTTAAAATACTAGTAAAAAAGTCACCCAAAAATTAATGAAATTTGTGACATTTTAAAATAGTACTAAAAAAGGTACCCAAAAAATACGTTTTTTATCCAGAAAACTAATGAAAAAGTTACCATTAAAACTGAACAAAAATGTTTTATTTGTAACTAATAGAGATAATCATAAAAATTTAGAATATTTCTACAGGTTTCAAAGAAGTACTAAAAATACTACTTTTTTAAAATTGAAAATTTTTTATAGCAACTTGCTTTTCCACGGTTATAAATAATTTGCAATAAAAATTAATGAACTGTGTGACATTTTAAAATAGTAGCAAAAGCGGTAACCAAAAATTAATGAAATTTGTGACATTTTAAAATAGTACTAAAAAGGTACCCAAAAACTACATTTTTTAAGCAGAAAACTTATGAAAAATTTACCATTAAAACTGAACAAAAATGTTTTAATTGTAACTAATAGAGATAATCATAAAATTTTTGAATATTTTTACAGGTTTAAAAAATGTACTAAAAATACTACTTTTTTAAAATTGAAAATTTTTATAGCAAATTGCTTTTCCAACCATGTCTCAACATATTGCAACCAAAATTAATGAAATTTGTGTAACTTTTTAACAATGTAGTAAAAATACTACTTTTTTTTAAATGATTTTTTTTTTGTTTTTTTTTTAGTATTCATTGTTGAAAAATACAACATGAAATAAACTAAAGATAAGCTGTTTATGTAATGCGCAATCAATGGTACCTAAATTCTTAACTTTACTTTAAATATTTTTATTTGTAATTCCCAGCACTACATTTCCAGCACTCAGCTGTTCACTGGCATATCAAGTTTAAAGTAAGTAATATAAATAAATTTAACAGCATTATCACTTTCATCACTTTCAAAAGAAATGGAAACAACAAGAAAATAAAACTAAAGCAGATTGCTTGTACACACACAGCATTTCACAACAAAAGCAATGGAAAATGATAAATGTTATAGATACTCTACTAAAAGTATTTATGAAATACGAGGTTGTTCTCCAGACAAGGTAAACTTAACGGAGTATAAAGATTTCTGTGTGTGGAAGTAATAATGATAAAAAACAATGATTTTAAACAGGCTTACGTTTTTCTCTTTATTCATTTGTTCTTATTG
Organism: Bellardia pandia; assembly: GCA_916048285.2. Lineage (NCBI taxonomy): Eukaryota > Metazoa > Arthropoda > Insecta > Diptera > Calliphoridae > Bellardia > Bellardia pandia. Next base: position 106,450,807 of record OU696532.1, read on the forward strand.
AAACTAAAATTTTTTTTTTAAATAAACTTTTATGAAAAGCTTAATAATTTGTTAAACAATAACTAAATTAAATAAATTTCATTTTGTATAATTATCACTTGCTGTGATTTTAAGTACTTTTTCTTTCTACGCTCATGTAAGTTGTAATTATATTTAAAGTTTTTCTAAGGTAATTAGAGTGCGTAAATTCTATTAAGTTGATTTGAGTCTATAATTTCTTTCTTTTCCATACAAGCGAAATGCGTGTGTAATTATAATTTAAATTAAAGTTATGTGGAAAATTTTAAATTACAGGTATATGATGTATGATATTAGTAGCTATGCCTGACAAATAATTGCCATCTAACGTTTTGAGGTTCAAACGATTTAAGTTAATTTGTGGTAATTTGATGTAAGATATTATCTTTCTTAGTGACTTTTAATATTACAGAAAATTATTCGAATATTCGTAATATAAGATCGTGTTAAGAAACTAATTACAAAAGAGAGAGAGAGAGCAAAGTACTATAATGAATTATGAAGTTATGGAAAAATCTTAGGAGAATTGGGGTTACGAAAATTAATCATAATCGACTTTCTTCTTTAAATGTGGAAGAATGCAACGAGTTTTATGTTTTACCGCCGTTTGTAAAACATCTATATATCAATAGTTTTTAATGATTTTATGAAAATTAATTTTCATAGTTTTGGACCAGATGGACTGTCGCTAAAGTTATTGAAATTAATTTTACCAAATAGTATTCGTCACATAACTCTTATATATACATACATATGTATAAAGGTAAGATCACATGATTGCTGCAATATACCAATTTTTTTGTGTGATTTATGCATCAATCGTGTGAACTCACAATTTATTGTTTCATACGGCAACCTTCGAAAATATCCCAATCAAATACAATCGTGGTACGACAATCGTGTGACTACTCAAAGCCCAATAATGTGGCAATAAAAATGGTCTAATTGCAGGCAATCGTGTGACTGCCAAGAATCTGTTTGGAACAATCATTTTATTGTCCTTTTTTGTCGTTATTTTATTCGAATAAATAATCGTATATTTTTTTAATTACGGTCTTTTTATTGTGAAAAATCTAAACAAATTTAAAATTTGAATAGGGTTTTATTCGGTTCGTTATTCGAATAATTATTACGTTTTTATTAAAATAAATAATTTTATTATTAGTTTTGTAAAATTCTGTATAATTATGATTAAAATCATTTGAAAAATTTTTTTTTATTCGAATAATTATTCGGTTTTTTATTCGAATAGTGTTCTCGTTAATACTAACGAGAATAGTAATAAAATACTTTATAAATATGCTCATTAAAAAACAAATTTTCTGCAAATTTCTACCATTATTCGGTTCATTATTCGAATAATTATTCGGTTTTTTATTTGAATAATTTGTTCGTTAGTATTGTAAAATCCATATAATAATAATGGAATTTATTTGACCTATTTTATTCGCATAATTATGGTTTTTATTCAAATAGTTTTTTCGTTAGTACATATTACAAAATCTATATATATAAAAGTGAATGAATGTGTGTCGTTATGTTTATTATTATTAGTTTGAAGTCTATAGACGGCTAAACGGCTGAACCGATTTGCTTGAAATTTTCACAGTATATTTCTGTATGTCTGGAAGAAGCTATAGGCTACTTTTTTTTTGGAAATTTTAAGTGGGCGTGGTACCTCCCATACAAAGTTAATTTTAAAAAATACGGGTAGCGAAGCACACCGGGTTTTAGCTAGTATTGTATAAATATGATTTTCAATATATTCATCAAAGAATAAATTTTTTTAAAATTTTCACAATTGTCCGGTTTTTATTTGAATAATTTTATTATGAAAATCAAAAAAGCTATATTTTCTTTTAATTTTTACATTCATTCGGGGTTTTAGTCGGCTCATTATCCGAATAATTATCCGGTTTTTATTCAAATAATTTTATCATTAGATCTTTAAAAGCTGTACAATTATAATCATTTTCATTTTTCTTTTTATTCGCATAATTATTAGGATTTTATTCGAATAATTTTCTCCTTAGTATTTTAAAAATCTGTATAATTGCGATGGAAAAGATAAACAAATTTTCAAAGAATTTTTTATATATTCGGATTTTTATTCGTTCACTATTCGAAAAGTTTTTATTTTTTACTCGAATAATTTTATCATTAGATTGTAAAAATATGTGCAATTGCAATGTAAATCATTCAAGAAATTTTATTTACATTCGAATAATATTACGCTGTTTTTAATCGAATAATTATCCGCTTTTTATTCGAAACATTTTCTCTTTAGTTTGTAAAAATCTTCATAATTACGATGGAAACTAAAAAAAACTCATTTTCAGAGAATTTTTTAATTATTCGGGTTTTATTCGTTACATTATTCGAATAATTATCTGGTTATTTTTCGTAATATTTTATAATTTGTTCGTTAAAATCTGTATAATTATGACGGAAATCATTTGAAAAATTTTCTTTTTATTCGAATAATATTATTCGGTTTTTTTTAAAATAATTTATTATTAGAATGTAAAATTCTACTTAATTACGATGAAAATTAAATAAACTAAATTTCAGAGATTTTTCAAATTATTCGAGTTTTATTCGGTTTATTATTAGAGTAATTAACCGGTTATTTTTGTAAAAAATAAGTTTGCTTACAAAGTTTTTCTATGTAAAACCAAAACACAAGTTTTACACAAAATTTTTCGATTATTCGGTTGAGATTCGGGTTTTATTTTATTCATTATTCGGTTCTAATTTTAAATAAATCTGTTTAGTTATAATGTTTTCATATATAACCAAAACACAAGTTTTTGTAAAAAACAATTTTTTTTTCGATTATTCGGTTGGGTTTGAGGTATTATTCGAATATTTATCCGGTAATTTTTGTAAAACTTTTATTTTATTTAATATGTACAAGTAAAATTCAAGTTTTTGTAAAAATGTTTCAATTATTTTTTTGGATTTCAGGTTTTATTTGGGTTTTTAATCGAATATTTAATCTGTTATTTTTGTAAATTGATTTTGTGTATTGATTTAATGAGTTAAACGAAAACACAAGTTTTTAGAATTTTTTCCTATAATTCGATTCAAGTTCAGGTTTTCTTCGGTTTTTATTCGAATAATTGTCCAGTTATTTGTAAAATATTTTTTAAAAATCTAAAAAAAATTTTTATTCGATTTTTATACAAATTTTTTCAGGTTATTTTCTATAAAAAATATCTGTATTATTGTATATTTTAAATATGCCAATAAAGTCAAAACACATATTTTTAGATTTTTTTAATTATTAATTAATCGATTAGTTTGTGTTGATGTAAATAACTATGAATTTTCCTTCAAAACTAACAAGAAAACTGGAAATTGAGCTTAAAATATACAAGAAAATATAAAGGTTTCAGGACATTTTGGCGATTATTCGGTTTTTTTTATTGGAATAATTAATCAATTATTTTGTGTTGATGTAAATAACTATGAATTTCAAAGTTTTTTTTTTAATTTTGAAAAGAACACAGCAAATGAAGCTTATTATATAAAATAAACATGAAGTTTTCAGGTAATGTTAGCGATTATTCGGTTTTTTATTCAAGTAATTAAGAAAATGTATTTGGTTATATAAAGAAATTTTTTCATTTATAAATTTTTTATTTGAATATTTAACCGGTTATGTTTTATAAAAAATATCTGTATTATTGCATAATTTAAATATGTAAAGTCAAAACACATATTAAGATTTTTATTCGAATAATTAATCGATTAGTTTGTGTTTATGTCAACTTTTCATTCAAAACTATAAAGAAAATTGCAAATTGAGCCTTAAATATAAAAGGAAATACATATAAAGGTTTGAGGACTATTTTGCGATTATTCGGTTTTTATTCGAATAATTAATCGATTAGTTTGAGTTTATGTCAATTTTTCTTTCAAAACTATAAAGAAAATTGAAAATTGAGCTTAAAATATAAAAGAAAATATAAAGGTTTCAGGACTTTTTTGCCATTATTCGATTTTTTATTCGAATAATTAATCGATTAGTTTGTGTTTATGCCAATTTTTCCTTCAAAACTATAAAGAAAATTGCAAATTGAGCTTAAAATGGGTTTTAGTACATTTTGGGGATTATTCGGTTTTTTATTCGAATAATTAATCGATTAGTTTGTGTTGATGTCAATTTTTCCTATAAAACTATAAAGAAAATTACAAATTGTGCTTAAAATATAAAAGGAAATATAGGTTTCAGGACTATTTTGCGATTATTCGATTTTTTATTCGAATAATTAATCGATTAGTTTGTGTTAATGTAAATAATTACGATTTTCAATTTTGTTTGTCTTAATTTTGAAAATAAAACAGCAAAAGGAGTCTAATATGTGAAAATAAACAGGAAGATTTCATGTAATTTTGGCGATTATTCGGTTTTTTATTCGAATTATTGGCTATAAAGAGAAATTTTTTGATTTATACATTTTTCATTCGAATAATATTTGTTTATAAGAATTATCTACCAAAATTTTAAGAAAACAGCATTTTTTGGAAAAGTTTTCAAAACAATTGTTCGTTTAATATATGCAGTGATGCGCAAAATTTGTTTAAACTTTTCAAATTATTTAATACAAATTTTATAATGTCAGCACACGATAAGATAACAAAATTAGTCAAAAAAATCTTTATTAAGATTAATGATAATAAAAAAATAAAAAAAAAAGTTGATCATGACAAGTTAAGTAATCACAATTTTAAACAAATAAGATAAAAGATTTTCTATTAATAATATGTTTACAAAATCATAAAATTTATTGCATCACACACAAACACTAAATTGTTGTTAAAAACATATTGTAAAACAAAGATTTTCTTAATAAATTTTATGGACAAATTTAACAATGTGATGAGAAATTTTAAAGGCAACTTGGAAAACATTGTTTTAGAGTTAATTTTTAAGAAGAATTAGGGTTTTTTTATTTTCTGTTGATTTAGTTTATTGAGGGCTATAACTATAATAATGTGTGATACAAACAGTCATATTAGGGTGGAGTATGGGGCGATAGAAAGTTTATGGTTTGATAAGATTTTGAGGAATTATAAACAGTCATGTGTTTCTATGAAATAATAATTGAAAATGTTTCTGGGAAATGGCTAAACTTACCTAATATATTGTTGTTAAAGTAAAGTAATTACTGTTGTAGGTAGCCTGCAAAACAGTAATAAAAAAGTTAATTATTATTAATAAGAAAGAAAAAACAAGAACATAAAAAGAGAATTTATAATTTATTTCAAAAGTCAAGTAAAATCATAATTTGTGAAATAAAAAGACAACCAAATTAAATACGAAATATAAATAAGAATAAATATGTAAATATAGAAACACTAACAGACTTGTCTAATGAGTTACAGCTTAGTTATAAAATAATGCTTAAAAATGAGCATTTCATCAAAAAACAAGTCAGTTATATTTTAAACATAAATTAAAAGCAATAAATTGTTATTAGTAATAACCATAAAAAACACCTCTTTTTTTATTTATTTTGAAAACTGCAAGAAACACATTTTTTTTAAACCCTAAAATTTAATAATAAAAGGGTTCATTAAACAAAATTTCTAAACCCTGTCACATCTATCTGCTGTCGCAATAAACAAGTGAAAGGTGAACTTATAAATTTAACTTAATTAAAGCTTATAAACTTAAATATGTAAAATATACCGTTAAGTTTAAATCAAAAGAAATATCAAACTATTGAAAAAAACTAAAATCATTGAAATATTTTACTGAGACAAAGACTAAAATTTCAATGGGCTTTTGTGTCAGACCACTCAAAGAAAACCTTAACGGTTTCACATAAATTTAGTTTTTCAAAAGTTTTAATTACACAATCAAACTAATTAAAATTTCTAGCAATATGTTTTAGCTAAAGTTAAAAAAGCCATTTTTAATAAAAAAAGTAAATTTTAAATATAGTAGTTTTTACTACTATTTTCAAATTGCTCAAAATTGAATTAATTTTTCACAAGCAGTTATTCAGCAACAATTCCAAATTTTTTTTTAAGAAAAAATAATTTTTCTTAAATAGTAGTATTTTACTACTTTTTAAAAATCACTCACAATTAAGAAATTTATTACAAAAACATAGTCAGCCCTATTTTCAAATTATTTTTGATGAAAAAATAATGTTTAAAAATTAGTAGTATTTTACTACTTTTTTTTTGCCAATTATGTATACTTTAAACAAAAGGCATTTTTATTTTTTAAATTGTTTAAAATTAATTAAATTTATTTAGAATGCTTACGTAACACTTCAAAAGCTATTTTTATTAGAAAAAACCCCTTTTCAAAAATAGTAGTAGTTTTCTACTTTTTTTTTAAAATAGTGAAAAATTTGTAAATTTTGTTTAAAAATGTTTAATTACGGCTAATAATTAAATTTTAATAAAAAAAATAATTTTTAAAAAATAGTAGTATTTTACTACTTTTTTTTACCAATTATGTATACTTTAAACAAAAGGCATTTTTATTTTTAAATTGTTTAAAATTAATTAAATTTATTTAGAATTTTTAATTTAATTTTAATTTTTAAAATTACTAGTAGTATTTTACTACTTTTTCAAAATTATGTTTAAAATAAAGCAAAAAACTTGAAAATAATAGAAGTCATTAGATTAAAAGAAGAAGCTTTTTAAAATAATAACATATTAAAGTAAGTAAATTTTCCTTGTACAGTTTTCATAAAAAGGTAGTTTTCTACTTTTTTTTTTAAATAGTGAAAAACTTATAAATTTTGTATCAAAATGTTTAACTACGGTAATAAAGCAATTTGTAATAAAAAAAATATTTTTAAAAAAAGTAGTATTTTACTACTTTAAAAACCAAAATGAGCAAATGTTTGATATAAAGTGTTTGTTAAAAAAAAAAATATTTTTCTACTACTTTTTTAAAATGATTTAAAACGAATTATATCAATATGTTTAATTAAGGCTAAAATTTAATTTTAAAAATAGTAGTATTTTACTACTTTTTTCTATTCTAGTCTTAAACAGTCTTATGTTTACAAAATATGAAAAACAAATAATTTCAAATAATTTCACAGTAATTAGTAGATATTAAAGTTAAGAAATTTCCTATTTTAAGGCTTTTGTGAAAAAGTAGTATTTTACTACTTTTTTAAATTAAGCCTAAAATAGGTTAGAATGTCTACAAACTATTTATATTTATTTAATTAACAATAAAATAGTTTTAATATAATTTAAAAAGTAAATACTTGTCAATATATTGATTTTTTTCAAAAAGTACTTTTTTACTACTATTTGAAAATTTTGAAAAATTGCTTAAATTTTATTTTAACATAAGGTCTTTAGTTGGTTTAAGTAAATTTTCATGAAAAATTAAGGTTTTGAAAATAGTAGTATTTTACTACCTTTTAAAAAAAAAATACTTTTCTACTGCTATATTAAAATTTTGCAAAATTTCATAATTTTCCTTAAGTGTTAGCTATAGTTTACACTATTTGCCATACATAATTACAATTGTGTGTTGAGTTTGTTTGACTAAAATTTAATTAACTTAATTCATAACAATTTCACTTTAAGCTGTGTTGTCAAGTCATATATTAATTTTAATTTTTGGCTTGGTCTTTAATTACGCTGTTTTTTTAAAAATTTACTTTGTTGTGTGTAATTTGTATGAGATTTTGTATTTGTTTTTTTGGCCTTTTAATAATCATAAATGTTGTTAACAACACAATTTCTAAACCAAAATACTAACATATGAAAACTTGTTTAATAACTTTGGCAACGATTTTTTTTAGCTGGTTTTGCTGTTTCATTTTAATGACCTTGTAAAACGTAATATTTATTCACTTTCTTTCATTGTAATTCACTGTTTAAAGGCCACCACCAACCAGTAACCGTAGCAGCAGCAGCAACAAAGTTAGTTCATGGCAGAAGTAAACTTTTACTCAAGGTTAATTTAAATAGAATTTTTTGTGTAGAGAAAGAAGCACAAAACAACTGATTTCTAAAAGGAAAACGTAGAAAAAAGCCACACACAATAATTTGATTAGAAATTACAATTACAGTGAAAACAGAACCCAGGTATAAGTATAATGTTTAGAAAATTTTCTGTTAACTTTAGAAATTATCAATAAATTTAATTAATAAATGTTAAAGAACATGTAGACCAGCAGTTGTAATAATTATAATTTAAATATTAATCATAGAAGAGGTGCGCCTCTATTTGTTAAAGGGAGTGTTAACAATAAGCAACAAAAAAAAATTTTGCTTTATCAATAAATGTTAATTAAAATTCAAGAAATTTTTTATATTTAATAAGAATTACAAGAATTGTGGTGAATTTAAGTAGATTCCAGGGAAATTTATGAAAGTTTGTATACTTTACCAAATGAGTCAGTAAGATTGCTATAAAACCAATGAAATTGTTTACATAAGTTAAACAATGTAAAGAATTAAATAATGCTGTAAAGGTCGTTACAAATTAAATATTTAGACATTCAAATCATATTATGATTACTTTTTTTTTTTTTAGAAATTTACAAAAAATTCAATTGTTTACATACGGTAAACGATGTTTACTTAATGTAAACAATTGAAAAATCCAAATAAAATCAATTATTAAGTAAAACAAATTAATCTTGTATAAAATATTAAATTTTTTACATTATTGACATTATTTAACAAATTTCAAGAATTGGGTAAACTGGATAAAAATCTGAAAATTTGAGATTAAAAACATAGTACTTAATTCTGTTAATACATTTCCATGATTTCTGTCCCTAAAAACCGACGTAATTTCAAATATTATTAATTGTTTACATTATGTAAACCATGTAAACAATTGTTAAAGCTGGATTGAAATTAATGAAATTAAGAATTTTAAGTACAGGGTGGGCCAAGTTTGACTGAATGATTTGAACTCTATTGGCATATTGTAGCCGTTGTGGTGCATCCCTCGGCAATAATTCTTGGGCCAATTGAATTTTATATGGAAACATCTTCAGATCAACTTTTAGAATACGTCGTAGCGATGTTCTGGAGATGTTCAATTGAGTATTAAATTAAAAATGCAAAAGTTATAAGCATTTCAAATCAGTCAGTCCAAGTTGGCCCACCCTGAATTAGCTTAAATTTAGCAACAAATCCTCATAAATGTTTTCTTATAAAAATGTAAAATTTACAAGATTTCCAATTATCTACATAAAGTAAACAATGTTTGTATACTGTAAACAATTGCAAAATCGCAATAAAACTTATAATTTAGAAAAACAAATGAACTCTACTTAAAAAGTCATATTTATTACATTGTTGACATTATGTAAAAATGTAAAGAATTGTGACAATTGGGTAAAAATTCATAAATTATAAAAAAATTATAATTAAAATTATATCATTTATTTTTACTAATAGATGCCCATAATTGTTTCCCCAAAACCAGGCGTAATTTACAAGATGTTTAATTGTTTACATAAGGTAAACAATTTTTACATAATGTAAACAATTTCAAAAGCAAAATAAATTTTATAATTTAGTAAAACAAATAAATTTTGTTTAAAAATTTTAATTTTTTACATTATTTACAATATGTAAAATATGTAAAAAGTGGGTAAACTGGGTAAAAATCCAAAAATTTTAAAAACTTAAAGATTCAAATCATAGCATTTAATTTTGTTTATACATTGCCATACATGTCCCTAAAAACAGAGTAATTTACAAGATTTACAATTTGTTTACATACTGTAAACTATGTAAATAATTAATTAATCTGGTTAAAAGCCATGAAATTGTAAATTTTAAGTATTAAACTCATAGTAGTTAATTTTAGCAGCAAAATCCCATGATTTTTTTCTTAAAATATGTAAAATGTACAAAGTTTTCAATTATTTTCATAATGTAAACAATGTTTACATAATGTAAACAATTGCAAAATAATAAAAAAATTCAATTATTTAGTAAAACATGCATAGCTCATTTTAAATTTATCTTTTTTACATTATTGACATTATGTAAATTATTATGTTTTATAGGTCATGACATTGTAAATTATGTTTACATAATGTAAACAATGTAAATAATTGTATATAATAAATAAAATACATTATGTATTTAGTAAATCAAATAAATTTGATTTCAGATTTCTACATTTTTAATTTGTTTACCTCGTGTAAACGATGTAAACTATAAGCTAAACACTTAATAATTTGGTTAAATTCTATAAAAATGTTGATAAAATTTTAAACCTTTTGTCTATTCACATCAGGTAGACAATGTAAAATATAAAACTAAACAAGTTAGCTAATTATGAGAATTTAATGTATTTTCCATTAATTAAGGAACATTTTATATTTTATAATAGAAAACCATTATAATTTATGTAAATTTATTTTAGAAATTATCTTTACATTAAATATTTTCCCGCCAATTTCTCCCTGAGACAAAAATTAACTTTTAGAAAATAATCCGTTTGAAGTTAATTATTGAAAATACTATTTAAATTTAACTGCTTTACAGCTTAACAACAACAACAGGCTTATTGCAATCTCTCTCGGAATATTAATTAAAAAATTAGACAAAGCTTTTATTAGCCTCATAAAAATGTAAAACAAAAAATTAAAACGTAAAAAACCTTAAGCAATTTTCTAAGTAGTTTTATGATCAAAAATAGACAAAAGAAAAATTATAGATTCTTATTTGTGTGACTTAACAAACAAACGAAAGAACATAGAAGACAAAACTCTTTTAATTTTGTTTTATAAATTCTTTCTTTTAAAATTATTGCAAAAAATGCATTGTTTTTGTTTGTGTGTTGTTGCTTTTTTTTCATTCTTTTTTTAACCATTGTTGCCATTTACCACAACAAAAGTGACGCCTTTAGGTTGTACAATAAATTGTTAAATACATACTGCAACAGCAACAACGCCAACAACAAAAACAATTCAACAGGGTATTTTTAATTAAAACAACAAACGTTAAACATGCAAAGATCAACCAACACCAAACTAAAGAAGAAACAAAAACAGTTTTTATAAGCAGCAAAAAATATGTTATTAATCGTCTGTCTTTTTGAGATATTTGGTTAGTGTTCACACTGTACATTAGTATTCAAAAGGCATATGGAGAAATAAACAAAATGCAGGTTTCTTTATTATAAACAAGTACTTTTACATCGCTTTAAGAACTTCTACCCTAAAGGAGCACAACATATAAGTACTTTTTAGTATTTTTAAAAAATGTTAAAGGGTGCAAAGTACTTTAAAAAAATTAAAATTTTTTGTAAAATATGTTAATTGTGTATTTTTCTCTTTTCACTTTTTGATTTTTGCATAATTTTGCACCTTTTCAGTAGTTTTTATAAAACAGGTGTTTTAAGGAAAAAAATTACTTTTACTTCAATTAAGGAGTTTGTACTTTAAAGTAAATAGTAAAGAAATTAGTACTTATAGAAGTACTTTTTAATCCTTTAAAAATTGTACTTTTAAAAAAGTATTTTTTTAAATAAATATTAAAAATTTTAGTAAAAAAAAAATACTTCAAAAAAGTACTTTGGTACCTTCTTGGTACTTTTTGTAAAACAGGGGTTTTATAGGAAAATAAAATATTTTCACTACTGTTAATGAATTTGTACTGTAAATGAGAAACAAAATAAAAAATTGCTTATAATTCAAACAAGTACTTTGGTACTATTTGTAACCCCTGTTTTATATGAAAATAAAGTACATATGTATTTTTATTACAGTTAAGGAATTTCTAAGGAAAATGATTAATTTCGAAAGTACTTTTTAGATTTTTTTAGAAATTGTACTTTTCAAAAAATTACTTTTTTAATTTTTTTTTTAAATTCTTTAATTTTGTAATTTTCGGCCATTAAATTTTATTTCCATCATTTTTGCATAAATTTGTCTAAATTTGAATAAAAGTACCTTATTGGTACTTTACGGTTAAAGGGGGTAAAATTATAAAATAATGTATTTTTACTTTACATATAATAAATCCGAAACAATATTGGAACTTTAAGGATTATTTTTATGAAAAAAAACTTCAAAAATGTACCTATTTTCATAAATATCAGATTAATAGACAGAATAATAAAAATAATAATTTAACAAGTTTAACAACTACTAGTTTTATTAATTGTACAACAAACTTTCATAAAAATCAAAAAGTACCAATTTGTACTTAACAAAATCAAATATTTTAAAGTTTTTGGAACAATTTTTAGAAACATTTGTTTAAACTAATTAAGCAACAATTAAAATTCCTAAGAAAATTACTAAAATCTATAGGTACATTTCAATTAAACAATAAGGATATTTGTAATATAATAACATGTGAAATTAACTTATTTTACAAAATTAAAACTGAAAGAAATTTTACATTTTTAAACAATTGAAAAGCATGAAAATTTGGAACTGTTTAGCTTGTGAAATGTTTACTTAAAAAAATAATTTATATATTAAAGTTATACTTTATTTTCATTTAAAATTTACTTCTTAAGAGAAAAAAATTCTTGAATTTATATTTTTCTAATTGTTAAAATTTAAAGTAACTATAATTAATAATAGCATACTTCCAAAAAATTTTCTTATTAGTAGGTATAAAATTTACTGATAATACATTAAAGTGCCGATTTAAAGATCTTTGTTTTCCATACCACACAACACCAACATTAACCATTCCATGAAACAAACATACATACATATGTACATCACCAGTTTTTTCTTCTTTTTTTTTATTCATTGCTTTTTCTTAACCATCATCTTCATCTTATTTATAATAAAAATGCATCATTATCATTCACTAAATGTGAAGAAAACAACAAACTCTTTTACTACTCTCACAAATCTGTAAACACTTATTTTTACATACATATGTATGTAGGTATGTATAAATATGTATAAAGAGTAAGAAGAATATGGCAAACCAACAACAAACACAAGTACAACATAAACAATAACAACAATAAGAAAAGAAATATTTAACCAAACATGTTATGCAGCCATCCCCCCACCAAACACAATAAAATGTAAACATGTTTGAGTGTTTGTTGCATACACTTGGAGCCATTATACCAGTGATGGAAAAATGAAAAATTGAAATGGTACTGACCGTCAACAAAAAGAGTACTTTTTTCAATATTTTGGTACTTTTTAGGAAACATATTTTTATTCAAAAATAAAATTAAAAATCCATTTAAAAATAATTCAAAAATGAAATTAATTCAGTTTAATAAAAAAAAAACTATTATAACAACAAACTAAAAATTAATTAATTTTTATGTAAAAATACCTATATGTTTCAAAAATTTTTATTTTTTGTGGGTTAAGATAATAAACATATGAGCATGCCTGCATTTTGATAGTGTTAATGCCATATCATTAATAGATCTTTCACCAATATGTTTGAAGTTTTCAAACTCATATTATACAGAAAAAATCTCAAACAAGAAATGACAATTACAAAAAAGTACGAAACATAAAAAAATTTAGTAAAAATACAGTAAAATTGGTTGCTTGAACAACATTAACAACTTTTGCAAAAAAAAAAAAAAAAAACGCACACTAACAACAACATGAATACATAAAGAATTTGTGCATTCCTTATGTTCTTGTTTTGAAGCCAATGTTGTCAATGATTATAAAAATAGTAACGCTGGATTACTAAACAGGGAACAAAGCAAAACAAACAAAGAGTACTAAATATGATGTGGGGGTACTGTGGTATTTTTGTTGTGAAAAATACTGAAAATAGTACATTAGTATTGAATTTTCCATCACTGCATTATACAGTTTGTTTGCTGTGTTGTGAGAGGGAGAGAGAGGGAGTAGCCCCAACATGCTCATCATTATCAACTTGCAATCATAGCTGCCAGATTTGACGATTTATCGTCATTTTGACGATTTTTGGTTTCAAAAATAGCAAAATGACGATTTGACGATTTTTTCATTGAAAATGACGATTTCCTGAATTATTAAAATTTTCTATAAATTGTTAGTTTTATTAATGTTTTTGTTACCAAATTCTCTCTTTTTTTGAGACAACAACTATTTCAAAAACAAAACTAAGTGATAGTAGTGTTTTCTTAATTATTGTTGTTAAGTTCAAGTAAAATAATTGCAAATAATATTGAGACAGGATAGTCGAAATTACTTATTTATGTGTAAACATAAAAATCAATTTTAAATACTGAATTCCATGAACTAAAATTTTAAGAAGAAACAATTTCTGAATTTCCACGGGGAAATTCTTCTACAAAAACTTCTCCTATTTTAACAAAACGTCGAAAGCATATTCAGCCGAATAAATTTAAATAACTAAAATACGGAATTCTTCGAAAATATGTTGAATTCTATACTCAAAATGTTATTTAAAACTTAATAAAATAAATTGTTTCGACATTGTAATTTAACCTGAATTAATAAAATATGCTGAATTCAACAATTTATTTATAAAATACTGTTTCACACTATTCAGTTTTAGCAGACCAGTTTTTGTTCAATTCTCTTTTGAACTTGCCATTTCATCAAACATGTCAATTCAATTTTCGTACTTTTTAATGTAAATCAACATGCATGAAAAAAAACAAAAGGAAATAAGAAAATTGACAGTACCGTCAAGTTTGTACCCCTTTTGTTCATATTTCCCTTCTCTTCCAAAAATACTTGCCTTGACGAGTGAGAATTATAGAAGTGAAAACGGACTAAGATATTAAATATTACACAAGTTGTGTTTAACATAAAATTTTTTGTGATTTGTTATGTAAAAAGTTAAAATTTACGTATTTTGATATGTATTGTCCAAGAGACTATATAAAATTGAATTTTTATGTTTTCGTTTAATAAAGATTTCAAAATACTATTAGAAATAGTGACTTTTTATTTTTCCGATTTTTTTGACGATTTTTAAAATTCGAAATGACGATTTTTTTCTTTTTTATCGGGATTTTGACGATTTTTTCCGAAATTCATCTGGCAGCCCTGCTTGCAATGCACATTGTCACACAAGCACTACATACATACATGTTAATAAAAGAAAACAAGTTGTGAGTGTGATGTTTTTTTCTACTCTCTCTTGTCTGTTATTGTTATTGTTGTAGTTTTTGATTTTTATTTATGGCTGAGTGTAACTGAACATCATTGTCATCATATTTAATGTTAATGATGATGATGATGAAAAAGATGCTGCTAACATTTATGCTTTTGTTGTTGTTTATATGTGTCTGCACCATTAATAACAAGTATAAACGTAGGTAAATGTTGGGAAAAAGCAAATTAACATAAAAATACCAAACAAACTATCGACATATTTTAATTTTAACCTACATAAATACATACATATGTATGTATGTTTATGTATGTATTTTAAAGCCTAAGCTTGAGAAAATCAGTTCCTTTGTGTTTTACAAGAAATTTGTAGGAATTGATTTTTAATTGAAAAAATACCTATCATAGTATTTTAAGTGTTGACATAATTATGTGGCAATTTGGCAGCAAAAGAATAATGGGAAGACGGACTGGGTAAAACTGTTGACAGGTTAAGTAGAAAAGAATTATGCGGGGAAAATGGGAAAGCAAGTTTTTCAACAAGTAGGTACTTTTTTTTTTCAAAATAAAACAAAGAATTTATAGGTATGAAAATTATTTAAATGTTTGTACCTATACAACATATCGGAACTATTTCGTTAGTCACGTAGCAGATTTTGAGATTTAATGCTGTCGATTGGCTCTATATAGCTTATAAAAATAATCCAGTGGCGTTAAATGCATGAATTTCGTGAAATTATGCGATCGGGAAATAAGAACTCAAGTCTTTTAGTGTTAAAAAGTAGAAAAAAATAAATTTTTACTTGAAAAACCAAAGAAAAAGTGATCAGTAAGTTTAAATGCTGTTAAATATTTATTAAAAAAATATATAATAAACAAAATCTGTAATATTTATCAAAATCTTTAGAATTTTTTTTTATAATTATGTATATTGAAATCTTTAAGTATTTTTACTTTTTAATGAAAGCTTAAGTTTAGTAAAAATTATGATATTATCTAAAAAAAGTTTAACTTTCTTGACACAATGTTACGGTCTCTGAAATCAGCCCAAGAAATCTCCAGTTAGAAAAAAATTGCAAAGTTTTTGGCAATTTTAAAAAAATATCTATTAATTAATCAAAAATATTTTAAGGTTTTCTAAAAGCTAATGTTATTTTCTTAAAAAAAAGTAAAAATTATAGTACGATTGATTATGAAAACTTATTTTTATTGATAAATGAAAATCCGCTTAAAAACATTTTCAGTCGTAAAAAAATTGCAAAGTTTGAGGCAACTTTAAAAAAAAAATATATTAAACTATTAAACAAATTTTAAGATTTTTTAAAACCTCGTATCAATTTGTTTAAAATAAGTTAAAGATTTATTTTTATGAACAAATGAAAATCATACCAAAACATTTTTTTGTAGCAAAAACATTGCAAAGTTTGAGGCAACTTAAAAAAATATCTATTAAAATATTAAACAAATTTTAAAATTTTCTAAAAGCTTGTATTGTATTGTTTAAAAAAAAGTCAAAATTGTGGTACGATTTTTTATAAAAACTTATTTTTATGAAACAAATGAAAAACAGTTAAAAAAATTTTCAGTCATAAAAAAAATTTCAAAGTTTGTGGCAATTTAAAAAAATATATATGTAGGTATTATTTAATCAAAAAGGTTTTCAGAATTTCTGAAAGCTTGTATTGTCTTGTTTAAACAAGTCGAAATTATTACAATAAAAACTTATTTTTATGAAACAAATGAAAAAGAATTGAAAAAAATTTTCAGGCATACACAAAGTTCCAATTTACACGAAGCAATTCTTAATGAAAAAATTGTAACAATTTTTTCCTTGAAATTTTTTTCGGTGTATAAAAAATATAATTGCTTAAATCATTTTATTTATACACACATTTGTATACACATACATATGTAATACAAATAAGAGAGCAACAAGAATTGCCAGTTCACTCCTGATCTTCCCTCATACCGATTTCTAAAAGGGAATCAGCTAAGCTTATAGAATTACTTCGTGTAATTTGCGACAAATTTCACAAATTTGTAGCAATTTTAAAAAACTATATTTTATATTTTTCAAATAATTATATGTATGTATATATTTTTCAGTTAGCTCATTGTATAGTCTTTCAATAAAATTAAAATTGTTATACGATTTATCAAAAAAAAAAAAAAACATAATTTTCTGTTAAAATTTGTACACATCAGTTGTGTGTACGAGTATATCCTTAATATCTTATCTCAAAAACATATGCCATCCTTTTAAAATGCCTAAATAAACACATCATGAAATCCTTTCCATACATACTCGTAAGTATGTACATATTTCCAAATAAATTTAATAAACTATAATTTTTATTTATTTTTCTTTTTACGAAAAAAAAAACAAATCGTAGCATTTCATAAGTCAACAAGTTTGCTATAAAAATCCGAGTAAATGAAAGTGATTTCGAGGGTTTTTTTTACAGAAAAATATGTATAAAATAAATATAAAATTTATTTTTTTTACAGACAACACAACAAAAACTTAAATTAAAAAGGAAAAAATAAAAGAAGAAGAAGAAGAACAAAAGTAGCAAAAACAACAACAACAACAAGTTAAGTAAAACACAAACTCAATATGTTTCATCATTATGAGCACATGTTGCACATGTTTATATGTAGTATGTTGCACAAATATTTAAACTTAGACGAGTGAGCGAGTGAATACAACCAGCATATACTAGGCAGTAGGCAGTGCTGTAAAGGAGTGAGTTCTGAGAAACTGAACAAGTAGCGCAACCAGAAGCTGGACTTATTTTGAACAAGAACCTGAACTTAACTTTAATTATAATCTAAAATAAAGAAAAAAAAAAAACACAGAAAATTTAAATTTAATGGAGAATGTTTATTATCATTTGAAAGAACATTCTTTGGCATTTATTTTTTGAAGATTTTGAACTAAAACCTGAACTAGATTTTAATTGAATCTCGAAAAATCATTTAAGATTTGATACATTTAAAAACTGTTTAAAGTAGTGTTGATGGAATATTTTGTATGTTTCCTCTTTAATATATATATATATATATATATATATATGTATAAAAAAATAACTATACTGAAGTGTTTTAAAACACTGTGAATGTCTTGTCTTTTTGCCTTCTGAAACATTGAACATGTTTAATAATTTTGTTTTTACATTCTACACATTACACGCAAAAAAATTGTCAGTATGAAGATACAAATATAAAAAACATATACTTACATTGCTTTAAGTTGTACAAAAATAATAAATAGACTTTTGTTCAAGCATTTTAAAGAAAGAAAAAATCTGTTGTTTTTTTTCATTTTGCCTTCACTTAACTCTCCGAGTAAAATTTTTAAATGTCTAAGAGTAAACAGTGAACTGCATGTGTTGCGTTATTACAATTTAAGTGTTAAGTTTTATTATTCTATATGTACTTTTGCATTTATCTGTTGAAGTAATTGTTGGCTAAAGCCAGGGCACCAAAGAAGGCCAATGAATAGAAAAACTAACTTTATATATGTACCTACCTTTACAATGTTAGCATTTAAATAAGTAAAAGTATTTTACTTATTTAGTCATTTTGTTTTAAATTGCAAAAACAAAATGTAGTGTTTTTAATTGTTCAGAGAACATGCAATTTAGTTTGCAATTTAGTAGTTTGGAATGCCAGGCAAAAAAATTTTTCTTTAGAGAATTTTTAGTTAATCTATTGCTTGAAAAGGAAGTTGTTGACCACATGTGACATTTTAGAGAAAAATGTAATATTTTTAATTTAAATTAAAATTGTCTAAAGGAACTTAAAGGCAAGACAATGCTTTTGGTTTTAAAAGCTTGTACCATAAGCTATTTAAATTCAGAAAAATATTAAAAATTTTTTAAAATACAAGCCAAAAAACCTGGGACATTTTTGGTACTAAAACAAAATTGTTACTGATTTTTGAAATTAACTAAAACTACATAAATTTTTTAAAAACATTGAACGAATTTTCCATAGTCTTAAGCCTACAAAATAAGCTGCAAAAATCGTTTAAAACGCTTGATATATATTTATTTAATATGAGCTCAACTTTGAACATTTTCGGAACAACTTTAATTTTGGTATTGAATTTTTTGAAATTCTAAAACAAATATAGATTTTCAGCAAATTACGTAAATTTGAGCTCATAATAAAAAAAGCTAACAATATAAGCTAATGAAAACTATATAAAAAAATAATATCATTCAATGTACAGTGCCGGCAAAAATTGTAAATGGCGAAATATTTTATGAACCGACAAGAGTAAAATTAATATATTTGCTGGAAAGATATGTAAGACGTCCCCCAAATGCAGAATACAATCCACAATTCACAACTAAGACGGAAAAGCGTGAAGTTTCTAGTATTATGGTATGGGAATGTTTTTCGTATTACGCAGCGGGGCCAATACTTTGCATAAGATCAACAAGTTTACCTTGATATACTAAATAATGTTATGCTTTCCTATGCCATTAACGAAATGCCATAGTCTTCAAAAAATATCATAAAAAAAAGTTTGGTATTAGACCAATATTTATGGGCGTTACAAGCATCAGCACAAATCCAATATATCCTCTCTACTATGGTGGTGGTGTAGGGTATAAAAATGAAAATGTTCATATTTTTCATACTTTAAAAATATTTAAAATCACTTAATATTTTATGTTTAAATAAATCCCAATATACACGAAGCAATTTTTGTTAAAAACATTGATACAATTTTTTCCTGGAAATTTCTTCGGTGTTCACACAGCACAATTCTTATTGCTTAAAACGCTCGTATTTTTATTTGAGAGTATATACACACGTTTGTACACACAAATGTAATACGAATGAAAGAGTAACACGAATTGCTATAACCATCAAGTGTGTAGTCGTCTTATCTTCCCCTCACTCCGATGTCTAAAAGGCAATCAGGGGGGTTACTCTCTATTGCGATGCGAAAGCAAATTCGATGCGTTAAGCGCATAAATTGATACTCTTACGCAGCGAATTTACTTTCGCATCGCAATAGAGAGTAACCCCCCAGCTTAACTTAAAGAATTGCTTCGTGTAAATTGGGACTAAGCTTTTAAACTTTTATAAATGTCACAAACATTTATTTTCAAAAATAATTGAGATCTTACAAATTTTAGTTTTAGCTTAAAATTAAAGCCAATAATTTATTTATTATATAAACAATGTATTGTTTACACAATTTTATTACTTTATTCATAAACGAGTATTCATTCTTTAACAATATTTGTGTTTATTTTGAATAATTTTCCTTAAAGAAACTACTAAAATCAAATGTTGGTTTATGCATAGTTGGGTTATCATAGAAAAATTGTTTGCTTAATATTGGAAAAATATATTTATTATAATAAAATAATTGATATTTGCTTTTAGAGAGAACTAGCTGAACCCGGTGTGCTTCTGGGGTAAAGTCTTTAATAAACGTTGTAAAAAAGTAGGTGCAGAAGTCTGCATAGTCGAAAAATATTATCATGCAATAAGTAGTGCTGAGTCAAAGCTGCACGCTGTGAAAATTTAAGATCGGTTAACAGGTCCAGCCTCCAATATATCGCAATCAAAGGGGCGTGCTCCTCCCACTTTTTATTCATACCAATACCATATCTAGCAAATACTGCCGCTGTTGGTCAAAAAATGCCCAAGATATGACGTTATTAAATTTTGAGTTATATGGGCGAGGCCACGCCCCTTTGTTTACTCACAACTATGTACCAAATATCATCGACGTAGGTCAAAAAAATTCGCAAAATATTGAGATTTTATTTTTTGGTGGTACACCCCCTTTGTCCACTTTATATAGTCAAGAATTTATTATTTCGTAGGAATATCCTATTGTGAAAATTTAATGACGATCGACCCAGTAGCTTAATTGGTTAGCGCATTTGATCATTAAGCATGAATTGGTATTTGTAGCCCGGGTTCGATTCCCAGCCGCTGCCACTCAAACAACATCAGTTTCTGATAATTATTAGTTTTCTTTCTATCCATCATAACCCTGCAAATAGTATTGGACTACGTGATCCATTTTAGATGAAATGGACTACTTACAACATGGTCCAATGTAATGCATGTCATAGTTAAACAAGAGTTTGTAGTTAAACGACATGGTTTCGTGTTAACACGATTGCATATTGAGTTGTTGTTGTTTAAAACTAACCCTGGTCCAATCCTAGGACATCGCAATGTTAAATGGACCACCTTTTTTCATATATTTGGAGTAGTTTTGGAGTACTCCTACTCCTCTTTGGACTAGTCTTTACATGCATGTATGGACTAGTCGCGTTATTTGCAGGGAACTTATATTTATAACAGTGTTCTCCTTCGTTGGTATAACATTCAAACGCCACCGAAGTAAAATAATTAAATAAAGACTATAAAATCAAGCTTTAAAAAGAATAATGCGCCTACTCACCACCAGAGGCGCTGCAATTCTGCACTAAAAACAAACATAATGCGCAATAGCAGACTTGTGATATAAAGCTTTCTTCTACTTTCACCACCTTTACTTCTTCAATATATCCCTTTTCCAAGGAAAGTAAGGCCTCTCTTAAAAAAAAAGTACGATTTTTAACTTTCTTAAAAAGGGGCGTGGCCCCACCCACTTTTCTTCTGGTATCCCTAATTATGCCAATTACCATATGTACCAAATATCATCGACATAGGTCAAAAATGCCAAAATATAGCGATTTAAATTTTTGGGTTATAGGGGTAGAGCCACTCCCGTTTGTCCAATCAAAACATCATATACCCTATTATATCTTCCAGAGTCACAGTAACATGTAACATTTCAGTAAGATCGGTCCAAGGGTTTGGCCTCCTATTAAGCACAAACATACAAACAGACATTAATTTTTATATACATATATAGATATATATGTATAAATATTTACATAAAATGCAGCAATAAAGTTCTATATTTATTATTTAGTTGTTTGCTTGTTGTTATTTTATGGAGAAAAAATATACAGAAAAATATTAAGAGATTTAAAAGGATTATCTGGGGTAAATTTACATTTAAAGGGATTTTTAAAAGCAAATGAATTTCAAATGAAAATAGTTTAAAATGTTTTAAAAGGAAAATTTTAAACATTAAATTATTTATAGGTATATTTTAACTGAATATTACAAATTAAATATGTAATAATAAACTAAATACCTATTAAGAATGTATTGCATATAAAGGGTCTCCCAACTAGAACGCAATGGTGTCAAACGTGAAATGATAATCAGTTTTTTCTTGCCTAGAATTGAAGAAATGAATGTGGAGGGCATGTGGTTTCAACAAGATGGCGCCACATGTCATACAGCCAGAGAAAATGCATCAGTCATTTCCCGGTCGTGTTATTTCGTGTTTTGGAGACCAGAATTAGCCGCATAAATCGTGCGATTTAACACCTTTAGATTTTTTTCTTTGGGGTTTTTTAAAGTCGATGGTTTACGCGAATAAGCCGACAACGACTCAAGCCTTAAAAGAGGAAATTGGATGCTGCATTAATGAAATACCGCAGCAATTATGCAAAAAGGTCATTGAAAAATTCATTAAAAGATCGCGTGTGTGCCAGCAAAGCCGCGGCGGCCATCTGCACGATATCTTGTTCCATACATAACCTCATTCTGTCTACTTTACGATATAATAAAGCTTCACGATTTCTTTTTTTAAATATCTGTGTTTTATTTCAAATTTAAAAATTGCGCTCTAGTTGGGACACCCTTTATAAATGCACTTAAAGAAATTTCTTAAACAATTTTAAACTCTGTATTTACAATTTATTATTAGAAATATTTATCATAAAACTAACATATTATAAAACTTATACAATTGAAATTTTCCTTATAATACTTTGACCATTACAACTAATAATACTGGCTAATTGAAAAAAAAACAACAATTCATTAAAATGTTTATTTGCAATAAAAAAAATAAATAAATTAAATATACGGAAACTAACATTAATAAGCTTTTAAAAGTGATCGTAAAAACAATGGTTTTGGTATACACCCAACAATTAAATGCATAAAAACATGAGTTTAAAATAATATGAAAAACCAACCAAAACCAAATAAAAAAAAATTAAAACAGCAAAGACAGAAAAAATTGTTAATAAAATGTTAAAACATGTTGACAGTGGTCGTAGACAAATAAAAAAAAAACACACAATTTTGAGGAAAGAATGTGTAGAAAGATTGTTGTTTTCATCTGCTGTTTTGCTGCTATTGTTGGCTATACGTTCACAAAGCAACTTGATGTTGAAAATAAAAATTTTTGGCATGCTATGCAACAAACCGAAAAGAAATACATGCCACAAGTTAAAAGAGTACAGCAACAACAAAAACAAGAACAACTGGGAACACACACACACACACTCATCGTTATTGAGTGAAGTACACTCACTTATGGGGCAGGCAAGCAAACCCACAAAAAATGGCAAAGTTAAACATTTTGAGGCATGTAGGAAAATGGGGTACCATACATACATACATATGTATATGTGCATACATTTGCATGTGGCAGAGTGGCAAGTAGAAGAAGATGCTACCACAGTGCTAAATGAATACAACAATGAAGTTTTTTTTTTAACTTGCTGTACTTCTATATGAAACAAGTATTTCCCAACAGTTTTAAAAGTGGCACTGAACTGCATCCAATAGACAATACAGCCATGTCACAAAATTTCATTCCGTTCGGAAGTGAAATTATTTCTATATTTTTTCGAAATGAAACCACTTTTAGTTTGCTATGTGGAATTGTAATTTTAAGAATTTCTAGGTTTCATTCCGAAAAAAAAAAATTGTTTTAGAAGCAAAATACGGAATTAATTCCACTTCCGAACGAAATTTTGCTCAGCATGAATGCGTGAATCCACCTTTAAGTGAAATATTTTGATTCCGTTTTGAAGGATCTAGACTTTAGTCCGTATGATTGTTTTTTACATATTAAAAGTCATCTGTTGCAGAATCATATGATACTATTTTATACGTATTGTAATCTTTCCTAAGTTAAATAATGACATTATTTATATATTTTTAGAAACTACACACAATTTCCTATTCATTGATATAGTCTATTTTGTATGTAACACAATTTAAATTGAGGGCATAAAAGTTGACACCCGTAAAAATTGTTTGTCAGAGAAACCAACGAATTGCTAACAATTTACAGTGAGTTGTAAAATTTGATGTCCAATTATTTGACTTGTAAGAACAAATAATAAGACATATTATATCTCAATGAATAGGGAATTGTGTCTATTTTTGAAAAATCTGTAATAAATTTATTAATTTTTAAATATATAAAATACTGAAGGAAAAAACGAAAACATTTTTTTTTTTACAAAAAATCTTTCTTTTCCCTTTTTTGTCTTTATTCAACAAAAGTGTTTTGCATTTTTTTAAATATGTTAATTATTTTCATAGTTTTGAAAAGTATACATAATTTCCTGTTTAATGATATATAATATGTGTATTTTATTTGTAATAGAAGGCAAATTGAAACCTGTTAATTTGATACCTCAAAAATTTTTGTGGTGATAAACCTACAAGTTTGTAGTAATTTACAGTGAGCTTTAAAATTTCACGTCTATTAGTAAGACATTTAAAAACAAGAAATTATAAGTGTTATATCTCCTATTGAATTATATAAAAAATGCATGTATTTCGAGCATCATAGAAGAACTTTTCAATAATTTTCAAAAGTGAAAAGTAATTTTTTGATATATTGTTATTATATATCCCTATTTCTGGGACTGTCAAATTAGACATTTAAAAACAACAAATTAGAAGTATTATATATCCAGGGATAGGTAATTGTGCCTTCTATAGAATTACATAAATAAAATTTATTTATATAATTTATTTGTCCTAAATCTTGTCAAATGTATTAACTTTTATTAGCCGTAAATCCTGTAAATTTCATAACGATTGTAAATTCTATTTCCCTTAAGTCGTCCATTACCTCTCTCTTTAAAACTCCTGTAATTATTATTTTAATTTTGCATTTTTAACTTTGACTAGGACTCTTACATATTAATATATTTAGTTAAATATTTAATACGCTAAAAAGTAGATCATTATAATTTAAAATTATAATTTAGAGTTCTTTGTAATACCAACGGTATTCCGTAGATTGTTTTTCAAATCGCAAGTAATATATTGTAGCAACAATTGTCACTTTACTGTCTCCTAGTAATCTAGAGTGTAATCTGTTTACAATTTACTTTGAGAATCAGTTAATTTCTTTAAGAAAGATTATATTGTAGCAACAATTGTCACTTTACTGTCTCCTAGTAATCTAGAGTGTAGTCTGTTTACAATTTACTTTGAGTAGCAAACTATTGCAAATTATTGTTTTTTTGTGATTTTAAGTAGATTACTTTACACATCCCAAATAACCAAGAGTAAATTATCACTTCAGTGTCTTTATGTAAACTTTCTCTAATTATGTTTTTACTTTAACATGAAGTAGTGCAGTTAATTGCCACTAAACGTAGTTTTGTGATCCTGATGACTTCTTTTTAAAACAGTTATTAATGGAGGACACTTATGTTAAAATAACTGAATGTAATCTAATGTAAAATAAATGCCTCCAAATCATCTACAGTCTAGTCTGTGTTTAGTTTTTACTACATTTCGCTATACCAGTGACGGGTTAAATGACTAGTTCGGGCACAAATCCAAGAACCGCTGGGTTATGTCTGAATGTATGTTTGTTCTTTGCAAGTGTTGGTAATATAGATTTGTATTTGTTGTTATTATTTCGTCGTTTTTTTTAGCTCTCTTCAAACAGGCCAAAATTAAATTAGTAACAACAACCACGAGTAACAACAACAATAAAAACATAAAGGAGGATGAGCAAAAATACGAAAAAAAAACAAGGCAGCAGACGCCAATGCAGACAGTAAGTACGTGGCATAATTGATAAGTAAATACTTGCTATTTATAATAGAAGACAGCAGTATCATAAAATTGCTACGTGCTGATGTTGACAGTTTGTTTGAAATTCGTTACTGAATGTGTTTTATCAAGAGTTTTGCCGACATTTCAAATGAAAATGTAATAGCGTGACAAAGAGACTAAGCGAAAACATAAAGCAGTGACCGGCACAAAGAGAATTGGATTTTTAAGACAGAATTATGCTGATATTGTCACTTTATTTGCAGTTTCTTTTCTGAGGTACTCTGTCTAGAATTTTGTTGGCATTTAAATTATAGCGCGACAAAAAGTGTAAAAGAGGGCATAAAGCAGCGGACGGCGCAAGGAGAATGCTGATATTATAAATAAGTTTATTTGCAGTTTGTTACTGAGGTACTTTGTCAAGCATTTAGCCGGCATTTAAAATAAAAATGGAAACAGTTGCCTTAGTAATAAGTAATAGAGAAGCAAAGTAAATAAAAGGGGATTTATAGCAGTGTTCGACATAAAGAGAATCACCCCTATCGTGAATAAAAATTCCACATGGAATTTGTTTCCTTTTCAATGTTAAAAAAATAAAAGCGAACAAATTTCATGTGGAACTTTTATTCACGTAGGGGTGAATATGGATTTCAATAACATGTTAAGCACTTTCTTACTCTATTATAATCTTAACATAAATAAATATAATTTTGGTTTCCTATTTCATAATTTTTAAAAACTTCTTTACAATTCCTGGTTGTTTACAATTAAATGACCGGTTATCTTCAGCCGCTGATGGCAATGCGTAACGACCACTATCTAAAATTTATTCAGCAGAGTTTTTCTTGTCCAGCAGAAGTTTTGCCAAGCTTTTCACAAATTCCATGTTCTTCCCTAATTTCCAAATCATGGCTAACTTCTCACTTAGCCCACCCACTTTGCTTTGCCTTACAGAAAAGTTCAACTAAATAATATAAAACCAAATATTTGTATGAATGCTCCCAAAAAACCAAAAAATTATACATGTAAGAATAGCGAAGCAGAAAAAACACACTCAATCTAGAAATGAAAACAAAAAAAAAATCGCTTAAAAATAAACTGTGAACCTTTAAAGTATTTTTGTACTTGTAATTTTTGAAAATTTTTTTTTATCCAATTTTTTAGTCGTTATATCTCTGCTGCTTAACAAGAGTTTTGCAAATGTTTGATTGCATTAAGTTTACAACAGACTGAATGCTTGAGTTGTTTGGTTGAGTGAATGACTACAGCTATAGGCTGTCATTCAAAGCAAGTGACTGATATTAAGACAGTCAGTGAGACAGCCAGTCAGTTACTTTATTCAAAAGTCTGTGAGTAAAACAATTGCTGGTTTAAAAGTATTCCTTTCAGCACCCAAAAAGGCGGTTTAAGGTTTCTGCTGTTAAGATTTCAGCAGATAAAAAGCAGTGGTGGGCAGAGAGAGTGCATACATGAATTGTGGATTATAGTAAGAAATAAAGCACTGCTTTTGCATCATGAAATCTGAACAGCCTTTGAAGGTGATGTTTGTTTTTAAATTTATAAATTTTACAAACTTGGATTGTGTTTGGTCCCTAGAGCCGACCACTGCTTTAGAACTGCTGGAATAATGTTAAAAAAAGCTAAAATTTTAAGCATGTGGAAAATATTTGCCTTGAGTTTTATAATTTTGTAGGATTATTTGAAGAAGTTTGCTAGTAACTACAAAATTAATTTAAAACAATTTTCAAAATTCTTTGAAAATGAATATTTATTATTTAGAAGAGTCTTGTTTTCTCATTTAAATATTTTAATAACTTTTATGATTTAATATTTCTTCAAGTTACTGATATAAATTCTAAGACTTTTTCCAAGTATCTTTGAGGAGTATTTCAAGTGGAAATATTAAAAGACATTTTGTCACAAACAAAATGTTTTTATGGAAAATGTCACATAATTTGAAACAAAATTACTTTAAAAAAAATTTATTTTCAACAACTCAAATTAAATCTAAAATACTTAGATTTAAATTGAAAAAAATACAGTGGAACCTTGATAAAGGCAACATAAGGAAATTATAATTATATTTAACATATTGATGGATAATATTGCTTTTGAAAGAGTTTTTTTAAGAGTTGTATAGCATTAAAACATTTGTGGCATATAAAGAGGTATTACTGTTATAAGAAGAAACTAAGTAAGTGTGTTATTAGCAACATGTAGCAAAAAGTTTTATTATTAAAACCATCAATTGAAAAGCCTACTTTTATGAAATATCAATGTGCTAACGCCATTCAAAAGAATTTAGTTATTTTCGTTAACGTAAATTTCAAAATTATTAGTAATATTAAAGATTTATGACATAATTCTTGTTATTACTCTACCAGTCACTGTTAGTTACAAGTTCACATATTACGGTATATTAAAAATTAATTTAAATAAATATTATATTTCCTAATTGAATTCGAAGTAAGCTAGTTAATAAAAAACCAGCAACAAGTAACTAGAAATAAAAACTAATCACATTTTCTATACAAACAGCAAAATAAATAAAGTAAATGTAACAACCTTGTCAAAAGTTTTAAAGCAAAAAAAGAAAAACAATATTCAAGATTAGTTAAACATATTAAAAAAATAAAATTAGAAAATGTCAACAAAATAAATGAAAAGTTATGAATTTAAAAAAAAAAAACATAAACAAAGTATATAAAAAATTGCAAAAGAAGAAATAGAAAATCAT
Organism: Bellardia pandia; assembly: GCA_916048285.2. Lineage (NCBI taxonomy): Eukaryota > Metazoa > Arthropoda > Insecta > Diptera > Calliphoridae > Bellardia > Bellardia pandia. Next base: position 106,479,526 of record OU696532.1, read on the forward strand.
GATTGAAAAAAATAATTTTAAGGTTCGATTGAATTTTTGTTAAAAACTTGAAAACTTATACAAAAACTGCTTAAAATGTTTTTGTATTCCAGTATAAATAATTAAAATTATTATATGCATTAAAAATTAAAAAGAAAAACATGTGTTTAAAAAAATAAATTTTGAGGTTAGAATGAATTTTTGTAAATAACTCAAAAAAGACGGCAGTAAAAGCTTAAATATTTTATACATGTAAAAAAATGAAAAAAGCTATTAAATTTATTAATAATTCAAAAGAAAATCCAAATTTTTTAAAAATTAATGAATTAGTTAGAATGAATTTTTGTTAATAACTCAAAAAAGACGGCAGAAAAGCTTAAATATTTTATACATGTAAAAAAATGAAAAAATCTATTAAATTTATTAATAATTCAAAAGAAAATACTGATTTTTTAAAAATTAATTTTGAGGTTAGAATGAATTTTTGTTAATAAGTCAAAAAACACGGCAGTAAAAGCTTAAATATTTTATACATTTAATAACAAATGAAAAACACTATCAAATTTATTAATAATTCAAAAGAAAATCCTGATTATCAAAAAAATTAATTTTGAGGTTAGAATGAATTTTTGTTAATAACTCCAAAAAGCCGGCAGTAAAAGCTTAAACGTTTTAATAGAGTCTAAGTTAAGTTTCAATCGTCGCTCTCTATAGAGTATAAGTTAGGCTTCAATCGTAGGTCTTCAAAGAGCCTAATTTCAGCTTGAAACGTACGTTTTCATAGAGTCTAAGTTAAGCTTCAATAGTAGGTATTTATAGAGTATAAGCTAGGCTTAAACCGTAGGTCTTTATAGAGTCTAAGTTTAGTTTCAATCGTAGGTCTTCAAAGAGTCTAATTTCAGCTTCAATCGCACGTCTTTATGGAGTCTAAGTTAAGGTTGAAACGAACGTCTTTATAGAGTCTAAGTTAAGTTTCAATCGTAGGTCTTTATAGAGTCTAAGATAAGCTTCAATGCTTATTGCAATGGAAATTTAAAACTCAGCACCACATTTACAATAACCCTTTAAAGCCTTTTAATTAATAATTTACTAAAACAACTGCTAAAGCAACTATAATTTTATAAACAAACTTACCTTAACACACTAATAATTATTATTTATATGCTGCTTTTGCTGTTGGCAAAACAAACGCTGTTGCAAATCCAATATTTAGTAATCCAATTTTGATTGATTTATTTTTGTCTAGCTAATATTAAACCAGCTAATTAATTTTTGTTGTTCAAACAATATGTATGAGACATGAATTGCATGCCAGTAATTTGTTGTGTTGCTGGCTGGAGTTAAATTCTTTGGCAGAAAAGAAAACAAAACAAACAAAAAATGTATAAAATAATTTGTTAATTGAATTAACACTTTAATAATACAGAGGAATGTAAAACAAATAAAATAAGTAGGTTAACAAAATTTTAACAAAATAAAAGACATCATTAAATTTAAGTCATACTAACTAATAAAAGAAGATCAGAGTTTTTTTTAACCAATTTAAAGTCGAAACAAGTTTATACCAAACCTCCAGGGAAGACGGCAAATATCACGAAAAATGTGTGAAATAATCTATAGACCTCTACAAGTGGATGTTTAATAGTTCCATTTCGAATGAAGATAGAATATGGTATCATTTTCAATTTAGAAAACACCTGAGATGCCCTAATTTGGGACAGTTAGATCACGTTTTGCTGTGGCATATGCTGTCTAACCTAGAAACAAAAACTCATCTACAACTTCTCTATACCCATGAATAGTATTATAACAAATGTATGAACCGTTTAGAAATTTGAAGCGAACAGTGAGTATAGTTTTCAATTTATCATATGCCCGAGATACTCCAATTTCCAACCTTTCGACTGCGTTCTGCGTTGGTCTATGAGGTTTACATTCAAAGCTGAAACTCATCTGAACCTTCTATAATATATCCGTTTAGATTAATACGTCATAATTTCCAGCTTTTTCCTCTTAGAATGTTGTTAGATTGACAAATTCTTCAATGTTGTCTTAGATAAAATACTGATTATTTTGTCAATTGTATAAAAGAATCTTTCACTGCATTATTCTCTTGCAGTTCGCAACAGGTTTGAAAATGTTCAAAAGATTATATCCAGAACTACTTGATTTGAACTTGATTTATTTGATCTTAGTTTTTTTTTTCGAAATATTATAATGATATTAATATTCTTCGATTTTAAAAATAAAGCAAAAACATCATCGGTTGGGACTTTTTCGTTGTCTATGTATTTACTTTTTGTCTCATGTACTTGGCGATCAATGGCTTTGTACCTTTGGCAGCCTAACTATATATAAAAGCTATAAATCTTTACAGAATAAAATATTTTATTCAAATGGCAGACTGGTGACTGAAAGACAGACATCAACCGTAAATATTTATAGAGTCGAAGTTAAGCTTTAATTGTGGGATAAGTTGATTTTTATAATAGCGCAATTCACAATCTTGTGCAAATGGTATGGCATCATTGCATTTGCAAAAATGTCTGCTCTATACTAACACAATACACAGCAAGAGCTAAAAAATTTGCTCAACATTTTTGCAAATGCAATGATGCAATACCATTTGCACAAGATTGTGAGTTGCGCTAGTGTCTTAGGTAAGCTCAATCGTAGATCTTTATGGAGTCTAAGTTAGGTTTCAATTGTAGGTCTTTATAGAATGTAAGTTTAGTTTCATTTGTAGGTCTTTTTAGAATCTAAGTTAAGCTTCAATCGTAGGTCTTTATAGAGTTTAAGTTCAGATTCAATTGTAGGTCTTTATAGAGTATAAGTTAAACTTCCATTGTGGATCTTTATGTAGTTGAAGTTAAGCTTCAAGTGTAAGTCTCACTGCTCTTCATAACATCTAAGTTAGGCTTCAATCGTAGATTTTAGGCTTCAATCGTATATTTTTATAGAGTTCAAGTTCAGCTTCAATCGTAGGTAGTTATAGAGTCCAAGTTAGACTTTAATCGTATATCTTCATAGAATCCAAGTGAGGCTTGAGACGTAGGTATTTATAGAGTTCAAGTTAGAATTCAATCTAGATCTTTATGGAGTTTAAGTTTAGCTTTTTCAAGTTTAAATAATACTTCCATCGTAGGTCTTTATGAATTCTACATTCAGCTTTAATTGCAAGTCTTTATAAAGTCTAAGTTCAGTTTCAAGTGTAGGTCTTCGTAGGGCCTAAGCTTAGCTTCAATTGTAAGTCTTTATAGAGTCAAAGTTAAGCTTTAGATCTTTATAGATCTAGATTGTCATTAATTTTAAGTAAAGCTTCGATCAGATCTGGAAGTTTAGCTTTTCAAAGGTTTTAAAATTGCAATTTTAAATGACATTGATAATATATTTTAAATAGTTGAGATTTAGTCTATTTTTAACGTATATTTACCTTTTAATATAGTGCATAACAATTTATTGTGGAATATTTCCTTGAAGTTTTTAATTTTACGTTATATTCCTGCTTGAGTTTTGTTTTTGTGACCTTTAATTTGGTTTTAAATTGTTAAGAATTGGCACTAGATAATTTTGTGTATTTCAATGAACTGTTTTGAAAACTAATTAAATTTTTTTTTTTAGAAATTTACTGATAACTTTTTTAATAACTTTTGTTGAAAACTATACTTTATTTTCAATACAATTTTAAATTTATAATTTTTTATTATTTTTAATTATTATTAGTTTCAAATTGCAACTATTGTTATTATTAATTATTATTTGTAGTATTTATTTATTTAGTTTGTTTTGTAGTATTTATTTTCTCAGAAAATTTTAATTCAATTTTTAAAATTTTGTTTTTTTTATAATTTTTTTTGTTTTATTTTTATTATTAATAATTTGTGTTTTTATATTTTTTCGGTAATTTTGTGATTTAGTTTATTATTTTCGAATTTATATCTCCAAGTTTAATTCGTTGTCCTGTAATTAGAAAAATATAGGTAATTTGAGAAAAATATATTTCAACAATAATAATTCTAGGAATTTATAAAGATAATTAATTATTTCATTTATTTAAAAAATAAAAATTTAGTTTAATAACTTATAAGAATTAATAAAGATAATTATTAAATTTATTTGTTATACTGAGTTTACTTATTCAAATTCAATGTTAAAAACAAATAAAAAGGTAAAAAATCTCCCGCGCATTTTTTATTTATGTTTCATAATAAATTTATTGTTTTTACAATTTATTGTTTTTCATTAGTTGTAAATATTGTTTTATTAATTTTGGTTTTAATTTATTAAAAGTGATTTTCTGAAACTTGATTTTTGATTTGATCGCGAAAATTTATTTAAATGCGCCTAACGTTCAGCAAAATTTCGTTATTTTAATAATTTGTTTTCAAATTTCAAATTTATTTTCAGGCTATCAAAACCTTTCTTTAGTTTAAAAAGAAATAATATTTGTTTATAATTTTTCTTATTTTTTAAATGTATTTAAGTAATTTTTATTTAACTTTTTAGTTTGTATGATTATTTGTTGTTTTTTTAATGCGAATTATTAAAAGTTTTTTGTTTTTTTTTTTATAAAATATTAATATTTGTATCAATTTCAAATTACTTTTATTAATTTCTTTAACAGTTTTGTTTATTATTTTGAAATTAAATTTCTTATTAATTTTTCAAAGAACATTTTTTAGGTTGAATAAATTATTATTTCTTAAGTTTTTCTTAGTTAGTTTTTTTAACATTTTATTAAGTAGGTATTTTTACATTTTATTTAGTTCCTTTTCAATTGTTGTCATTAGTTTAATTAATTTTTGTAACTATTTCTTAAATTTTTCAACAATTCCTTAAATTTAACCTTTAGCCCACAAATTTAAATTTCCTTTATTCTCTTTTTAAGAGATTTTTAGTTTTAAATAAAACTTTTAGTTTAAATCTTAAATTTCAAATTTCTTTTTCTTTGTACCTATTTCAATGCAATTCATAAATTTTATTATTTATTTATACCTTTTCAGTTCTATTTTTTAAAATTATTAAACATAATACATAAATTTCAACTTGTAAGAGATTTTCAGTTTTAATGAGTATTTGTTTTGTTTTATTTTACTTTTTCTCTTGAGGATTTTTTTGTTCCTGTTATTTTTAATGGTATTTTCATGTGTTTGTTGTTATTATACACTTTATTGGAAAAATATTCTTGAAAACATTTTATTGGGTTTGCTGTTGTTGTTGTCGTGTAAAGTACCAGAGATTATGTTTTTATTCTTGATTTTCTATCACAAGAATTTAACAACACATCACTCCTCTCTCTCTCTCTTTGTTTTCTTTCAGGTCTTGTTGAGTTTTGCACGTTTTTGTATTCATTGGCGTAGTTAATGGTGCTATGTTGTGTTGTGTTGTTGTTGTTTTAATTTTTTTTTTTGGTAGCGATATTGTTGTTGTTGCTGTTACTGTGCATGCTAAAGATGATGATGACGAAGAAGACTAAAATAATGATGATATTTAAGCTGTTGAATAATTCCTTTTGTATAAATCCGGTTTTAAATATTAAACTATAATACAAACACAACAACAACAGCAATAGCTTATGCATACATACTACATAAGTATACACAACACACAAACAAATATGAAAGGGAGTAGAAAAGAAAATCTCCCATGAGAAAAAAATTACAATATATTCGGTATGAAAACAATAAATCTTTGAGTTGATTATCCTTTTTTTAACAAAATTATTTTGTAAATTATTTAACAAAAAGTAAGTTTTTAAAATTTCCTTTAAAATGTATTAATTAAAATGAAATTTTCAATAATTTTTATTAGAGTAGAGGTATAAACAAATTTTATAAATTATTTTAATAACTATTTTTCGTACCTATTTTCAATACCAGTTTTTTTTACAATTTTGTAATAATTTGTGGTTTTTTATATATTTTTATTTCTTTCGTTAGTTTGTTTTTATATTGTTTAAATTTATTCACTTTTTGTTGTTGTTATTTGTAATCATTAACCAACCAAAAAAATTCGAAAAAAACCACGCGCTATCCGTTTCGCGTTGTTTTAACGTTAAATGCCGGCGTTCAACTAACGTTGCTTTAACATCTCATTAGCTCTTTTTGCATAAAATCTATCACTTTAACCAACATCACTGTGCCACAAATGTTAATAATATACCAACATATTAATAAAATCCACAGAAATGTTAAAGAAAATAACATCATGTTTCATGTTATTAACATGAAACCAATGCTGCTCACGCTATGTCCCGGGGTGCAGAATGCTTTTCTTTTCATTGTCACATATACACACAGTGTGACAAGATCGCAAAAAGTTCAGCGGCTAAATCAGTTTAAAAATATTGCTAAAATGTTCTTTAAAATGCCAAATAAAATATGCTAATTTTTTTTTAATACTTTCTTGAAATAATTTTAAAAAATTTAAGCTACACATGATTAAAAATAAACTTTTTATATAAATAAATAATATAACTTTGAATTCAAGAACAACATAAATTAAGGAGTCTTATAGGTCACTCAGTTCTTAAGTATTTTTTGAGTAATTTTCATACACAATTTCTACACAACGTAGAATATAAGTTTTATTAACTCAGACCTTAAGTCATTATTCATTATGTTTCTTATTTTATTAAAACCTACACCATCTAAGTTGACATGGTATATTGAATTTGTGCTGATGTGACATCGACTCACTTGTCCGTCCGTTTGGTTGGCTGGCTGTCCACGCAAAGTACACACAATCTTTCGATTGTAAAGATTGCAATTGAATTTGGGTTAAATATCCATATATTATTTAACATCCATCATCCAATTTCGTGATGATCGGTCCATAATTAATCATAGCTCTCACATAAGGCTTAATTCTGAAATTCACTTTAATGCTGATAAACGTACAAATATGTTGGTATCCAAATATAATTCAATACACATAAGTTTCATCTATGTATATAGAAAATATAAAACAAAATTTTATAATGATTGGTCCATAATTAGTCATGCATCCCATGTTTCAAATATTATTTTTGCACACTGCATGTATTTTATTATTAAGTCGGGCTTGAACGGCTATATTTTCTTACTTGGCTTTTAAAGAATTTATTCACAAAATAAATCTATAACTACTGAATTACTAAATTATAAAACAAAAGTCTTCATAACAAAAAATGAAAGAGGGTTTTCATTAAAAGTATTCTTGCGTTTACAAGCCTGTAATTAAAATTCTACAGTTGAGCTTCACTTTTTCCATTTTTGCCATTTTAGTTTAAAAGTTGTAATAACATTTTTTTTTAATTTGTCATTAAATCGTTAAAATATTCAAATTATTTTCCTTTTTTATTATCATGCTGTTTTCAACAGAAAATAAATTAGAATTTATAAATTTTAAAAGGTTAAACAATGCAAAATGAAAGGTGTATATAAAATTTTGTAGCTAAATCAAAATAAAATAAACTAAATTTAGCCGCAAAAATGCTCCAATGGTTACACTGTCCTCATGTTAAGAAAAAACCTGTTACTCCGGCTCTCTTACTGTAAACATTTCAATAACATTTCATTAAACTGCAATAAACTAAATATAATGTTAAAATACCCCTAAAGAACTGTTAAAGTTACACAGCTCAGCTGTGTATATTTTCGCATTAACTTTCATATCTCTCTCTTTTATCACTCTTTCAAAGTATTAAAGTAAATTAAATGTTATTGTGCATTTATTTTTTTGGCTGAGTGTTTATTTAGCCCTGACCACTACAATTTGTTTGTGTTTTTAGTGCGTGTGTTTTTTTTTTATTGACAAACTAGATATTTGTTGCTGTAAAATGTTTAAAATTGTTGTTTTGTAAAACCCTAACCTACCGTATTTATTTTTATATTAAAATAAATTTTAAACAAATTATTTTCCACCCTCAGCAGTAAAAGCAGAAGAGATTAAAATCATAGCAAACAAAACAGTTTTAATAAATAGTTCAGAATGTTTAATATTAATTTTAGAATTTTTAAAGGTTTTAGGAGTTTTCAATTTGGATTTCCAAACGATGCCTACATATTTTGTCTTTATCTAGTGCAAAATTTCTATGACTAAAATTTTTACTGGTTTTTTTAAATCTGAACTTGACACTTTCTTTGGTTGACTTGCTGTGGCCACGATCTTAACTCAGTACCGTTTGTTCCCTAAATGAAGTATTTAACAGTTAATTATTTATTGGTTAGACTCTAGTCTAAATCAATATTATCATTTATAGTCGATTATACTTCAGCAAAATTCATATTTTTTTGTGCGATTTTTTCGCTCTATTTATAACATGTTCTTTCTAATATAATCCAGTCCAGCACTTGTCCTAGATATGGATTGTATTGTTTTGCAAAGTACAAAATTTGTCATTTGGCAAACGACATATTGCTTGTAAAACTAAAAAGTTTCTAGGTCCCTATAATAGTATAAATCCTAGCTATGTATGTCCGTGTGTCTGTTCATGAGCGAAATACATAAGGAGATGGAATGCAGCCCAAATATTCTTTGTTTGAAATGTTTGGTATTGAAAATAGACAAAAAAAAGGAACTTGTGAAACCAGTGTTAAAGCACAAAATTTGGGACAATCTACATATATTGTTGTGGTAAACATGTACAACTATATTTTTTCTCTGGGTGTAGTCAAATTTGTCAGAAGTAGTGATGGGCTAACACGAGCTGCAAAAGATTCACAAAATATTCTTAATAAAGTTCGGTAATTTACGAACAACAATGTCAAACTAAAGGGTGCCCCAACTAGAACGCAATTTTTAAATTTGGCGCCATTCAAAGTGTCATTGTTTGACATTTGAACAATTGTTATTGTTTGCTAGTAGAAGGTATGAGGTTAGTAAAAATGGAGCGCTACACGAATGAACAACGCATTCTCATTGTGAAATTGTTTTACCAAAATGGTGAAAGTTTTGCGGCTACTGTTCGCAAATTGCGATCAATTTGGGGTCACAATAATGCTCCAAAAGAGTCAACTGTAAAGAGATTAATGGATAAATTTGCCGAAAGATTTGTTAGTGATGTAAAGACAACAACGCGCCTTCGACCAGGTCGATCAGGGCTGGAGGAATCATTGGACCTTTTTTTTATGAAAATGAGGCAGGTCAAGCGCAAACAGTCAATGGTGTTTGGTATCGTGAAATGATAACCAGTTTTTTCTTGCCTAGAATTGAAGAAATGAATGTGGATGGCATGTGGTTTCAACAAGGCGGTGCCACATGTCATACAGTCAGAGAAAATGCATCAGTCACAGACCACAATTGGCCGCCTAGATCATGCGATTTAACACCTTTAGATTTTTTTTGGGGCTTTTTTGAAGTCGATGGTTTACGCGAATAAGCGTAAACGACTCAAGCCTTAAAAGACGAAATTAGATGCTGCATTAATGCAATACCGCAGCATTTATGCAAAAAGGTCATTGAAAATTTCATTAAAAGATCTCGAGTGTGCCAGCAAAGCCGCGGCGGCCATATGCACGATATCTTGTTCCACACATAACCTCATTCTGTCTACTTTACGATATAATAAAGTTTCACGATTTCTTTTTTTAAATATCTGTGTTTTATTTCAAATTTAAAAATTGCGTTCTAGTTGGGACACCCTTTACATATGCTTAGATAACTTTATTTTACCTTGTTGCCTTTTCCATTTTCTATTCATCTATAAATTTATTTCTTACTTATTTCTTTTTGTGCTTTTATTTTGTTAATCAATCATATATTTATGACCCCTCTGCGGATTTCTTTGAAGAGGTTTAAAATTATAAATTCTCTGCACATAATATAAAATCCACCACTAAACCGGCCAGTGCTGGTCTTAGATAATATTTTCTAAACATTTTTAAACTCATAATATTTATTATAAATTTTCATAATTTATTTCAAAATAATTTTGATCAAATCTAAGCGATAAAATTTGTTCACATACATGGACTGCATGTTAAACATACAACATAGAACACCACTAAAACCGTCTTGCCCAGAACTCATTAAGCAACACACTACATCAAGTTAATAGTCAAAATGAAAGAGTGAAAAAAAGACGGGCTTGAAGAAAAGGAAACAATTTAAAAAGTATTAAAATTAAAAACACAACAGAAATTTGTTCATAAGCTAAACATAAAAAAACAAAACCATATTAACTTGGCATAGGCGTGTATTTTTCTTTAGTCTCTTCCTTTTATTTTATATATTTTTTAGATGAGTCTGAAATTAACCCAAGTTTAATTAAAAATTCAATGGTATTTTCTTACTCTGCCGTTTTATTTTTATTTATTTAAACGGCAAAAACTTTATTAACCATGGCATTAAAGGGAAACACAACAGCAAATTTATATAAAACAAAGAAACAACACTTCTGACATCTAAGAAAGTTGTACAAAAAAAAATGTAGAGAAATAAAAATGTCTGGCAACAGAAAAGAAGTTGAGTTGTATGATGTACGGAGAGGGCAACACGAGCAAAAAGATTACAGTATTAATTAAAAAATGGTTAAGAATAGCACAGAATATTATTTGAAATGATAAGTAACGACTTAAGAATGCCCTTGATTAGAAAATTTGAGGTATTAGATAGATAGAGAGAGAGAGAGAGACAGAGAGAGAATTAAGGGGCTATAGAAAATATTTGTATTTGCCCGATACTTATTCAATAATAATTGATTCCTTAACTTTAAGAAGAAGGAAATTAGTAAGATGTAAAAGGAAAACAAAAAGAAAAATAATCACCCCTATCGCGAATAAAAATTCCACATCAAATTTGTTCCCTTTTCACATTTTCCTATTAAAATTTAATGTTAAAAAAATAAAAGGAAACAAATATCATGTGGAATTTTTATTCACGATAGGGGTGAATTAGTTTTAAAGTAAAAGATAAAAAAAATGTCACTGTATGCTTGGAGCCAGCCGGTGCTGCCAAATTGCCAATGAAACACGAATTTCCAGTGCAGCAATGGTTAGCACGTCCATTGACTTCCTCTTCTTTTCGTCATGACAGCTTTTGCAGAAGCCATTTGATTGTAGACTAAGCTTTCAGTATTCTATGATCTCAACTTTCATCTTACATATATACAAGTCCTGTCCAACTTTGATTTAAACCACTTCGAGTGGATCATTATTGTTGCATATTTTGCGGACAACGGGGACCAGTGACGATCCCATATCCTGCCACCTAAATGAGTTAGTCTTTTGTACTCTTTGAATAATAAAATAATAAATATTCATGTATACTTCAATTATTGTAAACCCCTGAAGAAGTTATCCATTGAGATAACGAAATATTGGATAAAAATATATATAACATTTTTATATAAATATTAAAAGTGATCTCATTGCTTGAAAAAGAAATTAAAGAATATTAAAAGAGGTCGAATAAAAGAACTAAATAAGATGATTTTAATCTTTAATAAAAAATTATTTATAAAAAGTACCCAAGGAAGTACATATGTATATTAACAAAAAAGTAGAAAATAAAGTACTTTTTACTTAAATACTTTTTGTTAAAAAAAGTGTAGAAACTAAAATGTTTGCTGAAATTTAGGTAGAATTTTTATTAAATTATTAAGGGAAATTAAAAAAGTACCACAAAAAGTACTTTTGTAAAATTTAGTACTTTTGACTTAAAATTTTTCAAAGTTTACATAATTTTAATTTTTAATAAAAAATTATATATAACAAGTACCTACGGAAGTATATGAATAAAAAAGTTAAAAAAGTACTTATTACTTTTTTACTAAACTAAACTAATTTTTTTTTTTGCTGAATTTTAATATATTTATATAGAAACTTTTTTGAGAGCTTTTGAAGAGAAAATTAAAAAGTACCACGGGTAATAAATTTTGTTTAAAATTAAATTCTATTTTGAATTTAAATGCAAACTTCAGTGTTTATATTGGCTTTTCGAGTCTATGGTTAAAAGTCTGTAATCGCCCCAGTAAATCATTTTGCCTATTATACGTTACGAGTGTAAAGCAATAACTGGTAGTCAAAACATTGCAAAATTTTCTTCATAACATCTGTAGGGTATTTTTAAAATTTAATGAACTGCAAATTCATTTTAACCAAGTCATGCCTCCAACTACTATTAGTAGTTTTAGTCTAACTAATGCTAAAAATCTTTAGTAAGTAAATAAATTAATGTTTAAAATCCAAAAGCCCTTGTAGAGGTCGTTCACATTACATATTTACTTTTCCAAACCCAACTGATGACTGAATATCACGATTTTTGTTGATTAAATTTAGTTATCTTCTTTACATTTTATTAGTTTTTGTATGTTTTAATGATTTAAGGTACAAATAAATTAAACATTTTAATACCACATTACAAGTACTTTTCTGTGTAGTTTGTACAATTGAGTATTAATCAGTTGCTATTAATAGTTTAGTTTTCTTATGTTTTTGACTTGGCTATGTATGGATTTTATTCTTACTTATTTTTAACAATTATTACGTATAAAACATTTTACAAACTATTCTTAACCACCTTTTTTGTGTGTGTGTGTGATTTTGCTATTGGTCTTGAGGAATAAATGATGATATTTTGTGAAGTCTAGCATAAAGTATTAAATTTAATTAAAACTAAATAAGTGTATAAAGAAAATAGCAAGATATATGAGTAGAAAAGGTACTTAAGAGTGCGGGTTTTAATAACTAGAGGAAATGATATTTATTACATTAAATTTTGATGAAGGTTTACTTAGAACTTACTAAAAAGGCAAATGTAGGAAACTTGTAGAGAAAAAAATATGAAAACTTCAAGCTCAATAAGTTATAATTTCAAATAAAGCACACGTCGTATAAAACAGATTAAAAATTCATGAGAAACTTTCGATTTTACAGAAAAGACCAACATTTCTTTAGAAAAGTGTCTGCCAATGCACCAAATTCCATAGAAAAGTGTCTGATAATGCAGCACATTTCAATAGAAAAGTGTCTGGCAATGCAACACATTTCTAAAGAAAAGTGTCTACCAATAGTGGCTGACTATAGAAAAGTGTCTGACAATGCAGCACCTTTCAATAGAAAAGTGTCTGACAATACAGTTCATTTCAATAGAAAAGTGTCTGCCAAAGCAGCACATTTACTCGTATATAGAAAAGTGTCTGCCAATAGTGTCTGACAATGCAGCACATTTCTATAGAAAAATGTCTGACAATGCAGCACATTTCCATAGAAAAGTGTCTGCCCAAGCAAAACATTTCTATAGAAAGTGTCTGCCCAAGCAGCACATAGAAAAGTGTCTAACAATGCAGCACATTTCTATAGAAAAGTGTCTACCAATAGTGTCTGACTACAAAAGAGTGTCTGCCAATGCAGCACATTTTTATGGAAAAGTGTCTGGCAATGCAGCACATTTCTATAGAAAAGTGTCTACTAATAGTGTCTGACTACAAAAGAGTGTCTGCCAATGCAGCACATTTTTATGGAAATGTGTCTGGCAATGCAACACATTTCTAAAGAAACGTGTCTACCAATAGTGTCTGACTATAGAAATGTGTCTGGCAATGCAGCACCTTTCAATAGAAAAGTGTCTGCCAATAGAGAAAAGTGTCTGCCAATAGTGTCTGACTATAGAAAAGTGTCTGACAATGTAGCACATTTATAAAGAAAAGTGTCTACCAATAGTGTCTGACAATGCAGCACATTTATAAAGAAAAGTGTCTACCAATAGTGTCTGACAATGCAGCACATTTCTAAAGAAAAGTGTCTACCAATAGTGTCTGACAATGCAGCACATTTCTAAAGAAAAGTGTCTACCAATAGTGTCTGACAATGCAGCACATTTCTAAAGAAAAGTGTCTACCAATAGTGTCTGACAATGCAGCACATTTCTAAAGAAAAGTGTCTACCAAGAGTGTCTGACTATAGAAAAGTGTCTGACAATGCAGCACCTTTCAATAGAAAAGTGTCTGCCAATAGAGCACATTTAATCGTATATAGAAAAGTGTCTGCCAATAGTGTCTGACTATAGGAAAGTGTCTGCACTTTTCATTAAACAGTTTGTGTTCTTGTTAAACGCAGCGTTTAGTTAAGCTAGGATCAGAAGTTTAAAGGTCATAAATTATTAAGTTTAAGTTGAATTTTTCCCATTGAATTTTTCCCGTTTAATTAAAAACTTGCATTTATTATAAAAGGAGTTAAACGGAAATTATATATGGAATTATTAAATGTGTTATTATAGTTTATAGAGATTAAACTTATATTTATATAATATTAATCGCTGTTTAGCTTGATTTTAATCTCAGTTTAAATTCTTATCTTCTTGTTAAAACGATTTTGGTTTAATTTTACTTGGTTTTGTTTTAAAACTTTTAGATCGGAAGTAAATCTATTTAAGTGCATTTCAAAATGTTTAAGTTTTTTCTTTTATTTCTATGACTCAAGCGTTAAGCACCACTAAGTTTTATGGCTGTCATTAAAGCCGCTTAGAAATGGGCACTTAGCAATGATAAAAAAGAGCTGATCTGGCCAACATTAAGTAATATCTTAAACATTTTCTCTAACAAAAGAAAATAATAAAAAATAAAACTCTTTAACACAATTCAACACAATAATTTGACCTTAAACAACATTACTTAACCATGTTACTTCTTTCTCAGAAAAAAAAAATCTATTAAAATCTTTTTTACTCCAACAATCCCCTGTTAAAAACAATAATAATAATGTGTAGGTAATAATTAAATATGCATATACTCGTTTAATGTATAGGTAAAACTTTAAGTCTAAACTGCTAAATAAGGCTGTAACCACTTTATTAAAGACAGTGAGTGAGTCAGTTTGTTGTTGTTTTTATTAAACTAACCATAGGTCTCTTGAACTCACCTGTACAAAGACTAAAAATAGATCATAGACTGCAGATAGCAGCACGTCTTAGATTTCAAAGTATTTATTCATACATAGAAATTTTCAATGTGAATGTCAAGTGCATGGTTTACTTACATACTGTATGTATTTTGCCTTGCCACAACGCGTATTAAGATGGTGAGTTTTGAAACACAAAAAAAAAAAAAATAAATAAGAAACTAACAAATACAACATACCGTGAAGCCAGCCAAACAGCCAGTCATCCGACGCGTAAATCGTAGTAAGTAGGTATGTGTAATGAAGGCGCGAAATAGAGAAATAAACAACACTTTATGAATTAAAATACAAAGTGTAAGAGTAAGCAAAATATAATACAGAGTTCAGAGACTCGTTTAACGGGTAGAAAAGGACTAAAAATAAAAACTATGAACACTTTTAAATTAAAATCAAGACTAAACTGAACTTAAACTTAGATTAAGCAAAGTTGCATAGACAAGTTTTGTATAACAGTTTTTTGGTATAGAAAAATTTGTGTATAACAGTTTTCTCTAGAGAAAAATTTGTGTAGAAAATTTGTTTCTATAGAAAAATTTGTGTATAACAGTTTTTTGTATTTATGTTTTTCCTATAGAAAAATTTTTGTATAACAGTTATTTCTATAGAAATATTTATGTATAACAAATTTTACTATAGAATAATTTGTGTATAACAGTTTTTTATATTGAAAAATTTGGTATACGAGTTTTTTTTGAAGAAATATTTGTGTAGAAAATTTGTTTCTATAGAAAAATTTGTGTATGACGGTTTTTTCTAAAGAAAAATTTGAGTATAATAGTATAGAAAAATTTTTGTATAACAGTTTTTTCTATAGAAATATTTATGTATAACAATTTTTACTATAGAATAATTTGTGTATAGCATTTTTTTCTAGAGAAAAATTTGTGTATAGCAGTTTTTTCTAAAGAAAACTTTGTGTATAAAATTTGTTTCAATAGAAAAATTAGTTTATAACAGTTTTTTCCATGGAAAAATATCCGTATATTTTTTTCTATAAAAAAATTTATGTATAATAGTTTTTTTATAGAAAAATTTCTGTATTTATGTTTTTCCTGTAGAAACATTTTTGTATAACAGTTTTTTCTATAGAATTATTTATGTATAACAGTTTTTTCTAAAGAAAACTTTGTGTATAAAATTTGTTTCTATAGAAAAATTAGTTTATACCAGTTTTTTCTGTAAAAAATTTCTGTGTAACAGTTTTTTCCATGGAAAAATGTCTGTATAATATTTTTTTCTATAGACAAATTTATGTATAACAGTTTTTCTTTAGAAAAATTTCTTTATATTTTTTTTAAAACATCTGTATATTGTGTGTTACAGTTTTTCTATGATAAAATTGAGTATAACAGTTGTTTCTTTAGAAAAAATGTGTATAACAGTTTTTTGTTAAGATATATTTGTGTATAACAGTTTTTTTTATAGATAAATTTTGTATAGAAAAATTTGTGTATTACAGTTTTTTGTATAGAAAAATTTAAGTATAACAGTTTTTATAGAAGCATTTTTGTATAACAGTTTTTGTAGAGAACATTTCTGCATAACAGTTGTTTCTTTAGAAAAAATGTGTATAACAGTGTTTTGTTAAGATATATTTGTGTATAACAGTTTTTTTTATAGATACATTTTGTATAGAAAACTTTGTGTATTACAGTTTTCTGTATAGAAAAATTTAAGTATAACAGTTTTTATAGAAGCATTTTTGTATAACAGTTTTTGTAGAGAACATTTCTGCATAACAGATTTTTCTATAGAGAAAATTCTGTATAACAGTTTTTCTTATGAAAAATTTCTGTATAACAGTTTTTTTTGTCAAAGAAAAACTTCTGCATAACAAGTTGTGGCTGAATTTCAGTTTATGGGGGACACCCCTAGAGAAAAAATCTAAATATGCCATCCCCTTCAGAATGTTCCCAGGAGTACGAAAATCATAATGAAAAAGGAGGCTCACGCCCCCTATGGGCGTGGCAGTCGAAAAACGACCCGGCCCACCTACGTAGACAATATGGGTATCAAATGAAAGCTAATGTCTTCACGATTCCAAAAATAGCCATAGTTGCCAGATCGGGCGGTTTTTGCAGCCGATACGGCCATTTTTGTTAAATAGGGGCGGGGGTGAAAAACGACCCATGCCACCTACTTAGGCAATATTGGTATCAAATGAAAGGAAATGTCTTCACGATTCCAAAAATACCCGTAGTTGCCAGATCGTCCAGAATTTGAGGAAGATATGTTAATTTTTATAAAATGGGGGAAGGACTTTTTTTGTTTATTTCTTTTTAGCTCGGCCAGAGGCCGAGCACTCGAGATCCCCGCCGTCTAGAATTAAGACATACTGGAGTTAAAAACCCCTAAGCCCGGCCGTAGGCCGGTCACGCAGAAAAACTTTACTAAGCGAAGCCAGTATAATCGCCCGATCTGGCAACTACGGCTATTTTTGGAATCGTGAAGACATTAGCTTTCATTTGATACCCATATTGTCTACGTAGGTGCGCCGGGTCGTTTTTCGACTGCCACGCCCATAGGGGGCGTGAGCCCCCTTATTCATTATGATTTTCGCACTCCTGGGGTCATTTAAGGGGGCGTGGCATTTTTTTTTTTTCCCAGGGGTGTCCCCCATAAACTGAAATTTTGCCCAAGTTGTTCTAAAAAAATGTGTATAACAGTTTTTTCTTAAGAAAAACTCTTTATAACAGCTTTCTCTATAGAAAAAATTGTGTATAACAGTTAGTTTCATAGAAAATATTGTGTATAAGAGATAATGTTGTATAGAACTCTCTGCCGTTTAAATAGCGTCTGGTGTACAATTTTAATATGTGTGTGCCAACAATTTCAGGTGTAGAGGGAACTATCGAGTTAAAAATACACTTGTTTCTACAAATTTATTTAAAGTTGATTCCAACATAGAAACGCACGTACAATTACCATTTGTTTGTTGCTGTTCTTCCAACGCAAAGCACTAAAACGCGTAAAGGTTGGTGTAAAACATCAGTTAAATAAAGCACATGTTGAAAATTGGATTTGAGGGAAGTATAAAAGAAAAACAACAGTCGGTTAAATATGAAACAAATGTTTAAGCACCTGCTTTAATTGAAGGTATTAAAGGCAATTTAACAATGTATACAAAAGATTGTGGGTGTGATAAAATTAGTGAAATTTTTGTAGAAAAATGTTTATTAAATAAGTGTTAACAAAGTTTAGGCTAGAAATTAATAAATTTGTGATTAATTTGCAGCAAAGAATGCGGAAAAACGACAAATTAGTTTAATGGATGTATAAAGAAACTGTTATACACAATATTTTGTAAAGAAAATAATTTGCAAAATCTAGAGATAGGAAATTGTTAAAGAAATGACGATGCTTTAAATTTTTGACTCTGATGATAACTTTACACAGGCATGCCTGGACATGCCCCACTACTTTTCTATTGACTTTAATTTTTTTCGTTTTATTAGTATTTTCCGTATAACGGTTCTAATTTACAGTTCTTTTATTTCAAAACTAAAATCTAATTGCATTTAATAAGTGTCAACTAGATTAGTTCTCTTCCACTGACAATATCAAATTCTATTTGCTGTCATTAGAAGACTGCATACATATCAGGCTCCTCTTTCATGCTGCTGAAAAGTGACTGTCTAATTGTCGTAACTTAATTTGACTAAAAAGTATTATTTGTTTTCAATTGGCTTAATTTGCTGCAAAAATATGTTTATTCCCACACTCCCAGCCAAAGACAACATACCCACTTAATGCTGCCGTTTTATGGCAATAACACTAAAACTTTACAACTCTATCATTGAGTTTTGCCTGTTCAGTGTGGTGGAAGAGTGAGTAGTGATGTTACGATTCTTGTCTTATTGAAGGAAATCCATAAATATAAAAAAAAGTTTTTTTTTCAGAAACTGTGCAGATAATTTTGTGAATAAGAGTAGTACAAGTTGTAACAGTAAACCGCATCTGCTTTAGCGGTTCACAGCTAAATGTTAAAGATCCCAGGAAGATACTTGTACATAAAACAGGATGCTAGCAACTAAATTGACTTCTTGTCTTTGGATTTTTTTTTTACTTTTGTTTTTCTTTTTGCATTTAAACTTGTTTGTCAGTTCAGTGAGTTTCCGTTCGTTGCTGCAAGTCTTCAAAAAGATATATATAAACTTGTTAGCTAAAATAAATAAATAACACTCAAATACAGCTAAAGGAAAATTTGCATGTTGTAGGTAGTAATAATTTTGAAAATAGTAGAACAGTTTTAAAATCTCATGAAGTTGTGTGTAAAAGATGTTAGCTGAAACAATAACAGCATAATAAGAATTTCCTGTTTAGAAGTTTTTTTTTTGCCAGTTGGTTTATAAATAAGGGGGAAAAAGTATATTTGGGAGAAGATTTTTTAGGAAAAATCAATACCAATTAAAAATTATTTAAAAGTTTACACAGAAAATTTCAAATTCCTAATTACTTTTTTAAAAACGAACGCACAACTTTTATTGACTGGGATTAGTTAATTTTTGTTGATAATAACAAATTTATGCTTTTGATTCAAATTCCTTTTGTTTTTCTAAAATTTTACAAATTCCCATTTATTTTTGAAAAACTCCCTTACGAGTGGGATTCTTGTAGGTTTTCTGGGAATTGTTAATTTTTGTGTTTAATATATTATATTTATGATTTTTAATAAAATTTCGTTATTTTTTTAAATTTTTTTGAATTCCCATTTATTTTTAAAAAATTTCCCTTATACTGGGATTGTTATCAGCTGCCTGGGAATTGTTAATTTTAATGCGCAATAACATATTTATGATCTTTAATAAAATTTCTTTGATTTTTTAGGATTTTTTGAATTCACATATATTTTTAAAAATTTCCCCTATGCTGGGATTTTTATCAGCTGCCTGGGAATTTTTAGGGATAATAACTAATTTATGATTATTATTGGGAGTCCTTTACTTGTTTTAGGATTTTATGAATTATTTTATTTTTTAAAACTTTCTTTAAATTTAAACTTTCTTTCTGGGATTCCTGTCAGCTTCCTGGGAATTGTTAATTTTTATTGTCATTATTCAATTTATAATTTTTAATAAGTTTTCTTTTATTTTTTTAGAATTTTACGAATTCTTATTTAGTTCTGAAAAATTCCTTCACAACTAGGATACTGCTTAGCATCCTGGGAATTATGCTGGGATTCTTATCAACTGCCTGAGTATTATTTATTTTTATGGAATATAATTTATTTATTACTTTTTTAAGTCTGTTTTAATTTTTTAAGTTTTTTACGAACTCCCATTTATTTTTGAAAAATTTCCTTAAGCTGGGATTCTTATCAACTGCCTGGGTACTATTTATTTTTAGGGAATATAATTTATTTATGATTTTTAGTAAGTCTGCTTTAATTTTTTAAGTTTTTTACGAATTCCTAATTATTTTTTAAAAATTTCCTGCTGGGATTCTTGTCAGCTTTCTGGGAAATATTAATTTCTGTGGGAAATAAGGATTTTACAAATTTCTATTTACATTTCAAAAATCTCCTCTTTACAAATTTTAATAAAAAAACGGCTTTAAAATGTTTAACTGGGATTCTTAACAGTTTCCTGGGATTTGATAATCTTTGTGTTAAAAAATATATATGTAAAAGAATTTTAATAAAATAAATTTGAATTATTTAATTTTTAAATGTTAGTATTCCAAAAAAGTATTCTATTTGTGTTTTTCTTTCCAATTCCCAATTCCTGTTTTAAAATTCCCAACTTTTTATTTCTGGGATTCTGGCAGATTTCCTGGGAATTGATAGTATTTGTTTTAAATAATATATATAAGCATTTTAATACAATTCTTAGTTTGTTTTTAAGATTTTACAAATTCCCATTTATTTTTTTAAAATCTCCTAATTAAAATTTTTCCTTGAAAACTGAATTTTTTAAATTTATAAGAATTTATAATTCTATGCATATGTTGAGCAAAAATATTC
The DNA here is from genome assembly GCA_916048285.2 of Bellardia pandia. NCBI lineage: Eukaryota > Metazoa > Arthropoda > Insecta > Diptera > Calliphoridae > Bellardia > Bellardia pandia. Next base: position 106,500,346 of record OU696532.1, read on the forward strand.
GTTATTTTATATCTAAAATCTAAGCAAACAATTACAATAAGCTTAAAATTTAATTGCCAATACTGGCTTTGTCATCTGACAAATTTAGTATTTATTGATTTTAAAAGTAGCTATCCAAACCAAACAACCAACTTTGTCATCAACATCATCTTAAAGCAGCAACAGCATGATACTTTACAATATACCTATACATACATAAATATATAATACATTTAATTAAAACTTCTAATGCCCTTGGTTGCCTAGGTAGCCATGGCTAATTAATAATGAGTATTAAATATAAATTCTGCAATACTATATTCCTCATTGCTTGATTTAATAATCTACATGATGATGAACTTCAACACTAACAGGTCAATTGCATTAAAAATAAATGCACAACTATCTGCAGTATTTTACAAACATTCATAATATATAATAACTACAATGAAGTAAGCCAGGGTTTTAATATTTTTACATAATATTGCATTGCATAAGCTGCTAAGTGTACATAATTACTTCTTTTAGCAAAATAAATTATTGATTTCATACTTTCAGGTTGTATGTCATCATAAATAATTAACTAAATTGTTATTTTAAAAATCTTTAAGTTAATGAATTGTTGCACAAATATTCTGTCAACTAAATACGAAGTGTGGTAAGTGTTTTTGCAACTAAATGTAAAGTTTTTGAAAAATAAATAAATAAATAAATAATGAGTAAAGAAAATTGATTTTGTACTTGAATTGCACATAAATTATTAATTAACTGCTGTTAAGAGTAAATTAAGAAATTAAATATTTTGTTTTAAAGCAACAAAATCCAGGGAAATATTCCAAGAAAAATATTAAGGAGACTCATGATGTTGCTTAAAATTGTGGTACTTGTTTCATGAAGCTCCTTTTAAACTTTAAAGCAATCTAACAATGTCAGCTTGTGAGAAACGTCATTCAAAAAACAAGTAAGAAAGTATAGTCGGTCAAGCCCGACTATATAATACCCTAACCCAGTATATGTATAAAACAGGTTTTCAAAAATGGTCGTTATGTGGGAGATATCACCTATTTTGGACCATCATTTAGTGCAGGGGCTTCCATTTCATATCACAATTGAGCTACCACTACCAAGACATATTTTTATGCTCTTCAATTCAGTCGTCGATGTGACTTCGACAAGTACACATGTCTAGCGGATGCTATGTTATTTTTTTCATGTTAACAAATGATGACACTCAAAAAATATTGTGCGGTCAAAAATGCTTTTGGTACATACATAGCAAATTATAAAATATGTATATTACTAACATTTTTCTGCGGCTTTAAATAAATACATTTTCTCAATTTTATTACTCTCTCGTACTCACTAATACACTAGCAAAAAATTTTTGGAAGCCCCTGATTTAGTGTCATGATTTATGTGAATATAAATATTATACAGGTATCCCTCGATTTACGCGGTACGTTGGGTACCGAATAAAAACCGCATAAATAAAGATTATTTATCAATACAAAATTCTATTTTGGGACCAGAAATATAATAAACCGCGCAAATTCAAACACTAGCTATATACAAAATTTAAATTTGGGACCGAAAATCTGTATTAAAAAATGCTTATTAGTATAATATAATTTGAATTAAATGTATTTTATATGTACTTTTCAATAGATATAACAAAATATCATTTGTAAAAATAACATTTGAAAACAAAAAATTAAAAATTATGTTCTAAATACCTAATGGTGAAATGTGCGCAATTTGAGGGTTGCCATTATTTTTAAAACGCGTAAAAAAGCGCGTTATACAGAAAAACGGTCACTATTGTTAAATCGCGTTATATCGAAACCGCGCAAATAAAGTACCGCGTAAATCGAGGGATACCTGTATGTGTTAAACTTTATGTTGATATAAATACTTTTAAAATATTTATGGAGATTAAAGTGAATTATGGAGAGGGTCTTATATGGGAGATTTGACTAATTATGGACCGACCATTATAAAATTAGGTGTCCTTATTTCTGTATATGTATATGTGTTCAATATTATTTAGATACCAACATTTTTAAGAGAGTTGTTCTCTTTAAAGCGGTTTTCGGCAGTGGCCCTAATATGGAAGCTATGACTAAATGTGAACCGATCACCATAAAATTGTATCATATTAGTTGAATATATAAAACAAAACATATTTGTATTCAATATTATTGGGATATATATATATATGATTCTTTGGACAATTCCAAGCAACTTTGGTGAAGGAACCATGGGTCTATCTCGATTTTCGAGTCTCCCACTTTTCAAAAAATGATTTTTTTCCCCTATAACATCATTTTGATTCGAAATTCGATTTTTTATTCATCGTTATATTATCTTTTTTATGTTTATATGGGGGGTTTTTGGGGTCGAGAAATTCATTTTCGATCTTTATTTTTACCTATGAACACCACCAGAGGGCGTTTCATGCATATTTGTAATATTTTTCGTCTATTTTCCGAGAAAAAATGTTCGGTAAAATTGATATTTATTTTATTTTTTTCAACAGAAATTCAACCTAAAAAATAAGAACATGTGTAAAAAAATTAATTTAGTGGAAGAAAAGCGGAATAAGTTATTTTTGAAAGTCTTTCTTGCTTTCAAGTCTGGGGTATTTTTGGGAGAGGGAGACTCGAAAATCGAGATAAAAAAAAAAAAAATTATAGAATATTAAAAAAAAGGTCGAATAAAAGAACTAAAAAAAAATTACATTTCATTTAGTATTAAAGGGACCCACGAAGCCGATAATTGGCTCATCTGTAGGTCAAGAAAAATTTACTAAAATACAAATGTTATTAAAATTATTTAAATATTAATAGCTTAAATAAACCAACCAACCAAATGCATCATTATAAATATAGATCAACACTTCTTTGATATTCTATTCTTTCACTGGATATTAAAAGTTTTATTTCATGCTTAATAGTTCAAAAATAACTTAGGATGGAGTCAGTCAGTGGTGAGGAGAGAGATGTCTAATAATAAGATCAGTAATTCCGCCCTTCACGGAATATTGAAGCGCTAAAATCTTTGAAGACCTCCAACTAATCAAGTGCTTAAAAATCGTCGTTAGATTACTAGATTCAGTCCTTATTACAGTTATAAGTAGGATGAACTTCTTTATGAGAATGACTCAGATATTGGGGAAAAGAAAACATTTATGGTTATTCATAGATCTTCACTCCACTATATGAAAATTATTATTTCTTTATAAAATTCGTTTGCAGCCATTGTTAACTCTTAAATAAATACTGCTTAATATTAAATGAAATATAACATAAGCAGTAAATCTCTTTTGGGTATTTTCATCATGATTAAGCATGATCAAATTAAATCCTATTCCATTTGCAATGACTTATATGCCGACTCAAAAACCCCAAACCAAAGAAGAATTTTAAATCCGTTTCTAATTAAGTGTCCCTACGATTACAGCTCATCTCAGTGAGAAAGGCTTTTTATGGGATTATTTTCTTTTTCTGCTGTTTTGGTTAAAATGGGTCTTTATATTATGTGTTAGAATATAAAAAATTATAATGGAAATGGAACAATAATACGCCAGAAAAGAAAATATCTTCTGTATTTATGATAAATCTCAGCATTTTGTAGTGGCACATATGCCAGCGGAAACATACATGGGAGAATATGTAAAAGACAAAACTAACAAATCCCTGGTTAACTATAGCATAAGCCAAAAACATATTAACTTATGGCTGTGAAACGTTTTTTCTGGTGTTTTGTTTTCTTTCTCAAAGCAAAAAAGCGCATAGAGAGACGGACAAAGAGACGACAACCACAACGAGTATGGAAGAGTTTAAAAAAAAAAAGAAAATATAGAACATATTTCCTGTTTTATCTTAAACTGACCCACAACACACCGTGTTACTTACAATTATCCATTCCAACAAAACGTGACACATTGTGGTTGTAAGCAGCCATCCAACCAACCAACCAACCAATCTATTTAGACAGCATACAACAGTATATGGTGCCTATAAACCTTTCTTACTTGAATCTCGGCACAATGTAAGTTAGCAAAGTAGGGGCAGTGCTGGCTGTAACAGACACACAATTGCTGAAATCAACAGAAAACTGCTTTTTCCTCGTAATACGCTTACATTGTGGTCAGCTGAGGTGTGGTGCGTGTTTGTGTGGCACGTTGTTCTTTTTCCGTTTTTTTTTTGTTCTATTTGGTTCTTACTTGCAATCTATGTTTACAGACTTAACAATGTGTGCTTTGTGAAAGAGCCAACGAAGAAACATAGTTACAATATATAATACACATGTGCTTGCTGGTATTTGGGGTCTGCAACATGTTATGTTGCAGCCATTCGTAGCAGTAAAAGAAAATAAAGGAAGCAAAAATGCCAAAGACAATATTTAATCTCATATAATTTATTTAAATAACGTGTCAGAATGACAGCCATAAAAAAATAGTATTTAAATGTGACAAAAACCTAGCAAGAGGAAGTATGAAAAGAAACACTTAATAATGGGATTTTAAATGTTTCTAAAATTGCTTCACATTATAGGGTTAAGGAATTTAACGTTCCAATAAGTTCAAACCAAAAAGAAGACATCATATAGCATTTGATAAATTAATTGGTTTTCAGACAAATTTCTTTTCAGATTACCAAAAAAACGTTAATTTCAAAACAAATAATTTTACCTAAACTCTTTTATTTTTCTTTGCAAATATCACAAACAATTGTCAGAACGAATCTTTGTAATTTGTTTTGCCAAGAAATGCAAAAACACTTTCATGTTTTAGGGTGTGTGACCATTTGGCTAAAGTATTGAAAGCTTTATGTGTGACATTGTCTTTTCAAGCCAGCACTTTTGTCTCGCTTTTAGCTATAGCTAAACGTGACTTTAATTGTTAATAAATTATAAAGAAAAACGTGCAATTTACTTGAAGCCATAATAAATAACTTACGTGTGTAATATATGTTTGAAAACTCGTAACATACATACGAGTACATAACCAAGACTTCAGTTGCACATAAAATGTAGAGTAAATATACAAAACTATAAACACAAATCACATGGTCCGCTTTTGGTTTTTATTTTAACAAAAAGTTGTACATTTCTTATTATTGTTTATTTGAGCTTTTTTTATATTAAGCTTTAAGTAATTATTAACCCCCTTATTTAAAAACGATTATTAATTTTAACAAACTTTTATTATGACAGATTTGCCTTAATAAACGTTTGTTAAATTTGATAATCGTTTTTGAATAAGGAGGTTAAGCTTTAGGTCTGTTTTATAAAAAATTTTAAATTTTATTACAATATTTCGCTACTTTTTGTGTAGCTTCTTCAGGAAAAAATAAATTAATTTTATAAATTTCAAAAATTATTTGTCATAGGAAAAAATGGTTATGAAAACTTTTATCATAATTGTTACGGATAACTATCTTAACAAAATCATACTGACAAATAGAGATAAATTTAAAATAGATAAAGTTAATAAAGCTGAAAAATTCTTAAATAGAAATATACTTATTTTAAGAGCAGATGAAGGTGTAGCTATGAACAAACAAGATTATGACATACGAATTAATAACATTGTAGGGAGATATTACGAAATGTCAATTGATTAAAAAGATCCCAGAAATAAACTACAGAAGACTAATAATGATTTATTAGAGAAACTATATAAACTTAATATTATAACAAATATTGAAAAAAATAAAACTTAAAACAAATTTCGCCACTGCACATGGACTATCAAAAATTCACAAACAAAAATTCTCATTAAGACCAATTTGTTATCTTGTTAATTCTCCATTGTAAGATATTTGCTTTATAAGCCTGTTATAAACACTTGATAAGTTTTTATGAATTAGACTGTCAGAATATAATGTCAAAGACTCACTACAATTCAAAAATAGACTATAGAACCAACATATACAAGATGATAAAAAAATGATTTCATTAGCACAAATCCAATATACCCTTCCCACTATTGTGGTATAAAGGGTATAATTAAGTATAAAACCAGGAGTAATGACCAAATATGTAGACGATTTATTTTGCATTATTTCAGAAGAAGAATAAACATGTTAAAGACATTTACCTCCTGGCCCACGATGTCGAACGATAACGTTCGCTTAGCTATGACTTAAGACACAAACTTGATTGTGGAATAAACAAACTTGATTGCGTAAAAAATAGATACGATAAAAAGTTTGTGTCTTAAGTCTTATTTAAGCGAACGTTATCGTTCGACATCGTGGGCCAGGGGGTTAATGATTTTAATCTATATATGTGTTAAATTGACAATAGAAAAAGAATATGGTTCGAAACATTCATATTTAGATACATTATTGATAAGAAAAGGAAAGAATTTAGTAATAGATTGGTATCAGAAACCAACAGCTTCAGGAGGAATAATTAATTATTATGCTAAACATAGTCAACATATTATTATTAATACAGATAAGAATTTAATAGAAAGAAGTCACAGGGAATTTCATAAGAAAAACAAGGAAAAGATAAGGAATATATGAAAAGACAATAATTTCCCAGTTCAGCTAATTTATAAATTAATAAGACAATATAAGAACAAAAATAAAAACAATACAAGAAACACAATAGAAACGAAAATTAACAAATCAATAATTTCTATTCCGGAAATATCAGAACGATTGAGGAGAAGAAATATTTTCGATACTGATAAATATAGAATGGCTTACAAGACCTTTAACACACATTAGATTAATTAGTTAGTACAAAACAAAGATAAAATAGGAAAATGGAACATGTCAAATGTTGTATATAAAATACCTTGTAACAGAAATGATAAAGAAAATTATAATAAAGTATATATAGGCACCATTGTAAATTAAATCACTATTCAAACTTTGAAAATGTATCGATATTAAACATTGAAAATAACTACAAACGTCGTTATAGTCGTATTTTAGAGATGTTACAGATAACTAATGTACCTACAACTAAAAGGATCAACTACAAAGAAAATTTAAAATTTTTTATAAAAAAGACCTAAAGCATAAATAATTACTAAAATCTTATTTAAAAGTTGTACATATAGAGCAATTCCATATGAAAGCGATCACCTTTTGGACGACCCCTATCCGATTTTAAAATAAATAGTCTCAATCGGTTTGGTGTGCCATTATATGCCACTGCTGCTATTATCCATGGATTTATGGCCGATCTTGTGAAGGCAGGCAGACCATATTCACTACACACTCAACTTGGGGCTCTTAAAAAAAAATTATTTTTTCTTCATAAATGTATTTTTAACTGTAAAATAATTTTTAACTTAAATGCTCTTCTCCTGTCCACACAAGGAGTCGGGGCCCATTTTTTTATTGCTGATTCTTAAAGCAAAAATTATGAGGAATCCAAAAAAAAAAAAAATTAGCCGGAAAATTTAGGAGCTTTTGTGGAAAATCGGAAAATTTAAAGGTAAATTTCTAAGAAAAATTAGGAAAATTTTATTTTTCAATTAAAGCCTGATTCAATACCTTTCCAACGAGCTATCACTCGTTGCGATCGCTTTAGTAGTTTTTTTTAAACAACTTTCAATGAGGTTCCTTATGAAGAATTCTTCAATTTTGTCACATGACAGTGGTGTACACCACCAGTAAACCAGTCACTATAAAAAAAAAGAAAGAAAAATGTAGGTACATTATTTTTTTGCTGGGCAATCGATTGAGACTATTTATTTTAAAATCGGAGAGGGGTCGTCCTAAAATTTGCCAATTTTGATCGTTTTCATTTGTTTAAATAGTAAAAATTTGTTTTTATATAATTTAGGTCAACTGTTACGCTTAATGGCTTCAATTATATATCGATAGCATCTTTACTCATCTTCTTTTTGCAATTTCTTAATTAACTTTTTTTGTGTTAAGATCTTTTTTTTTTTTTGCAATTCTGTTTTTTTATCTTTCCACAGCTTTTGTGTCTGTTAACTTCAGTTAATTTATTGTTTTTATAACTTTCGCTACTTTGTCTTTAACAATTTCTGTTAAATGCTCTTTTTACGCGATTTGTCTTAATAATTTGTTGGAAAATATTTGTTTGTTTATTACATTTTTTTTTTAACTGCTTTAATTTGTGAAATTTGTTTGTTTGTTAATTGAGTAAAATATACCTGACTACTGCCAATATTTGTTTCAGGAAATTTGTTCTCTATTTACTTAAGTTGCTTCAATTGTCTGGCCTGCAGTTTCTGTTGTATGCCCTTTAAAACAAGAGTAAGGTAGTTAAAATTAAGTTAAAAAAAAGTCTTATTAAAGTAATGAGAATTGTATTAAAAAAAAAAACACAATTTTAAAAGTACTAGTATGACACTATATTTTTTTCAATTCAATTCTTAAGACTTTTATAATGAAATATAAATAATATGACTAAATTTTATAATTCAAGTAGCTATTTTGTTCTTTAAAAAAAAATCAAATTCAAATTCAAATTCAAAATTTTTGCAAAATTCAACTTCCCCTTAAATTTTGTTTTCTCAAAATTTTAAAAATTTATTTCAAGGCTTTTAAGCAACATTTCTTAAACTTTTATACTGCACTAAGAATAGTAATACTAAAGACTATAATTTAAATGCAGTGCAACTTCGATAATCCGGACATATATAGTTTTAGGGTCGTTCGGATTAACGAGTTTTCCGGACTATGGTAGGTGAAAATATTGAAAAAACATTTTTAAAACTTTAACCACGTCGTAATTATCAATTTCTGATAAAATATGTTGCAGTAATTGCTTGCTGTGTGTAACGTTTACGTTTTGTATTAAATTTTGATCCATAGGCTGTAAGATTGCCGTAGAATTTGGTGGTAAAAAAAAGAACTTTGAAATTTGGATCAAAATTAATTTCATTCGCTTTAGGATGTGAAGGAGCATTATCTAATATCAATAATGCTTTGAGTGGTCTGATAACCTGTTTTAGAAACCCTTTTACTTCTGGAATAAAATGGTTTTTGAACCAGTCCAAGAAAAGGGACGTTGACATCCATCCTTTCTTAGTTGCTTTATATACCACTAAAATCTTATAACCTTGGATTAGCAGATTTGCCAATAACCAACAGAGGTCTTTGGTAATTTTTCTCCCTAGGGCTGATTTTTCTGTTGCATGCACCCATGTGTTACCAGGCAACACTCTCCAGAAATTTTTAGATAACATATACCATACCGTAAATTAAATTTATCCAACCAGCCTGAACTCGCTGAAAAATCGTCCTTCTCCGTCATCTTTATATAAAAGAATTTGGCCTTTGCTTTTAAAATTTCTGAGGAAATCGGGATATTATTGTTTCTTTGTTGCAAAAACCATGTATAAAGCGCTTCCCCTAACTCTGGATTTTCTGCTTTTTTCATAACTTTTCTATTTGCCAAAAAAATTACCTATACATATTAAGAAATTGCTTTATTACATTATTCTGGCTCTAATGTTACCGTGTCCATTATAGGTATTCGAAATAAATTGTTTTATCTTCTCCTTATTTTTTTTAATGTCGCAAATCGTCGATTTAGGAACATGGACTTTGTAAAATATCACACTTTTCCTTTAAGGTTGGTGTTTTATGTTTGCGTTTATTATTTAAAAACATGACACTTGGAATGGAATTAGACAAACACGCTTGCGAAAGAATTAACCGAAACTGAAGTAATGATAGTGCAAAATGTAAATCAAAGTATGAATAACAAAAAATGCCAGTAAAACTTTTTAAAAAATTTTAATTGTAGAGGTAAAAATTTTAAATTGTCCGAAATGTAGAAGCGTCCGAATTATTAGAGTGACCGGACTGGCGCATGTCCGGACTGTCGAAGTTGTACTGTATTTTATATTTCAAGTAAACATACATTTTGATTTTTTTTTTACATTTCAACTTCCACTCAAATTTAGTTTTATAAAAATTTGAACAATCAATATAATGGCTTCTAAGCAATATTTCTGAAATTTTGATAATGCATTATGAACACCAAGAATAAAGACTTTAATTCAAATATCTTACACTTTAAATAAACTAAAATTTTGAATTTTTTACAAATTCAACTTTCCCTCCAATTTTGTTAACTGAAAACTTAAAAAATCCAAATCATGTGTTCCAGCAATATTTTTTAAATTTTGATAATAAATTATATATTGTATAACTAAATACTAGAATTCAAACACTTGACTTGAATTTTCAACTTCCCTGCCAATTTTGTTTTTTGAAAACTTGAAAAATCCTAAATTGAAAGAAACGTGATTCTGAAGTAATGTAAAATTAATTTCCATGCAAAATATTTCAAAATCATTACACTGTCCGTTAAGTTCAATTTATATTCGTGCGAACTCTAGCAATTCATCAGAAGTTTGTTCTTTTTGCTTGGTTTTTTTTTTGTGTTATTTTTCGTTCCAATATTATATTTTATTTATTTAATTTTTATTATTACTTAAATGATATTGTCAGTTGATTCAATTAAATATTTATTTATCATTCATACAATTCGCACCATAACTGACTGACTGTAGTGGACAAGTATAGGTTTCAATTTAATTTATTTATTATTATGGTATTTCCAAAAAAAAAAAAAAAAAACTCTGCGTTTATTTTTATGAATCATAATTGTTGTGAGACAGATGCAAATATTTTGCGTCAGTAGAATTGTATTTATTTTATGTAAATTGTTTAGCTGAGTTAATATGAGGGTTTATTTCCTGGGGGAAAAAACTGAATTTGCAGGTAATAAAAATTATTGCAATTCCATTTAAATTAATGCGGTGATTGTGTTTTTGTATTAATTTAACTTTTGTCTTTTGTTTGGCAATTTTAAGGGTGTCAGTTGTGTGTGTTTTTATGTAGGAGTTCTTCCCTGTTTTTTTGTTAGCTATCCCTATCAAAATTATTTTTCATTATACTTTATTATATTAATAGATTTTAATTGTTTTTTATTTCTAAGTATTATTAAATAATTTAAATTGTTTGCTGTTAGCAAGTCATTTAAAATAATTTCATTTATCAACCCCCATTTAACGTTAAAGTGAATGAATTGATGAGACTTAAATAAAACCCAGCAGTATATTGTTAAATTTTAATTTATATTTATTAGTTAAACAAAACGTGACAAACTAAAGTCCGATTAAAAAAACACACTCGAAATTTTAAAAATACATAAAAAATTTAACATTTTTTTTTGTATAAATACAAAATAAAGAAAAAATTTTAAGAAATTACAAATGCTTAACAATAAATTTAACAATTACTAGCTGTATGTTCGCAGTGTGTTACACTACCTATGTACTTACTTGCATGCAAGTTTTGATAATTACAATTGCAAACAAACACAATTTATAGACACTGTGTCATCGTAAAATTAATATTCTGGCCCATTCAGGAAAACTAGCAATACACTAAAGAAATGATAAAACATTTAATAATAAAAAAGAAAAATAACAAACTGTAGAGAATAAATTCAGGTTATTTAGAGAAATTTTTAAAGCATTTTTAAGCAATCTGAAAACTTGAAAATACTTAAATATTAAATTATAACAGGAATAGCTCTGTTTATTCATTATATTGCTGCTGCTGTGTTGTTAGTTTGTGCCGTTCAAATTTACTCTGGCTGACAAAGTGCAAAGACAAGATCATTAGTTAGTGTAAACACAGCCATACAATTTGTTTGCTTTACAAGTGTTTCCAATTTATGTCAGCGCTGGACCGTCTAAATATTGATTGCATGACACAGTGTATGACATCTAGTCTAGCAGTGACCTCTAGACAATGAAAGTTTATGCATTTGTTTGCTAAATGGCTGTGAGGGAAGTTGCGATGTAGTGACAATTTGAAATTAAAACTAAGTCAATTTTCTAAGCCTTTAAAAAAGTAAAATCTTGGCCAAAAAAAAAAATCAAGTGTGAATAAAAACCATTTTTTAAACGTTTCATTTCTTACAATGAAATAATTTAAAATTTTTGATTTTTTTAAATTTTAACTCGCCTTCAATTTTGTTTCTGAAAATTTTAAAAATCCATTTCATGGGTTTTAAGCAACATTTCTGAAACATTAATTTTAAATCGTTATATATATAATTCTACTGTATGTGTGTTGTGACTGAACTCCTCCTAAACGGCTGGACCGATTTGCCTAAATTTTTTTTGTATGCGTTTGGGTGGCGCCCCGGGTGGTTTAGATTTACAATTCGACAAAGGGGCGTGGTACCTCCCATATAAACCACAAATTAAAAATCTATTATTTCTGCTCCTGATAACGGTATTTGAACAATATTTGGTACGTCGGTTTGGTGTGCATTTTTTAAGTTTTGCTGCAAATATGGGCGGGATTGTACAAAGGGGCGTGATACCTCCCATACAAACCACAAATCGCTTGACATATTATGCAGGACAACGTCTGCCGTGTCAGCTGGATACTATACATATTTGGTGAAAGTAGGCAATGCCACGCCCCATTTTCAAAAATGGCACTGGTGACCTTTCTTATTACAATAGACCGATTGACATGAAACCTTTCCAATAAAAATAAAATTTGAAGGCAAAGCAACGTTTGCCGGGTCAGCTAGTTATGTATATTATAATTAAATACTTCAATTGAAATGACTAATTTCTCAAATTAAATAAAATATTAAAATTTCGTTTTCAGCTTCCCCGCAAATTTTGGTTATCGAAATTTTTAAAAATTCAATTTATGGGTTTCAGCTAAGTTTCCTAAATTTTACATATAAATTATGATTTTAATGAATAAGTAATAATCTCAGAAACATTTTATATTTTATATAAACAAAATTTTGAATTTTTAAAATTTCAACTTCCCCTCAAATTTTGTTTTCTGAAAATTTGAAAAATCAATTTTATGGGTTTTAGGAAATAGTTTTTTAATTTTGATTTAAAATTATGACTACTATGAAGAAGTACTAATATCAAAAAATTTTATAATTTATATAAACCAAAAATTTTGATTTTTTGATATTTCAACTTCCCCTCCAATTTTGTTTGCTGAAAACTTGAAAAAATCTATTTCATGGATTTTCAAGAATATTTCAAAAATTTTTATTATAAATTAATAATATGAAAATAATATGCTACAATTTAAATAACAAATTTTTAAATAAATAAAAATATAAAAATTTATTTTTCGGCTTCCCCGCAAATTTTGGTTTTTGAAATAGAGAAAAATCGATTTTACGGATTTTAAGCTACATTTTTAAAATTTTAATAACGAATTATGATTTGTATGATTAAATACTATAATTCAAACATTTTCTGCTTTAAATAAATAAAAAATTTAAATATGTTAAATTTTAGTTTTCAGCTTCCCCAACAAATTTAGGCTTTTAAAAACAAGAAAAATCAATTTAATGTACATTTCTTAAATTTCAATTATGAATATTAAAATACTGCAATTTAAATATTTTCTTTTTTAAATAAACTAAAATTTAAAAACTTTGTGAAATTTCAATTTGTTTTCTGAAAAGTTCAAAAATACATTTATTGAATTTGAAACCTTTTCTGCTGTATTTATAAAAAAATAAAGTAGATTTGAAGTGTGCTTTTAGACAAAATTTTCTTAAAATACATTTAAAGTCTACTTTAATTTTTTATGAATAAGGGCATTTATTTATTAACAAATATTAAAAGATATACGAAATAGTTTTCAATTACCCAAACTATTAGAGATTCTCAGTGTTTTATTTGCACATCCATTTTTTTAATTAAGCTATAAAATAATACTGTAATAAATAAAAATTAATTTAAAATCCCACCATTTATAGTTTATTCACCGATACCAGTGACCTCTAAGCTGCAATTGTCTTAAGCTTGTGGAAATTAATCCTGTTTTTCTGTCATTTCTCCAAAGAAAATAACACAATTTTCCAAAAACACATAACGCAGCTAAAAAAAAAACATGAAAAACACCGTCATATCAAGCATACTATTTTCTCAAAAACACTCTACAATTAGCGGTCATTGTCAGTAATAATGATTTACAGTTAACCGAGCAGATCTAGTGGTAAAATTATATCATATAATTTCGATATACATATAAACTACTGGTATACTGCCTATAGAAAAGCGTTTTTATATAGTGTGTAGAAATATTTACGTATAACGAAAATTTAGCTTTGTTGTTTTCATTTAAAATGAAAGTCATTGAATTCTGTCAAATACATGTTGGTTGTATCTAAAACCGCCAGAGTTGTGTTAAAATTTTTGAACATGCTACAACTGCGAATGTATTATATACAAACAACATGTATTAATAGAAAATAGAAGGAGTTACGCTATCCAGGAAATACAAGGCATTGTAAGTTTGGCTAGTATCGAAACTATATATAGGAATACATTTCTGAGCATACAACAATTTATATCAAATAAATTGGATCTTGAACAAATTAAACAAAAAAAAAAAATTTGTTTCAAAATTTTTGTAAGCAAAATTCTTGTTCCAAAAAGATTATTTTTAATTTTTATTAAGAATTATAAATAGTATGAATAAATACTATAATTTAAATATTTAACTTTTTAAATAAACTTAAATATAAAATTAAATGAGAATTATTCCTCTTGCGAGTTTTAATTGTAAAATTTTTTATACAAATTTTTAATCGAAGTTCACTTCAAGTTAAATATACAATTTATTTGAAAATAATTCAACTTCCCCTCCAATTTTGTTTTCTGAATATTTGAATAATCCACTTTAATGATTTTAATCAATATTTCTTATATGTTGACAATGAATTATGAATAATATGATTACAGATTACAAATTAATTTTTTTAAAAATTCAACTTTCCCTTGAATTTTGTTTTTTGAAAAATTATTTTCAGAAAAATTTGTAAAATTCACTTTTAATCAATATTTCTTAAATGATTATAATGAATTGTATATCATATGTTTAAAAGCTATAAACAAAATTGTCTATTTTCAAATAAATTAAAATTAAGAATCTTTTGAAAATTCAACTTTCCCTCCAATTTCGTTTTCCGTAAAATTTCAAAATTAACTTAATGGGTTTTAAGCAACATTTCTAAAATTTCGATTATAAAATTTGAATGGTATGATAAATGCCAACATTTAGTTTTTCAAATAAATAAAATTATTGCAATTTATTTCACCAAATTCCCTCCCATTTTGTTTTCTGAAATTTTAAAAAATCCTTCTATTGGGTTCTATATAAAATTGTTTCTGCTTGATTAATAAAATTGTACAACATAAATAAATAAATACTACAATTTAAATAATTTATTTAAAAAAAATTTTAAATTTTGTAGAATTTCAACTTCCCGTCCAATTTTGTTTATATTAAATCGAAAAATCCAATTAATGCGTTTAAGCCACATTTCTCAAATTTTGTTAATAATTTAGGAATAGTAAGACAAAAGACTACACTTTTCACGTTTTATTTTTCAAATAAATTGAAATTTAGAATTTTTTGAAATTTCAACTTCCCCTCAATTTTGTTTTCTGAAAATTTTAAAAACTCATTTTCTGTATTTTAAACAATATTTCTTAAATTAGGATTACAAATTATTAATATTAAAAAGAGATACTAAAATTAAAATATTTATATTTAAATCAAATTCATAAATAGAATTTTTTGAAATTACAACTTCCCCTCCAATTCTGTTTATTGAAAATTCGTAAAATCCATTTCCTGCGTTTAAGCCATGTTTTTCAAATTTTGTTAATGAATTATGAATAGTAAGAGAAAAGATTATAGTTTTAACAATTTATTTTTTAAATACACTAAGGATTTGAATTTTTGAAATTTCAACTTCCCCTCCAATTTTGTTTTTCAAAAATTTTAAAAACTCATTTTCTGTGTTTTAAACAATATTTTTTAAATTAGGATTACAAATTATAAATATTAAAAAGAAATACTAAAATTAAAATTTATAATTTTTGAAATAAACGGATATTTAGAATTTTTTGAAATTACAACTTCCCCTCCAATTTTGTTTATTGAAAATTCAAAAAATCCATTTCCTGCGTTTAAGCCATGTTTTTCAAATTTTGCTAATGAATTATGAATAGTAAGATAAAAGACTATACTTTACACGTTTTACTTTTCAAATAAATTAAAATTTAGAATTTTTTGAAATTTCAACTTCCCCTCCAATTTTGTTTTCCGAAAATTTTAAAAACTCATTTTCTGTGTTTTAAACAATATTTCTTAATTTAGGATTACAAATTATAAATATTAAAAAAAATACTAAAATTGAAATATTTAATTTTTGAAATAACCCTGTATTTAGAATTTTTTAAATTACAACTTCCCCTCAAATTTTGTTTATTGAAAATTCGAAAAATCCATTTCGTGCGTTTAAGCCATGTTTTTCAAATTTTGTTAATGAATTATGAATAGTATGACTAAAAACTGTAATTTAAACAAACTAAAATGTAGAATCTTTTATAATATCAACTTTCCCTCCAATTTTGTTTTCTAAAACTCTTAAAAATTAAATTTTCTGAGTTTTAAACAATATTTCTAAAATTTTGATTACAAATTATAAATTGTGTGAAAAAATTCCGAAATAAAAACATTTCATTTTTGAAATAAAATAAATTTGAGAATTTTTTGAAATTAAAACTTCCCCACCAGTTTTGGTTTTTGGAAATTTTAAAAGTAAAGATTTTTGGCGTTTGTTTTTGAAATATTTAAATTAAAAAAAAAAAATAATAAAGCAGAAACGTTTTTCCTGAAAAACGTAGAGTCTTTCCAAATTCGTTTTTAATGTGCCTTAATTTTTGTGTTCATATTTCAACTGCAATATCAACAATTCACCATCAACAAAATGTTATATACACATACACCAATAACAAACAACAGCGGCAGCAACAACATTATTTAGCAATAAAAACGAATTCAAAATAAGCCGCCACTAATACCCTCCTTATTGCCCTGCCCCCTCTTAGTCACTCGTTCTTCTGCTCCTACATGCATCACTAGCAAAACAGCGTATAAAATACGAGAAAAAAATTAACTGTAACAATTTCATGTTTTGCAATTTAGTTAGAGATTATTATTTGTAGTATTAGTTTGTTTTTGAACATTTTTGAAAGTGAAAAGTAATGAAAACAAATATAAAACCGAGTTAGAAAGAAATAACAACAATAGCAGCAGCAGCAGTTGTAATTTATTACAGATGTATCTATGAAAGCAAGTGTTGAATACATTGCATTTCTTGTTTTAATTCCGAAAATGCAATTGCACATTGCGGTTACTGTACACTGTGATGCCAAGTGTGTGCTAATGAAAATGATGATGATGTTGTCGGGCTTAAAGTGAGGCACTTGTAGTAAAATTATTTATTTTACAAGGTTTTTTTGTTTTGAAGCAATTTAAATTTAATGTCATACTAAATTATAATATATATTAAGTACTTAAATTAATTGTATTAATTTATAATACACTAACAGTACTTCTTTGAAATATTAGAAACAAATTTACATTTTTTGAATTATTTTGTTTCCAACTTTTACCCACTGGCCCACGATGTCGAACGATAACGTTCGCTTAGATAGGACTTAAGACACAAACTTTTTATCGTATCTATTTTTTACTCAATAAAGTTTGTTTATTCCACAATCAGGTTTGTGTCTTAAGTCTTATCTAAGCGAACGTTATCGTTTGACATCGTGGGCCAGGGGGTTAATTTCATTCAAGAGTTTTATTTTTTTCAAAATTTCTTAAGGTAGATTTACACGAAGGTATTTTGAATTCTTATCAAAATTTGGAAAATTTATTTTGATGTTTCAAAAATTTGATCAAAATATTCTTTCGATATATTTCAAAATCTTTTGATAAATATTTGGTAAACTTTTTATATTGAAAATATTGACTTTGATCAGCTGTTTTGCTTCTTTTGTGAAATAATTTATTATTATATAAAAAAAATAATTAATAAGAATGAACGACGACACAATCATCACAGCATCAACATTTTTACTATTGGAGGAAAAGAAAAAAACAAAAGGAACATAGGGTTCGACCTTTTCTTTTGAAAGGTATGTCTCTTTTAGGGAGCGATTGATAAGGAATGATCCTGACTTATACAAATACTTTGTGCGAATGTCACCAGACGATTTTGATTATTTGCTTAAGCTCGTCGCCCCATCAATAGAAAAGGCTAATAGTAATAGGCGACAATCTTTATGCCCCGGAAAACGCCTGGTAATTACTTTGAGATTTTTAACGACTGGGGACAGTTACCCAAGTCTGATGTTCTTGTTTAAAAGATCAAGATCATCGATATGCAATATTGTGCCTGAAGTCTGCGCTGCATTATAGAAAGTATTAAAAGATGAATTTTTAAAGGTAAAACTCAATTTATTAAATAAAAAAACCTATCAAAAATAATATCTATTGGTACAGGATGCCAGCAACAGAGGAGGAATGGGAGAGAATTTCCCAAAGTAAAGGGTGTTCCAACCAGAACGCAATTTTTAAATTTTAAATAAAAGACAGATGTTAAGAATTATTATTTTTTATTTGAACTGTTAATTTTAAATCTTTGATATTTCTTTATTTAGACTCGAGTTCATTAAATTTAATTTACATTAAATTATGTTTACTGAAGGTAGGAATTGTTATATGAAAATTATTATTAAAATTTATTGATAATTGTTCTTGGTTGGAATTCGAACCTGGGTTGTTGAATTTACATATGTTTCGAGAAACACTACTTTCTCTCATCAGAATTCTTTACGTTCTCACCCTCTGCACCACTGCGGCGCTTCCTATCCTACAGTCAAACATCAATCCTTTCACCAGTATCACTGGTGGTTCGAAATTTGCTGTAATTATCATTTTTTCATTTATTTTATTTACATGTTGCCTCCTTTTTCTTCAGTTTTTTCGTATTCATGCCAAGACTTTGTCTTTAAAACAAATCGTGAAACTTTATTATATCGTAAAGTAGACAGAATGAGGTTATGTGTGGAACAAGATATCGTGCAGATGGCCGCCGCAGCTTTGCTGGCACACACGCGATCTTTTAATGAAATTTTCAATGACTCTTTGCATAAATGCTGCGGTATTGCATTAATGCAGCATCTAATTTCGTCTTTTAAGGCTTGAGTCGTTGTCGGCTTATGCGCGTAAACCATCGACTTCAAAAAACCCCAAAGTAAAAAATCGAAAGGTGCTAAATCGCACGATCTAGGCGGCCAATTCTGGTCTCCAAAACGCGAAATAACACGACCGGGAAATGACTGATGCAGCAATTGAATTGTTTCTCTGGCTGTATGACATGTGGCGCCGTCTTGTTAAAACCACATGCTCTCCACATTCATTTCTTCAATTCTAGCCAAGAAAAAACTGGTTATTATTTCACGATACCGAACACCATTTTTAATGTTGCGTTCCAGTTGGGACACCCTTTATAAATAAAATGTGGAATATATCCAGTTCAATCGGGGCATTAGATGGAAAACACATCAATATTATAGCACCAGCACATGTATATGTATTGATATGGTTTTGAATGAACATGCTGTCAAATTATTTATTGTTATCAATATTGTCAGATGCGATTTTGATGGTCAAAAGTTTTCTTCAATAAATTTTGAAGACATTTTGCTGTTTACACGAGTTTAAAGCATTTTGAGGAGAAATTTTAAAGAAAATTTCAATCGTGTAAATCTAGCTTTAGTTAACTATTTTTTTTTTTTTTTTTTTTTTTTAATACATTTAATTTATTTATTGGATCTTCAGAATTGAAATGACAATAAGTTTTCGAATCTTAATACTAAAAGAAAATAATAAGTCCAGCCAGTGAGTTTATGACAACATTGTAAAGCCTGTCAAGTCATTGAGCTTAATTGCTGTCTGTATATTTGGTGAAATATTGATACGATTTAAAGATAAATGTGTGTTTTTGGTAATGTAAAACTTGTTAATGCATTTTTATTTTATTTTTTATTAAATATAAATAAACAACTTAAACACGCATCTGTGCACACAGCAATATTATTCGTAAATATTTTGTTTGCATTTCTCTCATCAAAATTAAAACTATGTAACAGTTTATGGCCACAATGAGGGCGACCAATAACAGTTGCAAACTTAAGAATTTGTATTACAAAATATCGAGATCATAATGGTGTTATAAATAATAAGGTTAAATTGATGGGATAGTTGTCATGTAGTAGTTTAGTTCAGTTTTGTATGAATCATTTGGATGCATTGGTCTTCAAACTTTTTCAGCTTCCCTGCAAGATCTTTATGTTCCATTGCAAAATCAGGACTTTTGAACTCACCATAAGCTTCTATGTGCTTCAGATGAACTGTAAGTAAAACTTGCAGCATATGAGGGTTTGTTGGCTGTCTGGTTTCCATTAACGCTCTACTAATTTTAGTAATGGACATATTTCAAAAAACTAAATTTTAAGCCGTATTGGGTTTTTGATATCATTTGGTCTTTTTTGTTTATGTTGTAAATTTATTTCCGAATGTTTAAAGCAACACCAAATGTTATATTCGAAGTTCATTGTTAACGATAAAGAAAACAAAAGTTGCCTGATTTATTTATTTTTTGAAAAACTAAACTTAAAGCAGTGTTCAGCACTTATGGCCACCTGGGGTACGAACATGTTTGTTATCTGTAAATATAGCCAGTGTCATAGAAGTTCATAGTTGCAGAGAGTACAACAGAGAAAGAATTGTTATTATAATTAATATTCCCTTTATGCCAGAGGTCGGCAAAGCGTAAAATGAGGTTGTGTGTGTGAGCAAACTACCCAGCAAACACAAACATAATTATTATATATTATACAAAACAACTTAGATAGGAAACATACACTCACAATGTATTTTCCGTAACATATAAGAAATTAACAACGAGATTGATAACAAACGGAACTTCTAATACTTCAAAAGCTGATTACATGCATGTTACCAAATGCATTATCAATCATAAAATATTTTTCGTAATTTATTATTAATTTGAAATGTTTGTTGGGAAGTATTTCTGAAAAAAATATAAAAGCATCCGCCGCATGTGCACACATTGCTGTCTCAATGACGACTGAATGAAAGAGATTAAGCGTATGTGTGACGTGCTCTCTGCACTATTGTGCTATAGGATGCCGACCTCTGCTTTATGCCCACCACTGTTTCAAAGAGTAGTTTGGGAAAACTCACACTGATCACAACTGGCCAACTGTTTATCTCTGTATTTAGTGTAATAAACATTTGGTATTGATACTTTAATTAATTAATTGGTTTCGTTTTTTTTTTAACAACACATTTCACAGTCTAACAACTTGACTTGTTTGTCTCGAAATGTTTATTTCGTTGTTGTTTTCACAGATCATGACTTTAGCTTTTATGAATTTTTAAGTTTTTATTTTCCACAGATTTGGTTTAATGATAAATACATAAACTGCAATTGGAAGTTCATTATAATGTGTTTTAGTTATTAGTTGATATGGTAGCAAATCATTGTAACATTAACATGTTTCAATACCAGTATTTGTTAGCTAAAAAAAACACTTATAATTTCAGCTCTATAGCTTAATTACATTATAATTTTACAATAGAGATTACAAAGTTAACTTTAAAGGCTTATTTGTTGTTGAAAAATTATTATGAATTTTAAATTATGTAGACCCTAATTCCTATGTGTGGTGGTGGCCTATTTCTAGACATAGCCACATTAATAAATAAACCCAGCAACAGTGTGTTGTAAGGCAGTTTTCATATAATTTATTGTTGTTTTTTTTTTAATAAAACATTTTGGGTTTTATAATTAAGCTAAATGACCTGGCTTTAGCAGTGTAAATTTCATTGAAATAATAATAATTATAATAGTTTATTAGGAAAAACATTTTTTGTAACTTAATGTGAATTTATAAACTATTAGAGCAGCTTAATAAAAGTGGTTGAATATTTAGTTGAAATGTGCTAATGATTCATATTAAAAATTAATGAGTTGTGGTTTGAATGCATATCAAATTTTAGTTGTAATCTAATGTTTTTTGAATTGTTTCATTTAATAATCAATTCATTTTCATTACAAATGATATGTGATGAATTAAAGCAGCTTTTAAATGAAGGATAAAACAAATAATAAATTCAACTGATAAAGAAATGGAAGAGATCCGTCGCTTACAAACTAGAAGATATAGACAGATATAGACAGACATTGACTGATACAGAAAGACATGGATAGATATAGACAGACTTTGAAAGACATTCACAGACACACTGAAATACATTGATAGGCTGATATAGACAGACATAGATAGATATAGACAGACTTTGACAGACATTCACAGACATTGATAGACTGATATAGACAGATATACATATATAGATATAGACAGACTTTGAAAGACATTCACAGACACACTGAAATACATTGATAGGCTGATATAGACAGACATAGATAGATATAGACACACATTGACTGACATTGACAGACATCCACAGACATTGATAGACTGATATAGACACACATTGACTGACATTGGCAGACATTAACAGACTTTGACAGATATTTGTAGACATTGACAGACATCGACAGACATTGCCTGATAATGACAGACACTGACAGACATCCACAGACATTGATAGACTGATATAGACAGACATATATGGTGAATTTCACGCCAAGTGACCCAATTTTAAAAATCTATGTCTTCCTAAGGATGAAATACATGTGCCAAATATTGAAAAATCCTATTCTTGAGTTAAAAAATAATTTTTTTGATAGATGTCCAGACACTAACAGACATCCACAGACATTGTAAGACTGATATAGACAGACATATATGGTGAATTTCACGTCAAGTGACCCAATTTTAAAAATCGATGTCT
The DNA here is from genome assembly GCA_916048285.2 of Bellardia pandia. Taxonomy (NCBI): domain Eukaryota; kingdom Metazoa; phylum Arthropoda; class Insecta; order Diptera; family Calliphoridae; genus Bellardia; species Bellardia pandia. The sequence continues at coordinate 106,523,151 of OU696532.1, forward strand.
TCCTAAGGATGAAATACGTGTGCCAAATATTGAAAAATCCTATTCTTGAGTTAAAAAATAATTTTTTTGATAGATATCCCACTCGCATCCCATTAAGCGATTATAAAGGCCTTAAAGTAAATTGTATAAGCTTTCTTTTGAGAAAAAAAGGGCCCAAATGGAAAAAAAATTAAAAAAAAAAAAAATAATTTAAAAAAAAACATTTTTGGAATGATTGAAGATATAGCTATCTAAAGTTTTTTGGACAATTTTTGCTAAGACCAATAGGTGAAAAGTTACACTCATTTAAAAAAAAAAACCCTGTATGACCAAAATTGACCAAAATGTCCACTTTTGACCCCCTCTAACTCCGGCACTTCTGGACTGATAGAGCTGAAAATTGTCTTTGGCCTACTATCCAATTTTTAAAATTGGGTCACTTGACGTGAAATTCACCATATAGATATAGACAGACTTTGACTGGCATTAACAGACTTTGAGACAAGCTAAACGTTCACCTGTTCACTTCATTCTCCTCTTCTAGTAAGTAATCCTTTGTCCAAATAATTTAACAAATAATAAGAAAAAATTCCTAATTCATTTGTTTTCTTTCATTTCTTTTCATATTATTTGTTAAAGTGTTCTGGGTCTCAAAAACTAAACGATTTGGTTTCGCTTAAGAGGAGCCTTTCAGGAGCTATTCTGCTAAACCTTTGTGGTCCTTCGAAGCGGATCCATAGGTCACTGGTTCATACTCTGAAAATATGGCGCATCAATTTATAATTCTAGATCATGATATTAACTAACAATTGCCATAAAAACTATGTGCTAGATGAAATGTCGTACTGTATCATCATTCTTTATGAGCTGAGACAAAATTTCCTTAAGCCAAGCGCACCATCTTCTCTGTTGTTTCTTTCTCCACCTTTAAACCATTAAAATCAATTAAACTCATTATTAATGAGAAGCGAACATTAAACTGTCTATCAACTTCTGGTCATTTGCCTACAAAACACATTATTACATATTCTCCCTCAAAATGTCTAAATAAATAAATGTGATTGATTGCATTTGTAATTTAATTAATCTTTAAATTATTGCATCATTGTTGTAAAGCGTTGAAACATTATAGCAAATTATTGTTATCCAGCAAAGATACATACTTATATAAGTGTTTGCAAATAATCGCATAAAAGCTAATTGTTTTCCGCTTTCAGCTAGATAAGGTAGATAGATACTTGCATATAATTATGATGGTTTGTGTGTCAAGTGTTTTGTATGAAATGTTTGTTGGATATTGAAAATTAAATTATTATTACGATAGATGATAATTGCTGTTAAGCAAAGTGTTTAAAGCTGAGTATGTTGTGCAAGTTATGATAAGATAAAGTGTGACATTGTTGGGGAGAGGTATTTATTACCTAATGCAAGTCAGGCGTATGAAATTTTATATAATTTAAATGTAATTTCCTTTGATTAGCAAGTAATATAATAAGTTATGAGTGCATACAGATATTTTCAATGTAATTCTAACAAAGTTGCCAGCTTTTCATAACGAAAAATTGCCCCAACATTTGGCTCCACTTTTTATATTGATCTTGGGGTAATTTTTCATAAAAAAATTTAGGACTAGATTTCATAATAAAATATTATCCTAAAATTTAAAACTTTTTTTGGAGCCATTTTTCCTGGGTAAATTTTTCTTAGCGCCGGAGTTACAGGCTTTGTCTTTTCGACAGTGTGAGAGTCTTAGAACTTGTCCATATACCTACACTAGTTCTTTGCAATTGCAAAATTGCCAGGCCATTACCAGGCCAACTGAAAGATTCTTTTCATATATGAAAGATCTGTCTGCAGAATTTTTAACTTCTTATAGCAGACTAATATGGTGAAGTAAAAATCACTTCGCAAATCAAGGGTAATTAAACGCTTTAAATAACAATTGCTACACTTAATTTAAAGTTTAAAGCACAGCACACGAAGAGTATTTCAAACAAAGGTACGTTCCAAAAAAAAAAAAAAAAAACGTCCACAAGTGAAAAACAAGTGTTTTTTAAATTATGTAAATATGCAAATATTTTGCAAACAAAAAAACAGTCAATTATTTTTCATTTTATTTGCCAAAAAAGGCAAAGAAACCATATTAAGTGTTTGAATTTTTATTAAGTTAATTTGCCAAGATATCTAAACAAATATTGAAAAGCTTTTCAATTGTTAGCTAAAGCAGTTTTAGGAATTGTATGCAGTTTCGTTAAAGAGTTTATAGATTTAAACAGAAAAGGCATTTTTAAATGACATGACATAAGCAAGTGTAACTCGAAATTATTTATTAAACAGCAGCAGCAGTTAGACGTATCGAGCTAGTAAATGGTTTAACTGCATAAAAAAAATTAAACCAAAATCAAGATTTTTTTTTTTTTTTTTTGTAAATTTGTGAAGTGAATTGAAGTGTAGTGCAGTTTTTCTGCGGTTTATTTTGCTAAGACCAAATGTGAGTCCATAATTCGTTTTACTATTATTTGGTGTTTGTGAGGAGTTTTTAAATGAACTCTTGTGTAAATCAATGGCGGGCAGTCATTGTTAACAGGGTAATGAAATAATAAACAAAATTAAGTTTATAAAATGTATGAAGTAAGTAATAAATAACATTATTTACAGTAGTTTTAACAACAGTTTATAAGGTGTTACTACAACTCATATTTAATATTCTCTGTATGCCCAACACTGCTGTATATACTTGTGAACAAAAAGATGCCAGATTGTTGAGCAAGTTTGTAAGATGTTAGAAAATATCTTATTGTCTAGGTTTATTTCGTAAAGACCAAATGTGGGCATTTCTTTTTGCTGTTATTTGGTGCTTGAGAAGAGTTTTAAAATGAACTTTTGTGTAGATCAGTAGTGGACAGCCACTGCTAACAGGGGAACGAATGTGTAAACAAAATTATGTTTATAAAATGTATAAAATAAGAACTGACAATACAAATCAACAGCTTTAAGTAATATATTTTAAACTTTAATATGTTATTAGGAAGAGGGGGGCACGTTTATACCCGGGGCACCTTTGAACTATGTTGATAAAATCTCAGTTTAAAATTTTTTCCGATCCTTAACCGAGTTTTTCACATGGCAACCTTGTTTTCTAGCAACGTCAATAACTTTTGCTAATTTTTTCAGTCGTCGACTGAATGTAGTTGAGTTAACAAGTTTTCGCAGTGCCATTGTATTTTTTTTATATTTTTTTTGTAAGAGTTTAAGAAGTATTAAGTGATCGTTTTCTTTCGTGAAAGAAATTTATTGCAGTCCAAAATTCATTTCAAACAAAATTAAGTTATGTAAAAAACGTATTTATTATAAATTTCCGTGAAATGGCAAGCCAGTTCAGGTTTGAAAAAAGGTAAAGGGGGCACCTTTGAACATGTTAATTTATCAACCGAAGTATAAAACATTGTTCATTCTCTCCTATTTTCTGAAAATGACGAATCCATTGCTGATCATGATGTTTTAAAGGAAGATGTAAAGTCACCTGAAATCGCAAGGCCTTTTCCGTCTTACTAATATAAAACTTATTTTTGATCTGATTTTTTTTATTTTTTAATTGTTAAAGTTTTTCTTAATAAATAAATCGAATTTATTATATATAAAAAATATAATTGTTTATGTTATTTTTGGACAGAAGTGCTACAAGAAAAAATTGCCGTTCAAAACGGCCCCAGCCTAGTTCAAAGCTGCCCCGTATGGGGGGCACATTTGAACACAATGACTTCATATATTCTTCTTGTTTATTTGCCTATGCGTTTTTTGAATGTTAGCGACCAATACAATTACATTTTATATTATTTTCTAATAATGTCATAATAGTTTCACTATTTCGGAAAATGTTTCCCGATTTCTCGCCTCACTCAACAGATTGCCTGCATCACGGATACCAGTCTACGCTTGTATGTTATTAAACCACGTTAATTCTTTTCTTCCTCTACTAAGCTTTCCTTCAATGGTTGTTCGTGTAATTACTTGTAACAGTTTGTATTTTGGATTTTTCATAATGTGGCCTAAGTACGCTGTTTTACGTTTCTTAATGGTTAGTAAAAGCTCTCTATTTCGCTTTATTCTTCTCAGTACTTCGTCGTTTGATACAAAGTGGGTCCATGGTATTTTGAGGATTCGTCGATAGATCCACATTTCAAAGGCTTCGATCTTCTTTACATCAGCTGCTTTTATGGTCAATACTTCCGTTGCATAAAGAAGAACAGACCATACATATGCCTTGGCAAATCGTATTTTTGTGTCAATATTAATGTGACTGGTTAGAACTTTTTAATAATTAAAAAAATATATCATATATTAAAAAAATATAAATCGAACTAAAAATAAGTTACTTGTAGACTTAAGCTAAAGTTTATTTTCATATATATTAGTTAAATTATGTAAAAAGTCAATAATTCAAAAATATAAATTTGTATGTGACTTGAAAGAACGAAAAAAGTGTTTTAAGGTGCCCCCCTCTCCCCAACATCATATTCCAAGTAATATATATGCCCAATATTGCTGTAGATGCTTGTGAGTGTAAAGATGCCAGCTGGCTGAAGAAGCCTGCAGAGGGTTAAAAAATACATTCTTCTCTAGATATTCCTTCAAAACTTACATTTGTAAGAAGTTTACATGCAAAGGATTTCTAGAGATTTCAATCCCTTCCAGTTTTTTGGAAATTGTTTCAGGTGGCAAACTTTTGTTATCGATTGTTTGCTTATTTCTATTTAAGTGTCTTTCGTGCAATTGTAACACTTGTTGGCTGAAATTTTCATTTATTTGAATTCATTTGACTTCAAATGCTCTATTATTAAACCCAACACTTGTATATTAAAGTTTATTTTTGTGACATTGCAGCGTTGATCTTTTACAAAATTCAGTGTTTGTTTGTCAGCCTGACTGTTGGTGGTAAAATTATGCAAATTAATTTTTTGTTTTACCATTTCTTTGTTTATTTATTATTTGTTAATTATTTGCATATTTCGTGTTGAAAAAAAATTTGAAATGTTGTATTGATTAGCAGCCACAATTTAACAAAAAATTATTTATAACTTACATAATTTTTTGTTCATCTTTCATTTGGTTAAATTTTCCAAATTACAAAAAATAAAATTAACAGCAAAAATATTGGCAAAAATAACAGTTTAACAAAAACAAAAAATTAAGATGTTAGCAATGGGCCATAAATTTTGTATGCACAAAAAGAAAAATGCTAAGCAATTGAAAGAAGTAAAAAACAGACATAAATTTTTGAAAGTAGGAAGCGTTAAATTGGAGAATGTGTTTTTGTTTGTCAGCCTCGCTGGGTAGACACAAATTAACAAAAAATGATTGTTATGATTATAAATTATTTATTATTTTTTTTTGGAGTTAATAATGATTTGACAATTGAAAAACATAAGCATTTAAAAGCAAAATAAAAAGAGAATTTTAAATAGTTTATAAAACATTTTAGAAAATTTGGTGTTTTTTTTTCAAGTAAAAGGTTGTTGAACTTTACTTTTTATACCCTGCAGCACCATAAGTTTGTATAAGTTTGTCATGCCGTGTGTCTGAGAAATACTCATCTGAGACCCAACAAAGTATATTTGTATAAAATTCTAAATACTTTGTCCGATCCTTTATAAAAATTAAAATCTTACCTCAACAATGTAAAACTTTTTAAATAAATTAATTAATATTCTCAAATTTTTACCCAACTTTCATAAAAATAACACATTACCTACAATCTGCTTCCATTTTTTATTTTGTTATTTTTCTCTATATACAGTGGGGAGCACTAATGAGTACTAGTTAGCACCTGATGCACTTGTTATTGCAGTTTTTGCAAATTCTAAAAAGATATTTGCCATTTATTTCATGTTCAATATTTAACAAACTAATTTATAAACCAAAACTAAAAGCATCAAGTTCTAAAGAAAACAAACAAATCTAAAATAAGACGCCTTTAATCAATTTTGTATTATATAAAAACTTTAGAGCAGGAGTGCCCAAAAGTTGCTTATGTAAGAGCAAACACCAATACATTTAAATAAAAACTAATTTTTATTCACTATTTTTTGTTGTAAAAGCCAATACATACAAAGAAACAACACACATTTTTAAACGGTATCATACGTTAAACAAAAACAAAATCTACATTGACGATCGCAGTCATCAATGTTTACCAGTAGAGCATACGAAAGTGTTGTTGCTTTGCGCTTGCGTGTATAGAGTGAAGTACGACAAAAAAAAAACAAGGCAAAGTTGTTTGTGTATTTCGTATTGCTAGTGCTGAGTGCTGTAATGAGTATACAAAACACACAGCCTACAGCTAAGAGTTTTTACAAATACAAAAGAGCACCAAGAGTATAGGGCTTGGGCACTCCTGCTTTAGAGAATCATAGTCACCCCTATCGTGAATAAAAATGCCACATGAAATTTGTTCCCATTTATTTTTTTAACATTGAATTTTAATAGGAAAAATGTTAAAAGGGAACAAATTTCATGTGGAATTTTTATTCACGATAGGGGTGAGTATTTTTAATATTTTTTCCAACACTTTCTATACGTTTTGCCATACTAATCAACAATGTTTCAATTAATTCATTTGAAATACTCCATTTGCTCCCTGAATCCCCTGTTAAAGGTGGACCAAATTAGTTGGAGTTAATTGGTATTGTTCTAACACCTTATGATTGACCACAAATTCTGGATTTAGGTCGTGACTTTTTGCTAGCCATTCTTTCACGATTTTGAAAGTGTGCGGATGAAGTGTGTGAATGAAGTTCTGTCTAGCTGAAAAGTAACTTATTCCACATGAATACCAACTCGAGCAGAAGAGTTTGCCAAATACACAGAAGTCTTCTTATTATTCCTTCTATTCTTTGCAATGGTTCGAGGTGTCACATACTCGTATATCTCCACGTTGCCTAAATTGTGTTTTATTGTTTCCTTAACTTGGTGTGTCTTTTAACTCTCTAGGCTGTTCGGCACCAGCAGTATTGTTTACCTTCGCTTTGAAAACGATTAAATTTAGATTCGTCTTATCATCTTACACTTCTCCAGTCATCTACTGTTCAATTTGTGTGCTCTCTGGCAAACTTTAACTGTGCCTTAACATCTTTTTCTTTTATCAACAATAAAGATTGTAATTGTTCCTCACTGCTGAGTTATAACCATTAACCTGAAGAGCTGGAGCCAAATTACCACATTCGTGATCGAATGAGCTATCGTATCGAAAAATGATTTCGATATCGAAATTATGATAAAATGTAATAAGAAAAGTACGATCAATTTTACTCGATATCGAATGCGGTAATTTGACCCTTGGTCTTCTTGTCCTTGCTATAGAAGCGACTTGTGATGCTAAGCACTAGAATCTTTTAATTTGTACTATTATTATGAGACGTGAGCACGCATTCTTTAAAAGCTTTTTGCCACCTCTGGTTTATGGCTTAGGAACAATAGAATGCTTTTTTTTTTGACATTTATGATCACTGATTAACTTATTTAAAGGTGTTTGGGTATTACTAGAGTAGCATAGCTACTGTTGGTCATTGCTAAAATATTGTCCTCAATGGCTCTAGACAGTTTCTTCATTATTTACCATAATTAGCTTTTTATTGGATAATTTGCAAAAAGTGCTAACCACAAGCAATTAAATTAATATTAAACTAGAGTTTTTTTTAAGACCTAAACAAAGTAAACACATACAAATCTTACATTTTTTAAAAATTTTGATATTTATGTGCAAATATATCTAAAGAAATACTTGTGCAAAATTAAGAACAAGCTAGTTTTTTTGGTATTAATTGTTTCTTTGCCGAAAAGTATTACTTTGCATTTTGTATTGTAAATTATTTTGTTTAGCATAAAACCTAAAATAAATGAAAACCTACATTTTTATATATTCTTTACTGCTTTTCTCATTTGTGCTCCCTACTGTATATATTTCTTTTTTACAATATTTTGTTAATATTAAAATATGTTTTAATAAAAAAATTATTACAGAAAAAAAAAGTTTAATGTTTTTTTTTCATTTTTTGCTTTATTTTAGCAAAATAATAAAACAACAACAGCATACATACATATGTACTATGTATAAACATTGGCTGGCCTAACTGCTGTTGGGCATATAATTTTTTACATTGTTGTTTGTTTCATAAACAAATTATTACCAACTCAATAAAAATCGGTCTAAAAAAAATGTAAAGCAAAAAAACAAAAAACATAACAATAATAATATCATGGCAGTACTATTAACCCATATAAGGTGACCACATGTTTTAGGGAATGGCAAAAAAAAAACCCGGAATGATTTTCATAATATTGGGGTTAATAGAAATGTATGAAATAAAAAATTGTTTAAGGTGGTCAGTAAAATTGTGTTAAATACAAAATGTAAATTATGTCATAGTCGAGTATGCAAGTGTAGACGTGGCGCTGTAGAGTTTTAAGGTGGGTCTTCTTAGACAAGAAAAATTATTAAACAGTTGAAAATTAAATAATATCTTTTCGAGTCTAAAAATGAAGGGTAGTTTTTTCAAATGATTAGCTTTTATTTTGCAATATTGTGCAATAGCGCAATTCACAATCTTGTGCAAATGGTACTGCATGATTGCATTTGCAAAAAGATTTAGCATATTTTTGCTCTACACCAACAAAATACACAGCAAGAGCAAAAATTTGCTAAACCTTTGATGCAATACCATTTGCACAAGATTGTGAACTGCGCTAATATAAATTTATGCAATGTATTCATATTGGCCATTGCTAGTCATGAACTTTTCCCATCTTTCTGGCAACGTATAGATTCGTGCCAGAAGAACTGCTCATCTCAGGCCCAGAATTCGGATATCCTGTTTTGAAGTGAAGTCTGTTCCAAAGAGACATTGTTCTTCAATGGACTGGGCAAGGTCTGGACTATAATTCTGGGAAGGCAAAACTTACCACCCACTTCTTAGTTTTTAACAGATATTGCAACATGTGGTCGAGCGTTGTCACGGTGGATTTTTGGTATGGCTGGGCATTTTTCGGCCAATGCTCACTTTATTGGGTGCCCCGATAGAGTAGGCGATAGTGTGCCAGACTATCAGTCAGATGATTGCGGGTTCGATTCCCGCCAAAGACTCTGGGTATTTTCTGCAGATAACCCTAAAGCTTCGCAGTTCCCTGCGATGATGTGACTAGTTTTCGTCATATCATTAGATCGGACCCCTTTGGTTTCACCAAATACAGACAATTACATTGGTGTCGGGCTTCACAAACAATCTTTTATGCTTCGGTTTATTGTAATGGATCCAGTTTTTAACGAAAGTAATGATTCGTATTCAATTTCCCTTTTCATTTGTCTTAATCCTGCTGCACCAATAATAATCTTTCTGTAGTAATGCCTTCTATTCTTGTGTTTCAGACTTTTTTAGCTGGCCTGGGCGATTTTAGTTCCCATTTCTGAACTGCACAACTAGCTCATAGAACACACAGCCCAATCATGAATAAAAATTTTGCGGGAGTTTTTTCCCTTTTCTCATTTCTCTTATACAAATTCAATGTTAAAAAATAAAAAGGGAAAAAACTCCCGCGGATTTTGTATTCATGCTTGGGCCGATATTCTCCTTAAGCTGTGGTGTGCAGTCGGCTTGGTTCAGCGGCACATGTGGATGAGATCTCAATGTAGACATAAAATTAACTAAAGTTGGAAAACGAAACGTTGGCAACTTATCGTATATTTTTTTAATAAAGCTTTGATTATTGTTTCCCTGAAGGAAATCTCTGCCAAAACCAAAGCCGTGACACATCATCCCGGGGGATTACCCCCTGGTCATGCTTTGCGTAAGGTGGGAATTCTATGAAGCTTCTTACGTGTATAATTAATTACAGGATAAGGAAGAGAAGGGTGTACAAAGTTTCTGTTGTCCAAAAAAATCTCGGGCCTGTAAATGTGACATATTCTGCCGTTGCGTCTTCTTCGGGACATCTGGAGGAATTGTTGTGAACGCAACGGCTTATCGTAATCTCTCAAGAGCTGGACAACCTCAAGGATGAACTAAAATTTCTACTGTGACATATCAGCCTGGGGCCAAATTACCGCATTCGATATCGAGTAAAATTGATCGTAATTTTCTTATTTGAGATTATGGAATTCGATATCGAGCAAGAAATTTAGTACATTTTATCATAATTTCGTTATCGAAATCATTTTTCTATACGATAGCTCATTCCATCACGAATGCAGTAATTTGGCCCCTGGTGTTTCTTGGCTTAAGGCAGAAATTCGTTTAACACTAGATGGTTACTCTTCATTTTTGTACATTAAGGTTACTCTTCGTTGAATCGAAGAACAATTTCTAAAAATAATTTTAGCGGAACAGTTTTTAAAGTTAAAAATAAACAAAAATATTTTTATTTAAGAAATAAAAAAAAATATAATGTATCACAAACATTTTTTTCTATCTTAAAATTCGATACGAATTTGACTCTTTTTTTATGAGTTATATGATAGAGAGTAAATGAGCTTCGTCGATTCGACGAACAGTAACTATCCAGGGTTAAGCTTTTTACGTGTATAATTAATTGCAGGTCAAGGAAGAGCAGGGTGGAAGCTACAGCACTTACAAGCTTCATTCATGAACGTAATATTTTCTATAAAAAATATCAGTTATACACAATAGAATACTATGAATTTTGTACTTAAGTACTAGGTCTTTCATTTTGTTTATGGTTTATAATTTAGCTTAACAAAATCTGGTCAGCCTTAAAGTCTACCATATTTTAATAAAATTTGCCTATTCCATACAAAACACACACACTCACATAGATTCCAGCAAGCAAACATACATGCAACATATTTCACTTTCAGTTCAAATAACACCGTTACCTATATACATTTATTTTTTTTGGCAAGGCTATTGAAAACATGTACAATAAGCAAACAATACAACATCACAAATAGCAAACATAATAACAGCAAAAACAACAAAAAAAAAAAAAAGCAGCAAAGGCAAAAAAGGACATGCTTTAATATATATAACGAATATGGTCTGCCAATGGCACAATTGACTCAAATTGACTAGTTTTCGTTATATCGCCTTTATGTTTGTAACAGCGAGTACAATTTTTTTTCGTCTTTTTTTTTTTATTTTTGTAGCCAATATCATATTGGTTTGTTTATTTAATAGCATTTTATGTAGCATATTTTAGGGTGTTTTTTGTTAGCAATAATTGTTGCCGTCTTTTTTGCAAGTGCTACACTCCCGTTCATTTTTGGTTGATAACAAAAAAAAAAATGTTGGGTAAATGACAATTATTGTAAGTTTAATTTGTAACAACAATTATATATTTTATTTATGAATATTTTGTAGAAATAAATTTTATGTGTTATTTTTTTTTTTTTTTTTGTTTTTAATGTTTTGTGGGCTTCTTTTTTTCACAAATATTTTATTGTATTCCTGTAAGGTCATATATGTAACGAGGCCAAAAATGTTTATTGTTCAAATGTGTTTACTGGTGTGTATACAATTAATGTGGGCTTTCGTTACAAAGGCTGATGAACAGAAAAATAATGATGTGTAAAAACAAAATTTTAATAAAACAATATTTTTAAATTGTAAAGTTTTTAAAGTTTCTTTCATTTATATTTCTTGCTATACTTTTATTTAGCAGCACTTAAATATAAAAACTTGTTTTGTTTTTCGTCTGTGAGTTTTTTTTTTACCATTAATCAGCCACATGCCCTCTGCACCCACGTCAAGCAGTATGTAAATTTTAATTAATTAAAAAAATTATATATTTTTTAAATAGTTAATTGCCTAGATTTGTATTTACTTTTAAAGCCAACTTTAGTTAAATAATTTTTCTTTACTCATTGTAATGTGTTTCTTTTAAGCATGTTATAGACGTACGTAGTTGACTCTAGTATTTATTATTTCTTTTTTCTATATTTGGTATTCTCAGCTTGTTGTAAAGAAAGAAAAATATATATAAATATGTTGACATCATCATGAGCTGCTAATATAATAAGTCAATTCCCTTAGCGTTTAAACAAACAAGCGAGCGAACGCACAATCAAATAAACCAAACAATCTAAAAGTGGCTGAGATGAAAGAAAAGGGAAGGATGCCTTAAAAGTATAAATGAAAGCAATTTATGATATATCATTAATACAAGCGATTTGTTTTGAAAGAAGACTAGTTTAGACTGATTCTTTACCTTATTTCCGTAAATGTCTGTTAATGTCTGTTAATATTTGTTAATGCTCTGTTAATGTCTAATAATATTTGTTAGTGTCTGTTAATATTTGTTAGTGTCTGTTATTGTCTGTTAATGCTGTGTTAATGTCTAATAATATTTGTTAGTGTCTATTAATATTTGTTAATGTCTGCTAATGCTCTGTTAATGTCTGTTAATATCTGTTAATATTTGTTAATGTCTGTTAATATTTGTTAATGTCTGTTAATGTCTGTTAATATTTGTTAGTGTCTGTTAATGTCTCTTAATGCTCTGTTAGTGTCTGTTAATGTCAGTTAATATCTGTTAATGTCTGTTAATGCTCTGCTAATGTCTGTCAATGCCAGTTAATGTCTGTTAATGTCATTTAATGTCTAATAAGATTTGTTAATGTCTGTTAATATCTGTTAATGTCTGTTAATATTTGTTAATGTCTGGTATTGTCTGTTAATATTTGTTAATGTCTGTTATTGTCTCTTAATGCTCTGTTAGTGTCTGTTAATGTCAGTTAATATATGTTAATATCTGCTAATGTCTGTCAATGCCTTTTGGTTGTTGTATCTTTTTTCAGAACACACCCAAACTGTCTATATAAACTATATGTCACTAGATTATTACGGAAATAAGAGTACCCCTGATAAAGTTCGAAAAAAGCGAACGAAACGTTGAGTAAAACAAATATATCAAAAACCATAAATGTTTTTTATTTACATTTGTTAGAAGGAAAAGGAAAAATTATTGATCGAAAATAGCCCGTGAGGAGAAACAAAAACCTCAATAATAATATAAAATAAAAACATTGTTCAAAAACAAAAGAAATATAAAAAATATCTTTACTGAGATGTGGCTTACCTTCCCCATTTAATACATTTAGCAATACACACTCACTCATACAAATATTGTTTACACAATTGACATTTTCAGCAATTTCATTGCATGCATATCAAGAGACATTTATTTAACTGTTTTACTACTGTTTATACTATTTGCATCATTGTATATATGTACATATGTGTTTTTCGTTTAAGATTCTCCGTTTAACAATTGTGGAGAGAGGGATTACAAGCCAATACATACCAGACTTGGAAATAGTAAAAAAATGTAAACTGTCAAAGTTGTTAAAAATAAAAACTGACAGATAAATTGTGTATATGAAAAAAACCGGTATTTAAAGTGAAGAGTGAATGTTAGAAATATTGAAAATGAATTACGTACAGATGTAACAACATTAGTGCAAAAAACATTTACACAAATATTAAATTTAAAACAAACTATTAGAGTTTTTTTTAGAACTAACTCTTCTTACCTGTAGTGTTTCACAATACATATTTTTACCCTTGGTTGGTATCATAAATTGCAATTACAATTATTATTGTCAGCTACATTGTGTTGCTCATAGTTTTTCTCGTTCTAAACAAATATTTGATTTTTATCAAAACTAATATTTCCACTTACAAAATCATGTCAAAGACAGCCAGCAACATTCAGGCAATTGAAATTATTTTACCTGGTAACATGTTTTAAAATAATTGTACAACCAGAATCAGGCAAAAAAACACTTACATACACCATGTTTACATGTGTGTTTATAGATGAAATGTAGCAAAAATCTTGTATACAACCCTCTTAGCACAAACACACCAGAAAAAACAAACAACAACAAACAAAAACTTTTCAACACCAAAACAAAAATTGTTTGTTTGAAAACAAATAACAAAAAAAAAATGTTGGCAATTGCACATGTAGAACTGGAGTACTTTCAGTTCTGGCCATAAATTCCTGCACATGCCGAAAAAGAAGAAAAGCAAAAAAGTAGCAAAACTCCATATTGCAAGTCTCTGAAACACACTCTATAGACATGGCAGGCAGCATGAGTTGGTTACCAATGTATATACAAAGCATAGCCACTTCAATATAAACTCTTATTTTTTGTTTTTTTTTTTTGATTTTTTTATTGTGTTGGCAAAACTATGTATGAAATGTTAACAAGTGCAGTTTTTCCTTTCATTTGTAACACACATACTAAATGAATACAAAACACATTCATTCATATGCTGGCAAACCAACACACCTATTTGTACTTTTGTTTTTTTTTTTGGCACAATGGGGTAGGAGTTTGAAATGTGTCACATGCCACAGTATAAAAATAAAGAAATATTTAATAATAATTTGAAAATATCTGGTAATTTCACTTCGTTTGCTATCATTTAAGTCTTTAATCTATGGCTGTTTAAGTCCGTCCAGGTTCGTCAAATCTGGCAATGTCTCTCTATATTTGTCAATGTCTATCTATGTTTGTCTTTCTCTCTGTATGTCCTTTTTTATACGCTGGAGGTGTGGAAACTGCACACATGTATTCAGCCCGAACTGAAAAACATGCACGAATCAGCTTATTACTAAACCACCGCTCCTCCCAACCGACCCGTGGAACTGCCACAGGCATTACTTCGCGGAGGTGCCAGCTTACGCTGCCCCGGCTATCGGGATATTCCCGTGGACGTACGAAAAGTGCCCGATATATGCTGCCAACATACGTGTTTATTGCGGCCCAACTTTCTTCCGACCGCAGCATAAGTTTGATTATGTTACCTGGGTACAAAGTTTCTGGAGTCTATTACGTTGTCCAAAAAATCTGGGGCATTTAAATGCAATATGTTGTACCATTTCATCTTCTTCGGAACATTGTCGACATCTGAAGGAATTATCGTGATCGCAACGCTACAATTAGCTTCTATAGGACACATGCCCTGTAATGAATTATATCATGTTATAATTTGTCTCCCCATGCTTGCGCTTTAACCACTTATCAATACTGGGGATTAATTTAAAGACAAGGTCATTGTCATCTTCCTTTGTGCCTTTTAATTTCTTCATGAATATGGGAATAGTTCTCGCTACAACACAGCTGCTTCCATATAAATGGTTCTAAATTCACTGCAGACACTTAGACAACCCCTTCTGTATATTGATATCATTGTCCTCTCCCCAAATGGTGCCTCGTAGAGTAGGACTACATTACAAACTGTTGTTATTAATAAACGTTGTTGAGTGTTTTTGGAAAACCAACTATTCTCTTTCTGTGCTTGGCTAAGAAGTTTTCGAGCCGCCCTCGTATAAGCACCAAATCAGTCTTGTGCTCTGCCAGGTTGCAGGTTCATGGTCGTCAATCCCTCCTTGATGAATCTAACTGATTCGTTCGCATAGATCTGCACTTTGTCTAGATGTTGTGCTGTAACTAGAACTGCTATGTCGTCTGCAAAACCAACTACTGCTGCCTATTCTAAAATTTGTAGGTTAAATATGCCGTTATACGTAATGTTCCACAGAAGTGGACCCAGGACCGATCCCTGAGATACACCACTATATGACTGACAACCCATGTCGGTTTCGAACCACAGAGTTCTATTGGAGAAGTAGTCTTTAATTATCCCAATGAGATATGCAGAAATATGAACGAAGTGTTTCTTAGAGATGAGATTATTTGTTTACTTGACCATTGATGCTTCTATTAATGTGTCTGCCCCTATTTGGAGCTAGTATAAAGAAACGAAGGGGTTTTACTTTTTCTCTGTTTGTTGTTGATTGCGGGTAGTGTTATTTGTTATTTTATGAAATATTACTGGGTTAACATTGCAGTAGTTGGATTTCGACGAGTGATTGTCTGAAACCTTCGTAATTGATTTCGATTTATACTTTCTAAGCTTGTTTTTTTTTGGGAATCCTACTAAGCCGTGTTGTCCGGTACCTAAAATGGAAAATGTATCCTGATCACAGCCAATCAAGCTCCGTCCTGAAATCGGCCTATTCATTGAATGATTACTCGTGTGGAGTCAGGAGTCCTGGGTTTTACGTGCAGTATCGTGCCCAATGCAACTCTTCGTACAGCTTTTGCGCAGATTTATGTATAAATAGCTTGCTACAGTGCGTGGGCTATTTAATCCAGTGGGGTTCCAAAATAAAAATGAAGATGTATTGATGAGAGATTTTGTCCAGCAAACATATTGTCAAACACATAAGATAGGAGGAGAAAAATATCAGGGATCGTAAATAACAATTTTCAATATCAAAAACTAATTGTGAACAGTTATTTTGAGAAAAAACAAAAATAACTCCATTTAAAAGAGTTTCTTATTTTTCGTGTTCAATTGTGTTTCCAACAACAATGTTTAATAAATTTCTGAAAAAAAATGACAATCACTATCCTCATGTGTTCTTATCGCTTGCTCAACGACGACTGAATGAAAGTTTTTAAAAGAGCATAACAAATGTGTGTAAAATTTTTGCACAATTGTGGTACGGGCTGAACACCACTGATCTAATCTCTGCCATCCATAGCCTAATCCAATTGACATAGTCTGAGATAAATATTAAATGGAACAGTCGACCCTAGCTGCGCAACACCTCGCTGCCACCAGTCTACCATGCCGCCGATTAACCACTACTGTTCTCAGCCCAATTGACCTTTGTTGCGGCTCCTAACCAGACCGCACTGTTGAACTCCGTCCTAGAACGACCATCGACCATTTTTGCCGCAGATTATGTTCCCTCTAATACCTTTTACTATGACTACTTTCAATGGATCTGTTAATGCGGTAACAGTACTTTGATGGCCCGAAATTAGTCACTAGCATAAACAACAGTCTTTTCTTCCCGAGATGTTAAGCACATCCACTACGTGCCCTTTAAAGAGGCCTCATGCATAAGGTTAGGGACGTATTACTAGTACCCATGAAACTATAAAAGACTTTAGTTAGCAGCGAGTTTAAATGGGTTGAAACAATCCAGCTCTTTTCAGTTTCGAGCTCCTTGCAGCTCTTGGCAACGGCTTCGCCATTTGCTTTCAAGTTTTATAATAGCGTCAAGGTGATGGAATTACTCCGAGACAAATTATACACTTGGAATCTCTTAAGGAGACATCTAGTAACTAACGAAATACATTCGCCAAGTCCCAGAATGTTTTTCAGGTACTTAAGGTTTCCACACAAAAGCCTCTGACTCTGCCGCTCGTGGACGAGAACTGCTTATTAATTGAGGCGTATTTAATAAACTGCAGATCGCTAATTAGATTAATCAACCCAATATGATACTGAAATTGACATTATGCTCTTTTATTAATTTTTTTTTATTTATGGCAACTTCTCTGAAAATGAATTTTGGTTTCTTTAATATTGTCCTTGTGCTACAGTTTTCCCCCTGTGACCCACTGTTTCTTGTCCTGTGCTGTGCTTTCATTTTCAACCGAATCTCTAACCCAACCCCATTACTCTGGATTCTTGCACAAAATATGCGAAACCATAAAAACAAAAATGCTATTCGTTTCGTTTTCATTTCATTGATGCTGTGTGTGTTGTTTATTTATATTTACAGGTAACTAATGGTTGCATGCATCGCATGAATGTGTTTGTATTCTTCATTTTATATTACTTGGAATCAGTTTCTGTTGTGGTTTCTTTACACACTACATATTGTTGTTGTTCTTGTTGCTGTTGTTACTTGGCTTTTGTTGTATTCCTTGCGTTTCCTGGCTACGTTTTTGTAATGTCCCTTCATTTCAGTTTTACTCTCGTATCGTTTATGTTGCACGTAATTGAATTTTTAAGATTTTTCTTCAATTCTACTAATTGAAAACGAAGTTATATGTTGGTGTTGTGATTGTTGGTTTTCGTTTTTTTTTTTCATGATTGGGTTTTTTTGTTTTTTTTTTTGCTAGTTTGTTGCTGCTTGATATTGCTAAGTTGTGTAGTTTACTTCTGTTGCTGTTGATTTTTTAAGTATTTAATTTAAGCAGTTTTCAAGTGAAAGAGAATTACAATT
The DNA here is from genome assembly GCA_916048285.2 of Bellardia pandia. Classification (NCBI taxonomy): domain Eukaryota; kingdom Metazoa; phylum Arthropoda; class Insecta; order Diptera; family Calliphoridae; genus Bellardia; species Bellardia pandia. The sequence continues at coordinate 106,541,178 of OU696532.1, forward strand.
AAGTGCAGTTTTCATTCATTTATTTAAATGGGTTACTGAGGGAGTGCTGTGTTCGAAGTGGTTTTGTATGTAATCATTTATTATTTAGTGCAGGTTAAAAGAAAACTTAGGAACATTTAAAATCAATCTCTATATATATAAAAATAAGTGTACATTTTGATTGTCACTCCATAACTCGAGAACGGCTCGACCGATTGCCATAAAATTTTTAGGGAAGGTACAGGGAGGAGTGATGATGGTTAGTTGATTTTGAAATCCAAAATCGGTCTAGCCATTCTCCAGTTATGATTTTTTTCCTGAAAAAATTCAACATTTGAAAAAAAAAGTCCCCTAAAGTATGCTGTACAAATTTGCAAATAAATAAGAGCAGGCAGGTTGTGAATACATCTTATTCTATGAAATACTAATCAATAGTAAATACCGAGCGAAGCCGGGGCGGTCAGCTAGTATTTATATAAAATATAAAAGTCTTATTGAAAGCCAGAAAATTGTTCGTTAAAGTTTGTTTCAATTTAGCTTTAATGAAAATAATTTGCAAAACTCATTTCTATATCAAAATGTGTCTATTTTTAATTTCGTAATTTAATTTTTAAGTTAACTAAAATAGTCCACTGTACGTATGATAAATACGAACTTAATTTTAAATACTCATACGCCTCAGGTCTTTAAAATCCTTAAAACTACAAGTAGCAGCAATTTTGTTGTATGTTTATTTCTTTCCTGACAACATTTAAATATTTTATATATTTAAACCATGTCAGTGACCATGTGGGTTATTTTTGCAGCCCTACAACACAATTCCCCTATTTAGCCCCTAGCTAAACTGTAATAGTAGGGGAAGTACATAGAGAGAGACAGATAGAGAGAGAGAGAGGGGTAGAGAAAGTGAGTGCATAAAAGTAGCTTTATAATAAAAAAGTACATGGCACTTGTCACTTGTCTGTCAATAGGTCAAAACCTTAAGGCCATCTATATACGTACATGTAGGTTTTGCTTACAACAAAATAAAATAGCTGTAATAAAAACAAAAATAAATCATGAAAATTTTTTTCTACAAAATAACAGCCATGTTAAAATAATAACAACAGCATATAGGAAAAAAGTAGCTGCTGTGTTTAGAATATTATTAGAGAATGGCAAACTCTAGTGACATTTATAACACAATACTTACAAACAAGTACCTACTTGAGGCCTACTACTTCTTCATATGTACATACATACCTATACATATACAAATATATATTTCTCAGTCTCCTTGTATATGACTACTTCATTTCTACTTTAGTATCCTTGACGTACTCATTCTAATAGAAATGTTTTAAGCCAAAGATGTTAAAACGAGCAGAGTGGTTTTACCAGAGTTTATATTACTGTGTTTAGCTGGCAGGGAAGGTATGCTAAACTTAATTTATATTTGTATATTTTTAGGCGCAATTATAATTAAAATAGCCCCAGAAACTATGATTTTGCTTTATAGAACGTAGGTTTCTGGTTTTAAGGTTGGCTTTTTTTGCTTTATAATATAATTTCCAATACTTTTTTAAATCATTGAAATTGCCCATGTCAGATTTTGAAGGTATTTGTGCACGATTTTCTTGCTATTGCTTATCCATTGCTCAACACTCATACCAATATTCAGAATAACAGTTGAAAGTAAACACCACTGAAAACCCAAAAGTCTTGCGACCAGACTTAAAAAAAAAGCTTCTCTAGGTGGCCGCATTTCACATTTTGATTAAGGGAATGATAATTTTGGAAAAGTTTAATTCAAGCGTGAGGTTCGAGGTTCCCTACTTAAAAAAAAAAATTAAATTTAATGGAAAATGTTTATTATCATTTAAAAGAACATTCTTTGGCATTTATTTTTGAAAGATTATGTCTCTCAAATGTTGACCGTTGCTACGACGCAGATCGATGACTCGTTCGAGCAATTCGACTAGTAACTGGCGAATGCCTCCAAGGTCTGAATCGAAACAGGTTTGTTCGCATAAACTTTAGACTTTTTATATTCCCACAGGAAAAAGTCTTACGGTGTGATATCATACGATCTTGGTGTTCTCTCAATGAATCCATTGATTGATGCGATGTGTGGGAAGTCCTGCTGAAACCAAATATCGCCGAAATCATGAGCTTCAATTTCAGGCATCAAATAGTCGCCATTGACGGTTACATTCGCACCGGCATCATTTTTAAAGAAATATGGATCGATGATTTCACAGGCCCACAAACCACACCAAACCGTTGTTTTTTCTGGATGTATTGACAGTTCTTGTATCTCTTCAGGTTGCTTTTCGTCCCAAATGAGCAATTTTGTTTGCTTACATACCCATTGAGCCAGAGATGGGCCTCGCCGCTGAACAAAATTTGCCTCGAAAACGTCGGACATTCATGGAACTTTTAGACCGAAACAATGTCGCTTGGGAAGTTCAAGCGGTTTCAGTTGTTGCGCTAGCTGTATTTTGTACGGTTTCAATTTAAGATTCCATAAAATTTGGGGGATTAATTCTCCGCCAACCGAATTTAGATTCCCAAAAAAAAAAAATATGTCATTGTTAGTTATAGTTTCTAACCCATTGTTTTTTTTATATAATGTCATAATTTTTTTATGAAAATGCCTTACATAAAACTTCTTTTTAGCCATACCTTCCCTTATCGCTTTGGTAACAACACAAAGGCCCTTAACCAACAAAACTTTACCATTTCATTATAACAACAATATTTTCTTCTACTCCTCTTAATACTTAGAAACACTGCACATATACAATACAAAATACTTAGTTTTTTGTCTTACACAAATTTTTCATACAAACATACTGCCAGAAAGAAAAACTCATCTCCATGAGTACGTCTTCTAGATGCATACAATAAGGCTTTTTTCTTATTTACTAGACATCATGACAATGCCCCAGCTCTAAAGCAAAAAACAAAAACTCAGCATAGAACAAAACTTATAAAAAAAAAAAAATAAATGAAATGGAAGAAAAACTTTGGTATGAACAACATCAACTTGAAGGAGAACAGGCAACAAAAAATGTCGAACAAAACCCATTAACAATAACGATATATGAAGGCCATATGAAACATAGAAGAAATGTATGAAAAACAATCTTCATTGTGGTAATAATCGAATTTAATGGCTCCAGGCAAATCTATAAGCATATGGACATTGGGTGAGTGTAAAAGTTTAGTTAGATGTAGGCAGCAATACTAGCATTATATTGCTACATGAATGGACAATTCCAACAATTTCACTGTGTTTTTTGTTATTTTAATTTGATTTTAACAATATTATAGTAACTTGAAACATGTTTATGTTTATCGCAATTAAAAATTGGGTATGGTTCACTGAAATATGGTTATTAAAACATATTAACCAATAAATGGCAAGTTTTTAAATTTGTAACCATATTATATGTAAAATTCCAACAAAATATGTTTAATTTTAATAATATTTTGTTTTCACCATTTTTAGAAAGCTTATGCATCAGCCCAGTAGCTTGTCTTCGTGGGTGATTCAAGTAGAGATACCTTTTTCAATAGCATTTTTTCACAGATCACGTCTGAGTCGTTTCATACTGTCATGTTATTTTTGTTTAGTATTGTTTGGCATTTCATAATGGAAGGACTTACGCCTGAACAACGTTTACAAATCGTTCAACTTTATTACGAAAATTCACGTTCTGTGAGAAATGTGTTTCGTGCACTACGCTCAACTTATGGTCAACATAATCGGCCTACTGAGCGTACTATTCGCTACACCATCACCCATTTTGAGACCCAGCATTCATTATTGGATAATATTCGACCGAATAGATCACGTGAAAAAAATATAGCGACCGTAGCTGAGAGTGTACACAAAGACCGTGGAGGGTCGATTTGGCGCCGTTCACAGCAACTCGGACTGACGTATGGAAAATATAGCTTGTGCAACAACTGCAGCCGCTTGACCTTCTCAAGCGACATTGCTTCGTTTAGAAAGACTATTATGTTAATAAAAAATATCACGAGATTTATGTAATGAAGAAAATGTAATGTTTCAGTACATTTTGATTGTGAATAAACTATTATTTAACCTTCTAATGAATAGTCATATATGATCGTTTATCATAAATATCAAACACACTATTGTAGATAAATTCTTTCAGTAAATTATTAAACTATATTGGCATAGTATTGAAATTGTTCAATACGCCTACTCACAACCAGAGGCGCGGCAATACTATACTACTAATACACATAGTGCGCAATTACAATGTTGTCATATGAAAAGAAAGTATGAATTTTGAAGTTTTTTAGTAGTAGAAAAAGTCGTGTTTGTAAGAAGGTACTTTTTGGGGTTTTCTGTTATTTAAACTTAATTTAATAAAAAGATACAAATTTTATGAAAATTTATAGTCTTTAGAAAATAGTAGTAGAAAAAGTACTTTTTTGAAAAAGGCACTTTTTAGTATTTTTGTGTCATTTAAAACTTTAGTTATTAAAAAAATGCAAATTTTATGAATTTGTAAGATTTTTAGAAAATAGTAGTAGTAGTAGAAAAAGTACTTTTTTTGGAGAAGTAATTTTTGGTATTTTTGTGTTATTTAAGCTTTATTTGATTAAAAAATATAAATTTTACGACTTTATAAGGTTTTTAGAAAATAGTAGTAGAAAAAGTACTTTTTGAAAAAGCGTAGTTTTTCACACTTTTTTTCAACTAATAAAGCATATTATAATAACAAAAATTAGTAGATTTCATGCAGTGTTGTAATACCAGCTATGCATTTCCTACCTATCCCCTTACCACAGAAAGTAACACAATTAGTTAAATAATGATATAGTCATATCAATTGCTTGAGTGTTGCTTTCCTTTAACGTACAATTATTTATGATCTTTTGGGATCAATATCATTATAATGTAGATCAATACGTTCAACTTAGGACTGCCAGTAATTCATGTGTAACTTTTAAATTCTTGAATAAAGAAATGTCAGTATATTTTATGAAGAGCTTTCTAACGTTACCGGCCTATGGATAATCATTGTTTTAAAGGCACATTTAGGATGCAGTTTCCAATACGACTTTGATACTAGAAATATCTCGATATTCATTGAACGTGTAGCAGTGCCCTATGACACCAAAGTATTTTTTCTTGTCGGTTTTGAAACCAATTCTGACAATAATGGTTTCTATGACACCCCTGATTGTTCATTTAGTTCATTCCTTCTGGAGTTTGGCTATACCATCATCTCTGTTAGCTTGATAAGGCTTTAGAATCATAAAACTCTTGAACTCCTCATGTTATGTTTTTTAAACCACCCAATAAGTATTTCTAAAAATTATTCCCCATATGTGTAACAACTTTCAAATAAGTATCCATGGCCACAGTGGCCCAACAGAGTGAATAATGATTTAGGTCATTAGTAATAATGTTACATTATGATGTAATTAGTTAAGCAAAGAAAAGGGCAAAGTAATTTTCTTTGAGATTTTGTTGACATAATTAATACAGAATACAAGAATTTCTATAATGGGCCGCTCTAATTGAGGCATACAACAGCAATTTGTGTTTGCTGTCTTAACAAATAATAACATAATAAAGTTGTTGACATAAGAAATATGTTTAATAGATTAAATATTGGTAGTGGCAAATAATTGCAACTATAACAAAAAGTCTTTTAGATTGTTTTCTAAATTGCTAACTGTAAAAATTTCTTTCAAGCCAAACATTTCCATACCTTTACAAACTGCTTACTGTTTTATCATGAATTTTTTTTTTTTTTTTTTTTTGCTTAAAAATTTCATCATACAATTATGTTGTAAAGTCTTATTTGTAGCATTTTTCTTGTTATTATTTTTACTGTTTTTTTTTTTACATTCAACAATTATGTTTTTATGTTGTCTTTTATTTGCTGAAATCATGCACGTTTTTACTCAAGGTAAAGTACGCCCCCCCTGCCTTCTACACTCTATTACATACTGTTTGTGCGCTGACGAAATTAAGTTGGTGTCAAACTTTAGGTTACTTGTTTAATTTTTGGTTTTAAGCATTTTCATTCATTATGGTTTTTAGCTGGGCTTCTAATTTCAAATTGCCATGTAACACGTTTTGGTAGTTTCTAAGATTTATTTAATTTGTTAAAAAGCCAACTGTAAACATGCATTTGTCACGAAGTTGTGTGCTGTTTTTTTATCGTCTTGAAATAGTATTTAAATTTTGTGTGTAACGTGCTATTTTTTCCCACCTAAAAACAAATATTTAAATTAGTAAAAGGAACTTGCAAAATATGATTCAAATTTAATTATAGATCCGGGTTAAGTAAATGGCAGCATGTAAAAGTTTTGTTGGCGATTTAAAGTAACGTTTCTTTGTTACTTCAAAATTATAATTATAAAAAAAATAAAACAATCATTTGCATGTTAATGTTCCTGCCATGACCAGTTCATGTCATGACAACTTTTTGTTCATACTTGTCTTAATTGTAATTCTTATCAATGATGTTTATGTGGACAAGTTTGTCTAATGTAAATAACATAGACTAGGTCAATATCAGTGTCTATATCAATGTTACAACGTGTTTATCAATGTCTATATTAATATCTTTGTGAATATTCATAGCTTTGTGCCTGATCTATGACCAAATCAAAATCTTTTTACTTTTTCTATTACTGTCTATGTCACTGTCTATATTACTTTCTATGCCATTTTCTATGTTACTAAATAGGTCACTAACTATGTCAACTAACTATGTTAATGTCTATGTCACTTTATATGTCACTATCTATCGCAATTTCAATGTCACTATATATATTACTTTCTATGTTACTGTCTATATCATTTTCTATGTCACTGTCTATTTCACTGTCTATGTCACTTGCTCTGTCACTGGCTATATTAATTTCTGTGCCACTTTTTATGTTACTTACTATGTCACTAACCATGTTACTAACTACATATGTATGTTACTGTCTATGTCGCTGTCTATATCAATATCTATCTCAATTTCAATGTCATTATATATATCACTTTCTATGTAACTATTTCACTTTCTATGTCACTGTCTATGTCAGTGTCTATATTACTTTTTATGTCACTAACTATGTCAACCATGTTACTAACTATGTTAATGTCTATGTCACTGTATATGTCACTATCTATCTCAATTTCAATGTCACTATATATATTACTTTCTATGTTACTGTCCATATCATTTTCTATGTCATTGTCTATGTCACTTGCTATGTCACTGTATATATCAATATATATCTCAATTTCAATGTCACTATATACTTATGTTACTGTCTATATCACTTTCTAAGTCACTGTCTAGGTCACTGTCTATTTCACTTTCTATGTTTCTGTCTATATCACTGTCTATGTTACTGTCTATATAAATATCAACATTTATGCGTAAAAATTTATTTAAACTTCAAAGTCCAAGATGATGTCTCACTCTATAGCTATGACTAACCTAGTTATATTGCTCCAGTTCATTATATCTCAGCCATATCTCTACCATCTTATTTGCTCTTTAAGAAAAAAAAAACTTTATCAAAAAGCAATAATTTAAAAAGTTTCCTATAAACCTAAACAATGATTGTGGGTTAATATTTGTTAGCAAATTTTGCAAATTTACAGAGAAATTTCATTTTCTTTTCAATTTGCACAACAAACAAACTCTAATGAAATGAGAAGAAACATGAACAACAAAATGAAATTGAATGAAATTAAAAGTATAAATATTTGTAAACAACTTAATTAAAAGATGGTTTATTACACAGAAAAGGCAACAATAAGAAAACTTTGCAGCTAAAAACAAAAGTAAATGTATTCTCTATGGCAATCAAATAAAAATGAAAATGAAAACAAAACTATGAAAAACATGATTTTTATGGCAAATTTATTGTTATTTATATTTATATTAATATTTTTTTTTTAAATCTAATACTAAAAATAAGGTAATTTTGCCTGCATGTTTAACGCAATTTGACCAACATGTCACGCTTGAAAACGTTGAAAATTTGTAACACTGTTTTAATAAGAAGCTGTACAAATTAGATATGTTTGAAATGGGAGAAGTTAAATGGAGATTTGGTGGTACAATAATGTAACTAAAGGGTGTCCCAACTATAACGCAATTTTTAAATTTTAAATAAAACAGATATTTAAAAAAAAAAATCGTGAAACTGTATTATATCGTAAAGTAGACAGAATGAGGTTATGTATGGAACATGATATCGTGCATATGGCCGCCGCGGCTTTGCTGGCACACATGCGATCTTTTAATGAAAATTTCAATGACCTTTTTGCATAAATGTTGCGGTATTTCATTAATGCAGCGTCCAATTTCCTCTTTTAAGGCTTGAGTCGTTGTCGGCTTATTCGCGTAAACCATTGACTTCAAAAGACCGCAAAGAAAAAAATCTAAAGGTGTTAAATCGCACGATCTAGGCGGCCAATTCTGGTCTCCAAAACGCGAAATAACACGACCGGCAAATGACTGATGCATTTTCTCTGGCTGTATGACATGTGGCGGCGTCTTGTTGAAACCACATGCCCTCCATATTCATTTCTTCAATTCTAGGCAAGAAAAAACTGGTTATCATTTCACGATACCGAACACCATTGACACCATTCCGTTCTAGTTGGGACACCCTTTATAAATGAAATATATGTGAGCAGCCAACAACATTTCAAAAGATTAAAATTAATATAGAACGATATAAAGACCCAAGATTTAAGCTAATATTGAACTATATAAAAACCTTCAATTGACGAATTTATAAAGAACTTTAGTTGAAGCAAATATTGAACTATACAAACAATTTCAATTGCAGCTAATATAGGACTTTATAGAGAGTTATGATTGAAGCTAGTATTAGATTAAAGACAGGCCTTTGATTGAAGCTAATATTGTATTAAAGACAGGCCTTTGGTTGAAACCAATATTGGACTAAAGAGAGACCTTTGATTTAAGTTAATAATGGATTAAAGACAGGCCTTTAATTGAAGCTAATATTGGACTAAAGACCGACCTTCCGTTCAAGTTAATATTGGATAAAAGACAGGCCTTTGATTAAAATTAATATTGGACTACAGGCAGATCTTCAACTGAAGCTGCAATTGGTCTAAAGACAGACCTTCGATTGAAACGAATTTCGGATTAAAGGCAGATCTTTAACTGAAGCTAGTATTGGACTAAAAACAGACCTTCGGTTGAAGCTAATATTGGATTAAAGATAGACCACTGATTGAAGCTAGTATTGGACTAAAGACAGACCTTCGGTTGAAGCTAGTATTGGACTAAAGACAGACCTTCGGTTGAAGCTAGTATTGTATAAAGACAGGCCTTTGATTAAAGCTAATATTGGACTAAAGGCAGATCTTCAACTAAAGCTACAATTGGACTAAATACAGACATTTGATTAAAGTTAATAATGGATTAAAGACAGGCCTATTATTGAAGCTAATATGGGATTAAAGACAGGCCTTTGGTTAAAACTAATATTGGATTAAAGACAGTCCTTTGATTGAAACGAATATTGGGTTAAGGCAGACCTTTGATTGACACGTATATTGGACTAAAGGCAGATCTTTAATTGAAGCTAATATTGGATTGAAGACAGATCAAAATTAATATTGGACTAAACTATTATTTGCCTCTCTATAGACCTACTATTGCAGCTAATATTTAACTTTATAAAGTTTTCATGTATATATTGCACTCCCCAATGACGGTTTTCCTCTGCTTTAAATAAATAACTTTAACATCTCTTGAAGGGAAGTCTTTGAATTAGTTTTTAGCATTTAGAATTTTATTTAATTTAACTAGTTATTTAAATAAATATTTAACTTCCAACCAAAGAAACTATTTCATTTTTAATTGGGTGATTATTTTGAGAATTATTAATTTACTTTTTTCAACTTCCAAGTTTTCCCCCTTCCAAGTTTTCTAATAGTTTTGTCCTTTACTTAAAACTAATGCTCGATGGTTGAGAACACACTCAAAAGAAAAAATAGTAAAATAGTTAAATGAAACTATGTTCTTACAAACTGAATACTGGTTGTTACTTATGATTCCTATAAGGACTTGGGAATATTTTTATTTTGTTTCAGTATCCTGTGAGTGTAATTGCTGTGAATTTGTGTAGATATGTACAAAATATAATTATTTAAATGTTGATGTGCTTGTGTTGCCTTGATAAATAGTTGTAAATTTATTTAGCTTATGCAAATGAATGTTACAAATATTTATCTTTTTTAACCAACCATCACAACTGCTGCTTGTCCACTACTTTTTCGAAACTCTTCCCCTTCCGTGCTCTCTTATGTTTTCAACAATTATTTTGCTGGCTGGGTTACACTGCTACTTGCTGCTGCTTAAGATTATTTTAAACTGTGTGCCAACCAGTAAAGCAGCATTTGTTTAAATAATCACAGGATTTGGTTTTAAATGCGTCTACATTTGCTGTGCTTGTCACAGGGACGAAACAAATGAATGATAAAACGTTCATTTTTTATGATGGTTTTTTATTTTATTTTGGGGCTTGCACAAGAAATCTAGCAGGAAGCTGTTTATAAATGAGCTAATTTTTTATTATTAAATTGCAAAGTATACTAGAGTTTTTACATTTAGTTTATAGTTTTTTTTCGAGCAGTTTTAGTGTAAAGCTGTTAAAATAAACATTTGCGTGATAAAATCTAAGGAAATTTGTAGGGATTTTGTTAACACTTAAGAAGGAAAGGTAACTAGGGTTATAACATTAATAAAGATTATAAAAAGTGTAATATTTAATGTTGTAAAAAAAAAACTTGACAACAATCTTTAGGGTTTAGCTATGACTAAAAGCTATTCTTTGGTTTTTTACTAAATAGTTTTTTCAAATAGCAAACAATATTTCAAACTTCCTTATACTCCTTTAACTGTATTGTACTTTTAGCTAATAAAAGTTAATAATAAAACACATCATAAAAATCCATTAGCCCTTAAATCAAAGGAAATCATAAAGTAAAATCCAATTAAATATATCTGGAAAACAATGTAATCGATATATATGTTGAACATGTTCTAGCAAGCAGCATACTAATATATATAAAGTCTGTTAAATACAATAAATAAAAATACATTAAAAATTACAAAGAGTTTTACAGAAAAGAAAAGAAATACTATAATTATAAACATTAGTCAGAGGAAACAAAGGAATTAAAACACGTTGAAAAAGTATTAAATGAATGATTACAGAAAAAAAAGAAAGACAATAAATAACAAAAGGAAAAAAGAAATATAACACTAATAATGTAATACATTTTAAAAGGTTACATATTGAACTATCTAAAGACCTTCAATTCAAATTAAATATAGACAATATGAACCATTTCAATTGAAGTTCAATTGAGACTACTTAAAGGTCTTTAACTGGAGACAAAATTTGCACAGGTTGCAGCTTAATCTGGTAATCTAAAAGGGACACACTTGTGCAAGTCTGTGCTAAGTAGAAACCGCCCCCATTCCTGAGTTCGATTTTAAGCTTCAAGAGATTTCTCTGAAAAGATTGTGTTCCTTCGGTTTCTTCTTCTGTGATCGTCACATCAAAGAAAGGCTTAGAAAAACAGTAACCGATGTTGTCTGGGAGACGACCGAGACAATTAATTATGGTTGCATGAATGAATGCCCTATAGTACCATGCGCCAAGCGAATGTATGTTATTTCCACGCGTATGTTTTATTTTCTATTTTCCGAAAATTTTGAGTACATTTTGCAACATTGTTTAAAAGAAGCAAATACAGATGAAAATAAGAAATTATACCACAATAAAAAGCAGATGGGTAGATCTCTGTGGGTATTAAATAGATAATGGTATTTTTAATTTGAGCCTTAAGATGGAAAATATAAAACATATCTTCCTAAATTCCCCTGCATCAATAATATTTCAAACATATTTCATACAAATCAAAGCATTTGTACAACAGCTTTTCCCACCACGTTTTCTTGTTTCTCGCAAATAAAAAAGTAATTTTTCATTTCCTTTTAAACATTTTTACAATATTTTTTTTTGTTTTTATGTTTGTTTCCTACACCCTCTGTCAGGTTTTCTATTTTTGTTTTATAACATTTGTAGCATATTTCAAGGGTGACTTAACAAGGTGGCCCAAAACTCTACGTTAATCGTATAAAAAGTGTGAAAAACAAAGGATTTTTTTTTATATGAGTGTAATTTTTTGCTGACTGAACAGGAATTACGAGTTTACGATATAAACAAAAAAACACTAGACAAAAATAATTGGATTTTTGTCTGCAACACTTATGATTTTTTAAGAGGATTTAAAATCATTGCAGCAAACATGAAATCAGCCAAACATACAAATAGGGGGAATGTTGAGAGTTTGATTTTGAGGTTTAAGGCTTAAAGTGGAGATGTGGTTGTTGATAGAATATTTTACAGCAACAATTTATAGAAATTATCATAAATAACTTCATTACTAGCTTTATGGATTACATACTAATACATCAACTATCCTACAAATTAATATTAATCATACGCTATTTATTTTAAAGTAATTTTAAAACTATATATTCCAGATCTTTTAAGCAAAATAGCAAAATTTAAAACAAAGTAAAATAAGTCATTGTCAATTTTCAAAACATAAAATTCCAGCATGAATAAATTATTTACAAGAATTTGCAAAATAAAAATCTCGAAAATTTAAAATTTTTATAAAAAATTAAGAAAATCTTGCACTTGGTGTTAAAGATCAATAAAACATTTAATATATTTTTACAAGCCAGTATTCTGATATTTACTTTACTTAAATAATTATCTCAATAACTCAATGCGTTTAAAACTGATATCACTTATTCTGGTTGAACCTCCAAATTTATCTTAATCATAAGCCTTTGAGTTTTAAATAAAATCTGAATAAATTACCGACTTATTTAAACCAAATAGCTAAATAAAAAGCTACAAACCATAAGTTGTTAAAATATGGTTAATTTGACAAACACGCAAAAATTGCTGAATTATTTAAGCAATTTAGAAAAATAAAAATTTTGTAAAAATTTAATTTTTTAGAATAATTGAAAAAATCTTGCATGTAATGTTAAAGTTCAATTAAATTTTAATTGTATTTCCATAAGCTAGTACTCTTAGCTTTTATTTGCTTAAATCAAAACATTACTAACTTGTGGTATTCAAAATGTAGGGCAATATTTCAGACTTAACCTCGAAATTAATATTACTGATACGCCTCGACATTTTAAAGTAAAATCTTAAGGAATTTTGGATTTCTTTAAACAAGTTAGCAAAATTTACTGCTGAAAATATTAAGCTATAAAAACATTGTTAATTTAAATACAAAAACGGAAAAATTTCTCGGTTATTTAAATAGTTTTTGAAAAAAAAAATAAAATTCTGTAAAATTTGAATTTTTATGGAAATTGCAAAAATCTTAAATTTGATGTTAAAGTTGAATAGAATTTTCATTATATTGGCATAAGCTAGCACTCTTGGCTTTTATTTGCTTAAATCAAAACATTACTAACTTAAGCCGTTCAAAAGTTATGTCAGTACTTCTGATTGAACTTTGAAAATAATATTAATCATACGCCGTAAAATTTAAAAATTTTAGATTTCGTTTAAAAACATAGAAAAATTAAAAGCTGACAACAATCTTTACAATGATGATAATTTGAATGCAAAATATGTCAAAATTGCTTATTATTTAAACCATTTTTGAAACCTAAAAATTTAAAAAAAAATAATTTTTTAGGAAAATTGAACAAATCTCGCAGTTAATGTTAAAGTTCAATAAAAGTTGAATTGTGTTTTCATAATTTAGTACATTCAAAATGCATGTCAATATTTCATATTGAACCTCCAAATTAATATTAATCATACGCTGTTAAAGGTTTACAGCCTGGCCCACGATGTCGAACGATAACGTTCGCTTAGATAAGACTTAAGACACAAACTTGATTGTGGAATAACCAAACTTGATTGAGTAAAAAATAGATACGATAAAAAGTTTGTGTCTTAAGTCTTATCTAAGCGAACGTTATCGTTCGACATCGTGGGCCAGAGGGTTAAGTATAAATTCTAATAAACTTTACATTAAATTAAATTATAATGTACGAGGTGTGATCAAAAAATAACCGTTATTCTCAAAATTCGTGAGTTACGTGTGTTCGATTTTCGCATTTTTATTTCTGCTGTGATGGTACACATGTTTGTTATATATGTTGGTAATATCAGCCATTTTTTTTTAAAGTCCACATAAACATTTACATATATAAAACTATAAAATATTTTAACGTTACTTTAAAGTCGGCTGTATGCAGCTGCTTTAAATTATTTGATGTTATCATTGCTTTACCACACGTATGTTAAGCTAAATGTTGTTTTTGCATGATACTTTAAGGAATTTTGCTTAAGAGAGGTTTACCAGCCTGTTTTAAGTTTTTTGCTTAAGGCTGTAAAACCAAAATTGGAAATTAAATATTTTAAAAATTTAAATAAAAAAAAAAAAAAATAACAAAACACTTGTGTTTATATTTGAAGTTTCAAACTAGTTAAAAACACAAGTGAATTTGCTTTAGGATAGGATAGAAGGGTAGTGCATAAAGTGCACTTCCACTCGGAGACCTAGTGGTCCATTGTGGTTCCCCTCAGTAGAGAAAATAAAAAAGAGAAAATAAAGATAGGATACATATAGAAATAAGGACAAACAAAACCGCTTGATAAGCGGGAGAAAGAAGAAAGAAAGAAAGAGTGAAAAATCCCCTTACGGATTTGGAGTCGCCGTAGAATATCCCTTAAATAGCCACCATATTCCCCTAATGAAACCCAGGTTGTTACTCAGTTTGCAGCCAGCAACATCACTGAGTTCGTCCAGGAATCTATTTCCTAGCCACTTAAGTCTACGACTCTGCAACCTAGGACAATGGCACATGATGTGCTCTATTGTCTCTGGATCCTCTGCATCCCCACACACTCTACAGAAATCCTGTGTGTCGTTATCCCATTTGCCTCTGAAGGCCCCAATCAAACAGTGCCCGGTTATCACTCCTACTAGAATCCATCAGCCAATTCCATCAGCGTTTCGGTCGCGTTTGCATTTAGTCTTGGCCATAAGGACCTCGACACTATACAATCCGACCTACTGCCCCAGGATTGGTCAGCACAGTCACGGAATCTTTCCTGAATCAGCCTGTAGAAGTGACAAATAGGTGGCTTGACCTCACTTTCTCTAGTATCATGGTCCAAACCAGAACCATGTCTAGCCAGCTCATCTACCACCTCATTTCCCTGTATGTCACAGTGCCCTGGTACCCAACATTTGCTTTAAAAATATAAAAGTTTAACAATTTTTATTTTGCAAACACTAGGACGTATGATTAATATTTATTAGGAGATGAGTTGCGAAAAAGGCTGTACCTGGTGCATGAAGTTAATTGATGTTTTAATTGAATAAGCAAATGAAAGCCAAGATGTAAGACAATTTACTAACAAAACTAATTAGTTTACAAATTGCTTAATATTAAAGAAAAATTGGCGGTGTTTAAAAAAAGTTAAAATTTGTCTTAAACAAATGTTTTCGAGTAAATTTATTTATTAATCAGTTAATAGACAGTATAAATAACTTACTTACCTTTAAGCTTGTTTAAAAATACTAAAACAAAATTTAATTTTAAATTCATCTTTGTTCCCAACACTCATTTATTTTTATATTTCTTAATCATCTTTTATTTCCTTATTACATTTCCTATTACACTGCTAATATCATTTGAAAACTGTATACAATTCTACAAGCCATTGTATTGGCCGCACTCTTGTTGCAAACGCTCAAAAATTTGGTATTTAAAATTCCTATTTCTAATTAGAAAATAATTAACTAATGAAATCTTATTTTAGACCAGGATATAAAATTTAATAATTGGATTTCATGGAAATATTATTATCATCAACAGCGAAAACAATAGAGACCACTAAATTGTTGCCAAAACGGTAGAGCAGAGTTTGAAAATAATTGTATAAAATAGAATTCATGAAGGTATTTTTAACACAGAAAAAAAAGAAAATAAAATAAAAACGACAGCCACAGGATATAATGAGCATGAACGTAGATACCGTGAAACATAGTCAAATAGCCAAAACATATACAAGCAAATTTAGACCAACATTTAGGGGTTTTTGGTCACTACACGAGTAGAGAGGGAGCTGTTACGCTTAGTTACATGTTATAATTATAACAATAAGTGTAATACATGAATAAATATTCTCACGCACTTGCACTCGCTGCCGCACAAATAAACCAAAACACAAAGGACAACTACATGCTATTAAAATAGTGAGATTGTACGTGTGCCAACTGTCTCACATAGTGAAAAGGGTTAAGGAAAATATTGTGTGAAATATTTTCAAATTAAACGCCAACTAATTAACACATCTTCTTTCAAACCTCTTTTAGGAATTAGTTTTATTTTGTTTACCCAACTTAATCTGTCCTGTATTTAGTGGATTTTTAGATACTATATTTCCGTTAAAAATAAAACAAACTGAAATAAAAATGTTGAATAAACCACATAAACCAAACAATGACACATTATATTGTATAACTATAACACATACTGTTTGATGTTATTAGAATGCTGTAGAAAATTAAATACAAATAGTGGAATTTCCCTTATATATATTTTGCCACCATTAGCAACACTGGCAGTAAAAATATTTTGTGCACAAAACTTTAACTTTTTAAGAGCAAAAAGCACTTTAAAATTTAAAAAAAGCACTATTTCTAGGTAAAAAAAAGCGTAAAAAGCACTAAGCCACTTTTTCAATTTAATCGACAATTGAACACAAAACAAGTTACCTTGGGCATTATTTACTGTCCAATATATATGTAAAGAAATGGCAAGGGAGCTGTTGGGGGACAATTTTCGTACATAAATTTAAGTAAAACAATTTTTGAGGTGTTCAAAAGTACAAATTAAAATCAGGGACCAAAAATAACAATTATTCTAGAATTTTCAAAAGAAAAAGCAACCACCAGAAAATATCGGAGAGCCAAGTCAAGCACACCGTTTTGATGGTTTTTAACTATATTTCCATAAAATAATAAGATTTTTAAATTCTTGATTTTTATTTTTTTTTTTGTCAGAAATAATTATTATTTTTGGATTATTATTTTTTTGGCAGAAATATTGTTAATTTTCTCTCTTTTTTCATTTTTGCAGATATAAAAAAGTAAATTATTGATTTTATTTACAGGCATACATGTTTTAGGGTGAACTTAAATATTTTGATATTTATTTTTCTTTACGTTAAACATTTTATTTATTAAAAAAATGACAAATATTTCTGAGAAAAAAATAATAATCAAAAAATAACAATTATTTCTGACAAAAAAAAAAATAAAAATCAGAATCTGACAAAAAACTAAAAATCAAAATATAATAATTATATTGTGATTTTTATTATAAATGTCATAATTGTTACGACCTCTGATTAAAATTGTTATTTTATTTCAGAACTAAAACGTAACCAAACTAGAAAAAAGTTTTTATAAGTACATGTATACAAAGTATAACAGTACTTTAGAACAGAGGTAGGCAACACGTAAAATGAGGTTGTGTGTGTGAGCGAACTACCCAGCAAACATAAACAAAATTATATAAATTATACATAAAAACTTAGATAGGAAACATACACTCACAATGTATTTTCCGTAACATATAAGAAATTAACAACGAGATTGATATATAAACGGAACTTTTAATACTTTAAAAGCTGATTACACGCATGTTACCAAATGCATTATCAATTATAAAATATTTTTCGTAATTCATTATTAATTTGAAATGTTTGTTGGGAAGTATTTCTGAAAAAAATATAAAAGCATCCGCCGCATGTGCACACAGTGCTGTCTCAATGACGACTGAATGAAAGAGAATAAGTGTATGTGTGAAGTGCTCTCTGCACTATTGTGCTAGAGGGTGCCGACCTATGCTTTAGAATAAGCTTTTTTTTAAAAAAAATACTAAAGTTCTTTTTAATCATGTTTGAGAAACTATTATCCTTCACAATATGTTTTTAAACATAGTATTTAATAAATATATTTTAAACATGCTTTTCATATTTTGTCATTATTAATTTTGTTTTAAAAGAGTAAGGTGCTTAATAAATAAATAAAAAAAAAATAAAAAATTGTGAAAAGTGTCAAATGTAAGTAAAAAATTAATAATGAAATAAAAAATGCCAAATTTAATAAAAGTTGCGGAAAATAATGTTTCTACACTTAACAAAATTGTTAAAAAATAAAAATTGTAAAAAGCACTAAAGACACTAGTGAAAAAAGCACCATAAATAGTGCCAAAAGCACTAAGTTGGCATCGCTGGTTTTAATAATTTGTCGAAAGAGAGTTTGAGTATTTCTTCAGCAAAGACTACCCATATTCATAGATGCCAGATCTGACGATTTATCGTCATTTTGACGCTTCTTTGTTTTAAAAATAGCAAAGTGGCGATTTGAAAGTGACGATGTTATATTTTACAAAAACTGTGAAAGTAAAATTGAGAGCAAAATTTCTTCTTGTGACGTCACAAGTCAAAAATAGTTTTATCTTTGCTTAACTTCTATATAAATTTTAAAGTAAATAAAATGTTTAAAATGAAGTTTGCCGTTTTTAATTGTGGAAATATTAAAAAAAAAAACAATATAAATTAAAATTTTTTTCGATTTCTAAAAAAAAAAATAAATCTTTGATATTTCTTTATTTAATTAATTCAACCAACAACCCAGGTTCGAATCCTAAGCCAAGAAAAATTATCAAAAAATTTTTAATAATAATTTTCATGTAACAATTCCTACCTTCAGTAAAAATAATTTAATGTAAATTAAATTTAATGAACTCGAGCCTAAATAAAGAAATATCAAAGATTTAAAATTAACAGTTCAAAATAAAAATAATAATTCCTAAAAAAATAAATTAAAAAAAAACACAATGGGCACAATTTTGCCACCTTGATGAAAAAAAAATTAAAATTGTGTCATAGAGTTTGTATTGAAGACTTTAAGGCAGATGATATAAAAGGAGATGGAGATAAATGAAACATTTTGCGTTTAAGATACTTTATGTTAAGTATGCCTACTGACGAATTTGTGTGTCAAATTAAAAATCTGGAAGCTGTATTCAAATCTTTAAATGATTAAAATCTCTTGACTTGCAATGAATATTTAAAAAAGCATATAAATAAGTCAATTAAGCTAAAACAGTTTTTTGTGATCGACAATACTTTTTTAAATAAGAAAACTAAGTCAACTCCTAGCGTATGAGACAAACAAACACAAACGGAAACAAACAAAAATAATAAATTGATAATACAAAATATAATACATAAAATACTGAAATTATAGTTCACTTTTTTGATACATTTTAATATGTATCAAATAGTATTTACGAAAAATCAAATCGAAAAATAAAGTTTTCTTTAAAAATTGTTGGAAAAAGTTATATTTTAATTGTTAATTATACGGGAAACAATAACCTGTATTTACAGTATTTCCACTGCACAGTGGATCAAATGCATTATATGGCGTGCAAGTGATTTTTAAAAGCAACAAGTAAGGGTCAGCTGTGCCGTATCTTAAAATACTCCTTAATATTAGGAAGCGCAGGTCTATACATTTTAATTTCTTTTAATTTATCCCCTTCATTAAGGCTTGATCAAATCTTCTAAACATGAGCTTTTTTGCAATACCTTGCAGCTGTAATTGCATTTTTAGTTGCCACACAAATAAAGAATTTTAGTTAAACCACATTTGTAGTGTTCAAAAACTCTATATGACAGAAAAGGGAAACATTGTTCTTTAGATCTAAGTATCTTAAGACTGATTAAATCTGCTTTGAGTTAATTGATTTCAATACCAGTAACATTTTGCACACAAACACACACACACACCTTTAGTACGGCAAAAAGTACTTTTACAAAATTACAGCAAAGGGAAATATTGTTTTTGCATTGCAGCAATGACAATAAATACTGTAGCAGCTTTAAGTAGATGATAAAAGCCAAAAGGTTTTGTTAGAATTGTTTGTTAACGAAAACCCATTTTCTAAAGTAAAATTGTAGACCATACAACAATTCTGTAGAAAAAACACTAAACAGGTTTAATTGCAGAGAAACCAAGAACACATTCACTACATATTGATACGGCATATATTTAGTCTAAGCCTCTGGTATCTGCTGACTGTGAAATTTTTAATGAAAAATTAGTTTGCCTTCTAAAAATCAAATTACTTAAGATAATTTTTCCAAAAATGTTGGATATTTTGCCTGTTGGTTTGTGTTTGTTTGTTGCGTAAATACATTTTTGGCAAACACTACAGCGCTGCTAGTTGTGTGCCACACAAAATACTTGCATACAACATAAACAGTTACTGGGTTGCACTTAAACATTTACAATGACATTATCCTAATGAACTTACGTATACGAATTTATAACGTTGGTATATTTCTACATGAATGTAGTTAACCTATTTATACTGAAAGAAGAGTATGGCTAGAGTTAAACTGTTTGGTTGGAGATAACCATACCTTTGTATAAACTCAACATTATTAATACCCAGCCATTATTTAATATTAAAGCAAGTTAGAGTATTGCTAACAATTAAGCTGCTCTTATGCCTTTGTTCTATACCTTTGTCCTCTTTATAGAGTTCGTTAATCTCTAGAGATCCCAGAATTTAACTAAGATATTGCCAAATTTACCCAGCTTTCAATGTTATAATCATCATTTGTAAACTGCTTTATTAAGTCATACAAAAGACTCATCAGCTATCCATTTTTTGCAAAGAATTAAGTCAACTATTACCCAAAAAATATTTTATATTACTCCTGGACCCTGGCAGTATCCTTATTATATCGCTTAAAGTCCTTTGGAAATACATTCAAGAAGTTTGAAGTAAAGAGTCAATTTTAGAAGGAACTCTTTCTCTTAAAGTCAATTAAAATCTCAGACCAAAGAGTCATTTGATCTCATTTAGATGCAATACTTCAACACATTTAATGTCTTCTTAATAACAATAACTGGTTTGCGTTGTTAGAATCATTATTTGAACTATCCACTATTAGATCATACAAAAAACATCACCAGAGATATTTATTTTGATATTAATTAAGCTAACTGCTTGATCCTATCAACACCCTTTTATTAACCCACAAGCCTGCCCATTGGAAATCATTTCAAGAAGGTTTGAGTAAAGACTCAATTATATAAAGAATTCTTTCTCTTACAGTCAATGAAAACTCAAGACCCAGACAGCTTAATCATTTGAAGGAGCTTAAAGTAAAGAGTTAATTCATTCAGAGCAGTGATGGGCAAACACATACTATGATATTTATATTTATATTGATAAAGCAGCAGAGAGCTTGGTGTATTACAATAGAATATCATTAATATTGAAAAAAATTAATAGCGTAACCTTGCTTCACCAAATGTTAAACAGCAAATGATTTAACTTTGATTTCCGAAATCACAGAAAAGCACACAAGTAAGCTTATAGTCTACGAGTGTCAACGTAGCATTAGAAAATTTTTGCGCCCAAGCACTTGGGCTAGGGAATTCAGATTGTGCGCATTACTGATCTACAGTCTATGCTTCAATTAAGACCAATGAGTCCATTTAGATGCGACATATCAAAATTTATTTTCTTATAATACGTGTATTGCAGCAATTTGAATCAATTGGTTTTCTAACATTGGCTTTCAGAGGACGTACAGATTTTGACAATTTATGTTAATTTTGCGGTGTCTGCGAAATCTTTATTAGAATGACCAAATAATAAAACTTTATTATCAAAAGTCATCATTATCCTTATATTGAATAACGGCAATCTAGCATTTTACCCAGGATGCAATTCAAGCACTCCTAAATTTACGGGTTGGTTATAATTATAAGTCGGAAGCAACATTAGTCTATACTTGAGGGCACTTCCATCGACAGCGACTGCTACATAGCCAAAGTCTTTTGGCTGAAAATTAATGATATGCATACGACAGTTGGTTCCAAAAGTCAGGCACGATAAAGCGATTTGACCAAGTTTGACTTATGGAATTTTCTAAAGATCTTTAGAAATAAGACGCCACCGATAGATGCCCTCAAAATTATACTGGCCATCGTTTAAATTCATCTTATCCTTGCGCAGAGTTGTTAAACATTTTAATATCTCGTATCCGTGCCAGTGTCAGAAGACTATTTGGAAATTTAAACTATGTCATATTCTGTACATAAAGCTTCCATCTAAAAAAGAATTTCTCTAGTACCTAGCTAGCTTCTTTCCGTTTCATGTATGTATTTGGGCTTATTGGAAAGCTGTGTTTATGTTTCTATATAAATTCAGATTAAGTAAATTTGTTTTTCAAAGTCACATCTAATGAACTTAGACCATTTGGTCCCGAAATGATTCTAACACTACCCACCCACAGTTAAGCGTAGTGTACCGGCACAGTTATGACGATTTCAGAGAAAATACAATATATTCCAAAAAATATAATTTTTCTGAATTTTCATATGGCCACTTTGGCTTCTATACTCGCATTATAATATTAAATCTCATAAAAAATCTTGACATCCTACAGCAGGCAGTAGCAGCAGATGTGTTACTACATACTACAAACGTTGATTTTTAATCCTGGCATTATGCTAAATGTTTAACATAAATATGGTGATAAAAACAAGCTATTTAAATGAATGAATTCAGTGTGGAAAAGTTATTAAATTAAAATATCCTAAAGAAAATAAGTTTGGTTTTTTGGCAAGCATAATATCGAGCCATAACCGCCGAAAAAATGTATCCCACAAACTCAAAATTTTACAGGGGAAGGTTTTTTTTAAATAAAATCAGTTTGAATAAAGCCATTATTTTAAAATTTATAATGTAAATATTGTTTTGTGTAATACATTTAATTTTAATAATTTTAAATGATGTTGAACTATCGATTTCGATAAAAAACAACAATCGATTATGGTGTGGGATACATTATTTTGGCGGTAATGGCTCGATATGACTGATGGAAGCACTAAAGCAAATATATTTCAACTCGTTTATTTAGCGCAAGACACAACAAATATTTAGTCTTATTTTATTTGATGCTCTTTTATCTTGCAAAACTCTTGTAAGAGTAAACAACGTCAAATAGCTTTGTTCTAAAACAAGTGCTTACGCTTTTTTGAGTAAATATTTGTACCTTAAATCTGTGACAAGTCATGAAATTATCTTAAACGATCTTATTCTGCTATGATCATTGCTCTATAAATTGTACCAAAATAAGTGGTTATTTAGCTAAAATTCATTGCGAAATTATTAACCTTTTGCCACAATTGAACTAGTGAAGTATTAGTGAGTTTAAAATAATTACCACGCATAGTAACTATGCTGTATTATTTTTACAACTAATTGCATAATGCAAGCATATAGCCAGCATATGTTCTAGTGCAGGAGTGCCCAAGGCCTCTTTTGGTGCTCTTTTGTATTTGTAAAAACTCTTAGCTATGTGTTTGGCTGTGTGTTTTGTATACTCATTACAGCACTCAGCACTAGCAATACGAAATACACAAACAACTTTGCCTTGTTTGTTTTTTTTTTGTCGTACTTCACTCTATACACGCAAGCGCAAAGCAACAACACTTTCGTATGCTCTACTGGTAAACATTGGTGACTGCGATCGTCAATGTAGATTTTGTTTTTGTTTAACGTATGATACCGTTTAAAAAAGTGTGTTGTTCCTTTGTATGTATTGGCTTTTACAACAAAAAATACTGAATAAAAATTAGTTTTTATTTAAATTTATTAATGTTTGCTCTTACATAAGCAACTTTTGGGCACTCCTGTTCTAGTGTGAAGTTACAACCAATAAGTTTTGTTAGAAATTGTCACCTCTGGAACTGAGATGCTGCGGAGCTATAGTTTTTTAATCAATGATGAGTTTCCATCTGGACTCACAAAACAAATAAAAGGCGTCAGACTTATAAATGAGTTAGGAGAGAATTTTTAAACAAGCTATCAAGTGTTCGCCTTTTTCCATCTTTCTGACAACATATGGACTCAATGCCAAAACAACTCCTCTCTTTTTAGGCCCAGAACGAACCAGTCAATTTCGATGACTCTGTTCTGGAATGATACGTAACCCAAACAGAGCATACATCATTAATCGAAACAAATACTAGTCGAACAGTACAAGTTTTGGACTTTAAGTCGAGTAAGACAAAACTTTCCAACCATTTCTTTCGAAATAGTTGTAATGATGGAATATTTCGGTTTTAAAGTCTAGCAGCATATTATCTGCCTTTTTCAGCCAATGCTCGCTTTAAATAAATTAGTTGAATTCGGTACAGGTTTCCTGTGATGGTCCAGTCAGATTGCAGCCGCTCATAATAGATAGACACCGTTTGGTACCACCAAATACAGAGCATCACGTTAGCGACATGGATATTTGGCTCGTCTGGTTGACCGGGCTTCACATACGATCGCTTATGCTGCGGGTTATAGTTCATTGCAAGTAATAATTTCCTTATATAGCGTTTAAGCAGCACTTCGGAAATGCAAAATCCTTTTCAAAGTCTCTCGGCTTTAATTCATATAACAATCAATTTCCTCGCTTTTGGATGACTACTGCTGTTTTGAAATTGCTGCTTGAGTAACTTCCAATGATTTCTCAAGCTTTTGTTCTTCTCGAAGTAATGCCTTCAATTCTTGATCTGCCAACTTTTTTGGTCGATCATTGTTTTCCGGGTCTGTCAAAATCACCACTTCTGAACTGCATACACCCACACCATCTCTAGCACCTTGAAATCCCACATTTTTAAATTATACGCCCAATATAATAACCGGATTGTTGCGATATTTTGAATTCTTTTAAATCTCTATTCACACAACCTTTTACAGAAACCTCTATATTGCCGAGTCTGAGTGAACGAGCAGTTTGGAATCAAGTACTCACTCGTAAAGTTACAAATTTTATTTCATATCGTTATTTTTTGCTGCTGCTGGTGTTGTTATACAATGTAAGTAACGTGAGTACAGGTAATTTGTTGCTACTTTAGTTGTTATATTTTGTAGCTGTTATTACTGTGTGTGTGTGTGTGTGTTTGTTTGGTTTTTGCTTTTTGCAACAAACATGTGGCAATATATTATGCTGTCAGTGTTTATTAGTTTTCAGCATGTAGAGATACTTTTCTACAACGAGAAGGCTTTAAATATGTATGTATGTGTTGCAAGTATGAGTAGGTAGCAGGTATAAGTATAAGCCAAACTACATAAATGAGCGTTATAATAGAGTTAAGAATTTTAATTTGCTTAAATATACACTCACATTTACTTACCAACAAACACACGCTCCATATACAGCAATAAAATAAAGAAACTCTTGTAGAAAGGTTCCATCCACAACGAGTGAGTGTGTTTGTATTTGCAACAAATGACTGCCAGGGCTGTCAGATATGGCGATTTCTCGCCAAACGTGGCGATTTTGAAACGTGTTTGGCGCGTAGATTTTCCGTTTGGCGACATGGCGATTTTTTGGCGATTTTTGATATCACTGGCGATTTTCTTGGCGATTTTCACCAAAACATCTATAATAAATTATGTGATGAAAAAAAATCGTATTTTTTTGGTTTTTATAAATCCAATTGTCAACGAAATGAATCATCTGAATTTGGAATTTCAATCTTACAGCATGGATGCAGGAAGCATGCATGAAAAAATGTATTGTACACTTCTTATGTTTTCAACAAAAGTTTTCAAACCTTGTTTTATATAATACTGAAAACAATGAAAAATTTTTCAATGATTTACATGCAGCTATTGATTCTTCAAATTAATTTTTGCCTCTAAATGCAATTGATTTTGGAGCAGAGTTTGAAACAGAATTAAGAAATGCGAAATTGAGTGAAGTAGAAATAATCGTACTTAAAGAAAACTGTTTTGTGTATTAAAAAAAATTTTAAAAAAGATGATAAGCAGATTACCAGAAAATATGAACTTTTTTAAAGCTTTTGGACAATATTCTATTTCAAAGTGTGCGAATACATTATCTCAAACTAAATTTGGCGTTGTTCAAGAAACATTAAGACCATTTATGGATCCAAATGTAGCAATAGACGTGTATGAAACGCAATAGGGAAAACTTCCGTTCATAAATTAAAATAATTATTTTAATAACGAAATTCCAACAAATTTACTTGAATTTTGGCCAAAAGTGTTTGATTATAACGATACAGCAGGTACGTACCATTTTAAGGAAATATCTTTGGCCGTTCTTACTATATTGATAGTTCTGCGTTGAAAGGGTCTTTTCAATAATGAATTGTACAAAAACTCGACTAAGTAATAAAATTCAATATGAGCTTTTAGACGCTCTATTGAGAATAATAATAATAATAATATGAACGTAAACAAATTATGCTGCAATTCGTTTACACCGACTAATGAAATGATAAAAAAATTCAACTCAACTATGTATGAAAGTCAAGACTCTAGTAATGAAATCGCTGAGGATGAAGTTTACGAACTCTTATACTTATCTACTTAATTTTACTTTTTTTTAAGTATGATCTCCATTTTTATGTAATTTAAAACTCTCTTTTAACAAAGTTTTAAAATTTTTTAAAGAGTAAAAAATACAAAACCGGATATAAATGTGTATATGTTTTACTAAAATATTGTTTAATAAGTAACAATTAATGAATTAAATAAAAAAAATGTAACAAAAACTAAAAAAAAATTATTTTTGGCGATTTTTGACTTAAAAATTGAACTAGGTTTTTTTGTGTAAACAAAATTTATTTCATTGAAATAATAAAAAAATAAAAACTGAACAAAATCGGATTTTGGCGAATTTTGGCGATTTTTTACATCCGTTTTGGCGACGAAGCTCAAAAAAATCTGACAACCCTGATGACTGCTACTAACTTAACTATGTATGTATTCGAATACAGCATAACATTGCTTAATGAATATTTAAGTGTATGAATAATTGAAAAAGTGAGAAGCAAATGTAGAATTAGAGAAAGAAGTATTGTACATTACAACGAGTAAGTACTTTGTTAACTGAGGCAACAAATGAGTGTTTAATACAATGATTTAATGACTTTCTTGCTCCCGTTTTTGAAATGCAAACGTATGTTTTTAGCTTGATTTTAAATCTCTAAAGAGCACAGGTAGTAGAAATTAATTTAAAACTGCTAATAAATATTGCTTTTATGGCTGGCACTAACTTTTACTACAAAGTAAAATAAAAACACAAAGCTAGAATCAATATATAGTACTATATATTTAAAATTACATACCTGCGTCTAAGTTACAAGCTTTTGTTTTAAAATTAATGATTTCATTAATAATTAATTTAAATTGCTTATTTCTCTCAAAATTACTAAGTCTTCTAAAGCCTACTTTAAGTTGTAACTTATTTCCAATATTTAAAGCATATTTTTAGGCTTGTTCAAATAAATTTATACGAAAAATTCAATATTTAATTTAAGTATTTGCACGTTGATTTAAAACCATTTAAAGGTCACTTAATATGTTTATTTTTAAACTTGTTTTGTTTTAGTTTACATACAATTTTTTTCGTAAATAATTAATGGCCACAGTAGGACAAGTGAGAAAATTAAAATGAGCAGAAAATTAAACACAAAGACTTAAGTCGAGTGTTTAAACTAAGCTAAAACTAGTTAAAGTTTGTCAAATGGTTGTACTCTCTGCCTAAATATGCCAAACAATCGGTCCTCTGTAATCAAACTGTACAAGCAACAAACCTTTTGCAAAACTATTGTTCATATTTTATATTATTATTCAGTATTGTTTGTTTATTTACAACAATGTCTCCAAATTATTCAGCTTTATTATGGAAATCAGCGTCCTGTGAGAAACAATGACTTTATTGGAAAAGCAAAAGGTCAAAAACAGTGAATAATAATATATAGAGACTTGCGAGAGAATAGTATAGAAACGAGACTACAGACGAAACTAGAGGCGAAACTAGGGACGAGACAAGAGACAAACTAGAAACAAACCAGAGACGAGACTAGAGACTATACTAGAGACGAGACTAGAAACGAAACTAGCGACGAGACTAAAAACGAGACTAGAGGCGAAACTAGAGACGAGACTAGAAACGAGACTAGAAACAAGACTAGAAACGAGACTAGAGACGAAACTAGAGGTGAAACTAGGGACGAGACAAGAGACGAGACTAGAAACAAAACCAGAGACGAGACTAGAGACGATAATAGAGACGAGACTAGAAACGAGGCTAGATACGAAACTAGAAACTAGACACAAAACCAGAGGCGAGACTAGAGACGAGACTAGAGACGAAACTAGAGACAAGACTAGAGACGAAACTAGAGACGATACTAGAGACGAGACAAGAGACGAGACTAGAAACAAAACCAGAGACGAGACTAGAGACGATACTCGAGACGAGACTAGAGACGAGACTAGACACAAGAATAGAGACGAGACGAGAGATAAGACAAAAGACTAGACTAGATATAAGACTAGAGACAAGGCTAGAGACGAAACTAGGGACGAGACTAGAGATGAGCATAGATTTGAGACTATAGACGAGGCTTGAGACGTCTCTAGAGACGAGACTAGACACAAGAATAGAGACAAGACTAGAGACGAGAATAGAGACGAGACGAGAGATAAGACTAGAGACAAGGCTAGAGACGTGACTGGAAACGAGACTAGCGACGAAACTAGACACAAGACTAGATCATTCAAATTCAGCCAAATCTATGAAACAGTATCAATGAAAATTGAAATGCTTAAAACCGTGTGATCGTGCAAAGCCTCGGAAGATATTTGATCGTTGGCATATTACTTACAATAATGATATTGGACTTTCAAATTAAAACTAATTTGGCTAATTGCTTAAACACAGTTGGTATTATTTCATTTCAATTGGTTTCCCAAATCTCCTGATGTTTTTAGTGCACTAATCCCACAGTAACCACTTGGCTCGCCAATGATATTTTAATGTTTAACGTTTTCTGGTAGCTTTTTATCATGTTTTTTGTTGTTTTTGTGTTGGTGTTGTTGTTGTTCATTGCCCTTCTACTACCTTTAGACTATTTATCTTGTTGTTATTTTGATGTGTCCACTATTTATTTATTTGGTTGTTTGAAACCAGCTGTAGTTTGTAAATTTTTGCAAACATGATTTTTGTGGTCATTTAAATAAAATAATATTTATTTATACGAGTAAAAGTTGTGTATGCGTGGCAAAATAATGTCATCATTTAAAAATGCATGAAAATTGCAGTTTTACAAACATAAAACTTAATTAAAATGGATTAAATTTTAAACATGCAACAAATGAAATTGGCATTTCATGTATGTACATTGTACACACATATGAACAGCGAAAGAAAATTAAACAATTTGAAACAAATTTTAATTTAAATTCAAATGAGAATCTATAATAAACAATGAGCTAAATAATTATGACAGTTTGAGGTGAGTGGAATTGTTGAAATATGAAATATGATGAACTTAGTTAGAAATGAATGAATTGAGAGGTGAAGGGAAAAATTTTGATAAAATGGATATTAAAGTAGCAATATTGCAAGGGAGAAAACAAAATTAAGAAAAGTATAAAGGTTTGTAAATGTGTTAAAAATATCTTTATCTATTAAAAAGTTATAAATTATCTAAAGAATTTGTTTAAATTCAAAGGAAATTCAGTTTACTTCACTTAATAGTTTTTTAATAGTCTATATGTACAAAATTTAAATTAGTTGATTTATAATAAGTTGACTTTAATACAGCTTAATATGTTAATAATTTCAACGAAAAATTTGTTAATATTAAACTGCGGATTAAGTGAACTTTTTAGCAAAAACTTTAATTTATTTTCTATAAATTTCATAAATAATTGCCCATAAATTCCAAATCATTAAATTTAATTGAAATGCAAATTTTTTATCTAAAAAAAAATTGCTGCCAACTTAAAGAATTGCACAAAAACTAAAATATTTATGTGTGTAAAAAAACAACATAAATTTTAAAATTAATTTTAATTCATATCCAAACAACATTACGCCTTAACATATGCTTTAATTTAACATTTAAATTTAAAGCCTTTAAATAGACTACCACCAAAAACTACCTTTTTACAATTATCCCATTAAAGTCACTGTTCCATTCAGTATTATTTCCTGTGGCGGTTTATTATTTGTCATTGTTCATGATTTTCTTTTTTTTTATGTATAATTTACAAACTATAAACTATAATTATTTAATTATTTTACCGGCTTTTTTAATAAGTCTATATATTAAAAAAAAATTTACACACAACAAGGTGTTTTTTATTTGAAAAATATGTTAAAAAAAAAAGAAATCACTCTGAAATCCATCTGTTTTGTGTTAATCAAGTGGCTTCTCATTGTTTTTATTATCAACAATATTTTTTACTGATTGTTTATAGAAAAGTTAAAAATTCAATTAAAAGTTTTATAATAAAAAGCCGGTGAATCTATTTATAGCATAATAAATGTCTATATATCAGTGTTTGTATTGAAACTATCATGTTTGTGTATAAATATACATAAATATTATAATGGTATTAATCATAATAACATTAATAATAATAACATTTCATATGAAAATCCTGTTAAATTATTTAACAAAAGCATTTTTTAGAGATGTTTCGGCTTATTAAATGTACACTACTTTAAGCAGTACACATTAATCTACTGGTATTGTCTTTTTTTAACCTTGAAATAGCTTATTGCTATTATTTCTTTGGTTTTAATTTTTTCTACTTATTTCTTAGTACTTTATCTTCTTGAAGGGCTTCACAATGGACCTCCGAGTGGAATTGTGCAGCTCACATTACCTTCTCAACTAACTAGTTTAATATAGTTATAGTTTAAATTGTTACATTCCGGTAGGTCACCTTTTTGGTATGTTCACTGCAAAAGTACTTTAGAGAGTCTAATTTGAGCATCAATTGTTGGTCTTTACAGAGTCCATGTTCAGCTTCAATTGTTGGTATTTATAGAGTGTAAGATAAGCTTCAATTATTGGTCTTTATAGAGTGTAAGTTAAGCTTCAATTGTTGGTCTTTATAGAGTCTTAGGTAAGTGTCAATTGTTTGTTTTATAGAGTCCAAGTTAAGTTTCAATTGATGGTCTTTATTGAGTTCACGTTAAGCTTCAATTGTTGGTCTTTATAGAGTTCATGTTAAGCTTCAATCATTGGTCTTTATAAAGTCTAATTTGAGCTTCAGTTGATGGTCTTTATAGAGTGTAAGTTAAGCATCAATTGTTGGTCTTTATAAAGTCTAAGTTAAGCTTCAATCGTTGGTCTGTATTGGGTCTAAGTTAGGCTTCAGTTGATGGTCTTTAGAGAGTCTAAGTTAGACTTAAATTGTTGCTCTTTATACAACCTAAATTAAGCATTAATTGTTGGTTTTTATAGCGTTTAAGTTTAACTTCAATCGTAGGTCTTAATAGAGTCTAAGTTAAGCTTCAATCATTGGTCTTTATAGGATCAATTTTAGGCTTCAATTGTTGGTCTTTATAGAGTCCATGTTCAGCTTCAATCATTGGTCTTTATAAAGTCTAATTTAAGCTTCAATTGTTGGTCTTTATAGAGTGTAAGTTAAGCATCAATTGTTGGTCTTTACAAAGTCTAAGTTAAGCTTCAATCGTTGATCTGTATTGGGTCTAAGTTAGGCTTCAGTTGATGGTCTTTAGAGAGTCTAAGTTAGACTTAAATTGTTGCTCTTTATACAACCTAAATTAAGCATTAATTGTTAGTTTTTATAGCATTTAAGTTTAACTTCAATCGTAGGTCTTTACAAAGACTAAGTTAAGCTTCATATTTTACAGACACGGTTTATTGAAACAACATGTCCTTTACATCATTACTATAAAATTGAGGCAGATACAATTAAATATTCATGTAGCTATTAAATCCTTTAAGTGTGATGTAATAATGACACCCACCTGAAATCCGTTTCAAACTGTTACTCTTTGTAAGTACATTTGTTTTTAACAATCTCATGTGTGTTCTTCGAACACTAAGGGCCAGTTTTTAGAAGAAAGATTAAACTTGGTTTTTTAGTGGTTTAGTTAAACTTTAATAACATTCAAACTTTTTTTAATCCACCTAGTCGTTTTTCAGTGGTAGTTTGAGAAATGTTAAAATTTTTGATGTTACCATATTTTACACATAATAAAAATATGGCATCGTTAAAAATTTCTTATATAAATGTGGTAGCATTATAAAATTTCTTTAAAACATAAACAAATAAAAGCGGCAAAAGAAAAAAACATTGTAAAATGTTCCTTAAAAAGTATTTTTAAATTAAAGTATTAATTTAATTAACAAATATTTACCAACTCGTTGGATTTTTAATGTGTGGACCAAAAAGTTCCAAAATTCTATACGCTGATAGCTTGGACAGATAAAATTCGCCATCATCCTAATATAGTTCTATTGTTGTAAAAACAATTCCTACCTTCAGTAAAAATAATAATTCAATGAAAATTAAATTTAATAAACTCGAGCCCAACTAAAATTATCAAAAAATGTTCCATTCAAATTATATAATACAATCCTCATCATCTGAGGAAAAATCCATTTTATTATAATTGATTTTGTGTTATAAGGTAAAACTTTAAACAATCAGCTCTTTTATTTTATAGTAATTCTAAACAGCTGATATGTTTTCACAAATATGAATCTTGAAAGGTTAAACGCCAATTAAAACAAAGTAAACTACATCCTAAAAACTTAATTTGAAGTTTAAACTCAGTTAAAACAATAAACATGGTTGAACTGCATCCTTAAAACTGGCTGTAAATAGTATCGCTTAGAATGTTGTTGCGTGAAATTGGCCGTTAAACTTTCTTTATGTTTGAAATATTCTTTTGTTTAGAAGTTGTCTTTTTTTTAAGTAGAACAAAATTAATTTCACAAAAGGTGGCAATTACAAAACATGCGTGAATTTTGACAAATCGTTTATAAGTTTATATTGAGTGCCCCGATAGACTAGGCGATAGAGTGCCGGACTATCAGCCAGTTTGTGTTTGTTAATTATTAAAAAAAAGTGCTAATTATTAGGGTATCATATAGTAAAGCTTATGACTATTTATAAAACAATATAATTATTGCTATAATA
Source organism: Bellardia pandia (assembly GCA_916048285.2). Lineage (NCBI taxonomy): Eukaryota > Metazoa > Arthropoda > Insecta > Diptera > Calliphoridae > Bellardia > Bellardia pandia. The sequence continues at coordinate 106,574,348 of OU696532.1, forward strand.
AGCGGATGAATGATAGTGCAATTGTATATGAAGTGAAAGTCACAAAAAAAAATCCATACAATATTGTGATTTAATTCTTTGTGATACTAATTATTTAATTATAAAAAAATAATAAAATTTAAAATATAAATTATAAACTATAAAAAAAGACAAGACAAATAAAAATGTGTTTTATTGCTAAACAAAACCTACTTTACCAAATATTGAGTTAAAATTATATTATAGTGACTGCTAACTACTTATTTAAGTAAGTCATTATTATTTATGACTTTAATACGGTGATATCATTGGAGGCAAATACAAATACGTTATTTAGTAAGTCATTATTTTTATGCCACTTCAATAACCAGTCACATGTAAGGAGTTTAATTTATTTTATTATTTATTTTATGCAGGATTATTATACTGGTTTCTATACCCCTTCTTTCACATCAGCAAAGTCATCATATTGTAAATATGAATATATTTATTGTAATATAAAATTACAACTCGTCCTTTAAAATCCTAAAACTAATGTTGTCGTGTGTGTAAACTTTGTTATACATTAACTATTAAAAACTTTGCAATTTTTTCAGTTTTTTTTCGTTTATTAATATTCATTATTAAAATTTTAACATTTTTTATTGTTATAATTTTATAAATGGGGGTTTTTGTGCAAAGCAAAAATAAAGAATTTGCTGCATATTACATTTTGTGTAATTTTTCAGTTCAACTTGGCGTAAAATATGCATGACTACATTTAATTTTCCTACATAAATATGTATATAAGTATTTGCTCTAGAATTTTCTATGTTTTTTTTTAAATATAATAATTATTCCCCTAGTTTTTTACATTAGCAATATGAGACAAATTTTCTATATACGAGGTCTGATCAAAAAGTAGCCGTTATTTTCAAATTTCATGAGTTACGTATGTTCGACTTTCGCATTTTTTTTTCTGTTATGTTGGTAGACATATCTGTTACCTTGAAGTTATACGCCGTTTGCGCGAAGCAATTCGGCAGAAACGCACAGAATTGTGGAAAAACCATTCATGGATTTTGCACCATAATGACGCACCAGCTCACACATCGATGCTTGTGCATGAGTTTTTCCCAAAAACACAACCGTTATCATGCCTCTACCACAGTATTTACCGGACTTGGCCCCCGCTTACTTTTTCTTCTTCCCAAACCTGAAGACACCGATGAAAGGAAAGCGTTTTGCTACGATTAAGGAGATACCAAAAATCGCGTTTCAGAAATGTTTCGAGGATTGGAAAAAACGCTGGCAAAAGTGTCATTATATCTGAGGGGATTATTTTGAAGGGAACAAGATGAATAAATTAAATAAAATAAGTTATTGATGAATAAATAAATACTTTTTGAAAAAATAGAATATAACGTTTATTTTTTGATCAGACCTCGTATATAAAAGGGTGTTTTTAAATTACAAGGAAACCAGCAAACAAGTAATAAAAACATAGTTTTGTAGGAGCAGATACAACTTGAAGGAGACATTCATTGAAAGTTAAGGTTGAATATTTTATGTTGGAAATAACTTTGAATAAATAAATTCTTATAATACTTGTTGTATTTTGGTTTAAATTATTCTTTATAATTATTAGAGAGTAAAGTAATTACTAAAATCAAAATTTTGAGCTAAGAAAATTTCTAAACAAAATTGCTACAAAACAACCAAGTACAATGCTTATAGCAGCACTCAAGGAATAACTCCCACTCATTCTGTAGGAACTAGGAAAATCTGTAATGGGAGAGAGGATAGAGGAAGTACTAATATTGTCGATATTTTAATTATGTTTCGAACATCCTCAGGACTAACTCTGATGTAAAAATCCATTGTCTGATTGACAGGAGAATTTTCAAGTACAAAATCATTCTTGGGTGGATTTTGCTTAAATATGAGTTATTACTGAAACTAGAAATTTGTATACCCTACATTGGTCCATTATTTCACTCGGCCCCTATACAAATGTGCTCCCGAATTTGGGGTTTATTGATTATAAATGTTTGAATTATACAAGTATCCACATAAATTTCATCACAAATAAGTGGTAAATGAAGTTAAATCATATCTACGCAGAGATTTGTGCAGATCGGTTCATAATTACTCATAGCTCCCATATAAGACCCGCTTACGAAAAATCACTTTAAAGAGCATAACTCACTCAAAAATGTTGGTATCCAAATAATATTGAACGAAAATATATTTCATATGTCTAATAATAAGACGCTAAAATTTTATTATGATCGGCCCCATAATTAGTCGAAACACCCGTATAAGACCCACTTCCGAAAATCACTTTAAAGGGCATAACTCACTCAAAAATGTTGGTATCCAACCAATATTTAATACAAATATATTTCAT